>JAMPIT010000687.1:0-600000 GCA_026261815.1 Monarcha castaneiventris obscurior | reverse complement strand
CCGGAGCATCGGAGGGGAGGTGAGTGGGTTGTGTTTGCTGACCCACAGCACCCTGCAGCCCAGAGTCCTTTTCTCACACTGCAGCACACTGTCCCTGAGAGCCCTGGGTGCTCACACAGGGCAGGCTGGGGAGACTCTGCTGCATGGGGAGATCCCCAGGATTAACTATCGGCTGTTCGGGATGAACTGCAAGGCAATGTGTAACAGAGGGTGGGACACTGGTTTTTAGGATGAATTCTTTCTTAAGGAGAAGGTGGAAGGTAAGTGCTTCATAGCAGGCTGCGGGTTAACTCTTTACAGCTGATTTTGGGAATTGTTAGTGTGGGATGAGTTCACCAGGAGCTGGAGTGACAGGACAAGGGGGAATGAGTTACAAGAAATTCCCTGTGAGAATGGGGAGGCCCTGGCACAGGTTGCCCAGAGCAGCTGTGGCTGCCCCTGGATCCCTGGAAGTGTCCAAGGCCAGGTTGGACGGGGCTTGGAGCAGCCTGGGACAGTGGAAGGATGGAACTGGATGGGCTTTAAGGTCCCTTCCAACCCAAAGCATTGCCAGATTCTTAATGTCAGAGGTATTTCGAAATGTCTTGTGGGGGTGTGATGCTGAGTTCAGTGTTCTGATGGTTTGGGTGGAGTGAGAGCAGCTGTTTTGCCCTGCTTTGTACCCAGACTGGCACTTGCAGCTGCTCTGCACCCACCCCATCCTGGGTTCCAGACACGGCCCCCTCAGGCAGTCACACATGGGCAAAGCTGGACTCTGATAATAAATAATCAAACCATCTTCAGCGTGACATTTGAGGCAGACAGGTTTTACATCAGGGAGGGAATTCCACTCAGTGCTGTTTAATGCGGTCAGCAGGACAAACCAGGGTGAACAGCTAATTCCAAAAGAATGGGAAAACTTCTGCAACTAGAACAAGGGATCACGTATAAACTAAAATGTTTGTCAAGCAAAAGATACTTTGCTTTTTCAGCAAGTGAAATTTGCAAGCATTAGTGACAATTTTTGCATAAATCACTGCACATGTTCATAGGAGGTGATCATTTAAGACATTTTCTTATATTGTAAAGCTCAACACTCTCAGATATTCTGAACATGAAATATTCAAGACCAGCACTTTCAGAGTGCTGCAGGCACAATGCACTGGCTGATTGCGGCAGGAAAATTTAATTTCACATCATCTAAGGAACTGGTATGTAACTTTTTAATCAGCAGGATGCTGTGATGGCTCTGTGAAGGCAGAGCCCATCCCAAGTGGAAGCAGGAACGGTGCTGCTGCGTGCGAGGCACTGCGAGCCCGACAGCTGGAATCAATCGCAGCGAGGCACTGAGAAGGAAAAGGACTTTTTCATTTGTAAATTTAATTTCCCCCGAAGCCAGTTGGAGTTATTAGGCTGGAGTGAGTGGGCTTGCAGCAGATCTAATGGGAGGAGAGGTTTCTCTGCTGCTCTGGGCAGGCTTTGCAGTCACTGAGGCTGTATCAGGAATATGTTGCATTCCCAAATATCTTATCTGGATTCTGTTCCTAATGGCTCACTCCTCGTTCATTCACTGTGTTGTTTCCTGGGGCTCTGCTCCTGTTGCTGAGGGGCTTCTCTATTGCAAGGACACGTTATTTTGACAAAATATTCCCTACCCTGGGCCTTCCTGCTGGCAGGAGATGTTGTGCTGTGATCAGAGAGTTAATCCTGTGCAGAAGCCCAGGGAATCTCGGCTCAGCTGCTGCTCTTCCAGGGAACCATTCCCTCTGTGCCACAGCCCCTGCATCTAAAGGAGGGCCAGAAGCCACTTGGCTCTTTCTTGTTGAGCTGAGCTGTCAGCCCATGGGGCCAGGACTCCCTGGGCTTGCCAGGCTGGTTGTGGGGAGATGAACAGCCATGCCTGGGGCTGGAATTGCCAGGGAGGTGGAGATGCTGCTCCTGGAAAGGGAGTTTCCACCCTGGAAGTGGGACTGGCCCCATGGAGGATGCTGCAGGTCAGCTCTCCCCCAGGAAGCAGATAGAGGCACTTTTCCCAGGAGCTAAGCCAGGCAGGAGGCAGGGGGCATGGACAAACAAATCCTTGCCCATCTGACAAGAGGAAAAGGTCCCCTGGGCAGGAAAAAGCAGCTTTGTGGCCAAAAAACCAAAAAAATGGGGGACAAGCAGGGCAAGGAGAGAAGCTCTGGCACTGCCTGTGTTTTCATGCTCATGCAGAAGAGACCTTGTGCTGGAGCAAAGCCCTGGGCTTTCCCTCATGGACACAGGAGAAGGAAGGAGTAAAGAGATGTGTCCTCGCCATTCAGCCTGAGACAGAGCAGATGTGGGAAGGGACAGTCAGGGCTGGCTGATTGCTGTGAGCCCAGCACAGGCTTTTGAAGCTGAGGCTTATCTGAGTTTTTTCAACTTACTGGTGAGAGCTGGGCCAGGACAGGCAGTGCAGGAGTTATTTCAACATTTTAAGCAGATTCTCTCCCCAAGCAACAAAACATCAGGGATGGCATTTTGCTGCCTTCACTCCCTTGCCTGGTGTTCAGTGGTTTCCAGGCTCCTAAGGATGTCAGTTGGATATTGCACAACTGCAGGTTTGAGGATTTATGATGGTCCTGGGAATGCTGGCTGCAGGTAATGGATGCCAAGGTGATGCTGGAGGCTGCTAAAATAAAGAGATGTCTTGGTTTGGATGCTGGGGTTTGGCTGGGGAGGTTTGGGTACTTGAGACAGTCGCTGCTCTAGTGGTCCCTGTTGAGCCCTGCTATATGAAAAGTCCATCTGTCTGCTAAATCCATCTCTCTCCAGAGAGAGATGTCAGGTTTAATAACAGCAGTTGGTAATTCCTGCTGCCTGTGTGGTGTTCCTGTGAAGGGCTGCAGGAAATGAGAGCACTGAGATCCAAGGGCAACATCCCAGTCCTGTGCTGTTACCCCATGCCAGAGCCTGATGTAAGAGCAGAGCAGCTTGCTGCAACACTCAGCCACATGTCAGCCCAAAATCCAGGACTCCTCCAGCCTGGAATGCCAAGAAATCCCAATCAGGATTGCCCTGCTCTGCCTGTAACGTGCACTGAGCTCCCTGCAGCCACTGATGTCCCAGCCCTGACAGGCAGCAGGAGTGAAATGTGGGGCTGGGGCTCTTCTCTGTCACCTCCTGGGCAGCATCTCAAGTCTTTGGGGGTATTTTGCAACTCCTGAAACACAGAACAGCGATGAGTGTCAGGGGAAATCAGCAGACAAGGAAGTGCCCAAGGTGCCACTGCCACGATGTTGCAGACAGAGGTTTGTTGGGCAGTGCTGGCTGTTTTCACCTCTACAAGCTGCTGTGGCCTTGGCTGAATTTCACCCAGCAGGCAGAGGAAGCACAGAGGGAGGCTCACAGGTGCCTGGAAGCCACAGCCCAGCAGCCCAGCCCCTGCTCTGCTCGCCAGGGAGCCGTGGCTGTCACCCATCCTGGCCATGGCTCGCGTGGTTTGGACATTTCCTCTTTCACAAGAGAGCCGAGGGGAGGGAGAGACGGTGACTTGTTTGTTCTGAGGGAAAGGGAAGGCTGGCGGCTCAGTGCTGTCCTCCAGCAGAGGGAACTCATGATCCCATTGCCTGGATGAAGGATCCTGGAAGCCTTTGGGAAGGGGAGTCCTGTTCCATGGGCTTGGGCACAGCATTTCACTGTAATTCAGGCAGGTTTAGTGTATCCCACAGCTGCCTCTTCACCTCTTCTCAACCCAGTCCAGGATGACCTTGTTCCCTGAAATCCAAGGCAGCACAATTTGGTTTAAAGACCAGTGTAATCCACAGAAAGAATGGGAGAAAATAACACCTGAAGGACCAGTTATGAAGATGAAGGGGGTTACATGCGTTGAGCTGCAGAAGAGTAGAGAAAAACCCAATTCTTGCTGACACAGAATGCACTGAGCAGCTCAGCACACACCCTGGGGAAGATCAGGCATTTCCCTCCATCACACCCCTGCTGATGCTAAAAGTATTGATAAAATTAACCTAATCCTGGCTATGGACAGGGGTTCTTAGGCTCAGGTGGCCTCAGTCCTGCATGTCCCCATTGGTGTGTCCAACCTGCACTCTAATATCGATGTTAAACATAACTGTGAATCACTCTGTCTGTGATGGAGGGGGAAACACAACTGCAACGAGCTTTGTAAGGCTGCAATGGGCAAGCTGAAAAATAAAACCAGTCTTGTTGTTTTATGTGTTCAAACAGCTTTGGTGAGGAGTAAATCCTTCAGAGTGCACTCTGTGCTCCTGGATGAGCTGCACTGAGTCCCTGGCAGTGCAATATCCCTCGTCCTTCTCCATCCAAGCCATCTCCCGGGGCAGCTTCGGTGGGACAGGCTGTTCTGCAGGGCCCGTCTCTGCCCACGGCACAGTGTCACCATGAGCAGTCCCTTCCAGCGCTGCTGGCCCTGAGCAGTGAATCCTGGAGGAGTGGTAAGAGCTGGCCCAGGGTTTGTACAATTCTCGGCGTTGCTGCTTCCCTCTTGTGGTGAGGAACCAGCCTGGGAGATCTGGGACAGCCAGGGTGCCCCTGGGCTGTGGTAAATGGGTCTCAGCCAAACAACCAGTGGGACAAAGCGTGGAATTTGGCTCCAGCATTTGGGCTGTGGACCTGAAAGCAGGTCTCTGTGGGCTGACTTCATTTTGCTTGCTTCCCTCTAAAGGGAGGGAAGTGTCTGGGTTGAATTTATTGCTTGTTAAGTCCTTTTCACCTCCACCTTTTTCAGAGCATCCAAAGAAGTGCAGGAGGAAGCAGAAGGCTCTCTGTGAGCTCCTAGCTCCAAGTAACCACCATGGATACTTGCAGGATACCTGAAAACGCCTCCAAGTGCAGCGGGAACACCATGGAGTGCTTCATGGTGCTCAGCACACAGGCACAGAAGATAAGCATTGGCACCCTGTGCGGCCTCTTTGGGACAATGTGTGTTTTTGAGAACTCCTTGGTGCTCTACCTGATTTTCTCTTCCCCCGGGATCAGGAAAAAACCTTCCTACCTCTTCATCGGCAGCCTGGCCCTGGCTGACATCCTGGCCAGCATCATCTTTGTCTGCAGTTTCATTAACTTCCACGTGTTTAACAAAGCTGGTTTCTCCAAGGAGGTGTTCCTGCTGCAGCTGGGAGGGGTGAACACGTCCTTCTCTGCCTCCCTCAGCAGCCTGCTGCTCACAGCCCTGGACCGCTACATCTCCATCAGCCGGCCCTCGGAATACAAGCTCCTGATGACCAGGAAAAGAGCCTGGACAGCGCTGGGAGTGCTCTGGGTGACCTGTGCCACCATCGCTTACCTGCCCCTGCTGGGCTGGAACTGCTGCGTGCTGGATTCTGCCTGCTCCGAGCTGTTCCCCTTTGTGGATGACAATTACCTGTCGGGCTGGCTCTGCTTCACCGTGCTCCTGCTGGGCTGCATCGTCTACGCCTACGCCCACGTGCTCCGGAGGGCTCGCCAGCACGTGGCCTACATGGAGAAGCACCAGGCACAGGTGGGGAAGCAAAACACCCGGATGAGGATGGACGTGATGCTGGCCAAGACCCTCGTCATGGTGCTGGCCGTGCTCACGCTCTGCTGGTCCCCCGTGCTCGTGCTCATGATCTACAGCGTCTTTGCCAGGCTGAGCGACCGCGTGCGCAAGGTGTTCGCCTTCTGCAGCACCCTCTGCCTGCTCAACTCCATGGTGAACCCCATCATTTACGCCCTGCGGAGCAAGGAGCTGTTCTCCTCCCTGAGGAGGGTGTTCTCCCACTTCAGGAGGCAGCTGAAGGCCTCTGAGGAGAGCCCAGAAGCAGAGAGCACCCACAAGTCTTCCGTGATAGAGACTGTCTGTGAGGACACGCGTGTAATGTAGGGAGGCACCTGTGGAAAATCCGTGCCCTCAGGCTGGAAGGAACAGTCTGGATCACTTTTCTTTTTCTTTTCTCTTCTGATGGGATGTGGAGACAGCTCCTGCTGATGTCACCCTTCGATGCTGGGACATCAAGTGCACGGACTTTGCTCTCAGGCACAGGCTGGGATCGTTGGGGTGTCCTCTGCAGGGACAGGAGCTGGACTGGATGATCCTTGTGGGTCCCTTCCAACTCAGGATATTCCGTGATTCTGTGATTCTCCCCACCAGGGGAGGTTCAGGCCAGACATCAGCAGGAATTTCTTCATGGAAAGGGTGGTCAGGCTTTGGCAGGGGCTGCCCAGGGAAGTTTGGAGTCCCCATCCCTGGAGGTATCCAAGGAATGCCTGGATGTGGCTGGGGACAAGATGGGGACTGGGCACAGCTCGGACTCGGTCTGGGAGGCCTTTTCCAACCTCAATGAAATATTCCCACTGTGGCTTAAGGAGTTGGCCAGAGCTGGGACAGACAAGGACCTTGCAGACAGCACATTTCTTCCAGCAGATTTCAGGAGAGCTGACCTAACCACACAGGTGTTTGTGGGATGTCATGTGATTAAACATTTAAGCCATTTTCCAGGTTTTTCTTCATTTTCTTTCCTAGTGTACAAAGTCCTCCAGGTGACAAATTTATGCCCAAAGTGGGGCAGATACTTCGAGCATGAGGAAATTTTTGCAAATTACACAAAAGCAGCACTTTTAGCTGAAGGGACAGGGCCCTTCACCAGTGACCTGGAGCAGCTGGGCTCCTGCCAGCTCCCAAAATGCCTCCAGCAGGGATGATCCTGCCTGGGCCATGGCCACGAGGTCCTTGCACTCTGCCCTGTGTCCCAGAGGATGTACCCAGCCCTCCCAAAAGGTTTGGGAGCCCTGTCCCAGGAGGGTCTGGAGAAAGTGACACTGAGGGGAGACTTACCAATGTGTGCAGCTCCTCCCGGGGGCAGTGAAGGGGCAGCTCCAATCTCCGTGACCACGGGTGGGATCCAAGGGAATGCCTGGATCCGAGGGAATGCCTGGAGCTGTTTCAGGGGAGGTTTAGGTTGGATATCAGGGAAAAGTTCTTCCCCCAGAGCGTGGTGGGGCATTGCCCAGACTGCCCAGGGAATGGGTACTGCCCCGAGGCTTCCAGAGCTCCGGGAGCGTTCGGACAACGCTCCCAGGGATGCCCAGGCTGGGATTGTTGGCCTTGGAGCCGATGATCCTGCATCCCTTCCCTCTCGGGATACTCCCCGCGGCGAGGGCTCGGGCCGCAGCCTCGAACCCACGGCCCCGGGGAGCGGCGGCGGCCGTGACGCGCTGAGGGCGCTCTGAGGGCGCTGAGGGCGCGGCCATGGCGGCGCTGGCGCTGCTCTCTGTGGCGGCCGCGCTGGGCCCGGCCCGGGCCGCGCCCCGGTACCGCCCGGACTGGGCCAGCCTGGACGCTCGGCCGCTGCCGGCCTGGTTCGACCGGGCCAAGGTGGGGGTGTTCGTGCACTGGGGAGTGTTCTCCGTGCCGGCCTGGGGCTCCGAGTGGTTCTGGTGGCACTGGCAGGGCCGGCACGATGCCGCCTACGAGCGCTTCGTGCGCCGCCGCTTCCCGCCCGGCACCACGTACGCGGACTTCGCGCCCCAATTCACCGCCCACGACTTCCAGCCCCGGCAGTGGGCACGGCTCTTCCAGCAGGCAGGGGCCAGGTCAGCGCCGGGGATGGCCGGAGCTGGAGTCCCTGAGGGCATGGGGGGGGTCTCTGAGGGGATGAGTGCCATGGCCGGGGTTCCTTGAGGGGATGAATGCCATGGCCAGGGGTCCCTAAGGGAATGGGGGGGTTCTGGGGGTCCCTGAGGGGATGAGCGCCGTGGTCAGGGCTCCCTGAGGGGATGGGAGAGTTCTGGGGGTCCCTGAGGGATGGGTGCCATGGCCAGGGGTCCCTGAGGGGATGGAAAGGCTTGGAAAGGATATGGGGTTATTCCCAAGAGGATGCAGGGAGCTCTGAGGGGATGGAAGGGGCAAGTCTGGGGATCCCTGAGGGATTTGGGCTCCATGAGCAGTGGTGGAGATCCCTGAGGGGTCATGCCCGGGGTGCAGAGGAGATGACAGGTCTTGCTTCTACCTAAGTATTGATTGTTCATTCTTTTCCAGCATTAAAATCCACTAAAATCCTCTACTTCTACTCTCTGTATTTCTCTCTACTGTATTTGCTTCTAAATTTTAAGCATTGTGACAGAGGGCTCCTCACAGTGTGCTTATCCAGTGCCTTGCTGTTTTAGTGACTGTGTTTGCAGAGGCTGGGAAATAGCTCAGTTGTTCTTTTGCCCTCCCAACCAAGTCCTTTTTTTCCCCCTCAGGTACGTGGTCCTGACCACCAAGCACCACGAGGGCTTCACCAACTGGGGCTCGCCGGTGTCCTGGAACTGGAATTCTGTGGATACAGGGCCCCACCGAGACCTGGTGGGAGAGCTGGGAGAAGCCCTCAGGGAGAGGTAAGGCCCTGCCAGAGAGCTCTTCTGGCAGAGCAGTGAATCCTCCTGCCTGTGCTTGACAAACAGCAGAGAACCCCCGAGTTCAGTGTGAAAAATGGAGTGCTTGCAAATAATGAAAAATAATAATGCTGGTAATTTAATTTCCACTGCTTCTTAATCTCCACTGAAGCCTGTTTCTTCCCTCTGTGTTTTGTCCTTCAGCAACCTCCGTTATGGGCTGTATCACTCCCTGATGGAGTGGTTTAACCCTCTCTACCTCGCTGACAAACAAAGTGGCTTCAAGACCCAGAGCTTCGTTTTGAAGAAGACGATGCCAGAACTTTATGACCTTGTCTTAAAGTAAGAGCCACAGCCAGTTCAGAATCACCAGCATTTCCTGGTGTCAGTTCTGTAGAGAAAGATGCAAAGTGGGTGCAAAGAAGAGAAATGCTCATTTTTGCCGAGGCAAATTCTCTTTGCTAACCAGTAATGATTTGTGGTAATTAGAAAAGGGGTTCACTTTTGCCCTGTGGAAGGTCTAATCTGTAGAATAAGGCAGGGACAAATTTTTCCTGCAGAAGCAATTCCCTTTAATCCTGCCTTTGTGCAGGGTGGCTGGAAGTGGAGCAAACTGTTCAGTATTTCAGAGTAGAAGAGTGATTTCACTGTGAATTTGCATCCTTGCCTTGCTTCCCCTTGCTGACAAAAATACAAGGCTTGGGCTCGTGGGTCGTTGTCCCAGCTCAAGAACGTGCCTCATAATTGCCTTTGAGGTGCTAAATTCAGGTTTTTTGGAAGAACTGCACTCTCTCTTGAGCTGTGGATCAACACCTTGTTCTTTGCTGCTGCAAGGACCTCACTTAGAGCTTTGTGTGCAGCAGAAAATGAAGCAAAAACCTCCTGGGGATGTCAGGCAGTGGGAAGGGGACGTGAAGGAAGCCCACACCCAAGAAACACAGTGTGGCAGGAGCAAATAAACCATTTTGAAACAACATCCATCTCTCTTAGATACAAACCAGACCTGATTTGGTCGGATGGAGACTGGGAAGCTCCAGATTCCTACTGGAATTCCACCTCTTTCCTTGCCTGGCTCTATAACGACAGCCCTGTCAAGGTACTGGTGCTTGCTGTCCCTCGTGGCACTGGGTGGGTGTGGAAGGTCAGGAAGCTGTGGGATGTGTGATCAAACCAGGAACCTCCTGGACATTTGCCAAATGTGTTTTATTCTCTGACAAAAAAGGAACCTTGACCGTGCTCCTGTGACAGCTTCACTGTCCTTTGCAGGACACTGGTGGGCAGCTCAGGCCTGGAGCAGAGGGAGGTTCTCCCAGAGAGGGATTCAGCCTTCTCAGAAGGGTTTCCATTACACAGGGAATTTTTAGGTGCTTCCTGAGGGGGGTGACTGCCAGCTGGACAGCCCAAGAACAAAAAGTTCTGTGCCCTGAGCTGGTTTTTGTTTTTTTTCCTTCTCTCAGGACACTGTGGTTGTCAACGATCGCTGGGGTCAGGGCTGCTCCTGCCATCATGGGGGTTTCTACAACTGTGCTGACAAGTACAGGCCAGGCACCCTGCCAGATCACAAGTGGGAGATGTGCTCCTCCCTGGACAGGCTCTCCTGGGGCTACCGCAGCAACATGAGCCTCGCTGAGGTGATGGATGAAATGAGTATGATTGAGGTGAGCAAGCTGAACTCAGCCTGGGGGAGGATTACTGGGAATCACGATTCTGGAGCAGCTGATGAAGGACAAAACTCCTCGGTTTCTGTGTTGTCAGAGCTGAAGATAATGCAGTTTGTCTTGCTTTATCTGCCACAGGAGCTGGTGCAGACTGTGAGTTTGGGTGGCAACTACCTCCTCAATGTGGGACCTACAAAAGAAGGGGTGATTGCCCCCATCTTCCAAGAAAGACTCCTGGCCCTTGGGAGGTGGCTGGACACCAATGGGGAGGCAATTTATGACTCCCAGCCTTGGAGGGTGCAGATGGAGAACACCACAGACACGGTCTGGTAAGGACTGTGCTGCTCAGACCAGCTGAGCTGATGTTTATTTCTTACCTTTTCCTAAATTGGGTACACTCTGAAGTGTTGCAATTAGGATTTCATCCATTTTGCTTCAGTAGGAAGAAAACAACCCTTCCCTTAAAAAGTGTCCACACTGTGGCTGTCAGGACTGTTTAAGTAGTGGTCCTGGCCAGAAGTACTTACAAAATGGAATTGTTTTTATTTCCTCCAATGTGTTCAGCCCAGAAGAGTAGAGCAGGGACCAGGGTGAGGCTGTGTCCCCCCTGCCTGAGGCCAGGACAGGCTGCCAGTGACATTTGCACTCTTGCACTTTGTTTGGGTTTCAGCACTGAGGGGTTGATTGTGGGTCCAAAGGGACAGATTTTGGAATGGGTGCCGAGTAGGTGACCCCTGTGTGGTGGCAGGAGGCAAGGCAGAGTCCTCGTGCTGTCTGGAAAGGTTCAGGGTGGTGTGTGGTGCCCTTCCCCCTGCTGAACTGCTGCTCCCTCAGGTACACCTCCAAGGGACCTGTGGTCTTTGCCATCTTCCTGCTCTGGCCTCGGGACGGTGACCTGCATCTGTCCTCACCCATCCCATCCCCAGGCACACAGGTAAGGGGCTTCAAACAGGACAGCACCCACTGAGAGCCCATTTTGGGGGGGCATTTGGGGGCTGGGAAGGAGCAGCCTGGCTTCATTTAGGAGCTGGGGGGAGTGGGGAAGTTGTGTGCTGTGGTTTCCTTGCAGATCCTTGCAGCATCCCAGGCTGTTCCCCAGGTTTTGGGGGATGTGGAACAGGGGACAGGAATTGCCAGGACAGGCTCATGGCTGCCAGGGAACAGGCAGAGCCTCTTCTCCTGCAGCCTTTTGCTGCTGTTGTGGGAGGGGAGGGGAGCAAATGCCCCCAGAGCAGGAGTGGCTGCTCCTGCAGCCTGGATTCAGCTCAGGGGCAGTGCCCTGCTCGTGGCAAATGTCAGCGTGACGCAAATGTTGGAGTGTCCTTTGCCCTGAGCAAACATCAGCAACAAACAACAAACAACAACCCAGAGCCTGGTGTGGCCTCACAACACCCCCTGGGTCAGCCCCTGTGCCACGTGAGCCACGGCTGGGCACCTGCAGGGCTGCTCAGGGGGGGCCTGCTGAGCTCCAGCTGAGTGTTCCTTCCTTCCTTCCTTCCTTCCTTCCTTCCTTCCTTCCTTCCTTCCTTCCTTCCCTCCTTCCCTCCTTCCCTCCTTCCCTCCTTCCTTCCTTCCTTCCTTCCTTCCTTCCTTCCTTCCTTCCTTCCTTCCTCCCTTCCTCCCTTCCTCCCTTCCTCCCTTCCTTCCTTCCTTCCTTCCTTCCTTCCTTCCTTCCTTCCTTCCTTCCTTCCTTCCTTCCTTCCTTCCTTCCTTCCTTCCTTCCTTCCCCCTTTCCTTCCTCCTTTCCCTCCTCTGCAGGTGACACTGCTGGGGTTTGCTGGGACTCTGAAGTGGCAGGAATCCCCCGGGAAAGGGATGCTCATAGCCCTGCCCTACATGCTCCCATCTCCTCTCCCTCCTCAGCCTGGCTGGGCAGTGAAGCTCGAGGGAGTGAAGTGATGCTTGTGCCACGTGGGGGGCACAGCACCTCCCACTGCCTTGCTTTTTGTTTGATATCCAAGAGGATTTTTTTTATTTTCATATTGAATACAATTATTTTTCACTCGAGGGAATCTCTCCTCCAGTCTCTGTTGCCTTTGTGTTACTTTGGTGGTGGCCAGCCACTTCCACGATGAATAAATCCAAGGGAAGCTTGCTGGAAGAGATCAGGAAGAAATGATCTGTAAAAAACACTCCACAAATCCATCAACAAACTTTTCCTTGTGTTCTGCTGCGGGCAGCTACAAGAAAAGGTTTTGTTCTTAGTGAATTTTTAAGAGATCACACCTTTGTGAATTGCACTTCTGAACTGATGAACTTTGAGTGCCAGTGAGAGGTTTCCTGTGTGGCTGCTGAACTTCTTAGTGATGAAACCACTCCCAGGAGCACCCAGGCTGCTGTGAAGGCCTCACAAGCTCACAGCCAGGCTTTGTTTTGTTCCTGTCTGTTCTAAATGAGCCAATCAATATTATAATTAAACAGCATTTGTTAATAACCAAAGTATAAAATTGGGAAAGAGCCACGAAGCAAAGCAACACTGAGCCAGGCTGGTGCTGGGTGAGCTGAGTTCCGACCTCTCTCGGTTCCAATCTCACTTTGTTCATAAATTTCAGCTTCTCTGAAATTTTATACCTATCTCTTTCTTTTCTACCTTTTTTCTTCTTTGTTTAGCTTTATCTTTTCAATACAACAATATGATTTTCCTGTTTTTTCCACCACGTCTGACGACAGTTCCTGAAATCAATATTCGATTTCTGCTGTTGGAATCAGTTTCTGGTGCAAGTATATTATTGTTGCTTACACATACATTCTGGGACTGCATTTCTGTACAAACATACACATCCTGGAGCTCTGCCAGACGAGGAAATCCCACCAAATGCTTATCTCTGGAATGTACCTTCTCAGGGCTTCTTCAGACAGAAATCCTTGAACCGCACATTTTTTGCAGCCACCTGTTTGTGCTTTTCTCAGCCTCAGCAAAATGCTGTCATCTTTAAAAATTTTAGCACCAATTATTTTACATCATTTACTACACTGTCCCAGCAAAACCTGGCAGAACTCTGGGAGCCGAGCACAGCAGAGCCCCGGGGCCGGGCCACGTTACTCAAAATTCCCAAACCTCCAAACGCCCCGGCCTCAGAACCGGCCCCGGTGCCAGGAACCCGCCCGCAGCAGCGCCGCCCGCCGCCGGGGATGACGCCAAAAAAAAACCCAAAAAGGGGGACAGAAAAGGAACAACAGAGCCTCGGCCCGTGTGCCTGACGCCGGTGACCTCTGGCGCGGAGCGGGGCCCGTGCCAGAGCAAACAGCGCCGTGTTTACCCAGCGCTATAAGTGCGCGGCGGGAGCGCGGCCCGGCACTGCCGCAGCGGGGAGAGAGATGCCGCGCTGCGACACGGGCTGCGCGCCGCGGGACGGCGCCTGGGGACAGGTGCGGGACGGCTCCGCGGGGCCGGGAGGAGCGGAGGGAAGGGAAGGGAAGGGAAGGGAAGGGAAGGGAAGGGAAGGGAAGGGAAGGGAAGGGAAGGAGCGCAGGGAGCGGCGAGGCCGCGGCGCCATCGCGGTGCCGGCGCCACGTGGGGAGCGCTGTCACGTGACCGCCGCGGCCACGCCCCCGGCGCGGGTCACGTGCGGGGGGTGGGTGCGGTCACGTGGCGCGGGGCGAAGATGGCGGCGCGGCGGCTGCTGCCGCGCTGGGCGGGAGCGCTGCGGCCTGTGAGGCACCGGGGACAGCGGCACAGGGAGCGGGGAGGCACTGGGGACAGCGGGACAGCGGGACAGGGAGCGGGGACCAAGGGGACCGGGGAGTAAAGGCACCGGGGGGCACCGGCGCGGCGGGACAGGGACCGGGGAGAAAAGGGAACCGGGAACAAAGGCACCGGGGAGCACCGAGCCCAGCGGCACAGGGACTGGGGAGCAAAGGGAACCGGGAGCACCGAGCCCGGCGGGACCGGGAGCGGGGAGCGAAGGGAACCGGGAGCACCGAGCCCGGTGGGACCGGGAGCGGGGAGCGAAGGGAACCGGGAGCAAAGGGAACCGGGAGCACCGAGCCCAGCGGGGCTGCGGCTGACTCCTCTCCCCGGGCCAGGTGAGCTCCGCGGCGGCGGCCAGCGCCGGGTACCCGAAGCGAGTGAAGGTGGTGGAGGTGGGACCCCGCGACGGGCTCCAGAACGAGAAGGTACCGGCGGCTCCGGGCTCCCTGCAGCTCTCCAGCCGAATCCCCCAAATCTCCCACCGTGCCCACCAACGCGGCTTCTTTTTGTCTTTAAAAACTCCCTCTTTTATGTTGAATTTTTTTTTTTTCCCCAGCGAAAATTGTGATGTGAAATTAATAACTTCAGGTCATTCTTCTTTTCTTCTTCTTCTTTTTAGAATGTTGTGCCCACGCCAGTGAAGATCAGTTTAATCAACATGCTGTCAGAGACGGGGCTGCAGGTCATAGAGGCCACCAGCTTCGTGTCCCCCAAGTGGGTTCCTCAGGTCCGTGCTCAGGCAGGGCTTGCAGGGGTTCTAAAAGCACAGCAACCCTGTGATTCTGCTTGCTCCGGATTCCCTGTTCCTGGGCAAGAGCCAGCAGAGGAGCTGGAACATCCCAGAGCTTCCCTTTGGACCCTGGGAAGGAGCAGAGGGACGGGCAGGTCCCACACAAACGTGGCTGTGCACGTTGGCCTGCCTGGGCGACTGCTGACCCCTCACAGGGTGCAGCTCTGGTTGCTTTTAGAGGCTCTGATCCCTCAATATTTAAAAAGGAATTTTAATGATGATTTTCTGGCTGGCAGAAGTGGCAGCTGTCGCCCTCAGAGCTGTCCTGGTTTGCTTTGCAGATGGCTGATCACACCGAGGTCATGCAGGGGATTAATAAATTACCTGGCATCAGTTACCCTGTGCTGACTCCAAACCTGAAGGGATTCCAGGCAGCGGTAAGGGCTGGGAAAACCTGAATATCCACATGCTGGTGCTTCCAATCCCACCTGGATCCTCTGCTGCTGCAGCTGGGACTTCATCCTTTCCAAGGGAAACTTGGATGTGTCCTGGTGGTTTTGCTGCAGGATGAACTGAGGGAAGGATGGGGTTATTTGGGGGAAAATAATTCTATAAAATGAGAGAACTGTAGTCAGAGATTGTAGGTCACAGAGTCATTGAGGTGGGAGAAGAGCTCCAGGATCTTCAAGTCTTAATGAGCAAGGCAGGTTTATTTAGGAGCAGAAGAGCCTCTGTAAAGGGAAGTGTTTTATGGGGCTGGTTTGAGACATCTCTGCCAAAAGGTGCCACTGAAACCCTTGAATTAACACTTGGCCACGAAGTTGTGACTCCGTTTGTCATTTCCCTCACAAGAAAAATCCCCTGGCTTTGATTTAACAGTGCTGGGTTAAGGGTTGGATCTCTGATCTCGGGGGTCTTTTCCACCCTCAGTGGTCCTGTGATTCCACTTTGGGATTTTTTTTTATTTGCAGGTGGCAGCAGGGGCCAAAGAGGTGTCGATTTTTGGGGCAGCATCTGAGCTGTTCACCAAGAAAAACATCAACTGCTCCATAGAGGAGAGCCTGGAGAGGTTTGAGGAGGTCATGAAGGCAGCAAGGGAAGGCAGCATTCCTGTCAGGGGGTAAGGAATTCCTGCTGGAACCCACCCTTGTGTCATCATTCATTCAGGAGTGGCCTCCAATCAGTTTGGATCAGATTTTCTTGGCAAACATCCCTCGTGGAAATGCACAGATCACAAACCCACTAGGCCTTGGAAAGCTGCTTACACCTGTGGAAGAATTGTTGAAATGCTGTAACCTTTGGCCACTGGACTTGTGGAATGTAAAATGAATTCTCCCATTCTGTAGACATGGAAAATGTACAAGTCCTGGCTGGTTTGTCCTCTAAAATCCCTCTGCCCTTTCCTGACTGAAAGTTTGGGGTTTTTTTAACCACAGATACGTTTCCTGTGTCCTCGGATGTCCCTATGAGGGGAAGATTTCTGCAGCTAAAGTTGCAGAGGTGAGTCATAAATCCAGAATTCCTGAGAGGGTTTTGACTCATTTTTGGGGGATGCCAAGTGGGCACTGGGGGATGTGTCAGAGCATTTAACCAAAGGGGAGCTTCCAGCTTCTCAGAGACTGAATCCAGCTGAAACAGGCAGGGGAATTCAGGGAGGTTTGGGCACCTGGAGATTTTTAATCCCAGGGAAGAGTGTCCAGGGAGCCATGGCACAGCAGGAATGCAGCTCTGGGGAGGGAAGGCTCTGAGTGCACGTGCTGGCTGTGTCCCAGGTCTCCAAGAAGATGTATTCCATGGGGTGCTACGAGATCTCCCTGGGGGACACCATCGGCGTGGGCACCCCTGGCAGCATGAGGGAGATGCTGGCAGCAGTGATGAAGGAGGTGCCCGTGGGGGCTCTGGCTGTGCACTGCCACGACACCTATGGCCAGGCTCTGGCCAACATCCTGGTGGCCCTCCAGGTGAGATTCCTGCTCTGGGGCACAGACTCACGGCATGGGTGGGTGGGAAGGACCTTCAATCCCATCCTGTTCCACCCCCTGCCCTGGGCAGGGACACCTCCCACTATCCCAGGTTGCTCCAAGCCCTGTCCAAGCTGTCCTGGGACACTTCCAGGGGTGGGGCAACCACACAAATAAAGCATCTTCCCTTGGGGTTCTTTTTTTTGCTCGGGAATTGCAGATTTTGCACTTCCAGAGCAGCCCCTGACGGGGGTTTTTTTGCAGATGGGGGTGAGCGTGGTCGATGCTTCCGTGGCTGGCCTTGGAGGGTGTCCCTATGCCCAGGGAGCCTCTGGCAACGTGGCCACTGAGGATTTGGTGTACATGCTCAACGGGCTGGGCATCCACACGGTGAGTGGCAGCCACCCAGGCCTCAGCACGGGGCAGGACCTGGCCCAGGGAGCCTGAGCATGGTGGGGGCAGCTGAGGAGGCTCCCTGGGCCTGGGGCAGGGACTTGGCAAGGGCCTGGAGTGCCAGGAATGAGGGGAAATGGCTTCCCACTGCCACAGGGAATTAGGGTTAGGTGGGATATTAGGGGAAAAATACTCCCTGTGAGGGAGGGGAGGCCCTGGCACAGGGTGCCCGTCCCTGGCAGTGTCCAAGATGAGGTTAGATGGGGTTTGGAGCAGCCTGGGATGGTGGGAGGTGTCCCTCAAGGCTTGTCCTGTGCCTTCCCCATGCAGGGAGTGGATCTCCAGAAGCTGATGGACACAGGCACCTTCATTTGCAATGCTCTCAACAGAAGAACCAATTCCAAGGTGTCTCAGGCATCCTGCAGGCTGTGACACTGAGTGGGATTTCCACTTGGACCCAGCAAAAACTGAGGATCCAGCACGGGCTGAGATTCCTCTCTGATCTCCCGAGCTCCTTCCCAGCTCAGCATTTGAGAGGAAACTCGAAATCCACCAGAATCATGAAGAAATGAAAGAATATTCTATTCTGTTGTATTCTCTTGGACCTCGAGGATGTCACCGCTTGCCTTAAGGAAGGGAGGACGTGGAGGGGCTGAGAAAAGCTGTGGCCAGGGCAGCCCCCAGCAGCTGCTGCCTGCAGGGCAAAGGACAAGGCACAGATTCTGCAGTCAGAGCTCTTCTCCAGGTCGGGCTTTGCCCTTGTTCCCTTCTCTCCCCTCTGCACACGTGAAGTCCAGAGGCTCCCCTGGGGCTCCAGATGTCAGCCTGGGGCCATCTCAGCCTTCAGGGACTCTGTATCTGTTGTAAGATACCTCTAAACCCCAGCAGCAATAAACACATTATTTAATAGTCTAAAAACTATTAATATTTGATTTGGCTGAACCAGCTAAGGAGCTTTTGCTGCTGGTTTGGTTCCAAGGGCCTCTTTGTGGGAATGCTGCGTCCTGCTGGGCTGGGGGTGGGAAAGGAATTCCCTCCACCCCCAGAGAGCAGAAAGTGAAGCATCCCTGCTCCTCAGGGTCCTTGGGAGCCACCCCCAACTCTTCTATTTAAAACAATTAATTAAACAGTTCATTTGTGAGCCTGGGGATGGGCGAAGGAGCCTTGTCCTTGCAGGGGGCGGGGCGGGAGTGAGGCTGCGTGCACCGCCCCTCCGCATCACCTCAATAAACTCTCACAATTACCGAGCCCTCGCTAATGAGCTCCGGCCGCAGAAATGGGGCGGAATCGGGCAATTAACCGGGGCTCCTCCCGCCGCCAGGGGGCGCTGCGGCAGCGGGCGCGCTCCGCGGTGTTTTGTCCGCGCCGCCGCCCCGTAGCCGGGACACGTTTCCATGGAGGAGCCGCGCGCGTGGCGCCGGAGGGGGGCGGGGCCAAGGCCCGGCCTTAAAGGGGCCGCGCCCCGAGCGGGGCTGAGCGGGAGCGGCGGCGGCGGCGGTGAGAGACCGGGAATGGGAACCGGGAACGAGCGGGGATGAGCGGGGATGAGCGGGGAGGGGGACGGGCATGCTGCCCTGCCCTGCCCTGCTCTGCTCTGCTTCCCTTGGGAGGGAGAACCCAAACCCCCGGGGCCTGGGGGATCCCCGGGGTAATTCCAGGCCCTGGGATAAATCCAGACTCTGGGCTGTCCTTGGACCCCTGGGATATAAATCCAGCCCCGGGGTAATTCCAGCTCCTGGGATAAATCCAGCCCCCGGGTAGGTTCTGCCCCCCGGGCCCGGCTCCTCCCGGTCACTCCCGGTCTCTCCGGTCCCGCTCCCGGCCCCGCTTCCCTGCTGGAATCCGCGTTCTTTTCCCTTCCCCGCGCTCTCCCCCCGGCCCAGGCGCTGCTCCCTGCCCCAGCCCCGGGACGGGCCGGTTCGGGGGGCTCCGGTTGGGCTCCAGCCCGAGCCGCGGCTCTGAGAGGGGGAAATTTCCCGGTCCTGGCCCCACATCCCTGGGGAACACCGCGGGTCCTGCCCGGGCACGGAGCCCCCGGGCCCCACAAATGTCGCTGCAGGGTCCCAAAGTTCACCTTCCTGGGGAGGAGCGGGGCCAGCACCGGGGAGGGAGCCTGGGACCGTGTTAAGGAGCTGGGGGAAAAACAGGGAATTAACGAGTTAATTAATTAACAGCGAGAACTCCTGCCCTTTGGGTAAAGCCTGAGGGAAATGGGTGAGCCCAGCACCTGGGCTGGGTTTAACAGGAAGAAGCGGGGCTCGTGTCCGGGACGTGACAGCTCCGTGTCCGGGAGGTGGGACCGGGCTGGCCACACCTGGCCCCTCCGGGAAGGACCGGGAAGGACCGGGAAGGGCCGGGAAGGGCCGTGCTGACGTGACCGTGCCCGAGCTGAAGCATTTGGGGCTTTTTCCCCCCCCTCAGGGAGCCATGGCAGAGAAGATCCTGGTGACGGGCGGCGCCGGCTACATCGGCAGCCACTGCGTGCTGGAGCTGCTGCAGGCGGGATTCGTCCCCGTGGTCATCGACAACTTCCACAACGCCATCCGAGGTACGGGGAGCCGCATCCCGGGCCGGGCTGTGCCCGACTCCAGCAATCCCTCACTGCCCTCCGTCCCCCAGGATCAGAGGAGCTCCCCGAGAGCCTCCGGCGGGTGCAGGACATCGCTCAGCAGCCCGTGCTCTTCCAGGAGCTCGATATCACCGACGAGGCCGCGCTGCAGGAGCTCTTCAGCAAGGTGAGAGCAGGAGCTGCACTGCCCTGGGCGGCTCCTAGGGGTGGGAGCAGGGAGGAAACGCTGTGCCCCCCGTTCCTGTGGCTGGCTGAGCGGAGCTGCTGGGGGAGTTCTGGCTGCTTCCTGCCTGGAGCTGTCGCCGTGGCACTGATGCCCAGCCCATTTCCCCCCTGCAGCACCGTTTCTCGGCCGTGATGCACTTTGCGGGGCTGAAGGCTGTGGGGGAGTCCGTGCAGAAGCCTCTGGAGTATTACAGAGTGAACCTCACCGGGACCATCCGGCTGCTGGAGGTGAGAGGAGCCCGCAGGGATCCTGCGCTGCTCCCTCGGGCTCTTCCCCACCCCGGGACCTGCCGGTGCCTGCTGGGCTGGCACAGGGCACGGAGCTGGATCAGTGCTGCCCATTCCCCTCTCCCAGACCATGAAGGCCCACGGCGTGAGGAACATCGTGTTCAGCAGCTCTGCCACCGTCTACGGGGACCCCAAGTACCTCCCCCTGGACGAGAAGCACCCGGTCGGGGGCTGCACCAACCCCTACGGCAAATCCAAGTTCTTCATCGAGGAGATGATCCGGGATCTCTGCAAAGCAGAGAGGGTGAGGAGCTGCCCCGTGGGGCTGGAGCCCAGCTCTGTCCCCAGGGGGTGACCGGGCAGCCCCATCCGTGTGTCCCCAGGACTGGAACGCCGTCCTCCTGCGCTACTTCAACCCCATCGGCGCCCACGAGTCGGGGATGATCGGAGAAGATCCTCAGGGGATCCCAAACAACCTCATGCCCTACGTGGCACAGGTAGCACCCCCACAGCCCCTGGGGGTTCACAGGGAGGGCACACGGGGTCACAGGGCTCTCATGGGCACTCCCTCTGCGCAGGTGGCCGTGGGACGCCGGGAATTCCTGAGCGTCTTTGGGAACGACTACAAGACGGACGATGGGACGGGTGCGTCATGGGCCGGGTGCAATTTGGGATTCCCAAATCCCTGGCTGCACCCCAGGCTCTGCCCTCACCCTCTGCCTGCCCCCAGGAGTCAGGGATTACATCCACGTCGTGGATCTGGCCAAGGGCCACATCGCTGCTCTGAAGAAGCTCAAGGAGAACTGTGGCTGCAAGGTACCAACCTCGGGCTGCTGCCAGCCCTGGGGGGGTGTGGGGCTCCCAGTGGGGGCTGGAGAGGCGCCTGGCCCTTCTCTCCTTGATCCATGTCCCTTATCCTCCTCCCAGATCTACAACCTGGGCACAGGCACCGGCTACTCCGTGCTGCAGATGGTCCGGGCCATGGAGAAAGCCTCGGGGAGGGAGGTAAGGGCAGAGCTGCAGGGTCACAGACGGGCACAGACGCCCTGCTGCCCCCACAGCAGCCCTGGCACCGTCCCTCAGCCCCTCTGGGAGCCCACGGTGCTGCTCTCCCTGCAGATCAAGTACCGGATCGTGGCCCGGCGGGAGGGAGACGTGGCCTCCTGCTACGCTGACCCCGCGCTGGCCGAGCAGGAGCTGGGCTGGAAAGCTGCCTTTGGCCTGGACAAGATGTGTAAGGGCATCCCCTCCCTGGCACGCCGGGCACTGCCAGGCCCCTGTCCTCCCTCACCTCCCTTCTCCCTGTCGCAGGTGAGGACCTGTGGCGGTGGCAGCTGCAGAACCCCACGGGCTTCAGCAAGAACTGAGCCGTGCCCGAGGGCTGGCTGGGCCCCAGGGCTGCTCTGAGCCAGCCCTGCCACCTTCCCCGAGCTGTCACCGTCCTGGGAGAACAGTTCCAGCTCCCCCTCCTGCCTCTGGCACGGGGCAGGAAGGTTGGAGCATCCTCAGCCTCTCTCCTCCTCATCCTCACCCCCACCCAGGTCCTTGCCTCTCACAGAGCAGAACCACAGCAGAGAACAGAGCCAGGGCCTGGTTTGGCACCCTGGGCATGGAACCCCCGTGGGGCTGGAGCCAGCCCTGGCTGGGAGCAGCTCCTGGGCCCTCCCTGTGCCCTGGGCAGTGGCTGCATCCAGCATTGGCACCTCTGCTCCTGCCCTGGCACAGGGAGGGCACCAGGAGCCTCCCACAGGGACCACTCACATTCCAAGGCCACCGTGGCTCATTTCCTCCACCCCTGCTTTTCCCTGACCCCCAGCGTGGTTTTGGGGACCAAATCTCATCTCCCACCTCTCCTGCTGAGCTGGAGAAGCCCCTGCCAGGGCCGTGCCAGCCTGGCCTGGCTGCCCACAGCCCCCTGTCGGTGCCTGGTTTGGCCTCCTGTGGCAGCCACTTCCCAAACCCCGTTGCCAAAGGCTGCCCAGGAGCCAGCTCTGCCCCCCTGTCCCACACTGCTCCTGTTTATTCCTGGCAGCTCCCAGGGCTCGGCAGGGCAGGGATGACGCAGGCGGCCCCGTGTGCCGGCGGCTGGATGAATAACTTATGCTCCTAAATTATGAATTGAGCTTTTGATTTGTTTTTAAATAAACTTTCCTACTTTCTAAGTGGCAGCTTTGTTCTGCTTCCCCTCAGCCAGAGCTGCTGCCCCTAAAAACAGCACCCTGGGGCCTCGTACCAACCCCACTCCCTCCCAAATCTCATCCTGCCTGGCCAGGGATGACGCCAGCTCAGCTCCGGGATAGGTTTAGGATTTATTTCACCTTGATTCTCTGTGGAACGCACGCACACACACACAAAAACCCCAAACATGTACAAGGAAGACAAGAGAGAGAAGAAAAACAAAAAAAAAAAAAGAAAAAAACCAAAAGAAAAAAAAAACCCCAAAGCTGTATTGAGGAATGGAGAGAAGCTGTTCTCCCTCCCGGGTTCCCGGCACTGCTCGGGCAGGGAGTGAGCAGGGAATGCTCTGCAGAGGGGCCCAGGGGGCCCCCAGGGATGGTCCTGGGCCCCCCCATCGCACACGGTTCCAGTTCACAGTCAAACAGGTCAGTCTGTCCATCACCAGCCCTTGGTACCCCCAGGGAGCTGCAATCCCACCCCTGCCAGCCCCTGGTGATCCCAGGGAGCTGCAATCCCACCCCTGCCAGCCCCTGGTACCCCCAGGGAGCTGCAATCCCACCCCTGCGACCCTCTCGTGCCCCCCCAGCCGAGCGAGGGGAGCAGGGGCACAGCAGCAACAAAACACAGCATAGAAGAGCCAGCAGGGCTGAGCCCAGGGCAAGGGCAGAGCCCAGGGCAGGGGCAGAGCTGGGCTCCCCCCGGTGCCAGCAGCAGCTCTGCTGGTTTCAGACTTCCTAAAAGGGGCAGAAACTAAAACCCCAAGCAAAGCCCAAGCCAAGAGCCCAGCCGAGGGTGGGCCCCACCATCCCACTCTCCAGAGGGCCGTTATTGCTTCGTGCATCCCGGGCGGGGAGGGCAGGGCTGGGGCACAACTGCTGGGGCTGAGCCCCCCCAGAGCCCCCCGGAGCAGCTCCCGAGGCAGCCCCAGGCAGCCCTCACCTCGCTGGCCCCGGGGCACCGGGCAGAGGCTCCCTAGGGCCGGGCAGGGGGAGCAGGGCCAGCCCTGGGGCCGGGGGAAGGAATGTGGGGGTGTTTTAAAAGCCATGAACAGCCCCGGGTGGGGGTCCAGCCCGGGGGAAGAGGGGGGTGAGGGCAGAGCTGCTCCACAGCCACTGCCCTGGGCCCTGTGGGAGGGGAGGGTCGGCCAGGAGCCCCCCCAGAGGAGACATTCGGGGCCTGTGCCCGGGGAGCTGCCAGGGATGGGCCCGGCCCCACACCCCAGCACGATGCCAGCACTCGGGAGGGGACAAGGTGAGGGTGAGGGACACTGGTGATTGTACAAGGGAAGCCCAGGGAGCAGGGAGAGCCCCGGGAGCACAGAGGATGGGGCACAGCAGCACCCGGGCTCAGATGCTGGTGGGATGATGGTTGGGAGCAAAGCTGCTCCTTCCAGCTGCACCAGGAGCCAAACCCGGGCTCCGGGGACCCCACCTCACCTCTCCCTCCCCGAGCCAGCCCAAGTCCACAGGGAAGGACAAGTAGCAGCAAGAGAGACATTGAAGACGGGGCCGGTGGCTCCGTGAGTGTAAACGAAGCCTGGGGGCTCCGAGGGTGCAGAGCTGGGCTGGGGCAGGAGGGGAGATGCCGCTGGAACCCCCGCGGGGCCGAGGAGGAGATGGAGATTGTAAAAGCAAGAAGAGGAGGAGGAGGAGGAGGAGGAGGAGGTGATTATCTCAGGAGGGCAGAGCTGCCCAGGCCGATGGCTGAGGGGAGTGTGCGTGTGTGACAGGCGGGGCCGTGCGGGAGGTGCGGGAGCTGCACTGACCCTCCCCGCCGGCCCCGGGCAGCCTTTGGCGGTGCCAGCCCAGGGCAGAGCCCGCCGCGGGGCCTGGAGTCGTCCGCAGGGGAGTCCCGGGTTCCTGAGCTCTGACTGAAAACCCGTGAGTCGCCTGAACGGAGGCCGAGAGCGGCCACCGAGGGCAAAGCTCCAAGCCCCAGAGGTGCCCCAGCCCTGCCCCGCTCCTCCCGCCGCAGCCGGGCACGTCCCGCCCCTAATACTGGTACAAAAACCCCAAACCCAAGAGGAAAACCTCACCCGCGCCGTGCCAGCCCCGCGGGGGTGCGAGGGGACGGTGACCTCCCCCCGGGAACCGCTCGGAGCCAGAGCAGGAGAGAAAAGGCGGCTCCCGGACTCGCCTTAGCCAGCTCCGACGTGGGCCCCGGGAGCAGCGGGGCAGCCGGGCACCGGAGGGGAGGGCGGGAGGTGCGGGAGGTGCGGTGGGGGGCCATGGCTTCCGTTTGCAGCGGGCGGGTCACGGGGGCGGACGGGCGGCGGTGACCCCGGCACCCTCCCCCTGCGACAGTCCCGAGCGGCTCCGCTCAGATCCGCGGCAGCAGCTTCTCGATGAACTCCTTCACCGCCATCATCTCCTGCGGGGAGCACGCAGCCCGTCGGCGCCGGGGCTCCCCCGAGGCCGGGCTGTGCCCCGGGAGCGGGCACGGGGCTCTGCAGCCTCCCCGGGGCAAGTCGGGAACAAATAGATCTCATGTGTTCCCCACCCTGCCTGAGCCACAGTGCTGGGGTTGGTCCCAATGATCCCAAAGGGACCCACAGGGATCATCCAGCCCAGCTCTGCCCAGACACCCCAAATCCCACCCTGGGCATCCCTGGCAGCGCTGCCCAAACCCCCCTGGAGCTCTGGCAGCCTCGGGGCCGTGCCCATTCCCTGGGGAGCCTGGGCAGTGCCCAGCACCCTCTGGGGGAAGAACCTTTCCCTGAAATCCTCCCCTGACACAGCTCCAGGCCATTCCCACGGCTCCCATCACTGATCAGCACCCAGGGGCCCCGTGCCCTCCCTGCAGCCCCGGCACTGACCTGAGGACAGGAACTGTGCATCACACCAGGGTAGGTTTTGAACTGCACCTTGGCGGGGGTGACGACAGACTTGAGCTTCTCGGCAGTGAGGGCCCCGAAGCGCACGGGGATCATGGGATCCATCTCCCCGTGGCACTGCAGGATGGCAATGTCCTTGTTCACGCCGTTGTTCGCCGCCTGCCACGAGGAGGGGACGCTCAGGGGTGCCCAGGTGAGGGGACACCGGGCAGGTGCTTTGTTTGTGACCCCAACACATCACCCAGCAGCTCCCCTCCTCATGAGGGAGAGCTGCTGGAGAACTGGAGAGCTCCAGTGGGGAAATGGTGCCCATCCCGAGGGTGCCTGCCCGTGGGATACCTGTGGGAAGGCCTTGTGGAGCGGGAGCCAGCAGCTGAGGGCCACGATCCCGGCCAGCTGGTGCTGGCAGGTGAGAGCCGTGTACAGCGACAAGGCACCGCCCTGCAGGAGAGGAGGGGAGGGGAGGGGAGGGTGGAATCAGTGCCATGGGGGATCCAGGGAAAGCCTCAGCCCCAGCTCACCCATCCACCACCTCCCCTGTGAGGATTTGGAGCAGGAATTGGGGTCCCGATCCTGATCTCACCTGTGAGAAGCCCCCCAGGATGATGCGGTTCGGGGGGATCCCGTTCTTCATCTCGTGCTCAATGATTGCTTTAACTGGAAGGAGATGGGAGAGATGGGTCAGTGGAAGGGGAGAGGGGAGCTAAAAAGCATCACCCCACACCTCGGGGTGGACATCAGGGACAGGCAGGTGCCAGAGAGCCCAGGGGAAAGGTTTGCTGGGATGGCAGCAGAGCAGAAACAAAGGAGAGGTGGAAGGAAGACACCAGTCCCAGCGAGGGAGAGGCACCCAGCAGCTCACCACTTCCCCCTCCCCAAAGCCCCTTACTGTTTTCTGCAGCTTTCTTGATCCCAGCTTCATCCTCAGGTGCATCCGGAGTCAACCCCATCAGATCAAACCTGGGAGAAGGAGCAGGGTCAGCCCAAACCTCTCCCACCACCCAGAGCATGGGGAGGCAGGAGCTGGGTGTGCCCTGCCCTTCCCTGGCCCCAACAGGGCAGGGGATTTTGTCTCCCCATCCCTCTCACTCCCCAAAAAGGTCCCACCCAGCCCTGTCCCCCAAAAGCACTGACCAGGAGGGCATGACCATCTTCATGTTGAGGGTCACCGGGATCCGGGGCCTGCAGAGGAACATTTTGGGAGGTTCAGCTCAGCTCTGAGGGGAGCAGGAGGACTGACCCCTCTCTCCCCTTGCAGCTGAGCCCCTTCCTGCCTGACCCGGGGATGCACAGGGAGCTCCAGTGCCTTTGTCCTTCCCTGCAGCCACCAGGGACCAACAGGACAGGAGGGGAAAGAGCCTCTGGTGCTGCTCAGCTCTGCCTGCAGCAGGAACTGGCCATGGCAGCAGAGCCAGCCTGGCTGGTTTCAGGCCACCACTTGCCTCCCCCAGGAGCCCTGAGAGCCTCAGGGCCTCCCAAGAAGCCCCCCAGGGCAGCACTTACGCGTGAGGGCAGATGTATTTCACGTAGGGGAGGCGGATGGAGGAGAGAGCATCGGCCCAGCTGTGCCTGGGGAGGGACGGGAGGAGAGATCAGTCCAAGGCTTGTCCGAGCCATCTTCCTGAGGCTGCTGCTCCCCAGCCCCTCCCCTGAGCTTATTTTACCCACCCAGGCAGCCTGAACTCCCCCTGAAGCCCCCCCCAGCACCGATCCCCTCTGAGGGCAGCACACAAAACCCCAGAGCTGCAGGCAGAGAGGACAGGAAGGTGGGAATCTCCCGGATTCCAGGAGCCCTTTGTCACCACCCTGGGACCTCTGAGGTGGCCCCTGCACAGAAGAGATGCCCTGGTCCAGGCCCAGCCCAGCTGCCAGCCCTGCCAAGGACTGGAAAAGCCGCAGTGCTTATCAGCAATCCCTGAAGGCAGCACAAAATCCACCCGCGGGGGGTGGGGGGCTGCCAGGCTGCCGGCATCATAAATATTCAAGTGCAGACAGCTGCCGGCAGCAATTCCCTGCCTTTCCCTGCGAGGCTGGTGCAGGAACGGCTGCCGACCCCAGCCCCAAGCCCCACACAAATCCCAGAGATGCCCCCGGGGGAAAGCAGCAGCAGAAAGCCGGGATCTGCATTTGGCAAACCGCAGATCCCAGCCGGAGGCGGCTCCAGGGATACTCACCCCGTGTCTCCAAGGCCATGGAGGAAAATGACCTGTTAAACAGAGAAGGAAGGGAATTAGCTGGTGTGAGGGTGGTGCCCTGGGAGGGGGCAGGGCTGGGCTGGGCTGGGCTGGGCTGGCAGGGAGGTGGCAAATGGACACTTAGTCACCAACCCGAAGAGGCCCAAATTAGCTCAGGACACGTCTGTGCTGCTGGAGCAGGGCGGATGGGTGGGTCAGGGATGTCATCCCTGCCCTGCCACGGGCAGCTCCCAACTCCTCTGCACAGCACAGGGACAAGGAGTGACAGATCATCCCAGCAGGAATGGCACCAGAGCAGAGGCCCAGCCTGAACCCCAGAATGGGTTGGGAGGGTGCTTAAAGCCCATCCAGTGCCACCCCTGCCATGGCAGGGACACCTCCCACTGTCCCAGGCTGCTCCAAGCCCCATCCAGCCTGGCCTTGGGCACTGCCAGGGATCCAGGGGCAGCCACAGCTTCTCTGGGCACCCTGTGCCAGGGCCTCACCACCCTCCCAGGGAGGAATTCCTTCCCTGCATCACCAAGGTCTCCCAAATCCACCTCCACAGGCTTTCCATCTCCAGCTCCAGCAAGCCCTAAGCCTGCAGGGAGCAGAGGGGAGGCAGCCTGCACACCCCAGGGAAGGCCTCGGGGTGGGGGGGGGGAGTTCCTTTGGGAGATTTCCTTTTAAAAGCTTAAACAGCCCAATCAGCCCCAAACTCCCACTGCCTTCACAAGTTGAGCTCCCACACGGGAGCAAAGAGCCCCAGAGCCCTGGCTGGCCCCTGCCTTCCCCGTGCTGGGCTCCTGGGAAGCTGCTGGAAGCAGCTCCCTGTTTTCCAAGGGGGAGCAGCAGGGGAGGGAGGGAGAGAGGGAGGGAGAGAGGGAGGGAGGGAGAGAGGGAAGCAGGTCCCTGTTTTCCAAGGGGGAGCAGCAGGGGAGGGAGAGAGAGAGGGAGAGAGGGAGAGAGGGAAGCAGCTCCCTGTTTTCCAAGGGGGAGCAGCAGGGGAGGGGGGGGGGGAGGGAGGGAGGGAGAGAGGGAAGCAGGTCCCTGTTTTCCAAGGGGGAGCAGCAGGGGAGAGAGGGAGGGAGGGAGAGAGGGAGGGAGAGAGGGAGGGAAGCAGGTCCCTGTTTTCCAAGGGGGAGCAGCAGGGGAGGGAGGGAGGGAGGGAGGGAGGGAGAGAGGGAGGGAGGGAGAGAGGGAGAGAGGGAGGGAGAGAGAGAGGGAGAGAGGGAGAGAGGGAGGGAAGCAGCTCCCTGTTTTCCAAGGGGGAGCAGCAGGGGAGGCAGGGAGGGAGGGAAGGAAGGAAGGAGGGAGGGAGGAGGGGGGGGGGAAGGAAGGAGGGAGGGAAGGAAGGAGGGAGGGAAGGAAGGAGGGAGGGAGGGAGCAGCCCTTACCGCGGCGGTCTCCCGCTCTGCCCCTGACACGGTGACAGCGTCGGCGAGGAGGGGGACAGACATGTTGTTACCACACATACACCGAGAGGGGTCGACACTGGCACCTGCGGGACACGGAGGTGAGGCAGGAAAACAAAATCTCTCACCCCTCACCCCCTCCAGCAACTGCTCGGCCCAGAGGAGCAGCTGTTGGGAGGAAAATTAAAGAGCAGCTGAAGGCTTTGATGTTGAAGCCCTTGGGACACCTCACACTCCGACCTGGAGAGTCCAGGAGCAGCGAAGCGTGGCAGCAGCGTGGGGGGCTGGAAGTATTTAAAATTAGCCTGGAAATTACACCTCAGAGCCAAAGTTATTCCTGTGGCTGCCCCGGCGTGGGCAGAGGGCGGCCGGGCAGCACGGCCTCAGCATCCCTTCATTCCTGCATCCCTTCCCAGAGCCTGAGCCACATCTGCTCCCACCAGGAAGCAGGAAACCCTCGGCACGCAGCAGCACAGGCTCTGCTGCACCAATAAAGGTCCAGCCCTGTTTTATGGAGCTGTTTGGGATGAAGCAGAGCACTGGGAGCTGGTCTGAGTGCTCCCAGGGATGGATGACGCCCTTGTGCCTCCCCAGGGCCGCAGGCAGGGTCACTCCTGCTGCCCTGTCACCTCCTGAATCCCAGATCCCGCCGAGCTGACAGCCCCCACGACACCTTCAGCCACAGCAGCCCACGGTGTTTGTTCTCACTACATCACAAATCCCAACTCCAGCTCCCCACGAGGCGCCCCTGACCCCATTGACCCATCAGGACTAATTAGATCAGAGCTTGTTTAAGGCGCTGCCATCACCCCCCAGGAGCAGGATCAACCTCTGGAGCACAATCACAGAACATCCCGAGCTGGAAAGGATGAAGGATCACCCAGTCCAAGCCCTGGCTCTGCACAGACACCCCAACAACCCCACCCTGGGCATCCCTGAGAGCATTATCCAACACTCCTGAAGCTCTGGCAGCCTCCCCCATTCCTTGGGGAGCCTGGGCAGTGCCCAGCACCCCCTGAGGGAAAAACCTTTCCCTGATATCCACCCTAAACCCCCCTGGCACAGCTCCAGCCGCTCCAGGGTCCCATCCCTGTCACAGAAAGCAGAGCTGCCCCTCAGGAGGCCTTTCCTCATCCTCCACACCCTGCTCCAGCTTCACCTCCCGCAGCAGCACCATCCCCAGCGGGTCGAGGCGACACAGCATCCCCCCTAAAAACCCTCCCAAAACCCCGGAATGCCAGCAGCCAGCCCTTACCCACGAGAAAACAGCCTGGTCCCTTCTCCCAGCCCGGCCAAGACCTGCCCGACTCGTTCCACCGACTGCTCATCAGCGGCTTTCCCGACTCAAATAAAAACACCGGGAACAAACCCCCGGATCTGACACAGACACGCTGCCCACGTGTACTCACTCCAGGGGCAAAACAACCGGCCCGGAGCCACCGCACCTGCCAAAAACACCCTGGCGGGGAGACAGAGCCAGAAATAAAAGCATCTTCCCCTGGCAGGTGATGGGATGAGCTCCCTGAGCGCGGCCGTGCTGGGAATCTCCAGGGAAAGCAGAGCTTGGGGTGGCCGGAGCTGCCCCAAGCACCTCACGGAGAGCCCTGGGGATGCCCTGGGCTGGAGGGAACACAATGGGAACCTCGAGCACAAGGGGAAGGATCCAAGCCCTCAGCCGTGCCCGTGTGGGTGTAAAGGCGCAAACACAGAGCCAGGAGGTGAATTTGGGTCCGATTTGGGTCCGATATGGGTCCGATTCGGGCTGTTTGGAGGTGCCGCACCCCAAGCCGACCCCGCCAGCGACACCGGGGAGGTGTTGGGGGGTGGGGGGGGGGGGGCGCCGCGTTCATCAGCCATTCATTAGCATTAATTAGCATTAATTACCGTGCCTCAGCCTGCCCCCCGGGCCCGCAGTCCCGCAGGGAGCGGAATCCAGCTGAGGGTGAGGGGGGGGGGGCTGCAGAAATCCCGCCTGGAAGCGGATGGAGGCGGGATCCCCGCGGCCGGCAGCGCGCCGCTTTTCCGCCAAAACCGGGGCTTTGCGGGGGTGTTTCCCTACCGGCTGCGACTCCTCAGGGCTCCCCCGTTACCCGCCGAGCCAGGACCGCGGTGCCCCGCCGTGAATTCCCCGTTAAACCCCTGAAGGGCCGCGCCGCCCCCCCCCTTCCCTCACGGAGCACCCCCCCTCCCGCAGCAGTGGTACATCCCCCCCCCTTTTCCCGCCGCCGCCGCCCGGTTCCGCGCCCCCCCCCCCCCCCGCGGCTCCCCGGTGGTACGTGCCGCCCCCCCCCCCCCGCCCGCACCTCTCCCGCGGCCCGGCGCGCGCGCTCCTCGCGGCTCCCCCCGTGACGCGCCCGCACCGGAACTTCCGCCAGCGCGCCGGAAGTGACGGCGGGAGGCGGCGGCGGGAGCCACTGGGGGCCGCCATGATGGGAACGGGCACCGAACCCCGCTCGGAACCCGCGGCCGAGGCGGCCCCGACCGCGCCCACACGCGGTTATCGGCCAAAACCTCCCCACAGCCTTCCCGCAGCGCCCTGCCCGCGGCGGATAACGAGTTAAACGGGACAAACCCCGTCCCGCCGCCGCCCTCCCGGTGCCACCGGTGGACGCAGCAACAGCAGCACCGCGACCCGCACTGAGGGACAGCGCACAGCTCTGCACCGCAGCGTGTTTATTGTCAGGCACAGCCGGTACCGGTAGCGGCCCCGCACGGCGCTGCCCGCGGGAGGAGCCTCCTCCGGGCCCCGGGGCCGCCTCACGCCGCGCCGCTGTGTCCGCCCCGCTAACACGGAGCTCATCCGGTGCCTCGGGAAGGCCGTTCCTGCCCCAGGCAGGCTGCCGGCAGCCCCGTTAGGAGATGAAGTGAGTCTGGGGGGTGATTTGTTCGAGCTTGTGGTCGGCGGGGTTCGCCGAGGCTTCGTAGTTGCAGATGGTGACTTCGTGGCGGTGAGCCTGGGGGGAGATGGGAGGCGTCAGATCCCGGGAAAAGCAGCAGGGAAAGGATTCCAGCCCCTCCTGAGCACCGGGCTGCCGAGAGCTGAGCGATTCCCCTCTCACAGATCGTTCATCGTGCTCCCCACGCTCCTTTCTCACTGCTAAAACTGGAATTAATCAGTGATTTACAGCCCTTTCCACTCTCTGCTCTCACTCACCTCTGTCCACTCCCCTTTCAGGCCGATGTAAAAAATCTTGGTGGTCTCCGCCCCGAAGTTCTTTGGGAAGTGCATGGAGAGGTGGTAAAGGTTGGAGAAACGGGCGATTCTGGAAGGAAACACACCCTGAGGCTGGAGAAACGGGCAGTTCTGAGAGGAAACACCCCCTGAGGCCAGAGAAACGGGCAGTTCTGAGAGGAAACACCCCCTGAGGCCTGAGAAGCAGCTCTTTGGGCCCCTGAGGCCTCCCCAGCAGCTCCCCCTGATCCCAGCCAGACTTGGCAGCAAGGGGGGTTTCCCCCCACACCAGGACGATTCTGCACCCCAACAATTCCTGGGGTGCCACCACAGCCCCTCCCCAGGCTCTGGGAAGGAGGTTTGAGAGGGCAGGACAGAGCTGGGGAGGCAAATCCTCCTGAGAGCAGCTTGGAGCTGCTGCCCTGGGCTGCCCCTTCCCTAAATTTGGAAGGCTGGGCAGAGCTCCCGTGCCAGGGAGGAGCAGCCCCAGGCCCCAGGGTCTGTCTCCTACTTGGTGGGATATTCCAGCTCCCCCGAGGGATCCCGGCTCAGGCTGAAGGTCTGCTCTGGCTCCTTGGCTGTGTCATCAAAGGACATGTGAGGAATGTTCCTGAACCTGGCAGGACGAGAAGGAAAAGCCAGGGGCTCATTAACAACACGTCAGCTAATTGGGATTCCCTCCCCACCATCCACCAGTGCTCTTCCCAAGGAGAAACTGGATTTATTTTGTCCTCTTACAGTGCCACCAGCTGCCCCCACAACACCCTCTGAGGAAGGGGAAAGCTGATTTTACTCACAGCCTCATCTCTGCCGGGTGTGTCCCGTCGTCCTCACCCATCACAATGACTCCTTTTAACTTCACACTGCCCGTGAACCTGCCCAGAACACACCGAGGGGGGTTTTCACCTCTGTCCTCTCCACATCAGCCCCAGCACCTCACTGCCAGGCGAGGAACAAGCCCTGAGTGTGGCCAGGACGGTGCTGAACTTACGGGATGTTGAAGAGCAGCTCCTCATCATCATCGCTTTCCACGAACTGGGCAGAGAGAGGAGCAGGTCAGGGCTGGCCCTGGGCACGCAGGGGAGCACAGGGGGAACGTGGGGACGGGTGGAGGAGCACGGGGGGGGTCACCTCAGTGGGGTTCAGGGAGCACCAAAGTACCTCGGTCACAGCATCCCAGAATATTTAGGATTGGAAGGGACCTCTGAGGTGATCCAGTCCAATCCCCCTGCCCAGGAAGGGTCAGCTGGAGCAGGGGACACAGGAAGGCGTCTCCAGGTGGGTTTGGGATGTCCCCACTGAGGGAGACCCCAAACCCTCCCTGGGCAGCTGTTCCAGGGCTCTGCCACCCTCATGGAAAGAAGTTCTTCCTCATGTTGAGGTGGAACTCGTTGTGGTTTAATTTACGGCTGCTGCTCCTCGCTGGGCACCACTGAACACTCTGGCACCATCCTCTGACACCCCTTGGGGATATTTTGTGGATTTATGGGATCCCCTCTCAGCTTTCCTTTCTCCAGCCTGATCAGGCCCAGCTCCCGCAGCTTCTCCTCATCAGGGAGATGCTCCAGCCCCCAAATCACCTTTGTGGCCTCCGCTGGACCCCCTCCAGCACCTCCTCGCCTTGTCCCGAGGACCCCAGACCGGCACAGAGCCCTCCAGCAGTGTCCCCGTAGCACCGAGGTGCAGAATCCCACCGCCGCTGCCGGGCCCTACCCGCGAGCGGTCCCGTCGCTCCTCCCAGGGGCGGAACACGGTGGCCCCGGAGCCCTCTCGGCGCTCGTTGAGGCACTGCAGGCGCTGCCGGTCGATGCGCAGGTAGAGCCCCCAGGCCGCGCCGCGCTCCGCCGCCTCCTCCCCGCAGCACCGGCAGCGCCCGGGCCCGTGCGCCATGGCCGCGCCGCCGCCGCGCAGCGCGCATGCGCGCCGCCGAAACCACGCCCACGGGGGGGGGGAAAGCTTCAGGCCACGCCTTCGTGTTACAGGCCACGCCCGCGTGGGTTGTGATAGGTCCGTTGTGTTGTGGTCACGCCCTTGTGGGCGGGGTTTTGGAGCTGCACGTGCTGAGCCCGCGAACCGCCCCCTGCTCCCGGGCGGGGGTCCCGGTGCTCCTGAGGGGGGTCCCGGTGCTCCTGAGGGGGGTCCCGGTGCTCCTGGGGAGGGGGGTCCCGGTGCTCCTGAGGGGGGTCCCGGTGCTCCTGGGGAGGGTCCCGGTGCTCCTGAGGGGGGTCCCGGTGCTCCTGGGGAGGGGGGTCCCGGTGCTCCTGGGGAGGGGGGTCCCGGTGCTCCTGGGGAGGGTCCCCGGTGCTCCTGGGGAGGGGGGTCCCGTGCTCCTGGGAGGGGGTCCCGGTGCTCCTGGGGAGGGGTCCCGGTGCTCCTGGGGAGGGGGGTCCCGGTGCTCCTGAGGGGGGTCCCGGTGCTCCTGGGGAGGGGGGTCCCGGTGCTCCTGGGGAGGAGTCCCTGTGGGTTCCGGGAAGGGGTCCCGGTGGGTCCCAGGCAGGAGTCCTGGTGCTCCCGGGAAGGGGTCCCGGTGTGTCCCGGTGCTCCTGGGGAGGGGTCCCGGTGGTCCTGGGGAGGGGTCCCGGTGGTCCCTGGGAGGGATCCCGGTGTGTCCTGGACAGGGGTCCCGGTGCTCCCGGGGAGAAGTCGCGGTGGGTCCCGGGAAGGGGTCCCGGTGCTCCCGGGAAGGGGTCCCGGTGGGTCCCAGGGAGGGGTCCCGGTGCTCCCGGGAAGGGCTCCTGGGGAGGGGTCCCGGTGCTCCTGGGGAGGGGTCCCGCGGAGGGGTCCCGGACAGGGGTCCCGGTGGGTCCCAGGGAGGGGTCCCGGTGGTCCCGACCCCGCCCCGGGTGAACCGCGCAGCTGCTTTCCCGTAAAGGCTCCGGGGGTTTGATCCATGGGGATTGTTCCAAGCAGCGCGGGAACGGGAGCAGCACCCCCGCCGGGATACCGGGGCAGGATAGCAGTGGGATACCGGAGTGGAATTCCCGGCGTGGGATTGCGAAACATCACCCTCCGAGGGGCTACTGGGTGTGTTTAATATTCGCTGTCAGAGTCAGGAAAGAACGAGCAGCCACAATCCCGTGTTTGGATTTTATTGAGACATGAATCGCCTCTTTTTCATATAACTTATCTAATTAAAATATTCATCTTAGTTACCACAAAAAAAAAAAAAAAAAGGAACATAGAAAATTGTATCTATATATACACAGTTTGGGACCAAAATACAAATATGAGTCCAAGTCACTCCCCCTCCTCCTCCCCGTTACTCATCCTACCGGGATGGGGTGGGAAGGGGGAAGAGGCAGCTCTGCTCCATCCTTTAGCGAGTGGTGGAGCACAGAACAACTGCACAAGTGCCACAAAGGAGCACTTTGATCCCAGACTTTGCTTAGTGCATCCCCCAGGGCAGGATCCCTGCCCTGCTCCCAGCTGAGGGCCGGTGCCCACCTCTCCCCCAGGCTGGATTTAGTGTCCGAGGGAAAAGGAAGGGAAGGGAAGGGGTTGGCAGCATCCCTGGGAGAGCAGAGTCACGTCAGTGTCACCTCCCTGTGATCCCAGCTGGCAAAGCCTGGAGCCAAGGGGCTGCTCTGAGAGGGAAACAGCATCTCCCCCGAACAGCAAGGCTGAGGATGGAGCTGTGAGATCAATGAATTGGCAGTTTAGCAGTGCCCAGAATCATTCAAAGCTCCATCATTGTCTGAACACGACCCCAGGCTGTGCTTCCCTCCCCCTCTGTCCCTACCCCAAGTACAGAGGAGAAATAAACAGTAGCACAACGGTCAGCAGAGGAGGATATATTGTTATCTAATTAAAAATACAGCGAAATTAAATACAGCAAAAACGCAGGAGTAAGGAGCCGTTATTTTACAGCACAACACACACTGAAATGCATCTGGGACTGTAACAAACTTACAGCACATGAGAGTCTGAGAACGTTTTTCCAAGAACTTCAAACTAAACAAAGAACAGAACAAATAAACAGGAGACAGGTGTTCAGAATGGTTTTAAAGAAAGACATTTCTTTTAAAGGAGGAGGAAAAAAAGACAAAAAAAACTAAGGAAAGAAACAAGCAAACAGAAACCAGAAGCAAAACAGGGATTTTTTCTAGAGCCCTCCAGGGAGGACCCTTCACAGCAAGGTTTCCCCCGGTCAGTGCACACAGACAACTCCACCGGTTTGGGATTTGGCAGCCACGGAAAGCCAGCAGCAGAGCTTCTCAGGAGCTGCCAACAACAACAGCATCCACTACCAGCATCTTTTCCACCCAGACAGCAAAGTCCTAGGGCAGCAAATATGGCTTGGAACAGGAGAATCCCTCCCTTCTCTGATCCACTCAGACCCCCCAGCCCTGGGCTCTCCCCAGCCCCATGCTCTGCTTGCACCACCCCCCTGGGGTTCCCTTTGGGGCAGACACAAAACAGGAGTAGAAACCTTCTCCTGACACACCCCATGAGCAGAAACCTTCCCCAGACACACCCCACAAGCAGAAACCTTCCCCCAAACACACCCCACGAGCAGAAACCTTCCCCACATCACAGCCAGCTCCTGCCTGCGTCCAGCTCCGGCCGCCATCCTCACATCCTCACCAAGGCTCCGACCTCTCCAGGAGCTCCAGGGCACCTCCTGACACTCCCACCAGCCCCATCAAGCACCTTCTCCTTCCTGAGCTCCAGCTCCTCACACACCAGGTCCAAGGGAGCCTTTTGAACTCCTGCTCTGAAGGACACACACGTGTTAGAACAGCCACATCCCATTGCTCGCTTCCCTCCAACCTCATTCAAGTGGTTTCAGGTTCAAAGACCAAAATCCTTGGATTTTTCCATGGAGGGAACACAGCAAAACATACAGGGAAAAGACAGGATTTAGGCACCAGCTTCCCAACCGGAAATAAATCCTTTGCAATTCCACACAGAAAACAAGACAGAAGTGTTCCTTCTTCCCACTAAAAGAGGCAAACGATGCCTTCACTGATATTTAAAAAACTGTTTTCCATTGCAAAGTTCCCTATCTCTCTCCAGATAAAAAGTTAAAATCTGACTCGGTGCACAGTAAAACTTCTCCCAAATCCCTGGCAGTTTTATTCCCAGTAGCCAGCAGAAGACAACAGCAGCAGAAGAAACGTCCCCAAAGGCTCTTGGCATCCCTGCAGGACCACGAAAGCACCTGTACAGGATCTACAGCAACAGCACAGAGAAGGTCAAGAGCTCAGATTTTATTGACACACACGAGCAGGGAGCAAAGCCTCAGGACTGGATGCACTTGCCAAAGGACTGACAAGTGGCTGGGCCACTGGTCCTACCTGTCCCAGAGTCTCCAGGGGAGACTTTAGGCCCAGCAGGTACCAGATCATGAGGAAAGGCTCCTGTGACACCCAGCATCCACTCAGACAGATGGATTCCAGCTCGAGTCACCAAGGCTGACCCCAGGACTGGGTTGGCAAGGGAGAAACTACTGGGAGCGACATAAATAATACAGCAGGGGAGAGGGGCAAAATATTAATTAAAACCATTTTATAATTTATTAAGAGGTTAAATAGTAAATAAGTCTCTGGATCTTCCACTCTCAGCAGGTGCCAAGACTTCACATTTTCCTGTGTTGGGAGATTCTGTACACCCTTCTTTCGACGGATGACAAGGCCAGAAACAGAATGTTGAGGACAGGGGGTAAAAAGAGGGGGTCTCGACACTGAGAAAGGGACCAGAAGAAAAGATAAAATACTGTGCCGTCATCTTGTGCAGATCGAAGCTTCTCCCAGCAGCTGCAGCCTCCAAAGAGTTCAAAGATAAGGAAGGGCTGTTTGGGTACCTTCTCCCCCTTCAGTGCCACTCCTCCCCAAGAGAGAAAGGCCCAGCTCAGCACTGCAAACTTATCTCCGAGAGAACCTGTTTTTGAAAGCTTTGATAGTCTTTGCCATCATTGGTGCAATTTCTGCAAAAGAGGAAGAAAAAAAAAAAAAACAACCACCAGTAAATCAAACAAAAAAGCCCCCACATGAAAGCAAAAGTGACAGACTAAGAGCTGAGAGCAATTGAAAGCTGCAGCCCTGGCAGACACGAGTGTTTGAGCGGGGCCCAGCAGAGTTTTCAGGTCACAGACTGAGGAGAAGGCACTGCTTTCTGCACTGCACCAACACAGATCCCTGGTTAAATCCTCCCTGCTCCCTTCCCCAGAGAGCTGCACTCCAATTCCAAACAGCTGGACAGACACAGGGCAGCAAAGGCAGAGGTTCTGCCTCACTGCTGCCATTAGGACAGGCTGACAATCAGCTCTGAGCAGGTGAATCAGACGTTTCCCTTTAGCTTTTCCTCATGCAAGAAGCTCAAACAGAGATTTCTTAGAGAGAGGGAGAGATACCAACATCAACCCTCCTGCACAGCCTGGAATTCTCCAACAGCAGAGGCAGCTGCTTGTGAAGGAGAAGCTCTGAGAGACCACAGGGATGTCCTGCAGGTTGTACTTACTCTTCACTGGGGGTTTCCTGGGGTCGTAGGAGGAGAAGGTGCTACCTGAAGACGGGACCGAGTGGGCACTGCTGGTGCTGGGCCCATCGTAGGACTGCTCGTCACTTGCCCGAGCGTGGCTTTTGCTGGATGTGTACAGGACTGGTTTTATTCTGCAACAGACACAGGACAGGCATTTCCATGAAGGATTCACCGTGGTTTGAGGCAATTTTACAGACAGTTTGTAACAGCAGCGTGGCTGATACAACGTGGAACAGGCAGGGACAGGGATCTCTGCACTTCCCAGCAGGAAACAGGTGATTACAGTTAAAGTTTCCCTGCAAAAGGAGCTCCCAGACACACAGTATCATTTCCTGACACTCACTTGGTCTTTTCTGGCAGGAGAGGGCCTCCAGTTCCAAACTTCTCCTGTCTCCTCCGTACGTCCCGAGGGGGCTTCGCTGCAGAGTTCACAAATGCCATCTTGGCCACTCTCCCTGCAAGAGGACAGAGGGAAACATCACTTAGATCCAGCTGCCTATAAAGGAGGCTCCACACTGCTTGTCTTACTACTGACAGTTCATCCACCTCTCCACAATCCATCCATTCCAAAGAAACAGTGACAGTCTCCTTCCCAAGCTCTGAACCCCCTGCAGTGAGAAATCAGACTGATGGGCTCAGCAGTTCTCATTGTGCTCATCCAAAAACCAGGAATGCTTCCCCCTCCCTGCCTTTGGAGCAGCCCTGTGGAACAGGAGGTGCCTCTGCAGCCCAGCACATCCTCACTGTAAAATGTTGCTCTGCATCAACACCACCGTGGCTGAAAGCAAGACACCACTAAACCACGAAGCAAAGGAGAGCACACAGAGCTAAGCAACTCCTAAACTGGACTGGTTTTAAGCCCAAACCCATTCCCTGAGCCCCACGAAGCAAAGGCGAGCACACAGAGCTAAGCAACTCCTAAACTGGACTGGTTTTAAACCCAAACCCATTCCCTGAGCTGAGCTCCACAACGCAAAGCAGAGCACGCAGAGCTCAGCAACTCCTAAACTGGACTGGTTTTAAGCCCAGACCCCTTCCCTGAGCCCCACGAAGCAAAGGAGAGCACACAGAGCTAAGCAACTCCTAAACTGGACTGGTTTGAAGCCCAAACCCATTCCCTGAGCTCCACGACGCAAAGGAGAGCATGCAGAGCTCAGCAACTCCTAAACTGGAGTGGTTTGAAACCCAGACCCCTTCCCTGAGCTCCACAACACAAAGGAGATCACACAGAGCTAAGCAACTCCTAAACTGGACTGGTTTGAAGCCCAAACCCCTTCCCTGAGCTCCACGACGCAAAGAAGAGCACACAGAGCTAAGCAACTCCTAAACTGGACTGGTTTTAAGCCCAAACCCATTCCCTGAGCTCCACGACGCAAAGCAGAGCATGCAGAGCTCAGCAACTCCTAAACTGGAGTGGTTTGAAGCCCAGACCCCTTCCCTGAGCCCCATGAGGCAAAGGCAAGCACACAGAGCTAAGCAACTCCTAAACTGGACTGGTTTTAAGCCCAAACCCCTTCCCTGAGCTCCACGACGCAAAGGAGATCACACAGAGCTAAGCAACTCCTAAACTGGAGTGGTTTGAAACCCAGACCCCTTCCCTGAGCTGAGCTCCACAACGCAAAGGAGATCACACAGAGCTAAGCAACTCCTAAACTGGACTGGTTTTAAGCCCAAACCCATTCCCTGAGCTCCACGACACAAAGCAGAGCACGCAGAGCTCAGCAACTCCTAAACTGGAGTGGTTTGAAGCCCAGCCCCCCTCCCTGAGGCACACCTTTGGGTTTGTTGGCGTGGGCAGAGCCGATGTTCCGTGCCAGCATGAGCAGGCGCTGCTCGCGCGCGTCGTGCAGCCGCAGGTACATCTCCCTCCACGACTCAAACTCCTCGGGCTTCTCGTTCTTGAAGTCCCGCAGGCAGTGGTTGTGCCACAGCTGATCCGTGTCCTCCACCAGCACCTGAAGCAAACCCACACAGAGCTGGGATCCCTCCTGACTCCTCCAGGCCCCTCTCCCTCGGCACCAGCTCAGTGCTGGTGTCACTGGAACTCCAGCGGGGGCAGCTTGCAGCAAAGCCAGGAACTCAGGGCTAGCAAAAGCCACCTCTTGCTATGAAAAAGCTTTGTTTATTATTCTGCTCTTGCAGCTGAGGACACCCCCTGCTCATCCCATCCCTTCTCCCAAGGCACTCACGTGGTTACACTCCTCGATGCGATACAGCTGCTCTGGGGTGCACCTCTCCAAAACCGGCTCCAGCACGGAGAAAGGGACACCACCCACTTCATAGATTGCTAGAGAGAAGCAAGAAGCACAGGGTATTGCTTATCCTGCTCCCTCCTTGCCAAGAAAGGGCTTGAGACCTTGAAACACAGGGAAAAAACTGCAGTGCTGCACAACACCATGCAGGATGAGGGGAGGAGAAAGGAACCTCAGGCACAGTATCTCCAAGTTAAGAAATACCTGTGCAAGCTCTGCCACAATTTCCAGTGCTTTAGCACTGCCTGAAAACATTGTGGGCGCTGATTCCTGCAGCACCTGGGCTTCCAGTGGGATTTGTCCCATATTTGTAACTAGGGGAGCTGCTGGGGTCTGTACAAACAAGTTGCCAAAATTTCAGTGCACCTGCACAGTGACTCTGAGACAAGGAAAGATACTTACAGTCGATGTTGTTGCTGAGGACCCTGATACACTGCTGGTACAGGGACATCATCTTTGGCAGGTAGGCAGTTTTGGAGCCAGAGTAAACCTGCATTTTGGAATTTAACCTCCGGCCTGTGAAACCCGCTTCGCTCTCCTCCACTGGCGAGGACACTGCTGTGGAGGGAAACGCTTGGAGTGAGCAGGGGACAGAGAAAAGGAAGAGCCTGTCCTGATAAATGGCACAGGAGGCACAAATTGGAGTCACCCAGAAGTGACCTAAAGGGCAAAGTCTTCTCCAAGAGACCTGCAGGGCAAGTCCAAAGCCCAAACAAACCCCAAAGAAGGGACAGTGAAGGATTCTTCTCATTTCTGATGGAGCACGTGGGAAGCAGCTGCCTTTTGTCCCTGAAACCTCTGCCCTTGGCAGACCCCAGCAGAAAGACTCGAACCCAGCCAGTTCCTGCTCTCTCCCACAAAGTGGCTCATTCCAAACCCGTTTTCCTGCCCAACATACCTTTCCTTTTTGTCTGGGAGCAGGTGATGGACTCAATCGAGGGAAGAGGACGATAATTGGCCTGGATGGGGGGCAGGGGGATGTCTGGTAACGTTGGTACCACATCTAAAATTATCTGGAAGGAGAGGATGTACATGGAATGAGACAGGAACACAGCAGAATGTGACATCCCACCAGCATACAAACAGCACTCAGCTGTGGGGGTTTTGCAGATTTTGAATAAACCACTCAAAACTGACCAGTTTGCACCACAGAACAACCTCAGGGTGTGACTGCCAATATGAAGAAGCCAAAATTTGGGATCTGAATCACTCAGCACCCTCCAGAAAGAGCCATCCACATTTTTAACCAATTCAGAACAAGCAGAAGCACTTCCTTGATCACAAACACTCATTTACCAGTTCTGCCTCTTTTCCTCCTTCTGCAAAAATCTCTGCAGTGGTGGAGGAGAAGGGAACCTCAGCAACTGAGGGAAACTGAAAACTTTGATATGAAGTTTTATGAAGCACGTATCACAAGGAATGGCAAAGCAGGATTTAAAATGCTGTTAAACATTATAAAAACCACTTCTATGAAGAGCCAAGTGTTTCAAAGTTGAGTAAAAAGATGAAACAGTGAAGGTTTTACATATTAGCCCCTATTTATATACCAAACCCTGGCACCCATGTGACAAAGGATCTGTACAGAAATATTGCTCGTTTTCCAAGCTTTCACAAAAGAAGGTTTGTCTTCTGCAACGAGCTGCCTTGTACCACCAGTTCTCTCCCATTTCTGGACCCCAAAAAAAAGGTCCATTTTAGAGAAGCAGAAGTATTTGAGAGGGGAGATACAGGAACCTTGTCAGCAGGAGATGCACTGCAAACTGAGCTGGATTCTAAGCTCACATCCACACTCTGCTTTCTCACCCAGTGCATCATGTCCAATATTCTTTCACACCAATACTTAACTGAAGGTTCTCTCTTTTACTCTCCCCTTTCTGAATAAACACAAAATAATAAAACATCAAATATAAAATCCACCCACTGCATTTCTTTCTTCCCCCCCCTCCCTTCACCCACTTTTCCAAGGGGAAAACTAACAAGCCTCAGATGGCAGAGGACTGAGAGCAGCTGGTCCCACCTTCTTTGCTCACTCTCAGATCCTTCCAAACCTTACCCTCTTTGGTTTAGGAGGCTCTGGGGGTTTCTTCTCTGCCTTTTTCTCACTTGTTCTCTTGTGGCTTGGACTTTTCTGACTGGAGCTCGAGCTGTTGGTACTGGCTTTGGATCCATTCTGTTTGCTGTGCCCTCGGTCTTTGTCCCCAGCTGACCCAGCCGAGGGTTTGACCACTTTCTTTTTCTTTTTCTGGGGCTGGTCGTAGCTGAGGTACGACTCAAAGGACATTGTAGGTTGTTCAAACTCATCCTCTGCTTCCCCCTCCCCAGAATTTGAGGAAAAACCCACTGATTTTTTGTCCACCTCGGAGATTTTGCGTTTCCCCTCCAAAGACTTTAAGCTCCCGGAAGCTCCCTTTTCCTTGATCCTACTGCCTGAGTCACTCTCAGCTTTCCGTTTCTCGGAGTTAGAGCTCTCCAGGCTCTGCTTGGACTTTTCCAATTTGCTCTTCTCAGAGTCCCGATGCTTTTGCTTCTTGACGTGGTTGTCCAAAGCCTCCTCCGAGTGCAGCAAGGAGTGCGACTTCTCCTTCCTGGAGGCGCCGCTTTCCCGATTCTTCTCCTTTTTGCTGCCCTCCGACGTCCTCTGCTTCTCCTTGCCAGCCGCTGCCACGGGGGATTCTCGGAGCTGCTCTTTAAAGGAGGCCTTGTGCAACCTCTCTGGGCTGAAGGCAGAGGTCCTGTCGTCCCCTCTGCCATCGAGCCGCTGCTTCTTGTGCGAGGGTTTGTGCTCTTTGCTCCGGCTCGAGTTCCCTTTGGCGCAGAAATCGCTGGAGCTCCGCTCCCGGCCCGCCCCGAGCTTCTCCTGGAAGCTGTGGCCTTTGCTGGCTTTCCGATGGAATAGTGTTGGTTCTTCCTGCTCCTCGGAGGCATAAGGGTCTGTGTCCACATCCTGAGGGCTCTCGCTGGGCTCAGGTGACACAGCTTGTCCACAGTCCGAGTACTCCTGATCTGAAGACAGCACCGGGGAGGATCTGCCCCAACCCTTCCCCTGGTGGCTGCTATAGCCGTAAGTCTCGTGGGCTCTCTCAGGCCTAGGATACCTTTTGGACTTCTTTTCCCTATGATCTGGGCTATAGGACTGGCTGCAAGAAGGCTGGAAGGGTTCTGAGTAATCCTGATCAGCTTCCTCATCCTCTCTGAGGGAGGATTCCTGATGCCTTTTGCTCGAGCTGCTCCTCTCGTAGTCACGGTCTTCAGAGTCGAGGTTATTTCTGAAGGGAGAAGAAACCAAAAAGAGTTACATTAAAACTGCCCAATATGAACAAAAAGAGCCATTCCTGGATTGGAACACCTCTTACAAAAGACCAAGTTGTAGTTGGTAGCTTTGTGGCAAAAAAATCCCACTAAATCTCTAAGGAACAGCAACAATCAGGGATTTAAAAACTGCATTTCTAGTGCAAGAATTGATGAAGCACTTTCATTAGGACTACAAACAGCTGTGTACAGAACCTTCTCTGTGCCTACACACTCCTGGCTGTGGGATGCTGTGGGAAATGTCCCCCAGTTCCACACGTGGGAACACAACTCATTTAAATTCCCATTAATAACTGGGCCTGTATCACTCAAACCTTCTTGATCTCACTGCTGAGTTCACAGCTTTATTACTGCCACATGCCTGCTAGCAATAACTTCCAGTTTCCATAGGATTCTGGCTCATAAAAGCATTCTTTCAAACTACTTGGGCCTAGAACTTCCTGTCTTCAGAATCACAAAATGGGAAGCAAGCAGATTGCATCTTTTGCTTTATTAAGGGCACTTTTTTGGCATCTCCTGTTAATCTCTTCATCAAACTGCAAATTCTTGAAAGTTGGCCCCAACTTCCACATGAAACTGCAGCTGTCAGCATCCCAACACTCCAGAGCCAGCAAAGGCAGGAAGTTTCTGCCAAAACAAGGCAAAACCCCCAGGCAGAGTTCACATATTGGTTTTACAAGTTTTTCCAGGGCCTTGGCTAGAGAGGTTTGAAATATCCACTGAAAAACCATTCCCAAAGCTCATCCATGGGGTTCACTCACCGCTCTGCCTCCTGGGCCACCGGCACCAGCTTCTTCCACCTGGCCACGAGGTCCTTGGCAAAGTCTCCCACGAGCTCGTGTTTCCTCAGGCTGTTCACAGTCTTCCCAACTCCTGTCTCCTTCATGAGAGAGCCACGAAATCCATCTTAGCAAAACAGGAATTCTTCAGCCCTGCTAAACTTCCTAAAGAGTCAGTGAAGGCAACACACTCCCTCTACTGCTGCAAGGGACAAAGTTCCTTGATCTAACAGCAAGGATATCACTTTTCTTATGTTTTCAGCTGACTTTGTATCATTCACTACATGTAAATCAAAGAGTTAATTCTACCTTAGTCGAACACTAATTATTCATGTTAATAACCCAAGTCAGTATTTACCATGAGAGCTAGCAAGTTTGAAGACAGAAGCCATTAAAAACTTTGAGGATTAGCACTTCCTCATTTCCTGCTGATTTGTTATTGCTGGGATCTGCTCCAACTCTCACATCCCAGTCAGGTGTTAAGCTTTTGGGAGAACTGAGGGTGACAAACCATCCTCTGTGGCTTCCCACCTGCCCTGGCATGTGCCTGGCACTTCCAGAACTTTATCACAATCACACCCCTGACACTGGGCTGTGGCAGGTGGCAGAGGCAACACAGGCAGTTCCAGGGAAAGCAGCACTTCCATGGAAAACAGCTCTCCCTGGGACTCGCCAGACACGATGAAAAAAAGCCCCAGAGATTTCACAGCTCTTACCACGAGAATGTCAACTGTGATGGGTAACTCTGACAGCCTCTTCAGACTCTTCAGCAGCTGTGGAGACAAGAGGAGAAGCATTCATTGTCACACGGAACCACGGACGGGGATTAGGGAGGAAGAAAATGCTGCACTGCCTGAGAGCTTGTTAGGAAGATCCAAGTGGCTGACAGCTGCTGGCTCGCTCCAAAAAAGCTCCTGAGAAGCTGAACACAAGGGCCAACTGCAAAAAAAAATCTCGTCTCTGCCCACAAGAATCCACTGAAAAGTCTTACAACACACTCAAATATTAACGTTTGCTTCAGACGGGGCTGCAACTGAAATCTGGCTCAAAGCACCGGGAACAGAAACACACAGCAAGAGGAAAAAAAGGACTTGGAAGCCTGTGACTGTCAGAAGGTGGTGAAGGAATCACCCCTTGGCAAGAGGGGTGGGAACAAAGCAAAATAAAAAGGGGAAGGAAGATTTCTAGATGCTCCTAAAGAGGGGAACCTGTGCCTCTGCTGCCATCAGGCTCTTTTCAATCAGGTGCTAAAACAGCACCTGAGCCCTTCCAAATTCCCTCCCTCTTGCTCCACTCTTTTCTCTTCCCTTCACCTCCACACACCCCAAGCAAGGCCCTGCCAGCACCTTCAGCTGCTCCATGGGACAGGGTGGGACAAGGAGCCCTCTCCAATGAGCACCCCAGCGAGGAGCTGCAGGAGCTGCACAAGAACAAACGGCCTCAAGCTGCACCAGGGAAGGTTCAGGTTGGACACCAGGAGGAATTTCTTCAGGGAAGGGTGGCCAGGCATGGGAATGGGCTGCCCAGGGAGGAGTTCCCATCCCTGGAGGTGTCCAAGGGCTCTGGTCTGGCTGACAAGGTGAGGATCGGTCACAGGTTGGACTCGATGATCCTGGAGGTCTTTTCCAACCTTAATGGCTCTGGGATTCTAAGTGAAGGGGATGTTCCTGTACCTCTGCCACCCAGGTGGTTTGGGACATCACCTCACCACGATGTCTGCTGGCTCTGTAGCTACACTACATGGTAGAACACATCTGACAGCACTGTTGCCCCTCACATCATTTCCCACAGCTCAGCTATAGCCACAGTCCAGCCTCATCAGCATTCCCATTATTATAGCCCCTATACAGCCCGGGCTGTGCTCAGCACTCCTATGCTATATGCCATACAAAGGGCTGCCCCTGATCCAGAAGATCTTCTCTTTAAAGCACTGTGCTCGTGCTCAAATCAGCACTGTCAGCCTAAGCTGACACCCAATCACCCCCACGTCCACCGTGCAAGGATCAGACAGGTTTGCAGGTTTCCTTCCTTTTGAGGAAAATGAGTTCCTTTAACCTGTTTGAGGAGCGCTGTTGCTTTCAGAGAGGAAACCCTCCTCGACACCCAGGGAAGGCTTCCTCTGACTTCAGCAAAACCACAACTTCTGTTCACTAGAAACCACTCCTTTCTATTTAGGACCTAATAACTGTGACAGAAGGTTTCGGTTTTCTTGGTTTAGAAGAGTGAAACGCTGATACCAAGAGTAGCTGCTGTTGCCTTGCCAGCACAGCTGCTCAACAAGTGCACCAGCAACTGAAGCCATCAAACCAAACAGACACAGCCACCTCTGCTGCCTTCCCTTGGACTGCCTGCCACAGTTCAGGGGTCAGGATCCCTCTGGGAAGGCCAAAATCCTTCTGGGATTGGTAACAAAAGAGTTTGGACTCATGTGCGCAAAGGGGATGGGAAAGGAAAGAAGGATGGATTTTTGTATTGGACAGAAAAAGAGTAAAGCAGGACAATATTAAAGCAACTCCGAGCTAATTAAATTCCTAGGAAGGTTTTTTCAGAGCTTACAAAATCCCACTGTGGGAGTAAGAACCAAAGGAGAACTCCTTCTGGTATCCCTAAATCCTCCCAAATATTTTCCAGCTACACCCCTCTGTAGCATCTCCCACAGTTCTGTTTGCTCTTTAGTTATTCGTTGCCTTCGGGGCTGAATTCCAGGAAGGGAAGTGCTGTTCTCAATGGGAATGCTGTTCTCAGTGTGGTTGGAGACCAGGGGAGCCACACACTTGATCCAGAACACGTCTCACGAGGAGCTGAGTTATTCCACAGCCACTGCAGTCGGTTCCTCCACGGATCCCAAGTCCTTGTGGCATGAAATGCACCAAGTGAGGCAACTTCAATGCAGTGAGGCTTAAAAACTTGTACTAAACTTCATTTCCTTTGGAAACAAGCTGATGGAGTTCATCCCACTGAGGCTTCAAGGGACGTCAGGAGGAATTTTGGACAACAGGAGGAATTTCTTCACAGGAAGGGTGGGCAGGCATTGGAAGGAGGTGGTGGAGTCCCCATCCCTGGAGGTGTTCAAGTAACAACATGGCTCACAGTTGATATGGAAAGGTTCAGTCAAAGTTTGGACTCGATCCTGGAGGTCTTTTCCAACCTGTAACAATCCCTGGATTCTAAATCTGGCAGCTCATGTTGGAAATAACCAAGATTATCCAAATCCTGTGAGGAAAAGGTGACCAGGTGGGAGACAGAAAACACCAGGCTCATGTCTTGTGAGACACACACGACAAAACTCTTCTAAAACACCCCAGCACAGGGCAGGGTTTCAGTCAATCAGCCACAAGACACAACCCATAAAACCTTCCCCAAGTTCCAGCTCCAATCAAGTTCTGCTGAACATGGGTGGATTGTTTTCTTTCTCTGAAAGAAGGCAGCCAGACCCTTACGACACTAAAAACACACACTAATATCAAATTGCTCCAGCACAGCCTGGCTGCTTTGCCTCTGTGAAGATGCTCATGTTTTCCTTCTCCTCTTTCTTCCCAGAGCCCTGAAGTAGAGCTTGTACTTCCTCTGCTGGAAAAAAAAAAAAGACTCTTTCCAAACCACTCCTGCTCTTCTGTGCCAGCAGCCTGATTTTCACCCGAAACCAATAAATAAAAACACTTTACACCTTTCAGCAAGGCAATGAGTTGTACACGATATTCAGGCAAATATTATTCTTTCACACTCCTGATAAAATGTTTTCAAAGGACCAGGCAAGAAAAGTGAGGACTGGAAATGGTGTAAGGGTGGGCAGCACCCAGGGATGCCCTGGATTTGTCCCACTGATGGGGTAAAATTTCTAGCACAGGAAGTTTCCTCACAAGATCTATCAAGACAATGCAATGGCAACTAAATTCAGGCTTAAAACCATTAATGCTTCCAAGGATATCGCTGGGAAAGTATCAGAAATAAAGAATATAGGTCGCAGGACCTTTCTGCTGGGGAAGAAAAGAGGTTTTCAAGTCATTCCCCTGCTTCACCTCCTCTGCCTGCCCTTGCAGAACCACGCAGGATCAACAGAGCAAGAAACGACTTCGCACCACGAGGTCACTGGAGAAAGAGTTGGGCTGTGCAAACACTGCAGGGCTCCAGAAACACACCAGCAGTTCCTGCCCCAAGCTCACACAAGGATCAGGAAACAGCAGCACTAATTCTCTGTGCACGGAGAGCTGAGACAATATTTGAAGTCCTGCCCACGGTCTCAGCACCACGAAGCTCAGATCCCCTGGAAATGACTCCTTGGCAGTCCCTCAGCTCCATTTGGGGCTTCACCAGTTAAACCCTGCTCTGGTCCTGGCTGAGAGGGTGAGAAGAGTAACCAGATGCCATCGCATCACCCCCAGCCAGGCTGGAGCTCCTCCAGGGGCTCCCATTTCAAAGGGTCAGCACTCGAGCATCCTCTCCTCTTGCTGGGTGGTGGGAGATCTTGGGAAGCGAGTTCTGCAGGTGTTTGTCTCGGTGAAACAGAGTCAGCCCAGCACAGAGCAGCTGCACAGCCCTGCCTGCCTCCTCTTTCTCCTGAATTACACAAAACACGAACCAAACACGTGTGAACACTCTCAACAGATGCTCCCCCCACTTTAAAACAGCAGGATGGAGTAACAGCGTGCCCAAGCCCAACCGTAATTCCAAATTTCACTGGGAAAACCAGCTCTGAATGCTGGGACAGCCGCTGTCCCCAGCCGAATGCCACCGAACGCAGCGAGCCCGAGGCTCGGGGCAGCCCAGCAGCCGCTCCACAACAGCTGCTGCAGGCAGCACATTTTGGCAGCGGCCGCATTCCCTCGCGGAGAGGGGCAGGAAGAGCCAAGCAAAGTCCCCCCCAAAGGCCAGAGGGAACAGAGGCGACGAGAGGCAGCTCCTGAGCGGGACTGGGGTTCCCCCAAGCCCCGCGGCTGTGCCTCCCTGCGTGGGCTCGCACACGGTGAACACGTCACCGGGGCACGGCTCTTCTTCCTGCGAGCTCTCCGCTGCCCGTCTGCCCAGCCCTGCCAACGGGGACCCCAAAAGGGACCCCAAAAGGGACCTCAAAAGGGACCCCTGCCCACCACTGCCACGGGAGGGGGGGAACCTCAACAGGGACCCCCGCTCGCCACCGCCAAAGGGAGAGCACAAAAGCTCTGCTCGCCCCTGTCCCACGCCTGCCACTGCCGCGGGAGGACACAGGGGTGCCACAGGACCGCTGCCACCACCCCAAGCCTGCACCGAGGGGACCCCAAAAGGGACCCCAAAAGGGACCCCAAAAGGGACCCCAAAAGGGACCCCTGCTCGCCACTGCCAAAGGGAGCTCGGCTCGCCCCTGTCCCACGCGGGACCCCTGCCTGCCACTGTCACGGGAGGACACAGGGGTGCCACAGGACCCCTACCACCACCCCAAGCCTGCACCGAGGGGACCCCAAAAGGGACCCCAAAAGGGACCCCAAAAGGGACCCCAAAAGGGACCCCCGGGGCCTGCGAGCCCGGGCCGGGCCGGTGGCACAGGGGCAGCCCCACCGGCGACAACCCCCCCGGGACAGCCCGCACGTCTCACCCACACGCACCGCGGCCCCGGCCGGGCACGGAACTCCACGTAGGAGAAACCCCGGCGAGAGGGAGGGAGGGAGGCCCTGCCACGCTGCCCCGCGCACTCCCGACCCCCGTCCCCACCGCTGGAGCCCCGGCGGGCTGAGGCAGCCCCCATCACCTTCTTCGGCTCGGCGCTGCCCGCCAGCCGCGCCTGGAGCCGGCCCACAACTTCCAGCACCGACTCCGCCATTTTTACTGCTGGAGAGCCCGCGGCGGCGGAAGCGGCTTCAGCGGCCGCCGGCCCCACGGCGCTGCCCCGCCGCCGCCGCCATCTTGGCTGCGGGCAGCGGAAGCGGAAGCGGCGCGGGGCGGCCTCGGCCATGGCGGCTCCGGGCAGAGTCCGGCGGGCGCCATCTTGGGTGCTGGCAGCGGCGCTGGGCGGCGCCATCTTGAGTGATGGCAGGGCCGTGCCTGAGGGGAGAGAAGCCGTGCTGAGGGGAGCGGGGCCGTGCTGAGGGGAGAGGGGCCGTGCTTGAGGGGAGAGAAGCCGTGCTGAGGGGAGAGGGGCCGTGCTGAGGGGAGCGGGGCTGTGCTGAGGGGAGCGGGGCCGTGCTTGAGGGGAGAGAAGCCGTGCTGAGGGGAGCGGGGCCGTGCTGAGGGGAGAGGGGCCGTGCTGAGGGGAGCGGGGCTGTGCTGAGGGGAGCGGGGCTGTGCTGAGGGGAGCGGGGCTGTGCTGAGGGGAGCGAGGCTGTGCTGAGGGGAGAGAAGCCGTGCTGAGGGGAGAGGGGCCGTGCTGAGGGGAGAGAAGCCGTGCTGAGGGGAGAGAAGCCACCCTGGCTCCCTCAGCGGGGTCGGGGGTGACAGCTCTGCCCTCAGGATGGGCTGTCGCAGAATGCCAGAGTAGCTGGGGTTGGAAGGACCTCTGGAGATCAGCCAGTTCAAGCCCCTGTCAAGGCAGGGTCAACCCGGAGCAGGGGACACAAAAAGGCGTCTCCAGGTGGGTTTGGGATGTCCCCACAGAGGGAGACTCCAGGCCCTCCCTGGGCGGCTGTTCCAGGGCTCTGCCACCCTCATGGAAAGAAGTTCTTCCTCATGTTGAGGTGTTGGTTTTAGTTTATGGCCATTGGTCCTCATCCTGTCACTGGGCACCATTGAACAGACTCTGGCACCATCCTCTTGACACCCCTTGGGGATATTTTACAGATTGATGGGATCCCCTCTCAGCTTTCCCTTCTCCAGACTGACCAGGCCCAGCTCCCGCAGTCTGTCCTCATCAGAGAGATGCTCCAGCCCTTTAATCATCTTTGTTCCCTCCTTTAGACCTGCTCCAGCAGCTCCTTGGAGCCCAAAACTGGACACAGTTATTCCTGAGGCAATGCCACTTCACGTCTATTCCTGTTGCTTCCCAATGGCTGCTTTCCTTCAGGATAGTTGGCAGCGAGGATGTTCTTGCAGTGCTGTGTCTCAGCTGAGTCTGGACCTGAGCCCATTCCAGGTCTCAGTCTGATTCCAGGTCTCAGTCTGGACCTGACTCCAGCCCTTTCCGTGCTCCCTGGGACTCAGAGAGGGCAGCTGACCTCACGCCACCCCAAAAGCCTGCTGTAAATGTAGAAGTGGTAAGAGCAGTCAGCTGGCTGGGAGTGGGAGGGAGGAGGGAGGAGGATGTTGCATGGGGGAAGTCGAGGGTCTCTGTGCCTCAACCTGCAATTCCTGGTGCTGGGCAGAGCTTCCTGCTGGACTAACCTGTCTGAGAGCAAGGTAAGAGCAGACCCAGCCTGTGGGTGAGCCAGCACACACCTGGCAGGACCTGCAGAGACCTTGTGTGGGGCTGGGAACTGCTGAATAATGGAAATAGTGGCATGGGGAATAAGTCTTTCTAAAATGGGGCTGGAAGAATTATTAGCAGCAAAAGAGTGCCTGGAGCTGCAGTGCCCAGGTAGTTTTCCAGGCTGGCTGGGAGTTGGCTTTGACTCAGACTCTGATTGAAGCCAGCAGCAGGAAAAGGAGAGGGATTCTGTCTGGTTGGGTATTAAAGAAAATAAGCCTGACATGACTTTCTGAAGACAGAGTTACTCTGCTCTGCTGTTGGCTCAGTAATCAGGGCTGAGATTAGCAGCACTGAAAAGATGTGAGGACAATGATTGTCTTTTAAGAGAAATTTAAACAGCCAGAAAAAAAGCTTCCCTTGCTGTCTTCCCTCCATTCTGTCTGGGCCCTTTGAAACCTCTTCAAATCACTCCAGCTCCTTAGATTAACCCAGCAGCCAGGATTAATTTGCATGAAAAATACCCTGTGTTCAGGTCACTGCAGTGACATTTCAATCAGGAACAGCAATAATGTCCCATTTTAAGTTAAGTGCAGGTAATAAAGGTCACTGTGCCCTCCCACAGCCAGGCTTTGGAATAACTCAAACATGTGCTTCAAGTTGGGAAGTCTGTCAAAGGTGCCCAGAGGGGACAGGCAGGATCCCTGGGACATCAATCCCGAATTTCCCCTGTACTTGGGTGAAGTGTGCTGCACAGTCAGAAGATCTTTTTTATCCCAGAACAACTTCCTTCTTGGCAGCGAGGAGGCTCTGGCAGTGCCGTGTCTCAGGGAGGGGCGGGTCTGAGGCATCTGGAGAGAAGACCTGGAAAAATACTTTATTTTCCTAGAAAATTCCAGTATTTAACCTGTATCTTCATTTCAAATCCAGCTGAAAAGATGAAACTGCAATTTTTTTCCTGAGGAGTGGATAATCTGGATAAAATATGTGTTTGGAAACATCCAAGTGTTCTTGCTTGGAAAGGGCAAATCCCAGTTCCTCCTCCCAGTCCTGAGCTGGTGTCAGAAACCATTTCACATCCAAACACAGGGAGGGAGCAGCACTTGGGTCCCAGTTTCAGGGGCCACTCTGGGATGTGACACCGTGACAGACGAGCTCTCAGAGGTGCAAATTGGGGTAGCCCCGTGAAACACCACGATTCCAGGGATGGCTCAAGTGCCTGGGACTTTGCTCCTGAATCCCTCTGGCTTTGGAGTCATCCCTGCTCCCTCTGCTCTCCCTGGCACGCTGAGCTTGGCCATGCTGGCACTGCCACTTCCCTGCTCCAGCCCAGCCTTGAATCCTCTATCCTGACAGGGACATTTACTACACTTTTCCCAAACTTCTCTGTGTTTTTGCTGGAGTCTCCTAATGCCCCCCTTCTCTCCCGGTGCTAAATACAAGCTGATTACTCAGTTCCAAGAAACCCGATCTTTGTGGCCAAGCACAATAAACAGCCCCAGACATGTGAGACAGAGCAGTAACAGCTATTTCTGGCCAGATTTCTTCCCTCATCTATTGGCTGCTCCCAGCTCCCTCGGAGGAGGAGGTGAGGTCACTGCTGAGTTTCAGACTGGAGGTTCAAAGGGGAATTTGGGAACATTCAAAAGCTGTGCCTGAGTCAGGTGAAACACACCCCAGGAGCAGTGGGTGCTCCCAGTTCCCAGAGCAGCCACCCAAAATCCTCAGTCCTTTATAACACAGCAAAGGTTCTGGCACGGGTTGAGTTGAGAATTCTCTCCTGCAGTCCCCTCAAAGCCTTTCACACAGCTCAGAAGGGTGCAGGCCTTGGGGGGCAGTTCCCATCCTTCTCTAGGCCTGACCCAGATGTTTTTTGATCCAGCAGGAGTTTTTCCTTTGCTTTATTGAATGTCCTAATGAGCAGAAGGACACCTGCACCCCCACTAGGAGGCTTCTCTCCTTTCTCATCAGGTCCCATTCCAATCCTGCCAAGATGGCCCCCAAAAAGAAAACCCCTGTGAAGCACAAGGCGGATAAGAGGGATACCTTGGCCCAGGGAGGGTGGTAGAAGCTTTGCTGGATGTCCAACACCTCCATCACTGGAATGATTTGCACCACAGAGGCTCCAATGGCTTCCACTGCTCGCCCACAAAGTGCAAAGTGGCTGGAGTTTGACCCCAAACGTGTTGGGCACGCTGCCGACCTCCTGAGCAACATCCAGCACAATCCCAGCTCCAGGCCTGGTCAGCCTCATCCAACCTGTGCCACACATGATGCCAGATCTGCAGTGCCACGAGCTCCTCGTGGATGCCATGAATTACCAGCTGCTTCCCCACCAGCAGAACAGCCTGCAGTCCCAGAGAACCAGGATTCAGGGAGGCTACAGGGTGCTTGTCATAGTCGGGGGTCATTCAGCCTTGTCTGAGAAGGCTCTGAGCAGGGACATCAGCTACAGGGACACAGAGGGAAACTGGAACAAGCTGACGGAGATGCCAGCAAAAAGTTTTAACCAGTGTGTGGTGGTGATGGATGGATTTATCTACGTTGCAGGTGGTGAAGACCAGAATGATGCCAGGAACAGGCCAAGCACGCTGTCAGCAGCCTGAGCAGGTAAGGTGGGCCCCACCTGGCCACGCAGACCCTGGGGAGGGGTCAGAGCTGTGCTGCGTGTGCCTGTGCCCCCACTGACCCCATGGGATGGGGGAGGAGGTGGATTTATCGTCTCCAGGATTCCTGTTGTCCTTCAGGGTTTGTCTTTATCATTTAAATGAGGTTTGTTTCCTAAATCCCCATAAACTGCCACTGGATCGCCAAGGGATTACTCTTCAGAGAAGGGAGGAGTAACCATGGCAACCTGAACCATGCAGTATTTTGTTTGCAACCCAAACCTGAACTTCTCAGTGGCTCTGCCCACGGCTTGGCTCAGCCACCTGACATTGCACAGGCAACATCCTTGGCACTTGTTGAGCCCAGCCCTTTATTGCCTGATCACCACCACCACCCCTCGGTTAGGAGCCATCCAATGATGGTTGGGCTCCTTCTCCTGCTCTGAGTGAGGTTTCAGGGGGTCACTGGCAGGTCTGCTTTCTCTTTCTGGCCTGTAGCTTATCCACCTTTCCCAGGCATCGTTCTGGGCACACAGCAGCTCCCTCTGCCATCTCGTGGGCACACAGGGAACCGGTGCCTCCTCATCCTGTCCCTGGGTCCACTTGTACCTACCAAAACTCAACAGAGGGGACACTGACCATGCTCTGGGACACCTCAGAGGGGCAGCACTCAGCATTTCCAAGGCAGGCTGGAGCCTGTGGGGCAGGAGCAATGCCGGGCTGTCCCCAGGGTTAGAGCAGCAGCAGCACAAGTAGGATTTAATTCTGTCTCCACCTGCACTACCTGTCCAGGTGCTTTCTCACTCCTGGAGAAGAGAGAGGCACATCCAGAGCCCCTCCAAAGGCAGGGCCCCACTTCTCCCCACATCTCTGCTCATCCTGGACAGACAGTTCTGCCCTTGCTCCCCCAGGTACGACCCACGCTGCAACACCTGGCCAGCATGGAGCACAGGAGGTCCCACTTGAGCCTGAGCTCCTGTGACGGGCTCTTCTACGCCAGGGGAGGGCACAACGCCCGGGGCCCCCTGGCCTCTGTCGAGTGCCACGTCCCCACCACCAACAGCTGGCACAGCAGGGCTGGCCTGGACTCCCCACGCTGCTGGAGGGGAGCCTGTGCCTGGTGGGGGCTGGAATGAGAGCAGAAAGAGGTACCAGAAATGTGTGCAGTGCTACAACCCCGACCTCAACGCGTGGGCTGAGGATGAGGAGCTCCCCGAGGCCATCGTGGGGGTCTCGTGCTGCCCCATCACACTCCTGCCATCCCTGAGCTCCAGGTCCAGCTCTGTGGCCTTGGCAACAGCCAGCAGGTAAAGAGCCAAGTTCCACGTGGCTCCTGCCAGCAGCAGGGAAGGACACCGAGCTCGGGAGTGTGGGGCAGCTGGATAAGGAGGCACGCTGATGCTTGGAGTCACTGCAAACTCTGGGAGCTAGGAAATTGTCCCCTGAGCTGCCTCTGTCTCCATCTCACAGTGTAAGCAGGGCAGACAGAAACAGGACAGACACAGAAACAGGACAGAAGAGCTTTTCTCCTCAGCCTGCAGCACTGGATTGCAGCATGGACTGGAAAAAAATGTGAAAAAAGAATAAAACCAAACCGTAATAATGGAGGAGATGGACCCTCGCTCGCATCAGCTTCCCCACAAAACTCACAACACAAGTTAGGGGTTAGAAAAATTTATTTGCTTTTCTGGTAACAGGAACTGCTCATTTACCAGGAAGGATGATGCCATCATACTGTGAGAGGGAAAAGAAAAAAAAAAAGAACCAAGTGAAAAATCACCACCAGGTAAAGGTGCAGTGCAGCTGTGCACAAAACTTGAGTCAGCACAGTGATTCCAAGGCACCAGCCAACACTGACATGGAGGAGCAGTTTTCCAGCAGCCAGCTGCCTTTGTGCTGTGCTGGAATGTCCAAGGGGGCTGTGCTCAGATAAGCACCGAGCTCTGCTCAGCAGCCCCCTGAAACAAGCAGCCACACTCTCCACAGGCTGGTCTGAGCAGTCCCAAAATCTGGGCCCTGAAGGTAACTGTGCCACATTAAGCACAACCAGGCAGGATGGGGGAAAAAGGAATTCAGCAAGATCAGGCTGGAGGCCTCCCCACACAGGGTATGACCTGTGGAGGTCCAGGCAGAGTAAAGAGCCCCCAGGCAGACTGTGCACACTCTTCACCTCTTAAAAACTATCAGCTCTGAGATTTCCAACCCAGCTCCCATTCATTATCCAATTATTCATTATATGGACAGATAAACACAATAACTTGTTTTATTTGGGGATTTCTCCATCCTCCAAGTGTGGCAGCTGAACCTGGAGCTGTGTCAGACCAACAAATCCTAACCCTGCCTCGTCAATCCTGAACCACGAACACTCCTCCAGAACTGCAGGAGCCATTTACACAAGAGCTGGTAATTCCTCCCAGCTCTCCTGCCAAGAGCTGCTCTCAGTTCAGCACACCCAAAAAAGCACAAACAGCACTCATGCTCAAACCTTTCTGTTCAGTAGCAGCAGCTTCTACTGCTGTGGGACAGTAAAAACCTACAATTCAAGCACTCATCAAGATCTCCCCCTGCCCAGTGATTTGCTCCAGCCCTTCCACGAGGCACTTTGCTGATCCTTGTGAGGAAACTCTCGGGATACAAAAACAAAGATGGACTGTACCTTTTGCTGGAACCAGCGCATGGCTTCCTCCTTCCCAATTCTGTGCTTGGCCCCGATGTTGCCAGTCCTGCGTTTCTTGTCAGCAATGCTGAAGCCTGGCCTGCCCAGCACCTGCAGGACGAGGCCAACAGCAACTGCTTCATCCTGCCATTTACTGGTTTTCATAAACTAAACAGTTTTCTAGGAGGGAAGCCTGGAATTTCCTCATCAGCGACGCCTTGCTGCTCTTTCCTTCCCCAAACCCAGCCCAGCCGTATCAGGGCTATCCCAGGAGTCGCAGTCAGAGCAACAGGATTTGTTTCTGAAGAGGCTTTGGGAGATTTGTCATAAATCAGGGGTTTTATGGCAGCTCTGGGAATCTCTAATTAAACAAATGTCAACAAAATCCAAGGCTATCTTCCAGCACTTGGCAGCAAGTCCATGGGAGCCAGTTCTTGTTCTAGGCTCCTTGCAGAGCTTTCCCACAAGCCCAGGAAACAGGGAATACTCACCACATAGAAATCCAGCCCGTAGATACCGATACTGGGATCGTATTTAATGCCCAGATCGATGTGTTCCTGGATCCCAAAGCCAAAGTTCCCGGTGTCTGAGAAGTTGTTTTTTCTCAACTCGTATTCTCGCACCTGCAACGTTGGTTGGTGGTCACTGTTTTGTTCCTGACTGGAAGCAGAATTAAAACTCCTGCCCACTCCAGACCCCAAACTTGTTCACAAGATATCAAGTCTTAATCCCCAAAATTTTACTCCCCCAGCTTGCTCCTAAATCCCAGCAAGCAAAGACTGAACCCCAAAAGAAATCAGCTGCTGCACCAATTAGTTTTTAAATAAGAAACAGCACACAGATAAAAGAGTGTGAACATTTCAGCCCATGTATCTGACCTGCACCCAGATCAGGGGCAACATTTTGGAACACACACCCCTTCAGTCAGAATGGGAAAGTTCTGTCCTTTCACAAATTAAAGATCCAGCCCGAAATTCTCACCTTCAACCCCTTCTCTAGAATCTCCTCTGCTTTGGCCCCACGAACCGTGCAGTGAACAGCGATTTTCTCGTTTCTCCTGATCCCAAAGGATCTCACCGTGTATCGGGCTGCAAGCAGCAAAAGTTACACTTAAGGGACACTCAGAGAATTCCCACCCGGGGGATTCAGAGCTTCTGAAGCCCAAATTCAAGGGAATTAAAAAGAACGAGGCAGCACTACGTTCCCTATTTAGGGATGTTGGCAGAGCAGCAGCCTGGGTTTGGAAACAGAACTGAAATGACACAAACGCGCACCACTCCCTGAATATTTAAGCCCCCCAATCCTCCAACAGCTCTCCCAACTCTCCCAACGCCGGCTCTGCCAAGGAGCCGCTTCCCGGGGAAAGGAAAGCAAAAGAAAAGAAAGGAAAGCAAAAGAAAAGAAGGAAAACAACTGGCAAAACAAGCAGGGCTCCTTCGCAGCCCCCCTCACCTTTGGAGAAGACGGGGGTCTGCCCCGTGAGCTGCTCCAGCACTTTGGCAGCGCGGGTAAGCCGATCCCCGCTCTCCCCGACGCAGATGTTGAGGCAGAGTTTGCGGATCCGCAGCTCCCGCATCGGGTTCTCCTTCTCACCTTGGTCTTGCTGCGGAGAGACCACACCGGGGCTCACCGGGGGTGCCCGGGGCACGGCCCGCCGCTCGCCCCGGCAGCCCCAGCACGGCTCCCGCAGCCGGACACCGCGCCCCGCTCCCCGCCGGGGCCGAACCCCGGCGCCGCTGCCCCTTGTCGAGCACCGCCAACACCGGGCGGGCCGCGGCCTGTCACGGCAGCCGCTCCCACGGAGCGCCCCCACCGGGCTCCTCCGCGCCCATCCCGCCCCCGCGGCTCTCCCGCCGGCCTTCTCCACTCTCGCCCGCACGGGCTGCGCTCGGACGAGCCCCGCCGAGCGCGGATGGCGGCGGATAGAGGCGGCGCGGCCCGCTCGGGGCCCGCGGCTGCGGCACTCACCGCCATGATGGAGGCGGGGAAGAGGCGGGCGGCGCGCGGCCGCGGGGGGTTATGGGAGGGCGCGGCGCCCCCTGGCGGGCGGAGGGCGGCGGCGTTGCCATGGCAACCGCGGGCCTGTCATGGCTGCCCCCAGCCATTAATGCTCATTATTGAAAACAAAAGTCAAATGCAACAATAACGGGAAATGGTCATGGTGATTATGATTGACCCAAACAAGTGATGCGCAATGCAGTTCCTCGCCACCCTTTGGTTGATGCGAGACTCCCTTTGAGCACCCAGACCAGCCCCAGTTTCTATACTGGGAATGACTTTCCGTGTGTGGGATATTCCTTTGGCCAGTTCGGGTCAGATGTCCCTGCTATGCTCCCTCCCAGTTTGTTTTGTGAACCCCCTCACTGGCAGAGCATGAGACCAAAAAAATAGATAAACGAGGAATAAAAGAGTTCTTGACTTAGGATGGGCGTGACTTAGCAAAAACTCAAGACAAAGTTCAGTCTTCCTTGGAGCGAGGATCAGGGGAAGCCAGGCACAGATCCCCAGAGCGGTTGTGGTTTAATACAGTTTAATTCATTGGCTGTTCTCACCCAAACTCAAATCCCCAGCCGTGGCTTTGGTGGGAGATGCTGCTCCAGGTGTTGGAGCTGCTCTGTGGAGTTACGAGAGCCTCTCACACCCTCACTGCCCCAAACTCCTTGAACCAGACCTGGGAACACAGTCTGGTCTCACTTCACTCCTTCAGGAAAGCGTTGGTGGGTTTCAAGAGCTCTGTCTGGACTCCGGATCCTCTTTTTGTGCCATTTGGGAGGATTGCAGCCCATTCCCTGCTGCAGTCAGGGGGGAGCAGAGCTTCCCAGCATCTCTGGCAAGGGGGCAGGCCAAATTCACACCACTTGGGAGTCCAAACTGTTCTTCAGTGGCCACATCCCGAGCAGAAAACGCCTTCAGTGAGGCTCACACTCAGTAAGGATGGCACCAGCTGAAGGCTTTCCCTGTTTATCCCCTTTGCCTGCCTCCCCAGAGCCGTGCTCAGGGCTGCCAGCCCCAGCTCTGTAATGCCATCAATTATTTTTTTGCCCCAGTTGCTTCTAAGCAGGGATGAAGGATAAATGAATAATCAGCTTGTCTCATTAAGGAGAGAAAAAAAGTGTCAGGAGTCTCTGCTCGGAGGGTGTGAAAAGCCTCCGGTTAAAAAGTAACATTGCTGCTTCTTTATGGATTTACTTCATCTAAGAACAGCTTTGCTGGAAATAGCTGCAGGCTGGGCTGACTTCCAGCTTGCCAGCAATCCATGGATCCCATTTGGGATCTGTCCATGCTGCAGGGCTCCTTCCCATGGCAGAGGCTCAGGGCACTGCACCAAGGGGAGCAGACTGGGATCAGAGGTGGCTAAAAGTGCTTCCCCTTCCCAAGCCCGTGGCTCTCTCTCCTCATCAGGGACCTCCTGGATGGTCCCACTGCCAAAGGCTGTATGGAAGATAAGGCTGAAGAGGTTGAGGGCTGCAGAGAGGATGAAGGAATTGCTCCAGCCTCTCTGGGCGTCCTGGGGGACAAGAACAGAGCTGGGTGGTGTCACTTTTCCTTTTACTCCGTGTGGTGAGCACCCGTCTGCTGCCCTCTTCATGGCATTAACTCACCCCACGCTCTGCTCCTGACTCCTGCCAGCAGCTTTGCTCAGCTCTGCACACAGAGAAGCAGAGAATCATGGAATGGGTTGGGTTGGAGCTTAAAGCCCATCCCATCCCACCCCTGTCATGGCAGGGACACCTCCCACCATCCCAGGTTGCTCCAAACCCCATCCAGCCTGGCCTTGGACACTTCCAGGGATGGGGCAGCCACACATTCCTGGGGCACCCTGTGCCAGGGCCTGCCCACCCTCCCAGGGAAGAATTGCCAGACCCCATCATGTTGGAGAGACATTTCCTACCTTGGCATTTCTGGGCTGAATTCAGGAAGTTTCCTGCCTGGCACTGAGCTTCCCACTCACCCCACTCCCTCAACCCTCTCCCCATCTCCAAATACACCCAGATGGGTCCCACATGGAGCTCTTCCTGCTTTCTGAGTCATCCCCGTGTCCCCAAAATAGTCCAGAGCTCTGCTTTGCCAGGTGCTACAACACATTTTCTTTAGGAGAGGGGGTGGCCTTGGTGTCATTTTTGATTCAGTGCAAAGAAAGGAACCCATTGCTGAGAGCAGGTTTAGTTTTTTATTTTCCAGGGATGTGCTGTTGCTTTCTGGCCCCGAGTTACCTGGCTGATGAGAAGTCCAGCTGCAGTGGGAACAATAATCCCTGATGCTATTTGTGATTCCCAGCAGGAATCCTGCATATCTGGTGAGAGAGCAAAGATTTCCTGAGCGAGGCTGGGAGGAAACTCACAAGGAGAGAGAGGAGTGGGTGCTTCCCATCCCTTCCCTCCCTGCAGGAACACTGCCTGGAGTGCTGAGCAATGTTAGCACCGTCCCTGCAGGAGTGGAGGGGGGATTTTAAGCCTTTGTTTCACCCCTCAACTTCCAATGCCAGCTGATGCCTTAGGTTTTAACTTTTATATTTTTCAAGTTCTGTGCTGCTTAGAGTGTAACTCTGCAGTTCCTTGTAGCCTGGAATTTCTGCTCTCTCGTGCTGGGCAGACACAACAAAGCCTCTCCAGGCTTTGCCTTCAAGGACAGCCAGGCTCTGCTAGGCCCAAAATGTGTAACCCAAAGCCTCTAAGGGGGGAGCAAGCTGAGGGGAGTTACATCATTGAACTGGGGCTTTAATTGGAGAATTAACCCTGATATGCAAATGAACCAAACCTATAAAGGTGTGAAGAACTCGTGACCTGGGGTCCATCTTGGGGTCCATTTTTTGGAGGCAGCCTCTGGCTCCCCCAGGGTGTGCCTTGAAGGCCTTCAAATAAACACCGACCTTTATTCCCTTATTCCTGTCTGGTCTCTGTTTCTAGGTGGCTGGAGAAGGCATCACAGCAGCTCCAGAAGAAAAGGGAAGAGCAGGAGTTGCAGAGGCCTCGTGGGACTGGGGATGGGAAGGAAGCAGAACCAGGGAGGGCACAGAGGCCAGACCCCCTTACCTGGGCACAAAATCCACGTGGCTGACATTGAATCCTGCCCCTGCCGTGCTGATTGTTGTCAGGGCCAGCTTGAGAAGGAGCACGAGGACCGAGGAACTGCAGCCAAGGAATGGCACAGCCACCAGGAAAGCAGCTGGGAGCAGCATCCCCTGGGAGGAAATGGGAGGTGTTTTACACCAGGCCACGCAAGCGTGTTGTTAAGGCTGGGTGGCAGATGAAGGCTTGTCCTTACTCAGTGCTGAGGAAAGCTTCCTGATGGGTGCCGTGCCCAGCCTCTGCAGGGGGAAATCAGCCAGCAGCCCGGCCAGGATGTGCCCCAGCCCACCCAACAGGGCGCAGAGGATGCAGTGCCACGTGGACAACGCGCAGGCAGGGGCCTCGTGCATTTCCTGGCTCCGTGTCCCGAGGACGCTGCCGCAGGATTTGGGATTTCGGAGCGGGATCGGGACCGGCGGGACTCGAACCCGCGGCCCAAGGGGAGCCCCGAGCCCCGCCCCCGCCTCACAACAAACCACGCCCCCTATTGGCCACGCCCACGAAGCCGCGCCCCGCCCCTTGCCGGCGGCGGGTCATGTGACCGAGCAAGATGGCGGCGCTCATGGCGGCGGTGCCGGTGCTGGCGCTGCTGGGGCTGTGCCTGGGCCCCGCCGCCGCCGTCACGCCGCTGGTGATCTGGCACGGCATGGGTGAGCCCGGACCCTCCGACAGCGGCCGCGGGGGCGGCGGGGCTCGCCGGGGGCCGGGCAGGCCCCCGAGGGGCGCTCGCCGCGGTGTCCCCCTCCTCCGGGCTGCCGCTCCCCGCGGAGACCGGGAGGTGCTGGGCGGGTTCGTGGTGTGTCCGCGGAGGTGAGGGGAGGTGAGGGGAGGGCCGGGGCCGCGGCGCGGTGGTGCATCCCGGTGTTCCCTGTCGCAGGAGACAGCTGCTGCAATCCGGTGAGCATGGGCTACATCCAAAAACTGGTGGAGAAAAAAATCCCGGGGATTTACGTGCTGTCTCTCAAGATCGGCAGCAACCTGATCCAGGTCAGTCGGGCGTGGCTCGGGTGGTGGGGCTGGAGCTACCGCGGCTCCTGCTGCTAACAGGATTCCACGAGGATTCCTGCCGTGCTTTCCCTGCTAATTTATATTTCTTGCTGGGGTAAACAGCTTTGACAGGTAAAACCCGATAAAGTCCAGCTAATTCCTGCAGAAAAGCACTGGGGGAAAACAAATCCCTGACCTAAATTGGATTAATATGCAAATGCCCTGATTAGCACACTCTAAGCACTGCAGGTAGCACTGCAGGTGAGATGAGTGCTGTGCTTTATCCCTGGCCGTGCTTCTTGATCTGCAACCATTTATTTATTTATTTCGGTGCCATAAATTACACCCTTCATGGGATTTGACAGTTTGGAGTTCCTGTGCAATTCCTTTGAACAATCCCAGGATAACGTGCAGTGTAGGAGGTTTTCTGGGTTCTGGAGGAGTTCCATTTTTAATTTTTATATCTATGAACAAAATCTGACGAGATTCAAGTTGTGAAGAAGTTTGAGGAAGTGTCACTGCCCCACATGAAAGCTTTTTGCCAAGCAGAGCAGGGCACAGTAAAGGGAAGCCTCAAAACTGGAATTTCACTTCCCTCCCTGTGAAAGCTCAGCTCCTCCTTCAGAACCCCCAATGCAGAGCTTAAAATAACTAAAATAACAAAGGGTGCACCCTGCTCTGCTCCCCCAGGACATGGAGAACAGCTTCTTCATGAATGTCAACGAGCAGGTGAGCCAGGTGTGCAGCCAGCTCGCCACGGACCCTCACCTCAAGGGAGGCTACAACGCCATGGGCTTCTCCCAGGGAGGCCAATTCCTGTAAGTCTGCTCCTGCCCCAGCTCCAGGGGCTCCTCCTGCCTTCAGGCCCTCGTTTAGGACCTCGTTTAAGACCCTTTAGGAGCGCTCAGGAGGCACAAAGTGCTCAACCCCAAAAGGGGCAGGGTGTGTTTTCCTTTGTGAGAAGTGCAGGTGATCCCCTTCCACCCCCAGGAACCCCAACTTCCCTTCTTTGTCCATCTCCTGCAGCCCCAGGCCATCCTGCAGAGAGAAGGGGGAGATTCCACCTCTGGAGGGGCAAAAGGGATTTCAGGGGGGCTCCTGCAGCAAGGCTTTAAACAGCAGCAGAGCTCACAAATCACAAACTGAGGGGGATCCTGAGCTGGGCAGGAACCACCAGTGTCACTCCCTGGGTTTCACCAGTGCCAGGAACGGCTGCAGGGAAACTCCTTCCCAAACCAGCAGCTACTGGCAGGGGGAGGCAGCACCCCAGGAGTGACAGGAGCAGAGCTGTGGGGCCCCAGGGACCCAGGACCCCCTCTTCCAGGAGGAGTTAAATCCCTTGGAAATGTGACCCAAGTGCCCAAACCCACGCAGGACCTGCAGCTGTGGCCTGGGCGGGCTCTGCTCAGCTCCTTCCTCCTCCTCCTCCTCCTCCTCCACAGGAGAGCCGTGGCCCAGAGGTGCCCTTCTCCTCCCATGCTCAACCTGATCTCCGTCGGGGGACAGCACCAAGGTAGTGTCACACCCTGTCACACCTCCTGGGCACCTTTTGGGGCTCTTTCCTCAACTCTGATCATTTTTTTTTTGTGAATTAAATCATCCCTTTGTTCTTGGCTGGACCTGGTGATCTGTTTGGCCCCGTTAAGTGTTTGTTGATTTCATTATCTTGATCTTGCTTAACTGGCAGTGGCAAGGGACCTCTGGGAGTAGATGGCTTCAGTGCCTGGGTAGGATTCTTACACACCTGGGGAGCACCTGGGATGAGTGATTTGGTGAGAAATTTCCACAGAGTTGTGAAAGCAAACCTTCTGGGCCACGGGGGCGTTTTACAATCGGCCTCTGGAAAGCCCCAAGGAAAGGGAGGTACAAAATGGAGTTGAGGAGGTGTGTGGCTGAGGGTGGCTGGCAGTGAATCAAACACTCTCCCCTGAGAAGCTCCACGGCTCCTTGAGCTGTTCCTTTGTGGGAAGGTTTGTGGGGAGCTCCAGCACTCCCCGTCCATTATCTGAGGAGCTGGCAGGGCTAAAAGCTGCCTGCTTGCCTGGGTAATTCCTGCTGCTGCTCTCTTCTTGGGCAGCAGCAGGGGCTGAGGGATCCCAGCTGGGCTCACTGAGCTCTCCCTGCCCCAGGGGTTTATGGCTTCCCACGCTGTCCTGGGGAGAGCTCCCACGTCTGCGACTGGATCCGAAAAACCCTGGATCTGGGAGCCTACACCAAAGCTGTGCAGGAGCAGTGAGTACCTCCCTCAGGGCAGGCCATGGGAGCAGCTCTGGGGTGCCAGGCTGATCCTTGGGCTCTCCCCTCTGCAGCTTGGTGCAAGCAGAGTATTGGCACGACCCTCTGAAGGAGGAGGACTACAGGAAAAGCAGCATCTTTTTGGCTGACATCAACCAGGAGAGGGTAAGGACAGCGATGACAGAAGCCTGTGAAGGGCAGGTTCAGGAACCTCCTCCCTGTCTCTGGGCTCTCCAGAGGTTTGGATCTGTTCTCCTGCTCCCACCCAGGGCATCAACGAGACCTACAAGAAAAACCTGATGGCTCTGAAGAAGTTTGTGATGGTGAAATTCCTCAACGACACCATGGTGGACCCTCCGATCTCCGAGGTGAGGAAGGGCAGGGGCAGGTTTTGGGGCTTCCTTGTTTCTGGTTTGTCCTTTGGTGGCAGAACTGGAGGTTGCTGAGGGGGAGGCTGGGCCTGACAAACACAGGCCTGGAGCTGCTGGAATCCTGCTCAGCTCCTGGCAGCCCTCAGCAGCTGCTCCCTTGCTTTTTCTCCTGGCAGTGGTTTGGGTTTTACAGAAGTGGCCAAGCCAAGGAAACCATCCCGCTGCAGGAGACCTCGCTGTACAAAGAGGTGAGGGCTGGGGGCTTCTGCTCTGACCCCTCTTCACCATCCCTGGGGCCCCACAGCTCTGCTCCTGTCACTCCTGGGGCGCTGCCTCCCCCTGCCAGTAGCTGCTGGTTTGGGAAGGAGTTTCCCTGCAGCCGTTCCTGGCACTGGTGAAACCCAGGGAGTGACACTGGTGGTTCCTGCCTGGCTCAGGATCCCCCTCAGTGTGTGATTTGTGAGCTCTGCTGCTGTTTAAAGCCTTGCTGCAAGAGCCCCCCTGAAATCCCTTTTGCCCCTCCAGAGGTGGAATCTCCCCCTTCTCTCCACAGGATCGCCTGGGGCTGCAGGAGATGGACAAGGCAGGGAAGTTGGTGTTCCTGGGGGTGGAAGGGGATCACCTGCACTTCTCAGAAGAGTGGTTTGACAGCACCATCCTCCCTTTCCTCCAGTGAAGCTCCTCTGGGAGCCCCGGGGAGGGTTTTTCACTGTAACTAACACCAGCTACTGTGCAACAGCACTTGGTGCATCCAAGCCTGCAGGGATTTGGGGAAAGGGGAACAAGAAGGGGTTTAGCTCAGCAGGATTTGCCAGGATCTCACTCCACCCCCATCTGGGCTGAGCCTTGCACTGACTCTGACACACTCCAGGCTGCACAGGGCCTGCTAAATCCACCTCAGTTCTCAGAGCTGTGGCTGAGCTGGGTGAGGGCAGAAGGATCAGCTGTGCCAGGGGTTTGTTCTCCATCCCCTGTTCCTGCAGGACACGCAGTATTAACCCCACTCACCAGTGCAGGCATCAGCAAGACTTTCATGTTACAGCCTATCCTTCAAGATGGGGGGAAAAGGCCAAATTTAGGGGTTTCTGAGGGGGGAAAAAAAAAGAGGGTTTGGAATTCAGCAGTATTAACAGCTTGGACAGTTTTCAACTAATGGCTTGGTTTATGTTCTTTTGTACAACTGAAATCAATAAAGAACTTCCCATCTAACCAACTAAAAAAAAAAAGATTGGATGACTACTGACTGTGATTGGAGGGGAGTTGAGTAAAAGTGTGGGAAACTTCAAAGGAATCGAGGCAGGGTCAGGCAGAGAGGGGGCATCTTGTCCTGCCTGATCTCCCAGGTGCCCCCAAAAAGAGACAAGAGCCACAGTAATGAGCAAGTTGGCATTAACTTTATTCTATCTTCTGTATAATCTTAAGTACATAAGAAAGGTTCTTCCACAAGCCTCAGGAGAAGACAAAGTACAAGTCACAGGACAGTTTCAAAATAAAAAAAAAAAAATTTGCATAATTTTTTTTTTCCGTAAGTTTTTGTACTAGAGAAAAAAAGAACATTGACACTTTACAGAAGAAATGCATTTAAGATATGCTTATGCCACCCGAGGCGTTGGAAAAATGAAGGTCAAAGCACGTGCAGCTCCCTTTTATGGGTCAGTACAGTACTGTGTGATCCACCCCTCTGCTCCAGGGCCCTGGAACAGAGGCTGCGAGCTTCCACCAAAATAAAGAGCCAAGCAACAGGGGGGGGAAAAAAAGGTGGGGGAGAGGATTCATTTTGTTGGGGGTTGATTGCAGATGAGGGAGAGAGCCATGAACCGACTTGATCCAACTCGGGTATTTACAACTCTGCACTGCTGACCTGGAATGGAGGAGGCCCTTCCCTCTGGGGAAGGGGACAGGTTCAGAAGAACCGTCCTGGAAGACTGAACCTGAGTTCAGCTGCTCCAAGGAAAGGAAGCCCTGGGGCAAAGGTTCCCTTGTGAAGGTGGAGGGCTCATGGAGTAAGAGGTGCTCAGCTCCAAGCTACCAGTGGTGACACCGCTGCGGCCTTCCTGTGGCACTGGGTAGTGAAAGCCTCCTGTCATGGCACAATCAGGAATGCACTGAGCTAGTGGGAATGATGGAAGAGGAATCGGGGTGGAATTGGCCCAGCTCCTCAGCCTTTGGTCCGACAAAACCGTTCCCATGTCCTGGGATGCCACCAAGTGCTCCGGAGAGAGCTGGGATGAGCAGCTTCCAGGACCTTCCCAGGACACCTGCCATAGCAGCTGGGTACTGTGGACTCCGACAGACACCGTTACTCGTTAAAAAAGGGGACAACATTCCTCTCACATGAACAGTTTTGCTTAAAGGCAATACAAAAACAACACTCTGAAAGCCAACTGCCAGGACTGGCTGTGAAGTTCACCGAGACTCTGATCGATTGGTGTGGTTAGATGGGACAAGGGGAGAGAAAATTACACCTTCCTGCTGATAGAGGTGGGCAATCACTGACCCGCCACCTACCCCAAGCCCCAGGCAGAGGAATCTCAGTGACGGCAGGCAGCTGTGTCTCTCGGGTAGAAGAGAAGCAGTTTGAGAGCAGAAAGGTACAAGAAATCTAAGAGAATCATCTGAAAGCAGATTTGTCCCACAGCAGGGCCAGGGGAGGGTGTGAGCCTTGGAGGTTTTCGGCTTAGCCAGCGATTTCTGTCACAGTGGTAACCAACTTCTGACCGTTCCACACTGTCTTGAACTGTTCTGGGACAGGGAATTCAGTCTGGAGGGTAAAAACAGAAATCTGTTGTTAAAAATCAGTTTATGACTGAGATTAGTAACCACTCCCACTGCTTCAGGCAGTTCTTTTCTTAGCTTTGTGCTCTGGTACCTCCTGTACCACCACTGGTGCCTGTTCTGCCCCCAGGAGATCCTGAGGAAGAAGCACCTCTCCCAAACCAGCAATAATCTTATTTACACACAACCTTTATTGCTGTTTTTTTTATCAGATCATCATTCACAACCTCCAAACTCTAGAAACTGCCCCCCCACTGTAACCCACATCTTCTGCAGGGCTCAAAACCCAGCTCCTGCATCCCCCAGCCCCAAGCAGGGCTGCAGGAGGAGCCCAAAGCAGCACTTACGAAGTCCCCTCCCTCGGTGGGGATGAGGACGTTCATCTCCGAGGACTTGGCACTGACGATCTCGCAGTCGAGGGAGCTCTTGCTCAGGTACACGTGGCACCCATCTGTCTTGTTGATGGAAATCGTTGGCACTTTACCCATCACCTGGCAAGGCCAGAGCAGAATTAGCTAAAACTGGACAACCAGAGCATTTTTGGGTGTGTTTTCTTTCAAGGCAAGAGGTTTGACTCCAAGCCCTCCCTGTGGCAGACGCACGAGGTTCAATATTCCCACCTTCAGTAAAAAACCCAAAGTTAATTTCTTGTTCTGATCTCTTTAGAACAAAACCTGAGCCAGCCCTGGGCAAAGTGACCACCCCAAATCAGATGCCCAACCTGAACTGGAATAAATCCTACTTATAAATGCCTACAATAAATCCTACAAGAAATGCCTCCTGCTTTGGCAGCCAAACGTGCTTTCTGCCTCACAGAACCTCAGCTCTTACCCCAAGCCCTGCAACAGCTCAAAGAGACAAATTTCAGCCCTTTCCCAAGGCACTGATGGTGTTTCATGGATATTCTCCACAGCTGCACATTCCTGGTCTGGAAACTCACCTGCTCCAGACTCAGCAGTGAGAAGAGATCACTCACCTGAACTTTAACATCCCTGCTGTTGATGATCTCTACAATGCCCACCACGTCATCAAACACCAGACCCAGCTTCTTGCAGTTATCTGCAAAGAAAAGCACATCAGGGCACAAAGATTTTGGAGACTTCAGCTCCTGCACACACACACCAGCAGGGAGAAGCAGCTTGCAGGGTTTTCCCCACTCACCGAGGGTGATGGAGTTGATCTTGCCTTTGATTTGGAGTGTACTGTTTGTGCACTTGAAAACGTAGGCTACCTGCTTCAGCTCTGTGTCACTGATGACCAGGTTAGAGGCATTCTCCTGGTTTTCCTGAAAAGGCAGGGGAAATTAATTTCATTTTCTGCATGCAGAGCAATGAATCCATTCAAATCCCTTTCAAAGCAAACAGGTGCCTTCAGGCTGGTGCCTCTTAGGTGAAAGGTCTCCAGAAGAGCCTCCTTCCCTGCTCCAAAGCTCCCAGCCCTCCAATCCACCCCTGCCAGCACCAGGCACTCACCACTCTCCACTTTTTGCCTTCCAATTCTAGCAATGGAGGTGCCTTTGGGGAGGGATTAGCATTACAGGCTGGTTTGGGAGCAGTGAAAGGTTTGGGGCCGCTTCTCAGGGGGCCCCCTTGGTTCTTCAGGGCTGGATTCTTGTGAGTTTTCATGTCATCTGAGACGTGCCTTAAGCCTGCAAGAGAGGGCAAAGCTGAGAGCAGGAGTGCAGCTCCACCAACACCAGACATCAGTGGTTACAAAACACAAACTCCTGTTTGTAAGTTGAGCCCAAGTGTGAGTGACAGGAAGGGACGGAGGAAGCAGGAAATGCTGGTGCAATATTGACAAGAACACAACGTGAACCACAGAACCAGAGGGTGCCAGCTCTTCCCTTCTGCAGCTGGAAAAAGCCCTGAGCCCAGCACCTCCTGTCCTGATGTGCTCAGCAGGTAACACAAAAAAGGGGAAAGTTTTGTGCAAAACACTACAAAATCACACTTTTTGTACCAGAAACAGGCAGGCAACCAAAGAGCTCAGCCTCCATGCCAGCTGGAGGTTCATGTCATGTTACATTTGCCACAAGAGGGTCAGAATTCCCCCCAAAATGTGCTCACTTTGCCCTGGGAAAGCGCTGGCCTGGCTGCCAGCCCCGGACTGGGACCAGAGGGGTTTTTATGTATTTCCTAAGCAGGGGCATTGAGGGGCAGCAGGAAAACAAGAAGCAGGAACAAAACAAGGAGCAGCAGCAGAACAAGGAACAGCAGCAGAACAAGGAGCAGCAGCACAGCAGCTCCCTCCCTCCCTCCCTCCCTCCCCGTGCCCCTCCACGTACCCGAGGTGATCCCTTCTCCCCGGTTGATCTGGGCGAAGAGCGCGGAGCGCGAGGCTGAGTCGTCTGTGCTGGAGCTCACGGGGGCAGGAGGAGGGGGAGGCCCTGGAGGTGGGGGTGCAACCCCAGCCGGGGGGGCAGGTGGTGCTTTAGCCCCTCCTGTGGCTACGGGACCCTGGAAGAGCAGGGAAGAGGAAAGGAGCTCGGATGAGCCCCGTTTGTGCTGCGGTGACCCCGCCAGGCTCAGCCCGCCTGGAGCCAGCACTCACAGTTTTGCTCCAGGTCAGCCCTGTGGTGTGGTACTCTTTGATGTAGGCCTGCAGCTCTGTCCAGATGCTCAGGTAAGCTTTCACCCAGTCCACTTGCTTTTTATCTCTGAGGACGCACGGAGATCAAAGGAGGAGGAGTTAAAGGGCAAGGAAAGCGGCAGTGGGCAGTGCTGGAGCAGCCCCTGCACACTCAGCTGGCCAAGTTCAACAAAATCCCAAAGATAAAAGGTGAACTTACACATCCTTGTACTCCTTGAGGATCCGGTTGGTGTAAAACATGGCAGCATCAGTCATTTCCTTCACGTAAGGACCAGGCTTGGGGGCCTAGAGCAGAAAGAGCACGCTGGCACCAAACAGCCCACCAGGACTGTCCCCAGCAGCCCAAGGAAAACCCTTCCCCACTGGAGTCCTCACCATGGCCACCCAGCCCAGGGCTGGGATGCTCTCGCTGACTGCTGATAAGTGATTGAACAGTTTGCTGCCACGGTTCTTCTCCCTGAAATTCTGCACGGCCTGGATCTGCTCCGAGATGGGTTTGAGAAGCTCCGAGAATGCATTCTGCACAACAACACAGAGGGGACAGCAGCAATTAAGGAGATTAATTAGCACAGCTGAGGTGATGGTCACTCAGAACAAGATTCTAACTGGCACAAGTGGCTGCTGCAGCTCCTGTCCAGGCCTGGCCCTCTCCAAGCCCAGCTCCTCCAGGGCTGAAGTCACTGCTCCCAGCAGATCGGTGCTGTGGGAGAACGCCAAGAACTGTGACTCATGTTCAATCCAGGAGACACTGACAAAGCTTGTTAGTAACGAGGACAGAAATAGCATTTGCCTTTCCTGGGTTCTTTTGTTCCAGGGCAGTTTGTTACATTTTCCCTCTGCTCCAAGAACCATCGGAGAAAGGGGCAGGTCTGGCACCTACAGCCTGGCCCACAAGCAGAGTCACAGCAAGTTCACACATCACCCCCATCAAGCCAGACTTCAGGATTCCAGTTATTTCTCAAGTCAATCCTTTAGTATTTGGGTGGTAAAAATTTGTTTCTGTGCGCTGTTCCCTTGGAATGCTGACTGGAAGTGCCAGAAGTGCTCTGGGGTCAGAGCACAGCTCCATGTTTCCAGAGATGCCTCTTAGGCAACTCTTCCTTCCTTTAGCATCGGAAAATCTCCTGCTGGTGGCAGCAGAGAGGGACAAATTTGGGCAAAACTTGCTTTTCAAAGCCTCAGCTTCTCCTTTTGCTGCCCTTTCCTCTGTTTAGATGAAAACTGAGAGGTCCCAAGCACCACTGGCCAGGCCACACTTTCAGAAGCTGCAGCCCAGCAGCACATTTCAGTCACAGGATGGGGAAATTCTTCACCACAAGCACTGAGAGTTCACACATTTTGCATTTTAAACTGGCTGCTCCAGAATTAGACTCCTGCCAGATAACCTGCACAAAGAGCTACCCTAGATTAAGGCTGTTCTTTGTTCATAATCCTTTATTTAAATAACGTGTCCGTGGGATTTAGGAGCAGATTCTCAGGCTAGAGGCTGCACAGAGCTGCATCCCAGCACGCCTGGTGGAACAGAACAACCCCCCAACGCTGATTTTGGGGAAAAAAGATGCAGATCTGTTCTGCAGTGAATAGGAAAGGAGCACAGAAATCCAGCTCCCACAATGTAACAGTAGAAGCCATGAGTGAGAGAGATAATAACTGCAAAGAAAAGCAAGGTGGGATCCTGTTGCTCAGGAAAAACAGTTCTCAGCAGGGAAAAGCCAACGCATTCAGGATCAGATTCTCAGCCACACATCCTGCTGAGAAGCAGCAGCCCAGGGTAAAGTGTTAAATTACCTTCTAAGGACAAATCAATCCTAAAAGCCCAGCGATTATTCAGAGGCCATTCAGCAGAGACAAGTGTCTGTTCTGCTCCTGGAGGAGTTGGATGCCTGAAGGTCTCTGAGCATCACATAATGAAAAGCACGAGCTACACAAATCCCAGGGTGGCTCCTGGCTCAGACAGGATCCTGTCTGCAGGTTCTCAGGGAACACTGATTGAGCAGAGCTGGTGCCAGGTGAAACTCGAGACTGAGGCTACGAGCTGACACCCCCAGGCTGCTCTGACAGCTCCACACACACCACTTGTTGCTGTAACAACTGGAAAACGCCAGTTCTGCAGCTCTCAGAACCAACATCCAGGACTCTGCCCAACTGGGAGCACCCAGTGCTGTTCATGCCTTCAGCAAATGTCCCCAGTCCTCCTCTAGTTCCTCTTTCAGCCCAGCTGTGACAGCCCAGGTTCCCCCTCCACTCACAGCCACCCCTGACCCCAAGGGCAGAGGTTTCTGATCACTCATTTCCCACACTCACCTCTGCTGGCTGCTGGTGCTGAGATGCCACCACCAGAAGGGCCCTCTCGCTCATCAAGCCTGCATGGACCATCTCAGCCTGAGGACAGACACAAACGTGAGGGAGACCATCACAAACATGAGCAGATCATCCCACTGCCAGCAGCGAGGAGCCAGGCATGCTGATCCCAAAGCACATTCCTGGAGAAACCCATCCCCAGAGGAACCCATCCCCAGAGAAACCTCACCAGAGCATCACAGCTCAGGCCTGGGGAGTTTTCAGGCCTCCTAAAGGCCTGCACCGAGGTCTGTACAGAGCCAGGCATTTAAGGATTTCCAGGAGAAGGTTTGATTCATCGTGTGTGTGTAGGTGGCAATCTGCTGGAGGTTATCTGAGTGTCTGCTTTGCATCCTCAGGGATCCTAAAGATCCTGGGATGAGTGCTGGGAATGCAGCCTCTCACAGCCAACTTGGCCCTTCCAGCCCTAAGGACAGGCAGCAGCTCTAGAGCAGAGGGAGAACACGAGTCCTTACGTGCTTCTGCACATCCCCGCCGACTTCTTTGCTGATCTTGATGTACTCGGCCACCGGCCCGGCCAGGAGGGCATCGAAGGCCTGCACGTACTGAGCCACTCCTGTGGGGAAGGAACCGGAGCACAGGGATCACCAGGAGCATCCCCCAGGGCTGCCACACCCCCGGGGCTGCACCTCCCACCTGCAGGAGGCTCAGCCCAGAGCTGAGGAAGTGCTGCAGACACAGAGTTTTTATCTTCACGGGGCAGCAACCGCAGCCCCAGTGTTGGCACAGGAGCTGCTGCCAACCTCGCTTCCCCTCCCCAGCTCTCCCAGAGTGTGCCCTGTGCCAGCTCTGCGCTGCCCTGGGAGCTGCTTTGGGCCTTACCTTTGGCAGAGGCCTCTCCACACCTGCCAGAGCCTTGGCACACCGTCTCCAGGCGCTCCACAGCCTTCTCCAACCGCTCCACCAGCCTCTCCATGTCTGCTGCTGTGCACGACCTGCACGGACAGGAGACAATTACCTCCGTCCTCAGGTGCCAGAGAGGGTTTGTGGCTGTCTGCTACAAGCTCTACCAGTTCCAGGAGAATCCTTCCTGCCCAGCTCTGCACCCTCACATCAGCAAAGGCAGCTGGGTTACACAACAGCCCCTTGCTGTCGCCACACTCGCTCCTTAATAGCTTCTATTCCATTTTAAGGACTCCTTACATGTGTAAGGACATAAAACTTCCACCTTCTGACCCTGCAGCGACACCACTCAGTGTCTGCCCAGGTTCTCACTGCACTCAGCTCCTGGCCAAAGACTCAGCTGTGACCACACAGCTCAACTGCTTCGCTGGGAGCTCACACGCTCCAGGGCAAAACCACGGGGTTTGAACCTCCAAATGCATCTGGAAGCACCTCCTGGAGTCCTGAATTTCCCTCAGGAGCATCTGTAAGCCCAGCATCACTCCAGCACAGAGCCTGAGCCAGCCTGGCACACGCCAAGGGGAGCAGCTGCACAAGCTGAGGCGGCAGAGCTGCAACAAGGCGCCCCTGTTCTTCCTCTGCAGAACCTCCTCTGCAGCCACTGCACAGGAAAAGACACCCAGGCACACATTCGCTGCATCTCAGCTGGAAAAAGTCTTAAAAGTCGCAGAAACTTTCCATTAATTACTGCTTTGCACCAAGCAGCAAGACAGGTCACGCTCCCAGCACAGTAATGCCCAGGGAATGCAGGGAGGGAGCAGCAAAGTCACCAGTGGCGTTTTTATCTTATCACCACTCATCAAAACGTTTTACAGCATGAATCACGGTGGTGGCCTGGACACAGCTTTCTTCTCAAGCGGCTGCTGCAGCCTGCAGAAGCTCAAACCCCTGCCTGGAGGAGGGGATCCTTCCCAAAACGCTCCCTAGAACGCTGGAAGAGGAAGGCAGGGTTTACTCAGCTGAACTGACACCGGATCCCCTCTGAGAGGAAACCTCAAGTTCTCACTCGGGTTTTGCTTTTGTTCTCAAGCCCTCTCAGCCCCGCTTCAAAGTGCACGGTTTTCACCTAATTTCCAGAGGATGTGGGGCACATCCAGCATTAGTCATGAGCCCAACACTGATGTCACAAGACAAACAAGGCCCTTTCCCAGCCCTCTCCTTTCCAGCATCAGGAGAGGCAGCTCTGCTGTGGGGGGCAGGGGAGAGGCCACCCCCCCTTTCCCAGAGGAAGAGAAGTGGTTTCCTCCTCTGTCCAAGAGCGAGCCACAGGACAGACTGCACATAAAACTGGACAGCAGCGACTGGACGGCTTCCAGAGACACAAAAAGAGTCCAGAGGAGCTGAAACTCCACTGTCATCACAGTAATGAACGGCTCTGCTCCTTTAATTCCGTGCAATGTAGAAAGCCCGACCGCAGGATCCTCCGTTCCCTGCTGCATCCACGTCTTGCCGTGGGAGCACAGCCAAGAAAGAGCCGGGCTCTGCCTCCCCCGCTGCCAGCACGGCTCAGAAAGTGTGGGTTTTTCCCCCAAAAGAGCCACCTGTTAAGGAAGCAGTGCCAGGATGGGATGTGGCACAGGGAAGGACAAGCGGGAGCACAAAGCCCCGGTTCTGCACCGCCGATCCCCCACCGCATTCCAGGCGAGGCTCTAATCTGATCAGCCCCATTAGCCAGTGGCAAACTGCAGCTCAGAGCAGGATTAACCAGCAGAAAGCCCAGATGGAAGCAGTACAGCACGCTGCTGGCAGGGAGCGCATCCCCTCGGCTCCGCCTGGGATTAACGTCCCCAAAATCGCGGCGTTCCTCGGGACTCGCATTCCTTCCATTCCCCTTTGACAAGTCCTTCCTCGCTTTCCCTGAGCCGTGAACTCCCCGTGCTCCATACCAAACCTGGTGCTGCCCGGCAGATGGTGAACTCATTTTAATTTCCTTTTAATGGGTGGCATTAGGGCAACTTAAAAGATAAGTCAGGTGGTAAATTGGCAGCTAAATGAGAGCTAAGTGCAGGCAACCCGAAGTCCCTGGATCTCGGTCCCTCCCCTTGACTCACCCTCCCTGTGCTCTTTGCCCTGTGGTGACAGATATTTCTGCTGCCTGGATACCCACACGGAACGGAATAAAAAGATTGAGCTGTTAACTAAATCAAGAGTTTGCAACTCAGGGGTTCACGTTTAGCAAGGAAAATAAAAACAATCACAAAGTGGACCTGCCTGGACTGCATCTAAAACAGTGTTTTGTCTACCGGGCTGTTTAAATGCAAAATTATTGGACAGAAAGCCACAAATTTACTTCACAGGTGTCAGGGCACACAACGAGATCTCATCTCCCTTCTCTGAAGAGGAAGATGAGGCACGCAGGAGTCATTTTTGCTCTGCACACTCCCCTGTGCTCCAGAGGGATGAGGGAGCCTTTTCCAGCTCCCTGTGCAGGTTTGGAGTTCCCTGCCAGAGTGGAGATGCAGCTCTCTCCCTTCCAGGACCCACAAGGCAGGGATTGAAATCCAGGTCTCGTTGAAATTCAATTGAACTTTGATTACCGACGGAGCGGAAGCAGCAAACACACATTTCACCCGCGGCCAGAGGGGCCATTCCTTTTTCACAGCACATTTGTTCATCTCTCAACTGCCCTTTATTCCCATCGCAGCCTGGGAACACGGCTCTGGACACGCTGTGCCACCAACAGGCTGCACCCACACTGCAGAGCAGAGCAATAAGGAAGGGATTTTTATTGGTAAAAACATCAGTTTTTACCCCAAAGGCAGCCCTGCACATCACAAGAGGAGCTTCCTGTTTGGGGAACATCAAGGAGCTGGCCTGTCCCAGCGTCAGAGCGAGCAAATTCTCATGAAATCACCATAAATGAAATTATTTCCTTGCTGGAGACAGCACATTAACCTGAGCCCTTTCTTAGACATTCTGGAAGACACAAATGTTGGTTTTATAGCCCAAGCAAGTCCAACCTACGCTTCTGCTCACACCGAGCCCGACAAACTGCTGTCAGCACCACGGAATTTGCATCAGCTACTTCCTGTTTCTACAGGCAAAAGAAATAAAGATGGGACAACTAAATTAGGAACATACCACAGTTTATTTCTGAGCTGACACTGGAATATCTCAGGGGATCAGCTACCAGATGATTTCCAACATTTATATCTGCCAAAAGCCCAAAGAATTTTTTCTCTCTTTTTTTTTTTTTTTTTTTTAAACAGTTCAGCTCATCAAGGCAGGAGTCAAATGCCTGAATTTAGGCAGTGGTCAGGAGCAGCCATGAACACAAGACAGCTATTGCTGGTCCCAGCAGCTGCCAGGACAGAGATCTCAGCTGTTTATAGTCCAACAATACTTGCTGACATCGCGCCAGAACCCGTGGTGGCTGCTCCTGCTATTTCAGATCCACTTGATTTAGAAAACCAAGAGTGCTTTAAAAAAAAAAATTAATAATAAATTTAAAAATTCCATCTGGCCCCTATTCCAGCTTTCCCATCTAACAAATCCTCCTGGAGCCATTAAAAACGTTATTTGGTGTTTCACTCACATGTTAAGAGGTGGTTAAAGCTCGGCGCTGCAGCAAAGGCTCCTTTTTCACCACAATTATCTGAATTAGGAGGTTTGCACTTGCCAGCCTCTGTTGCTACCCTCCTCTCACTTCCTTTCCCTGTCAGGGTGATGAATCCACCAGGGAAGTAACCAAGGATCTGGGATCTGAGCTAAATTGGCTGCAGCACCGAGCTCCATATCAGGAATTCCGAGCATGGAAGCTGCTCAGCATCCCTCCCGTGCCTGCTCCAGCCCGGGCCGCTTGGCTGAACTTTCTGCATGAATAATAGGGGGTATTTTTGGCTTTCAGAAAGCTCAGCAATATTCCAGGGACACAAGGATCGCCGCTGGAAGAGAACAGGCACACACAGCAGTGCCTCGGTGCCACGGATTCCTTGTTTTCCAGGGCATCTGCAGCGCAGGTCTGGGGGAATTCCAGGACCCCATGTGCAAAACAACCCTACCATTATTTATTTTCCCGCTCCACTATGGCAAAATCCAAAGGAATCCCGCATTTATCCCACCCTAACCCCCGGCAAAACGCAGAGGAGGGACCAGCAACAGGCTGAGAGCACAGGAACCACCCCGGGAAGATGCAGACGGGGTGTGGAGCCCAAAAATCCTCGCTCCAGGCTGCGGCAAACCGGGGCAAAAAACCGGATCAGTCCCTTGGCACTGCCCCGGTGCAGCCCCGGTTACCGAACCCCCCCCGGCCCTGCAGGAGCCCCGGTAACAGCCCCGAGGGGGAGCCGGCACCGCTCCGTGCCCGAATTAACCCCGAAGCACCGCCTTTGGGGGATCCAAACCTTTATGGGTCTAAACCTTTAGGGGCTCTAAACCTTTATGGGATCTAAACCTTTAGGGGATCCAAACCTTTAGGGGATCCAAACCTTTATGGGATCTAAACCTTTAGGGGATCCAAACCTTTAGGGGATCTAAACCTTTATGGGGTCTAAACCTTTATGGGGTCTAAACCTTCAGGGGATCTAAACCTTTAGGGGATCTTTGCCACTACCGGCAGCGGGGCCCCTGCGGCCTCCCTGCCCGGGATCCCCCGGCCCGGTTCCTGCCCCGGGCACGGCTCACGGCTCACGGCCCCGCCGGGGAGCGGCCGCGGCCCTTCGGTCCCCGGCCCGGTTCTGCCGCCGGGGCTGGGCCGTGTCCCGGTGCCGCTTCCAGCTCAGTCTCACCCCTGGGGCCGCGTCCCGATCCCGGTGCCCGCTCACTCTCCCCCTCAGACCCAGCCGTGTCCCGGTACCGGACCCTGCTCATTCCCACCCTCAGACGCGGCCGATCCCGATCCCGGTGCCGGTGCCCACTCATTCCCACCCTCAGATCCAGCCGATCCCGATCCCGATCCCAATGCCCGCTCACTCCCCCCTCACACCTGGCCGATCCCGATCCTGGTGCCGGTGCCCGCTCACTCCTCCCTCAGACCCGGCCGGTGCCGGTGCCCGCTCGCTGCCACCCTCAGACCCGGCCGTGTCCCGGTCCCGATCCCGATCCCGATCCCGATCCCGATCCCGGTGCCCGATCCCGATCCCGGTGCCCGCTCACTCCCCCCTCACACCCGGCCGATCCCGATCCCGATGCTGATCCCAGTGCCGATCCCGGTGCCGGTGCGCGCTCACTGCCCCCCTCACACCCTGCCGATCCCGATCCCGGTGCCTATCCCGATCCCGGTGCCGGTGCCCGCTCACTGCCCCCCTCACACCCTGCCGATCCCGATCCCGGTGCCGGTGCCCGATCCCGATCCCGGTGCCGGTGCCGGTGCCTGCTCACTACCCCCCTCACACCCTGCCGATCCCGATCCCAGTGCCGATCCCGATCCCGGTGCCGATCCCGGTGCCGGTGCCGGTGCCCGCTCACCTCGCGCCGCTGCCGCTCCGCCGCTCCCGGCCCCCGCCCAGCCCCGCCGCGCCCGCCGCTTCCGGCCCCCGCCCCGCGCGCCGGATGTGCGCACGGCGCGCGCGGCGCGGCGCGGCGGTGCGGAGGGGGGCGGGGCCTCGGGGCGGCCGCCGCAAGGCGATTGGCGGGCGGGGAAGGGAGGCGTGGTCAAAACGAGTGAGGGGTGTGGCGGAGAGGCGGGGCTTCGGTGGAAATAGCGCCCTCCGATTGGATGGGTGGAGGAGAGGCGGGGCCTGAGAGTGCGAGGGGCGGGCCCGGGGCGGGGCCTCGGTTGTGGGCGGGGCCAAAGGGGCGGACGGGGCCCGGGACCCCCGGGGAGAACCGAGAGCCCCGGGAGGGGCCGGGGGGGCTCCGGGACCGGGCTGGGGTCACACAGAGGGGCCGGGGGGGCTCCGGGACCGGGCTGGGGTCACACAGAGGGGCAGGGGGGGCTCCGGGACCGGGCTGGGGTCACACAGAGGGGCTGGGGGGGCTCCGGGACCGGGCTGGGGTCACACAGAGGGGCAGGGGGGGCTCCGGGAGGGGCCGGGGTCACACAGAGGGGCCGGGGGGGCTCCGGGAGGGGCCGGGGGGGCTCCGGGACCGGGCCGGGGTCACACAGAGGGGCCGGGGGGGCTCTGGGACCGGGCTGGGGACCCCCGGAAGGGGCCGGGGGGGCTCCGGGACCCGCCCGAGGTCACACAGAGGGGCCGGGGTCCCACAGAGGGGCTGGGGGGACTCCGGGACCCGCCTGGAATCCCACAGAGGGGCTGGGGGCAGTTCCAGAGCCCCAGCAGGGGCAGCTGGAAGGGCTGCAGACCCCAGCCCCGGGGGAGGGCTGCAGACCCCTCGGGATCCCTCAGGGTCCTGAGGAGGTTTGGGACCCCCGAAAGGGGCTCGGGGTGCTTTGGGATGAAGCGGGAACCTCTGGGAGAGGGGTAAGGCTGAAGGTTGGGGTCTAGCGATGGGGCTGGAGATGCGCTGTGGGCTCCCAGGGCAGGATTCGGGGGGATGAGCCCCCTTTTTGGAGGGGTTCGTCCCCCTCCTGCAGCGGCTGGGTTTGGCTGGGGAGGGGGGTGGCCCCTGCCGGGGCTGGGAGGAGGTGGAAGGGACCCCCCCAAATCGTACCTGGCTGCAATGGAGGGGGCTGGCGTCGAGGCTGGGTGCAGGGTGGGAGAAAGGTCCCTATGGGGCACTAAAACAGCTACAGCCCCTCTTCGGGTGGGTCCTGGGGGGCTCCGGGCTGGGGCTGGCCAAGGGAAAAGCAACGTGGATGGAGGAAGGGATCCCCGGAGTCGGCACGGATCGTTCCCACTGAGGGCTCCGCTCTCTGCTTTTGCCACCAGGGCACCGCTTGCTCCCAAAAGGAGTTCGCTGCTGCCCTGGTGCCGCAGTTGGCACCGGAGCTTTGCGTTTGCAGCAGCTCCGGGGAGAGCCTGGGATCCTCCTTGGGAGCTGGGGGGGTCTGTGGAGAGCAGCCCTGTCCCGGTGAGACACGGTCCGGGAGGAGGAGGAGGAGGAGGAGGAGGAGGAGAAGGAGGAGGAGAAGGAGGAGAAGAAGGAGGAGAAGGAGAAAGAAGGAGAAAGAAGGAGAAAGAAGGAGGAGGAGGAGGAGAAGGAGGAGGAGGAGAAGAAAAAGGAGAAAGAAGGAGGAGGAGAAGGAGAAGGAGAAGAAGGAGGAGAAGAAGGAGGAGGAGAAGGAGAAGGAGAAAGAAGGAGGAGGAGAAGAAGAAGGAGGAGGAGGAGAAGGAGAAGAAGAAGGAGGAGAAGGAGAAGGAGGAGAAGGAGGAGGAGGAGGAAGAGGAGAAGGAGGAGAAGGAGAAGGAGAAGGAGAAGGAGAAGGAGAGGAGAAGGAGAAGCCTCCGCCGCTCCCGGCCCCGGCTGCGCTACCGAAGATGGTCACGGCTCCCGAGCCGGCCCCGGGCAGCGGGGCTCTGCTGACACCTAGTGAGGCTCTCCCGGTGCCGGCTCTCGCTCCGGGACATCCAGAACCCTCCGAGGGTTTGATTTCCCTGCGTGTGGCTGCTGGGGGAACGCGCAGCTCTGGGTTCTCCCCTTTCCATGGGGACCCCGCTCCCCTCCGAGCATCCCCCAGCTCCCCCAGCGCCCCCAGCGCCCGGCAGGACCCGCTGGTTTATTAAAATATGGATGTAGATCTATTATCAATATCCACCTGAGATGGATAAAGAGTCTCCAACTCGTTAGGGTTAGAAAGGGAATGTTTATTCCAGCGCTGGGAAGCTGCAGGGATCGCTCCAAAAGCACAGCTCCAAAGCAATCCAAAGTCTATTCATCCACCAGAGTTCTAAATATTCAAAATACGAGTACATATTTATAACATAGGCACCTCCCATTCCCTGCTTCATATAGAAATTAACTAAAAAGTCATTAAGCATGCGCAGTTCATTCTATAAAATGGGTCGGTGGTCCTAAAAAATGAGGAGGGGGCTGTGCAGATGAAGTAAGGCTGCTCTTCCTCACTTTGACCTTTTTGCCTCTCTGGTTTTTAACAATACCCCTGCCCTTGGGAGAGTCCCAGTTCCCTCTTCTATTGCTTTGGAATAAGTTGCAGGTGGAAGAATTTGGAACTGTCTCGGCCTTCTTTTGAATTTTTCCTTCTGAAATTATTAATTGCCTATTATAAACACAGCTTAACAAATACCAAGCCATCAGAGCTTAACTTATACTTAACTTTCTAACTACTCATGAATTCCTTTAATCAACTTTAGCTCAGTTCTACACCTTTTCTTTACTCCAGCTAACTTCGGCAGAACTAGCTTTTATTTAAAATCTCAATATTTAAGTAATTAAAATAACCCCGTGCTGCCCTCACCTCATCATTCCCCGCATTCCCCGATGCTGATTTCTGCTTTTCTCGCCTCGTTCCCCACCCTTGCCCTGTCCACACCACGATCAGAGCCCAGACACGATGCAAAAGAGAAAATAAAACGCCGCCACCGCCTCGTGTTTTGGGGCATCCTAAAAATCACCGCCGTGAAGAAATCAGCAGAGCAGGGCACTGGGAATCTGCGGGCATCAGGAGCTGGATCCAGGGCGAGAGGAAGGAGAAACACCAGAGAATGGGGAGAGGAACAAAAAAATAAATTACCTGAGAAGGGGGAAGAGGAGAGGAACAAAAAAATAAATTACCTGAGAAGGGGGAAGAGGAGAGGAACAAAAAAACCCAATTACCTGAGAAGGGGGAAGAGGAGAGGAACAAAAAAACCCAATTACCTGAGAAGGGGGAAGAGGAGAGGAACAAAAAAATAAATTACCTGAGAAGGGGGAAGAGGAGAGCACGGCTCGCTGGGGATGGCACAGCCCAGCCCCAGCCGGGTGTCTGCTCCCGGGGTGGCTCCTGGAGGAGCAAAGATGGAGTTTTTGGGAAGGCTGGGGCACGGAGGAGCTGCCTGGTCACAGTCTGTAGGGTCAGCGGTCTGTGGGGCTTCCTGGTGCCCCATAAACTCTCGGAACTTGCCCCATCCCTGCCCTGCCCCTCCTTACACCCGCCCCACGCTGCTGCCGGGGGGTTGGTGCCTCATCCCACCTTTCCTCCAAGCACCACGGGAATATTTGCTTCATTTTTCAGCCATTTTTTAAAAATCTAGAACGCCATCGTGTCCCTCAGAGCGCAGCCTTTGGCTTTTTGCAGCCACAGGAGAGCACGGGGCTCTTGCTGTGGGGTGAGGACGGCACTGGTCCGAGCTGCATTCCTGGGAAAATGGGATAATTTTTTTTCTTTTTCAGCAGGAAACCACGTCACTGCCTCGTCGTTTCTGTGCGTGTGCTGTAGTCCTGGGGCTGCTAACAACCTTGGGAACGGCGGCTTCTGCAAAACATTAACCCGAGCCCACCCAAACACGTCAGTAGCCTTCAGCCTGGGTTTGCAGATAAAGGCAGTGCCCTGAGCCTGGTGGCACGGCCAGGGTGACCCCCGGGGGCAGCTGTGGCACCCAACCCGCACATCTGGGTTAATTCTGCTGGCCCCGGGTGGTGACAGAGCCCAGGGATGTGGATCTGCCCCCCATGGCCAGCCCTTGGCCCGAGCACAGCCCTGCTCCAGCGTTCCTGTGTCTCCTTCCCAGAGCTTCCCAGGCTGGGCTGGCTTCCAGCTGGATCTGTCCCCTGGGGGCTCCAGGGTGACACCCTTTCTGTGGGAACCTGTGCTTGGTTCAGCTTGAAGTGTCTGACAGCAGCCCCGGGTGATTCCTGCTGCTCGTGGGTCCTTCCAGCCCAGGCAAATCCATCCCCAGCAGCAGCCAGAACGTTTCACAAATCCTGCTGCCAGATAAAGCCGAGCATTTTTGCCCTTTCCCTGCAGATAAGGAGGGGGATTATTCCTCACCCTGTGCAAGGAGAGACTCTTGACAATTCCACTTTTTCCCTGCAGGGTTAATAGACTCAGCGTGGCTGCTGTCACCTCTGGAATTGTCCCTGCACTCACTCCCCCTGCCTGAGCCAGGGAGGTCCTGCCTCGTGGTGCCAGAGGATGGAATTCTGCTGGTTCATGTGCTGCCTTTTGGGGTCTCCGACTGCTGTTGGTTTGATTTTATCCCCTTTGCAGTCATCAGGTCCCCAGAGCAGACCAGAAACCCTCTGCTCCCCTCTTGCACAGGCTCCCCAAAAGTCCAGAGCTGGCCCAGGAGCCTGTTGGAGCCCCTCAGCTGGAATTCGGGCACGATTCCCAGCCCTGGCAGGCCCAGCTCCAGCCCATCCTGATGGGTGGGGTGCCCTGAGTGGCACCAGCCCCGCAGGTGTGGGCACAGAGCTGGCACCTTGCCTTTTCCAGCTCCTGGTTCTGCTTCCCTGCTGCTCACCTGGAGGGCACGGCAGCTCTGCCAGCCCAGCTCTGCAGGGAGCTGCTTCCCAGCACTGGGATGCTTTTGCTCCACGCCCAAGGTGCGTGTGGATTAGGAGAGCACAGCTGGAGGTGCAGGCAGCACCTCCCTGTGCCTTTCTTGGCACCCATTTCTTCTCCACGCTGGGAGTGAAACCACAACTGGAGTGAGATCTCTGCTCCCAGGATGGAGCTTGGCCCAGGGCTCGAGTGTTATCAACTCCCGTGGTCACTTTGCCCCCACACATCTCATTTTCTGAAAAGCCTCAAACATTAGAGGGGTGCTCAGCAAGGAGCAGCCAGGCCCCAGTTCAAGCTCCACCAGCTGGTTTTAGTCTCTTGGGCTGGCTACAAAAAATCCAAACAGAGACTCATCCACAGAGCCAAAAAAACAAGGAGGCAAAGAATGAAATGTCCCTTCTTTCTGTTGAAACTCTCTGAAAAAAAAAAAACCAAAAAAACAAAGGCTCCCAGCAATCTCTCAAATCCTTGGAGGCCGCAGCACTGCCCACACCCCTCGGAGGCAGCCAGGTCGTGGCAATGGCTGGGATAACTCCAGGCCAGGGGTCAGAACATTCCCAACAATCCTGAGCTCTGTGTTGACTGGATTCTTCTTCCTCCTCCTCCTCCTCCTCTTGCAGAGGGTGCTCCTGACACCCACCTGCCCGGCCACAGGGGCTGCAGGGAGCGCTGGCTTTGTCCCCCTGCAGGCTCCATCCCTGGGAAGGCAGGGAGCAATCCCAGCCCCAAAGCGCTGCCTCACGGCCCTGCTGAGCCCCAAAGCAGCTCCCAGCCTCCCCACACCACCCCTTTGCCTCCTTTCCACGGCCCTGGGGGCAGAGTGGGGCCCGGCTGAGCATTCCCAGCTAAGCCCTCGGGCTGTTTTTAACCCCCATCCTCGTTCCTGTCCTTTGTACCCGAATGTGGAACAAAGGATGGAGCCAATCCTTCCCCCCCAAACCTCCCCCAGCCCCCAGCTCAGCCCCAGCCCCAAAAACTTCTCGGTGTGACCAATGTGCTCCACAAAAGGCAGCAGCCCTGGCCCCTGGTGCAGTGGCTTTGGGGACAGAGCAGAGCCAGCACAAGCTGGGAATTCACTGCTCCATCCCTGATCCCCCTCTCCCCACACCAATTCCAGCCCCTTTTTCCCGAGTTCCACTTGCTGCTGGAGGCGTCGGGGAGGGCAGGGCTCTCCCCCTGGCTGCCGTGGGAGCAGGGAATGCGAGAGGATGGTAAAAATATCCAGGGGGATTAGTGCTCCCCCGGCCCTCTGCCCCGGCAGCCAGTGTTGAGTGTCACCCACAGCCCCCATCCCCTTTCTCTCCGCTCCCCAGCTGCCTCTCCTGTTTCCAGCCTCGAGTTCACCATCTCCACTGGCAGCACTTTGATTTCATCCCTCCCTCCACCCCCGTTCCCCTCTTGAAAAGGAGGGAAATAATGGAGCCTTTGTTGGATGGCTGCGACACAGGCACCGAGCAAGGAGCTGCACGGGGGCAAGGGGCTGAGCACAGCCTCCTGCCTGGATTATGGCATTCCTGCACCACGGCTCAGGAAGAGTCAATCCTGCACCCTGTGGTGTGTAAAGGGACCCTGGGCTCACTGACAGCCATGAAAAATCCCAGCCAGCCGAAAAGAAAAAAATCCTTCACACCCCGCTGCCGACTTTCCCCACTTTTATGTAAATTAATATTAACAGGTCCTCGGGTTTGGGTTCTGTACAGATATATACAAACAGGAAACAGCTCCATATTTACATCATTAAGTTAATTAGGCTCTGTAAAAAAAAAGAAAAAAGAAAAGAACAGCTCCCACATTAGTGCCCTCTGTAGAGACAGCAGAGGTGAGCTCACGTCCTGGGCGCGGGCACACTGACAGTGTAATGTACACTAACAATCAGCCCCAGGCAGGGCGCTGGGCACGGGGTGTTCCAGGCAAAACCATCCCAAATCTGGCTTTTTCTGCCCTCCAGAGCCTGGCAGAGCGAGGGCTTGTCTCTGGCCAGGCACCACCATGTGTGTAATGTACACTACCAGCGCTCTGTGCACCCCGTGCAAGGCACAGGCCGGGCACAGATCCCGAGTTCGAGGCAGGGGATGCTCCCCACGGCTCCTCCAGCACCTCCAGAGGCACTGGGCTGGGCCAGCCTGGAGGGAATGAGTCCTTGGGGAGCCCCAGTGGGAGCAGACAGACCCAGCCTGGGTCACACGATGCTGGCCAGTTCTGTGTTGTCCGACTCCGAGCTGCTGTTGCTCTCCTCCCTGGGGGAAAGAGTTGGGAATGAGGCCTGGATTGAGCCATAGAAGCAAGGTCTGTGTCCCAGGAATATCTGCCTTGGGGCACAGGAGCTTCCCAAGGGCTCCAGAGGGATGTCAGTGCCATGTGCAGCTCCCACACGAGCTGTGGGTGGCAGCTGGGGCGGGTTCCTGCTGATCTCCCAACGCTTCACGCCATCCCTTTGGAAGTTGGGATTGGGAAAACGAGCCAGCCCTTCCCTCACGCCACCACCCACGGGTCCTGGAGGATTCCTGGACAAGTCACAGTGTGTCCCAACCCATCTGATCCTGCCCCCACACGCCGTGTTTGCTGCCTGACGCTCACCTTAGATCCTGCAGGGCTTTCTTGTTTTTCCTCCGCTTCTCCTCGTCGATGGGGTACAGCTTGAAGAGCAGCAGGCTCAGCAGGATCAGCCCCACGGGCACAGCAGACACCAGCATCTTCAGGGTGAAATTCACCTGGCCAGGCTGAAAGCAGGCCCGGGTCTGGTACCCTGCAAAGCTGTGGGCAGAAAGGCACCTTCAGGCAAAGGCAAGGGGGTTTGCAGGAGGTGAGCTGCTCCCTGTGGGGAGAGCTTTGGAGCAACAACTGGATTTAGACCCCATCAACTCCTTCCCAGAGCTTGGGGAGTGCCTCCCTCACTGCCCACCCTCAGCTCCCACACAGGAACTCACTCCAGGCTGAGCGTGGAGATGCCCAGGGAGACGCCGGCTGTGAACTTGGTGAAGAAGACGTAGAAGGAGAAGAAGATGGCCTCATGGCCCTGGGAGCCGGCGTGCTGCAGCTTGAAGTCATCGATGACATCTGGCAGCATGGACCTGTGCAGAGAGAGGGGTGGTGAGCACCAGGGCTGGCACGACAAAGCCCCTCCTCTCTGCTCAGAGCATTTCCCTCAGGAGCCCCGCCTGGGGCTGAAAACACTGCAGAGAGAAGCCTTCTGAGGGTTTTTAGCCCCTCTGGAAGGCTCTGGAAGGCCCTTGCCCAGCCCCTCACACTCACCAGGGCAGGAGGAAGGCGGCTGCCACGCTGATCCCGGCGGCGACGGCCACCACATAGGTGATGAAGAGGCTGCTGTCCAGGACAACCACGGCGATGAGGAAGGGGATGGCAGACTGGAGAGGGGACACAGACCACATTGGCATCAGCAGGGCCTGGCCCAGACCCCCCTGGCTTTTCCCTCCCTCCTGCATATCCCAGCAGTGGGGGGACAGCCAGGGAACCAGAGGTGCAGCGTCCCTCCCCGAGCCCCACAGCACCTCTGCTGCTGGCCTTGGGCACATCCAGGAGGAGGTACAGGCACCAAACTGTCATTAGCAGCAGCCCCTTCCCAGCTCTGGGCTCTTTTGGGGGAGCTCTGCCCATCCCCATGTGGTACAGACCCTCCCCACGTGCACCCCACAGCTGAGGGGACACTCACAGAGATGCCCACGTAGACAGCAGTCTTCTTCCCAAAACGGGTCAGGAACCACTGCCAGAAGGGGATGGTCAAGGTGGCCGAGAGCTGTGGGAACAAAAGGGTCACGGTGTCACCCCCTGGCCCTTCCCAGCAAGGAACAGCTCCTGGCACGGCCTCCTCCCATCCCATTTCCAGCCCCTGTGATTGCCACACACTCCCGGGGCTGGCACGAAGCCACACGTGGTGTGTGGGGCCACCTCCTCCCCCAGAGCAGAGCCCTGGCACCACACCTGCCCCGACAGAGGGAGGATCTGACTCCATCCTCGGTGCTGGGAAGGGACCTGATCTTGTGACCCGCACCCAGCGTGGCCAGGAGCCAGGCTCTGTGGGCACCGTGGCACCTCGGACCTTCCCACCCCATTGAGGAGAGGGTGGGACGAGCTTCCAGGAATGAGGCAAGCTGGAAAGAGCTCTCAAGGAGCTGTTTTTGCTCCATGTTCCCGGCAGCAAACACTGAGATCCTTTTCTCAAAGTGGGGAGGGGAGGGAGACGAGTGGCAGGATCTGCACAAAAGGCCCCCACGGCTCCTGGTCTCCCTCAGCAACAAGGGCCCTGCTGTTCCTGCCAACCCACCCGGCCTTTGCAGGACATTTGGCAGCTTCTTCTCCCTCCCCTTGTCCCAGGGGGACCTCTGATCACTGAACCTGTGGCCGTGTCCCACAGGACTCCCTCCCCTCGGCCTGTGGAGCCCCCATCCCACACCAGGGCTCCAGGACAGGGCTCCAGGACCCACCATGATGGCCAGCAGGATGTTCTGGAACTCGTTGCGGAAGCCCAGGGTGTAGGTGCAGAAGAGGGCAAAGTTTCCCTCCAGCAGCTGTGGGAGAGGCAGACAGGGGTCAGTCATGGGGGGGGGACACATCCATCCTCACCCAGCTGCACCCCCGGGCACAGGAAGGGGAAGAAAGCAGCCATTCACTGAGGGCACGAGGCCACATCCTCCTCCTCCTGCCTGGGGCAGCTCCAGCTCGGCCATCACGCGCTCCCAACCCCTGGGATCATCCCCACAGCCACCCCCAGGCTGCTCCCAGCCCCTGGAATCATCCCCACAGCCCCCAGGATCATCCCCACAGCCACCCCCAGGCTGCTCCCAGCCCCTGGAATCATCCCCACAGCCACCCCCAGGCTGCTCCCAGCCCTTCCAGCTCACCATGAAGGCCAGCGAGGTGAAGAGGAAGCCGGCGATGAGCTTGATGTAGGGCCCGTGGTTCATCACCAGCTTCAGCCCCTGGAAGAAGGAGACAGGCTCATCTGACTGCAGCTCAGAGGACTCTGGGGAGCAGAGATCAGCCCAGCATTAGACCCCCCCCAAAGAAACAGCACCCAGGGGTGCCCCATCCCGCTGCTCAGCCCCCTCCACGACCCCTGCCCACCCACAGCATCCCAGCCCAAGGGAGTCAGGGCAACCCCTGCCCTCACTCGGGGCTTCCTCAGCCCCATGGAGCAGCCTGGCTGCTTCCCCCAGGATAAGCAGGGACAGGGAAGGACAGAAGTTTGGATATCACATCCCCCCGGGATGCCCTGGTTGGCACTGGCAACCTTGGCCAGCCGAAAATGGGCGAGATAAAGGTTATCTCTGGCAGAGCAGAGCCCTCATGGCTGTGCCCAACAGACCCCAGAGTTGCCCCGGCCTCCTGCCCCCTTCTGCCACATCTCCCCAGACCCAAAGCTCAGCTCCACCTGCCCCTCTCCTCGGGGGCTTGACCCACAGATGAGGGGCCAAGAGCTCAGCCAGGCCCCTGGAGAGGAAGGAACAGCAGCATTTCCACAAGCCCAAAGCATCCCAGCCCCTCTGCAGCCTCACCTCTCTTCTCCCTCACGCCCAGAGCATCCCAGCCCCTCTGCAGCCTCACCTCTCTTCTCCCTCATGCCCAGAGCATCCCAGCCCCTCTGCAGCCTCACCTCTCTTCTCCCTCATGCCCAGAGCATCCCAGCCCCTCTGCAGCCTCACCTCTCTTCTCCCTCACGCCCAGCAGCAGGATGAGGGCGCAGAGGATGTAGAGCCCCCCGATGACCCCCGCAGCAATCATGTAGGCATTTCTCTGTGCAAGACAGGGAGCAGCAGTCAGGGCTGGGGGCTCATCCCTGCCCTGAGGGGAGCACATGGCAGGGGGACCCCCAGCTTACGGTGTCCGTGAGGGACTTGGTGTCGTGGGTCATGTTCAGCTCCTCCATGGCCACCGAGGAGTTGGTCAGGCCGAAGAAGGAGCTCTCGATGCAGGGAGTGTCCACTTTGCCGACGATCTGGCCCTGGATGGCAGTGCCCAGCACGGTGCCCAGCACTTCCACGGTCATGCCTGGGGAGGGAGAGGCCAGCAGGGCTGAGCACAGCCCTTGGGCACAGCAGAGCAACCCCAGGTACAGTTCACTGCCCTTCCCGGGGAGGAATGAGCCGGCCCAGCTGTGCTACAGCTCCCTCTGAATGCCCAGGGGTAAAAAGGAAAGGGGGAAAAGGGGGAAAAAGGGAAAGGAAAAGGGGGAGAAAAGGGAAGGGAAAAGGGGGGGAAAAAGGGAAAGGAAAAGGGGGAAAAAGGGAAAAGGAAAAGGGGGGGAAAAAGGGAAAGGAAAAGGGGGGAAAAAGGGAAAGGAAAAGGGGGAGAAAAGGGAAAGGAAAAGGGGGAGAAAAGGGAAAGGAAAAGGGGGAGAAAAGGGAAAGGAAAAGGGGGGGAAAAGGGAAAGGAAAAGGGGGGGGGAAAGGGAAAGGAAAAGGGGAGAAAAGGGAAAAGGGGGGAAAAAAGGGAAAGGAAAAGGGGGGGAAAAAGGGAAAGGAAAAGGGGGGGAAAAAGGGAAAGGAAAAGGGGGGGAAAAAGGGAAAGGAAAAGGGGGGGAAAAAGGGAAAGGAAAAGGGGGGGGGGGAAAAGGGAAAGGAAAAGGGGGGGGGAAAAGGGAAAGGAAAAGGAAACTCTTACGGTAGGCAGTGGCCGAGTCCCGCTCGCTCTGCTCCCTGCTGATGAACATGGTCAGTGCTGAGTAAGGCACGTGGAAGCACTGCAAGGGAACAAGGAGAATTGGCTCAGGGAGGATGTGACAGCCCAGGGGACCCGGGGCAGGGTGGGGTCTGCCCCTCTGTGCAGCTCAGGAAGGGGCAGGCAGGGCTTGGCACCCTCCTTCCATCCCTCACCCACCACCCCGGTATGAGCAGAGCCTCACTCACCGTGACGAGGGTCTGGAAGGCACAGTAGAAGACAAGGTACCACATCACTTGTCCTGTGGAGATGTCTGGCACAAACCAGATGAGGAAGTAGGAGATGATGGCGAAAGGGGTGGAGAAGATGATCCTTGGAGAGAACAAAGCGTCAGCCTTGTGGGCACCGACCTGCCCAGCTCTCCCTGCTGCCACACATCCCCTGGGGTTCAGGCATCTGATCTGGGGGCTCCTGAGCTGCCCCAGGGGGGACCCAAACCAGGCTGGAGGCAGCAGCTCAGGTCTCACAGGGTCGGAAGAGCTGACTCAGAGCTCCAGGGAAGAGCTTTCCTTGCACAAACAGAGATGTCTCCTTCCACGGAAGCGACTGATCTACTGCCTTTGGCTTCCACGCCTGGCCCCGACCTCTCCCCCAGGCAGCACTGCTGTGTTCAGCAGGATGTAATCACCTCGCTCATCCTGGCAAGGGCTGGGGTGCAGCTGGGGAGTAGCCAGGCAGCTCAGCTCTGCTCCCCAGCAGCCAAAAACCTCTCACCAGCTTGGCTTTGCTGCCAAGGCCCCCCAAGCCCTGCTCCTGGGGTCAGCCCTGCTCTGCTGGCAGCAATGGAGCAAACCACCAGCCAGCAGCAGGCTGCCTCCTTCCCCCACCTCTGCCCAGCCTCCCAGAGCCGCGGGAGCAGGGACAGGGGATGCAAAACGCAGCAGAGGATCAAAGAGGGCTGCTCAAGTGCTGGGCCTTGGCAGCAGTTCCTGCAGGCTCTGCCAGCAAGGGCATCTGCCCTCTTCATCCAGCAGATCTCATAACCCTCGTCCTGCTGCAGGACAGCCAGGGCACAGCTCTGCCCCACACCAGCACCCCGGGGACACCACGGGCACCCAGGGCCCCCCATGGCTCAGGGGAGCACGGCAGAAGGAAGGAGGGAAGCGAGCCAGGTGTTGAGGCTAAACCCACACGGAGATGGGGTTTAAATCCCTCGGAGATGGATTTTGCTGGGGGATTTGCCAGCACCCTGCACTCTACAAAGTGCACGGGACAGAGGCTGCGTCCTGGAGAGAGTCCAGCAGAACTGGACACGGGACAGAGCCACTCACGGCCAGGGCTGGCCCTTCACTGCCAGGGTACAGCGAGATCTTTCCGTCCGGGCTGACGCACAGGACGCAAAGTTTAAATTTAAAGCCGGGGAGGGAGCGGGGAGAGCGAGAAACAGAAACTCCATGGATGGAGAGCAGCGACAGGCACCGCACAGGACCCAACACATGCACATTTTTCTGCGCCCACGTCACCCCGTTGGGGAAGAGGGGGGAGGAAAAGCGCCCGGCAGCTCCAGCCCCTCCTCGCTGCCGCTTATCTCGGCTCACATACACGGAGCCAGCGAGGGAAACGTGGAGCCAAAACGCTGAATGAAATCACCAGAGCAGCGCCTCACGCTCGCCATCGCATGAGCGTCAGATGCACCAATTCCCCGTGGGCGACCCCCGAGCACCGGGCAGCTGAGCCCCGGCCAGGGCTGACCACAGCTCCTGGCAGGCAGAAGAATGACTGGGAGTAACCCCTGACCCAGGGCGAGGTGATTAAGGCGCGCTCGGAGGCGGCAGCCGTGACGCTCCCCGGCGCTCATTGGCCCCGCTCGATGGTGTGTTCCTTTGTGCTGCTGCTCGCACACCCCTTCCCGGCCGCCGGGAACTGTTTGCAAACTGGCCCCGGAGAAGGTCAAAGCCAGGGGTTTCTCCGTCACAGACACCTCAAGGGAAAAGTTTAGCCAAGAGGGAAGCCCGCGGTGGTCAAGGAAATGCGGATCCCAGCTCAGAGTGACGTCCACGAGGCTGGGGGAGAGGAGGAAGCAGCCAGGGGATGAGCTGGTGGACGGAAATGTGCTAAGAAGTGGTTCAAAAAGAGAGAACTGAAAAGGAGAGAGGTGATGGCCCTCACGGAAGGTCTCCTTCCCCCTTTCAAGGAACTGGAGCGGCCACAAGCTTTGTGCTGGGGCCAGCTGGGCTTGGCCTCGCAGATCAGTCCCTTTGGAGCCCGGCACTAAACTCTCACCCACGGTGGGGTCACCTCGCAGGTGTGGAGGGTTGGGGTCAGGCAGCAGCCTCTGAGACCACCCCAGTGCCTGCAGCTCCCAGCTTTGGGCTCAGGGAAACTGAGGCAGCGCCAGCAGCTCTGCAGCCACGGCAGCAACACCACCCTGGGGCTGCGCGGCCCCGCAGAGCCAGAAAAACCCGGGTTTAAGAGGTTTAAAAATCAGCTCGGCTCCATCCAAATTGGACTCAGCAGGCAGCCCTTGAGCCAGGCACAATAGCAGCGGGCTCCGGCTGCCCCGGCACTGCTGAGGGGCCCAGCGCCAGCCGACAGCTCTGGCTAATTTTAACGAAGCAGGAGCTGCTCGGAGGAATGCGGCCACTTCAGTCCCACCCCGCCTCGAGATTAGGGCCAGCAGAGCCATCCCACACAGCCCTGCCAGCCCCGTGCTAATCTCCGACCCAGACCCTGCTGCACACAGGGAGAAGCTATTTCAGGCCACGTGCGTGGAGCCTGCCTCCAACAACTGCCTGCTGCTGCCCGGAGCTATTCCAGGCAAGCCAGGAAGCAGAGGGTGTAATCTGTGGGGGAAAAGGGCTGCGTCCCTCCAGCTGCAGTCCCCCCGTGCCCACCCTGTCTGTCTTTCAGCGGTCCCACAGGCGCACGGGGTTATTTTGGACACCCTGTCCCCGCTGGGGCATTAGCGCCCTGCAATGCTCCGTGCAGGAACAGGTGTTCATGGAGATCCTAAATCCGCCCTGGGCGCAGGCGTGAGCCATTTGGGGGCTTCCCAAAGCCCGGCCCCATCTGCTCCAAGTCCTTTCAGCCAGTTCCCTGCTCCCAAGGGCGATGGGAGCACCCAGATCCAGGACAGCTCGTGACTGTCAGCCGGCACTTCCACCACCACGGATCTGCCTCACACACACCCCCATCCCTCCTCCCTGGGGCTCTGATGCCACCTACCCCGGTTGCCACCGTGGCCCCACCACCCACCAGGGCCCTGCAGCCACCGCAGGAACAAAGTCCAGCGTGGTGGCAGCAGGGTTGGAGCTTGCAGGTGCAGTGACATCGAGGTCAGCCAGGTCCAGCTCGGGCCAGGCCACAGCAACAGGTACAAACTTGAGGCCTCCCAGCTGTTGGTGGCACCTGGGGCTTTTTGGAGCTCTTGGCACCTCACGTGGGTGAGCTGGGGCGTCAGCACGGTCCTGCCCTGCACGCCTCATGCCAGGGGACACCCAAAAGCTGACTGGAAGAGCTGTGACACACCAGGCAGGGAATGCAGGGCGCTACCGGCAGCTCTTACCAGGGCATCAGGCGGCCGAAACGGGTCCAGGAGGTTTTGCTGATGAAGAAACCCACCATGGGGTCCGTGATGGCATCCCAGACTCGCCCCGCAAACAGGATGATGGAGGCATAGAAAGCGTCCACCTGCGGGAGGAGGAATTTCTGTCAGGACCTGCAAACCCCCGGTGCTCCTCGCTGCCCTTCCTGAGCCCCTCAGGGCCACCCCAACCCCACCTACTGTGACCCCACCAGCATTCGGGAGCAGTCCCTCGGTCTCTCCCGCTCGTTCAGGGGGATTTGAGACTCCCGGTACCTCCAGGCGCTGCCCCAGCACGCTCTTTCCCCACAGAATTCCCAGATTTCAGAGCAGAGTTCCCCAAACTCAGCACAAGGCAGCCCACGGGCTCTCTCCCGCGTTTCTCACCGACCCGGCTCGCTGCGGCTCCGCAGGATGGGTCCTGTACCCCCCAAAACAGCCACCACGACCCCGCTTTATCCCGTGGGGACCCCCACTTTATCCCGTGGGGACCCCCAAGCACGGCCAACACCACGCGTGGGACCGGCCCCGGAGGAAAACCCGCAGCCCCCGGGGGCCTGGCGGGGGTCGGGGCACTGCCGAGCTCCATCCCCCGGGGCAAAGCGGCACCGGGAGCTCCGGGACCCCCATCCCAGCCCAGCCACAAAGGCGACCATACCTGCGCCACGTCCAGGAGGTAGATCTGGAGGAAGAAGCCGAGGGCGCAGCCCGTGATCTGGTAGGGAGCCCCTCCGACGGCGTAGCACAGCTTGCTGCACACCGACAGCCGCTCGCGGCTCTCCTGCAACCGGCACCGGCGTGAGCGACACCGGGGAGCGGCCCCGAGCCCGCCCGGACCCCCCCGGCTGCCCCCGGTGCTCACCCTGCGGCCGTGCTGGCGGAGGGCGGGCGGCAGGAGCCCCCCGGCCCCGGCCCGCTCCGCGCCGCCGCCCCCGGCCATGCCGAGCCGATGAATGGGGCGAGCCGAGCCTCCGCCGCCCGCCCTTGTAGCGGAGAGCCCGCCCCGGGAGGGGCCGCACCGGCCCGCCCCCGCCTTCCTCCTCCTCCTCCTCCTCCTGCTGCTGCTGTCCCACCCCTTCCCCCCGGTCTTGCACTCCTGCGTGTTGGTTTTGTCGTCTCTTCTCTGTCCCGCATCCCCTCAGCCCTCTGTCCCCCCATCCTTCATCCCTCAGCCCCTCTCTCCAACCCTTCTCTCTATCCCTTCTCTCCATGCCAGCCCTTCATGCCTTGGAATCGCGGGAGGGTTTGGGTTGGAAGGGGTCTTAGAGCCCATCTCATTCCAGCTCCCTGCCACCTCCCAGCCAGGTCGCTCCCAGCCCCATCCTCCCTAAGGAATGGAGCATCCACCGCCTGTCTGGGCAGCCTGTGCCAGTGCCCCGCCGCCCTCATGGTTAAAAACTTCCCTCACGTCTCACCTAAACCTCCCCTCTTTCAGTTCAAACCATCAGCCCTTGTCCTACCCCAACAAACCCTGCTAAAAAGGCTGCAGGGGACCCCTGCAGTGTCCCCCTCCCTGGATGCCCCCATGGACATCGATCCCATGGACATCTCTCGGCTGTGCCAGCTGCTGTTTGCCCGCCGGCGAGCACACACAGACCTGTGTCAGTGCCGTGTCACCGCAGTGACGGCCACCAGCTGCCCTCGGCTCGGGCCACCAGGGTCCAAAGATCGCCCTGAGATGGGGCTGCAGAGCAGGGCCGAGCCAAGGGGGCCAGCGTGGCACCGGTGCCATCCCCTGAGTGCCGCTGGCAGCTGGGCGTGGGGATGGGGGCAGGCAGGAAGGGCAGGAGCTGGGATGCGGCAGAACCTGAGAGATGAGCAGGGTGGGTGGCCCAGGCCCAGCAGCTCCGGGCACTCCCTGTTTTTGGGAGCACGGAGCTGCTGTCGCCACTGAATCACAGTTTCAGACACCCGCAGTGGGTTCCCCTGGCACTGCCTCGTGTCACGGGGATGCCACTCCTGAGGATGGGGGCCCGTGTGAGGCTTCAGGGTGTCCAAACCAGGGACACAAAATACCTCGAAACAAGAGAGGAGCAAGGCGTGGCCACAGACCTGCCTCAGTTTCCCTCTTCACAGAGAAAACCTCTTGCCCAGGAGCAGAGGGCACTCCTGTGGTGGCACTTGACCATCCCAAAGGGACCAGGGACTCCTCGCTGTGTGTGACTCTGCTCCCTCTGTCCCTGGGGCTCCTGAGCTCCTGGGAATGCTTTTGGCATTCCTGTCCTTGAACAAAGCTCTCCGGAGCTGCCCCCTGGGCAAACACGGATTTATGGGAACAAAGAGACAGAGATTGTGCAGAAAGACCAGAGATAGGTGAACCCAGCCTTGCATCTCAAGAGGAGAAGTAGACAGACCGGGATTTCCCTGGATTAGGAGGATTTTCTCCCCCAGATCTGGCATTGCACAATTTCCGGTGGGGGGATTTGAGCCCTTCCTCCCCAGCAGATGCTCTGGGGGACCCTCACGGTGACAAATGACCCTCCAAGGGCTGATCCCAGTGGGGATGGCGCTGCAGCAGCTCCTGCCAAGCTTGGGGACTCCAGGGACCCACGGGTGGTTGGAGCTGGGCCGCTCACAGGGTCACCCTTGTCACCAGGACCCCTCCAGCACCCCTCTGACAGTGACACTGCACCAGCCTGGCCTCATCCCTCAGCTGGGGACACCACTGGGGCCTCTTTGGGGATGGGACCCAAATGTAGGCCCTGGGGACATGGAAGGATGGGGGGGCTCCAGTGCATGATGCCACCCACACCTCCCTGTCACACATCCGGCACAGCCTGGAGCAGGATCTGAGCAAGTGTGAGAGCACCCGAAACCAGACAGCCCTGCCAGGCTGGGCCAGCCTGGATGGGGAGGATGGGCTTGGGGGCAAACAGCAGCCAGCTGATCCCAAAGCTTTTGGGGGGGCCACAGAGCAGCCAGCACTGCCTGACACCACAGAGCTTCTCCGGGGCTCAGGGCACCTCCTGCTGTCGGGCAGGGCGACAAAATGGGTGGAGGGAGTGAGGAGGCAGCCGGGCTGGAAGCAATGGTGCATTTTCCTCTCTCTGCACACTCAGAGGGGGTGGCTGCACGCCCAGGGAGCTGGGGCTGGTGCCAGCCCGGGGCTGTGGGCACTGTCCCCCTGCCCGTCAGGCTGGGCAGCGTTTGCGGGTGCTCCTGTAGCCCAAAGGGGCTTGGGATGGGCTTTTGCAAACCTCCAGCCAGACTCCGTGGCTGCTGCCCAGCAGCTTCTTGGGGACAAAGGGGACACAGTGCTGCCCACCCCTCTCCTGCGTGGCACCCTGGGGACCGTGTCACAAGGCAGAGGGACACGAGATGGGGCCAGGAGGTGTTGGCACAACCTCTGCTCCCTCCCTGAGCGCCCAAGACTCCCATGGGGGCGGCAGAGTGGCTCGAAGGCTGCTGCTGCAGTGGGATGGCGACAGCCAGAGGCAGAGCCCCAGCCCAGGACACCCCTGGGACACCCGTCAGGCTCGAGGGGTGGCTGCCCGCTGCGGGCAAGCCCTCCCGGTTCTCGAGGTCCAAAGCCCAGCCCTGCTGGAAGTGGGGATCCAAAGGGCACAGGGCCCCCGGGAGCTGCCCTTGCATCACGCGTGGAGCCGTGCCAGCCACCGGCGGGGCCACCGCGGCTCCCGCGGGGCTGTGCCAGCGCCGGGGACCTGTGCCAGCCCCCGGTGGGTTATCCTGTCCCGAGGGGGCCCCGCTGTCACCCACCCTGTTTGCGCAGCCGGGGCCGCAGCGAGAGGCTCTCGGCTCGTGTTTGCCCAGCGCCTGGAGAGGCCGGGATGAAAGAGCTGCGCGCTTTTCTCCAGCGCCGCTTTTGCACCTTCAAAGCACCCGGAGCTCCTTGAAGCCGGGACAAGCTCCTGGCTCGCCCTAGGAAAAGCTGGGGCCGTCCCAGAGGCCAGCAGGGAGGGAAGAAGGAAAGAAGGAAAGAAGGAAAGAAGGAAAGAAGGAAAGAAGGAAAGAAGGAAAGAAGGAAAGAAGGAAAGAGGGAAAGAAGGGAGGATGGAAGGAAGGGAGGAAGGGAGGAAGGGAGGGAGGAAGGAAGGATGGAAGGGAGGGAGGAAGGGAGGGAGGGAGGAAGGAAGGGAGGAAGGAAGGAAGGAAGGAAGGAAGGAAGGAAGGAAGGAAGGAAGGAAGGAAGGAAGGAAGGAAGGAAGGAGACGTGGCCGGGGCGCTACAGGCTGGAGGAGGGTTCGCTCCTGTTCCTGCGGATGCGCTGGTGATGGCACGGCGGCTGGGGGCAGTGCCAGCCGTGTCCCCAGCCGTGTCCCCAGCCGTGTCCCCGGCCATGGTCACTTGGCACTGCAGCTGCTGGGTCAGGACAAACCTCTGTGGCCGCTCAGTCTCCGCCCTCAGCGCAGAGCGATTTGTTTCCTCAGGAGGAAGAGAGGGCTCCATCCATGCTTCCCAGGGAGGGAGAAGGGCAGGAGCAGCCCTGAGGTGGGAGGATTCCAGCTGCTGACACCCCGGGGTCCCCTGGGGACTGGAGCCGAAGCTGAGATGGGAGCGCAAAGGGAACATCAGCCCGGGATTCACCGGGATTCCCGGATCCCGCAGCTCCTGTCCCCAGCCCCGCGGCCACGCGGGCGGGATTGGGATGCTCAGGGCTGCTCTGAAAGGGCCGGGAGAGCGCTTAGAGCCATGGCGGGGACCCCACGGCTGCGAAACCACAGCCCCGGGCCAGCTCCATCCCAGGTGCAGGAATTGACAAAGCTTTGCAGGGTCCGCAGAGCCCCGAGCCAGCAAGGGAAGGGTCGGAGCTGTTCCGGGGCATCCCGGGACACACCGGGGCACCCCGGGGCACCCCGGGGCACCCCGGGGCACCCCGGGGCACCCCACCCGCTGGGGCACCCCGGGACAGCGCCCAGCCCAGCGCCCGCTCCCCGCCCTGCTCCTCCGGCTGCCCAGTGCCCGCTGGCAGTGGGGAAACTGAGGCACGGAGCGCTGGGCAGAGCCGTGCCCCCGGGCGGGGGGTGCCCGGTGCGGTGTCCCCCGGCCCTCGCCGTGCCCGCCGCCGCACGGACGGTGCTCCCGGGGCCAGCAGGTGGCGCCCTGCACCCGCCGGTGGCGGCGGACGGGGCCGGGGACCGGGGGGAACCGGGGGGGACCGGGGGGAACCGGGGGGAGCTGTGACGGAGCGGACTGGGCAGCGCTGATTCATGGCTGGCTGGGCTGGGCTGGACTGGGCTGGACTGGGATGCACTGGGCTGCTCTGGGACGCACTGGGATGCACTGGGCTGCGCTGGGATGCACTGGGCTGTGCTGGGCTGCACTGGGCTGCGCTGGGTTGTGCTGGGATGCACTGGGCTGCACTGGGCTGTGCTGGGCTGCACTGGGCTGCACTGGGATGCACTGGGATGCACTGGGATGCACTGGGATGCACTGGGCTGTACTGGGATGCACTGGGCTGCACTGGGATGCGCTGGGATGCGCTGGGATGCACTGGGATGCACTAGGCTGGGCTGTGCTGGGCTGCGCTGGGATGTGCTGGGATGCACTGGGATGCGCTGGGCTGCACTGGGATGCACTGGGCTGCACTGGTCGCTGGATTGGAACAGTTTCCTCTCTCCAGGGTCCGTGCTGCACTCCCAGCACCACCCCAGTCCCCCCCAGCTCCCCGCGCTGCCGCCTGGGGCAGCTCCGTGGCCTCACCCACGGCGGGCGGCGAAAGGAGGGTGCTGGGGCTGAAGCGGGTCCGCGCACGCTGCGAGCGGAATCTGTCGGTTCCGGGCGGACTTTGCACCCCTCTGTGCGTGTGTGCAACGATCAGAGCCGGAGGTGAAAGCCCCGCTGTGTTTTCACAACATTTATTGCCCTTTCTGGAAGGAACCTGGCGGTGCAGAGATGCGGAGCCCGGCTGCGCTCCCCCGGCTCCCCAAGGACGCCAAGGCTCCATGTGCCAGGCTCTGCATGGGCAGAACGCTGCGAAAACGATCCCTGGCAGCAGAGGATGCCTCCCTGTGACTTCTCCCCTCTTCTCCAGTTGGCTTTGCCCTCATCCCCAGGCTGCTGGCACAGCTGTGAGTCCCTCCTTAGCGCTTCCAGAGGGGGATCCCCCGAGCCCTGCCCCTCCCGGCGGGCCAAGGACGGCGCTGGGAGCCCCCGGGACGCTCCTGGAGGCAGCGAGGAGCCCCCAGCCCAGCGCACGGGGTGGCTGCTGCTCCAAAACCTCCTGAGCATCCCCGGGAGCGGCACCGGGGACCCCCCCATCACCGTGTCCCCCCGGTGGGCGGGGCACAGGGCACGACCACACCCTTTATGCAAATCCCAGCGCGGTGATTGGCGCGGGCGGGGCCGGGCTCCGCGGCCGGGCTATAAGAACGGGGGGAACAATGCGCCCGCGGTCCCGGCTCGGGGGCTGGCACCGGGGTGGGGGTCCCCCCTCATCCCTGGGGCTGCCCCTCTCCTGAGAGCGCCTCTCGGGGGTTGCCCCCCGTTTTGTTTTTTTTTTCCTGGGCCGCTTCCCCCCTTTTCCCCTGCCGAGATGGAGTTTGACTCGTACCAGCACTACTTCTACGATCACGACGCCCAGGAGGATTTCCACCGCTCCACGGCGCCCAGCGAGGATATCTGGAAGAAGTTCGAGCTGGTCCCCACGCCCCCGCTGTCCCCGCTGGGTGTTCCCGGGGAGAAGGGGTGCTGCTCCGGGGCGGAGGAGCGCTCGGGATGGCTCTCCCGGTACTGCCTCTCCGGGGAAGAGCCGGAGTATCTCATAGGGACGGGGCAGATCTTCGGCAACCTGAGCGCTTTCATCCTCAAGGATTGCATGTGGAGCGGATTTTCAGCGCGGGAGAGGCTGGAGAAGGCGATGACGGAGAAACTTTCCACGGGCACGCAGAAAGCCGCCCCGCACAAACCGTCCTTCGCGCAGGATTTTGGCTTCAGCAGCTCCGTCAGCGAGTGCGTGGATCCCGCTGCCGTCTTCCTTTGCCCGCTGGCCGAGAGCAAGGTCCCCGCGTCCTCGGGATCCGAGGGCCAGAGCGATTCCGGTAAGGGATGGAGCCGCTCCGCCGCCGAGCTGCCCAGCCTGGTGCACCCAGCTCCTTGCTGGAGCCCGGCGTGGGGAACACGCGTGTCCTCACATGTGCGTGCCCGGAGCCTCCCAGCCAGGCTGCGCCTTTGTTGAGACTCCAAGCGAGCCCCGGTCCCGGCCCCATGAACAAAGCGGGTTCTGCTTCTCCCCTTTCCCGCGGGGGTTTCTGCTGGGGACCCCCCTGCCCCACTCGGGAGGGTTCGTGGGGTTCCCTCCGCCTGTTGCGTGGGACTCCGGTGCCTCCTTTCCCTCGTCCCGGCCCCACGGAAAGCTCGTGGGAAGCTTGAAGGGCAAGTTCGCAGCTCACCGCGGAAAGTTTGGGGTTCCGAGCGCTGCGCCGCGCTCAGCCCGTAAATTCGGCTGGTTCCCCCTGCTCCCTCCCCCGGCCCAGCCGGGACGGGCTTCCCTGGGGGAAAAAAGTCAAAATATGCCCTGGGGGCAGCAGGTTTGGGAGCAGCGGCGCGTCCCCCGAGGCGCTGGCTCGGTAGGACGGGCAGGAGCAGCCGCACCGGCTCCGGCGTGCCCCAGCCCAGCCCCGGGGCTCCTCTGCTTGTCCCGCGTGGGGGGCGAGTGTGGGTGCTCGCACAGGGGTCGGGCTGGCACCTCCGACCCCCCACTAGCCCAAGGGCACTGCGGTGCCCCTGCCCCGCATCTCTCCAGCGTCACGCCAATTTTCGGGGCTGATTCGCGAACGCCCTCCGGCTCTCCGCAAAGCCCGTGCGTTGTTCCCCTCGCTCCCACGGTGGCCGGGCCCACTCGGCTGCGGCGGTGCCGTGACCCCGTTAATAAATCTGCCGGTGGCCGCCACCTGCGCCGGTGAGTCACGGCGAGGGGCTTAATGCCATTAGTAGCCCGGGCAAGGTAAAGCCAGGGCGCGGGCGTTAAGAGGCTTAACCCAAAGATGCGGGGGCCCGGCGGGGGCCTCGGGGATGCCGGTGGGGTCCCGGAGGGGTCCCGGTGCCGCGGGGGTCCCGGAGGGGTCCGGCCGCGCCACGTGGGCGCCGAACAAAAAGCAACAGATTGCAAACAATGAGCGGGGCAGCGTTGATGGACAGGAGCGCGGACCAATGGGGTGGCAGGATAGCGGGCCGGCCCCTCAGGACAGCCAATGGGCGGCCGCGGAGGGCGGGGCTAAGCGGTCGGACTTTTATTAATGAGCGTGTGTGTGTGTAATTACGGGGCTGAGGCCTCGCGGGTTGTGACACCAATGAGGGGTTCCCCCCATCCCGGTAGCTCCGCTCTCAGAGAGGTTTGGGCTTGTTGGGTTGAGCCCCCAAAGCCCAAACCCCAAAGGGTTTGGGATATCGGCTGGGGCCACTAGCAGGAGCCCACCACTGGCCCCCTCACAGGAAGATGGGGGCCAGGCCTCTGCCCACGATGCTGGTGGGGGTTTGAGCATCTCGGGGGACCTTTAGAAAGTGGCTTTATTTTCCCCCAAAGCCTAGGAAAAAAGTTGGAGGCCCATCCCCTAAAGTGAGAGTGCAGCCCGGTGACCTCGCTGTCCCCAAATCCCACCGGGCTTTGCTGGGACGGGACAACAGGCAGAGTGCTTTGGGCCCAGTTATGCTTTATTTAGGTCTTTCTGTCCCTGGGCTTGAGATGCCTTTGAGGTTCAGGCTCTGCTGTAGGGACCTCTTCACCTCTCCCTCCCTCCCTGCGCTGTGGGGGATTGTCCCCTCCGTCCCCGGGAAGCCGGGGCTGAATGGGCTTTATCACTTGTGAAAAGTAACAAGTCACCGAGGTGGGAAGCTGCGGGCGAGGGGAACAAAGGGCATTTCTGCCCTCATATCCCCTCATTTACAATTCCAATGGGCCATGAAAGCGCCCGACCGGGATGAACTTTGGAACCAGGCTGTCCCAGCATCCTGCTCCTCCAGTTCCCCCCCTGCCACGCAGGAGGGCTCGGCTGTTTCTTGCCTGATGGTCCTTTATGATGACCACATGTTGCTCCTGGTGCTGAAGTGAGGCAGAAGTAAAGCCTCCCCGTCCGATTTTGGGGGACCAGGCACATGAAACAGGGAGGGAATTCCACTCCTTCCCACGTGATGGTAAGGGGAGAGCACTTAAATCACTCAGTGCCTTCTAGAGGTCACCGAGTTTGCAGTGCATGAGCAAACTTCAGTGGGGAGCTTGCCCAGGGAGCTGTGGGGAGGCCCAGAAAGGTGACGAGGGGTGACCGAGGGTTCCCAGCTGACGGGGATTTGTTCTCTCTTCGCGAGCAGAGGGCGAAGAGATCGACGTGGTGACGGTGGACAAGAGACAATCGCTCGGCCTGAGGAAGCCGGTCACCATCACGCTCCGTGCCGACCCCCTGGACCCCTGCATGAAACGCTTCCACATCTCCGTCCACCAGCAGCAGCACAACTACGCCGCTCGCTCGCCGCCGGACTCCCGTGCCCCGCCGGAGTCACCGCAGCAGGGCCAGGAGGAGGAGGAGGAGGAGGAGGAAGAGGAGGAGGATGAGCCACCCAGCGCTGTGGAGCCGGCCCCTGCCGTGGTGCTGCCTGAGCCCGGCTTGCCAAAACCCAGCAGCAGCCCCGGCTCCGACAGCGAGGACGTGGCCAAGAGGAAAAACCACAACTACCTGGAGCGCAAGAGGCGCAATGACCTCCGCTCGCGTTTCCTGGCCCTCAGGGACCAGGTGCCCGGGCTGGCCAGCTGCCCCAAGACCCCCAAAGTGGTGATCCTGAGCAAATCCTCGGAGTACCTGCAGTCCCTCATCAGCGCCGAGAGGAGGATGGCAGCCGAGAAGAGGCAGCTGCAGCTGCGCCAGAACCAGCTGCTCAAACGGATTGCTCACCTCAAGGGCCACTAGCACCCGGCGTGCCCCCAGCCCTGCTGGTCCCCACGACCCCCCAGCTCCTTCTCAATTTGCACTTTTTTTTTTTTTTTAAATTTTTTGGGTTGCTTGTTGAACTGTTGGCCCCGGGGGGCTGGAGCACGTGGGGAATGGATCCACAGCAGAGACCCCACTGCCTACCCGGGGTCGGCTTCTTGGCACAGGCTGTTCCCAGATTTCCCTCGTCCCTGCTGTGAAGTTTCCTCGGTGACTGCTCCAATTCAAGAGCTCAGATCTATTCCTCCTCCCCTGCAGCCCTCTGTGCCATTTGCCACCGACAGCACCGCTGGGAGCTGCCCCTGGGCATCCACCTCGCCCTAAAAATCCCAAGCAACCACGTCTGCCTTGGCTCCTGGAAGCAGGCAGACACAGAGCCCAGCACGGGGCTCATCTCCGGATGGATCCCATGGAGAGGGTGAGGGCAGGATGTGTCTCTCACCGGGATGAACAGCACCCCCTGGGTGATCCCCTTGCTCGGCTGGACCGTACCTCACTTCCTTGTCACTTCACGCAGTAGCTGGTCCTGGATTTTACCTTCTAGAAACTGCTGCTGTAACTGCGAGTCTTATACTGGAGGCTGTGTTTTTATACTGTATTTTTGTACCACTTTTTGAGAAGTATTGGTAAAGAGTTTGCTTTTTTATATATATATAAATATATAAAAACTTTTTTTTTTTTTTTTCTAAAGAGGGATTTCCTGCTGTGGGGGAGGAGGGCTCAGTCCTGCTGCACTTTAGGGAGATCAGGAAGGGGCTGGTTCCTGCTGGACCCTTGAGCTGAGTCCTCGCAGAGGCCATTCACCCCCTTGCAGCTCTCCAAACCACCCATTTTGCAATAACAGGGGATTTTATCCCTTTCCCACCCTTGTGACCATCCTTGTGACCCCCCCTTTTCCCACCCTCGTGAGTTCTCCTTCACCAGCAGCCTCTTAAAGCCCCTGGCAAAGCTTTGGGCTTTGCAGGGGGCAGCTTGGGCTGTGCTGCCTTCCCTGGCTGTGCCCTCCTGCTGCCCAGCCCGTGGGGGTGGCAGAGTCCCCCTGTCCCCTCCCAGGGGTGCTGGCAGGGGTGGTCCCACAGGATGATGGCACCCTGGGGTCCCTGCTGACCTGCTGAGAACTGTTAGAGTTAACACTGGTTGGATTTAGCACTTTCTTCATTACCTCACACTTCATAAATAAATAAGTTTGCAACAGCCTGGGTTGGCTTTTTCCTCGCTGGGGGTTTCTGTGCTTCACCTTGGTGCTCCTGGGTAGGGGCTGCTCTGGCTCGTGGGTTTTGGGGTATCCTGGGCTCGAATGGAAATCAATTTATTTTACACCACGGCTCATCTGAGCTCTTTGTCCTGGTTTTCTCCCAGCCATCGAAGAAGAAGTGGTTGTGGTGGTGGGGCCGGGGAAATGAATCACCTGGATTATTTTTCCTCCTTTTAAGTGGTTTTATTGGCAAGGAAGGGCAGAGAGCCCCCCTTTGGCTCGGAGAAGGCTTTGATGTAACTATAAACCCCCCTAATGGGGTTTGGGGCAGGGGGTGTGGGGTGATCTCTGCCCCACAGGTCAGGGGCTGGGGCCGTGCCTGGCAGTAACCCTATAGGGAGGGGGGAATGCAATCCACTGGCTTCCAGGGGCATCGGAGAGCTCCCCATCCCAGATCTGCCAAGTGGATGAAATTATAGATACGTGTGCTCTCCCTGCTGCTGCCAAACCCGATGCCTTTGGGTTTCCTTTGTCCTGGCAGCAAAAGTCTCGCTCTAAATGCAGGAGGGACGTGGGATTGTGTTACTGCTGAGGAGCCAGGAGTGAGGAGCTGCTGCTGGAGCCTCGATCCCCCCCGGGGGAAACCAGCCTTAAACAGCAGCGATGCCACACAGCAACCCTTAAACGGCTGTCCCCTTCGCTTCCAGCGGCGTTTCACACTCTGTGTGTTGCATCACACGGTGTCACAGCCTTTCAGAGCTGCATTAAAAGGTGCTCCCGTGACCCCATGGCTTAACCAGGGGAGCGAGGTGACCTAAATCTGACACCTCGCCCATGCGCAGGAAACAAAGCCCAGGCGGACCAACCCCTCAAACGGTTCTTTTTGCGGTGTTTTTGTGGCACTCACAGCCTCTGGTGTCTTTTCTCAGCTCAAGGTGACCCTCCCGAGAAGGTTTTGAGTAAGTTGGGTTTTTTCTTTTCATGCTGAAGGCAGACAGGAAGTTTAAAACGTTATCTTTCTTGGAAGAGACAAACAGATCCATGGACTGAGCTGAGACCGTTGCCAGTAGGAGATGTAGCTGGTCTCAAATCAAACTGAGGAACTGGGCTGCAGTTTGTAAATAGCTCTGAGTTCTCCTGCCTAAAGCCTGCATCCAGATGCATCCACCTGAAACTTCCCTGGTTACTGGAGCACGCGTCTCCTCTCATATTGTCACGGTCAGGCTGAGGGAAGGAGACTGACAGCGCTATGAAGTGAACAAAATAAGCACACCGGGGCTTTCCTACTCGCTTGCTCAGCGCTGCAATTTGCGAGTGTCAGCTGCAATCATGGCGAGTCGGCGTTTCCAGGGCCTGAATTAGTTATTTTTTAATGCACGCTGCCCTGCTAACACCCTGCCCTCTGCCGTACCCCCCCAAACCATTTCTGCTCGCCCACCACATCTTCCCTCCCATCCCTGCGCCGGCCCGGGGGGTGTCGTGGGCTCGATGCCGCCTCTCACGCCTGGGCTGGCAAATTTTTAGGACAGTTTCCCGAGGCGGCGATAATCCCTTCCCTGCCGAGGGGGGGCCGGCTGCCCGCACCCCCCTGGCCCGCAGCCTCCCTCTCCCTGTTGCCATGGCGAGGGATGTGTGTTGCCAGGGAGAGCAGCACCGCGGCGGTGCCATGGCAACGGCCTCCCTTTCTCCCTCCCCTCCGTTGCCACGGAGACAGCGGCCCGCTCCCCATCTCCCCCTGTTGCCGTGGCGATGGGGAGGACGAGCCCGGGTGGAGGCTGCGGTCGCCACGGCAACACGCTCCCCTCCGTTGCCATGGCAGCGGCCCCCTGGCATCATCCAACTCTGCCCCGTTGCTATGGCAACAGCCCCGCGCCTCGTCGCTTCGCCCCGTTGCTACGACAACAGCATCCTTCCCACTCCGTCCCAAAAAAAAGCGGCCGCGGGGCAGAGCCCCACGTGTGGACAGGGGCGGGAGGGGTTTGGGGGGGGTAACGGGAGACCCGAAAAGGGACCGGGGGAGCGGGGACGGCTTTGGGCACCGGGGACCGGGCTGGCTCGGGGGCACTGGGAGGGGACCCAGCGGCACGGAGGGGGCCCCGGGCTGGGCAGCGCAGCCCCGGCGGGCAGCAGCGCACGGTGCTCGGGGCCCGGCCCCGTTCTCCCCGCGGGCGGCCCCGGCCCCGGCCCCGGCCCCGGCCCCGGCCCCGGCCCCGGCCCCGGCCCGCCCCCGTCCCGCCCGCCCGTCCTCGGCCGGGCCATGGCGGCGGCGGCCTCGCTGTGCCTGGGCCGGGCCCCGCGGCCGCCGCGGCCGCTCGTGGTGATCCTGGGAGCCACCGGCACCGGGAAATCGGCGCTGGCGCTGCAGCTCGGGCTGCGCCTCGGCGGGGAGATCGTCAGCGCCGACTCCATGCAGGTACGGCCGGCGCCGGGCGCCGCGGAGGCCGCGGCTGGGCCTGCGCCGGGGAGGAGCCGCGCTCGGAGCCCCGGCGGGGCCTGGGGATGGGCCGGGGTGTTGGGAGGCGGCCGGGGCTGCACCGGGAGCGGTCTGAGCTGTGCTGGGGGTGGTCTGAGCTGTACCGGAGAAGGTCCGGCCTGTACCGGGGGAGGTCCGGCCTGTGCTGGGGTTAGATCCAGCCTGTACGGGAGAAGATCTGGCCTGTACCGGAGAAGATCCGGCCTGTACCGGGGACGGCCTGGGCTGCACCGGGGCCTCCTGGGCTGCACCGGCAGTGCTTTGAGCTGTACCGGGAGTGGTCTGAGCTGTACCGGGGGAGGTCCGGCCTGTACCGGGGAAGGTCCGGCCTGTACCGGGGAAGGTCCGGCCTGTACCGAGGCCTCCCGGGCTGCACCGGGAGTGCTCTGAGCTGTACCGGGGAAAGTCCGAGCTGGACCTGGAGAGCCACAGGGCCCGGCCGGGTGCTGGAGAAGCTCAGCCCCGGAGGCTCCGGGCCGGTTCCCTCCTGTTCCCCCGGGCCCCGTGCCTGTAGGGGAGAGCCCGGGGAATGGATGGTGCCCGCTAAAAGCGCTCCCGGTGTCCCTGCCCTGGTGCTGGTGCCGCTGTCCCGGTGTCCCTGTCCCGGTGCCCTTGTCCTGTCCCCGGTTCCCCGGTCCCGGTGCCGATCCCGGTTGTTGGGTTCGTGTGAGCGGTGTCTCTGTGTCCCCTCCCACCGTGCCCTGTGGGCTCTGAGCACGGCGGCACAAGCAAAACTGCAGAGTTTGTTCGAAGTGTTCGTTTAAGCCCCCCCATCCCCAATAAATTCACCTTTTGGAATGAAACCCGAGCGAAGGTGTTTTAATTTTAACCCACCAGAAAATACGCAGAGGTGTAAAGGGGTTGAGTAAGGGGCGGCAGCAGCTGGAGTGGGATCCTTTGACATCAGCAAAGGGACACCAAGAGATTTGGGAAAGAGTGTTAAAAATTGTATTTTCTACTTGCCAATGACAGTGTCTGTGGTCTCATCTCTCACTGCAAGCAGCAGTGTGGAATATATTGGTTGCATGGTTGGGATAAGTCAACACTGAGAAGGCAAAACTCTTTTTTTTGGTCTTAGTTTTGTTCAGCTACCAGAGCTTTGTCACAGGATGGACATTGCAGACACCACGAGAATAACAATTTTGTTGTTGTTTAGCAAAATATTTTCCTTACTGATCCACATTTTCACTGTTCCCTTCTTATAGCACCTGAGCTTTCCATCAAGTTTAATGTTAAATGTGTTTATTATTCTATGTAGAAAGGTGTTTTCTGCCAGCAACAGCTCAGAGATCAACTCCTGCTGTCCTGTGCTCACCTCCCTGTTCCCTGCTCCTGCTGGTCACTGTTTGTGTCCCAGTGAGCTAAATTTAAAGACCCAGTCTCCTGAATTTGGGGCAAGCAACCAGAAAGTAATTTTATGGGGCAAGCAATCAGAAAGCAATTTTATGGAACGTTTCCCTCGGGGGAGGAGCGTTCGAGGTCTGAGCCGAACCGAAACCCTGAGAGGGCAAAACATGAAGCGAGGGAGCTTCTCTAACATCAGGGAAGTGGCTGCTGGCTTGGATGATGCTGTGGCCACGAGGCTCCTGCTGCACTGCTGCACTCCGAGCTCTGCAGACGCCTTTGGAGCCTCCTGGCCTGCCGTGAATTCCCGCTGGTGAACGTTCAGGAGCGCGCATTTTTGTGCTCCGCTGCTCTCAGTCCCCAGCATGGGAATGCGGGCGCGGGGAGGACCCCGCTGCAGGCGCCCAATGGCATCCAGGCTCGGGTGCCTCTTGTCCTGCTTTCCTTTTAATCTCATTCTAGCGTGACTGTGGAGCCAGGGCCGGGCAGCTCGGCTGCTTTATCCCCGTAATGCAGCGTGCCGGCGAGGCGGGGCAGCCCCCGGCACGGCCCCCACCACGCTCCGCTGACCCCCCGGTGCCCCCCAGCCGGGGCTGCTTTCTCCCTGCCTTTGTTCCCGTGGCTCTCCCTGTCTCCCCGTGGCGTTTCCCCCTGCCGTCCTTTGCGGGAGGCTTGCCGGGGGTTTGGAAATCCCGTCGCTGGTTGGGGGACTGACAGCTGCCAGCGACCGTGTCGCCCTCAGCCCCTTTCTGTGCATTCATCGCCGGGGCTCCGAGCAGCTCTGACAAATGCTGGCAGTGTTTTGGGCAGCTGCTGGAGCGGGAGCCAGGCTGGGGAAGGGGCTGGGGAGCCCCGAGCCCACCTGTTCCCACACACAGGCACCCCTCTCTCCATCTCCAGGGTGTTTTCGTCATGGCTCCGAGTCGCCGTGCTCAAATTACAGACTTAGCTGCTGCCTGCTTGCAGCTCAGGAGCTCCGGTTAATCTGCTGGCCTCTTAATCTTTTCTTTTTGTCCTTTCTGTTGCTGTTTGTCATCCCAGTGAGTTTTGTTGCAGAGTAAGGAATTCCTTGGAGAGCCAGGCAGGGTGAAGCCAGCCCTGTTTCTTCATTCCTGGCAGTGAACATGCCGTGATCCCTGTGCCAGCTTGAGGAGGGCCCCATCCACTCACGATCCCACCATCCCTTCTGGACCCCACTGTCCCTTCTGGATCCCACTGTCCCTTCTGGATCCCACTGTCCCTTCTGGGTTTATCCCTCAGGAGTGGTGATGCAGTTGCTGTAGCACAGTCAATGTGTGGAGTCAAGACATCTCCAGAGCCTTTGCTGACATCGTTCTCAGGGCAGGGTGTCAATCGAGCTCTCCTTGCACCTTTGCTTGCTTTGGGTCCTCCACGTCCCTCTCCCTGTGAAATCCTGATGTTTTCCTGGCCACAGTTGGCTTGGATGTGTCTGGGGTCTGTCACGTCACCTTCTACACCCCTTGCACTCAGGGCGAGTATGGTCCTTTCCCCCCGACGGTGACAGAGTTTGGGATCACGCATGGAACTGGCGGCAGAGCAAAGATTTGGGAGAGCCTGCCCTTCCTGGGCTGCGGATCCTGAAAACCGTGGGTGTTTGTGTGTCCTGCCTCAGTTTCCCCACCTTTTCCAGAGGGGCAGCGCCGACCTTCCAGCCCGGCGCGGGGGCTCAGCGCAGAGGTGGGAGGACACCATCAAGGCTAAGCATCTTTAGTGCTGGCTTGTGCTCCCTGTCTCAGAGCCCGGCTGCTCCAGGCTGCTGCTAATCTGTTTTGGGGCCTTAGAAAGCAACAAAGGCTTATCTGAGCCGCTGGCTGAAAATAGAAATGAGTGTCAGGAGGACGTCTCGGTGCGAGGCCCTGCCGACAGCCAGCTGGTGGAAACCTTCTCCGGGCTTTGCTGCCTGTGTGTAAAAGGCTGCCTTTGTTTCCTCCCAGCCCACACACTGACACTGCATTCCTGCCCTTGTTGCCAGATATTCCGGGAGGCTCTCGGTCTTTAATCTCTGGGAGAACCTGGGGATAGCAGCCTGAGCTGGATGTGCCCGTGCAGGGCACTGGGAGCTGCTGGCTTGACTCTGAGCCGCCCCTCAGCCCTCTGTGCTCGCTGTGATTCCGGGCAGGCAGTGGGAATTGGAGGAGCTGGAGGGTTGGAAATGGGGAGAGCAGGCACGGAGCCAAAGCTCACTGAATTTAAAGGCTTTCGGTGCAACTGGAGCCCCGTGTTGGATGGAGCTGCCCAGCCCGGGGATCAATAGGCTGCCCTCAGCCACGGGGCACCTTGGCAGAGCTGCCTGTGGGCCTGTCCTGCCTGCTCGCCATCCCCTGGGGCAGCTGGCTTTCTGCAGGCTTTGCTTGCCCTGCCTCTCCTCTTCTCTTCCTGCCCCCCGGGCCAGCCTTTTGGGATGGGAGCAGGAGCCAGGCCCGGCCCTGCCCTGCCAGCTCCAAGTGCCAGAGTGAAGCAAGAGGGGAGCAGAGCTGGTTCAGCCGCCCCGGCAGCTCGAGTGACTGCTCCAGGCAGGGCTCGGGCTTCCCTGCTCCGCTAACCTTGCACCATCCCTTGCTGCCTCTCCGTGCCTGGTGCCCCTGGGTCACCTCTGTGTCACCTTGTCCTTCTGTCTGGGACCAGGGGAGCAGTGGGTGGAGGCCGCGCTGCAGCCGGAGGCTTGGCAGCTTCTCAGAGGGGATTAAGGGGAAATTCATTCCTTGAAGTCTGGCTGGGGTGGTTTCTTGTGGGGGGAGGATGGAGGAGGAAATGAGTACAGCCATTTCCAGTCCTTTTTCCCATCATCCTGGTTTATCCCATGCTGGGAGACTTCGCTTAAGCAGGAAGGCTCTGAGAACTAAACACATCCTTCCAAAGCACCTCTTCTGCCACAAAGCTGGGCTGGACAGAGAGGCTTTATGTGCCCCACTGTGAGCTGCCAGCTGAGGAGGATTGTGTTTGCCCGTGGTGGGGAGCAGGCTGAGGAGCTCTCCTCTCTTCTCCTGGCTGGAATCTGCTCTCAGTCAGGAAGGGCTCTGCTGATGGAGCACCAGGCTGAGGCAGCTCCAGCCCTTGCAGCGCCCAGATCTGCGGGCTGGGCTGTGGCTGGTGCTTTCCACAGCCTGGAGGGTGGATTTGGTGCCTCTGCTGGGATCCAGGTTGCCTTGGCTCTTTCCCAGGAATGCTGCTGAGGGGTTGGTTTGGGTGGCTTTTCTCCCTGCTCTGCTCTCAGCTGAGGGCCAGCATCTCTGAGCTTGTGTATCCCAGGTTGTGTATCCCAAACTTGAGAACGAGGACACGTGAAATGCTGCTGGCTGTGCTCACCAGTGGCTTCTGGTACCTTGGCCAGGACAGTGCCTCATTCCCCTGGGATCACTGAATCCCTGAGGCTCAGGGAGAGCAGGCAGCACGTCAGGCCTTTAAGGTGTGCGTGAGCTGAGACTGTTGGCATGTGTTCAGGAGGCTCCATGGAGTTGTGCGTTGCATCCACAGAGATCTCTGTGTGCTGCAGGAAGCAGCGATCCTTGTCCCCACACGAGTGCTAGAAACGTTTGGAGAGCAACACACCCGAGCTTTTAGCTGCTGCAGCAGCAGCAGAGGAGGTGCCAGCTTGGGGGCTCTCATTTGGGAGCTCCGTGCTGGGCTGGTGACACTGCCCAGGCTCTGACTCTGCTCTCTGATCGCTCCATCAGCCCTCCCACCCCTAATTACAGGGTTGTATCAAACCAGGAAAGCAGTCACAAGCGGTTGGGCTCAACGGTTCATCTCCTGTGGGCAGGAACAAACACCAGAGAGAGGCGGCCTGGCCCTGGCAGGAGCAGGTGTTGGCAGGATTCCTGCTGCCCTGCCTGGACGTGGCACGTGCCCCTGCTGTGCCCCTGCCTGCTCCAGGGACCAGCAGGGGCTGCCAGGGGTGGCTGGGCCAGGCTGCCTCTGGGGGATGCCACAATGGTCAGTCAGAGGTGAAGGACGGGGCTCTTCTCTTCCCCAGGTGTACAAGGGCTTGGACATCATCACCAACAAGGTTTCCCCGCAGGAGCAGCGTCTCTGCAGACACCACATGATCAGCTTTGTGGATCCCCTTGTCTCCAACTACACCGTGGTGGATTTCAGGGACAAAGCCGTGCCTCTGATATCCTTTTGTGCTGCAGCCTGCCTGGCCGAGCAGGAATGGGCTTCCCCCTTCCCTGGCCAGAGGGATCAATGTTTGGGCTCTCCACATCCCAGCTAACTCTGGTTTTTCAGAGGATTCTGCTGGCGAGAGGGGCTTGGACGCTTCTTTTACCCAGCTAACCCTCAGGATAGCCCAGGGAAGATCTCTGCCCTCCCTGGCAGTCCTGGGAGTTTTCCTGAGTTTTGGTGGTGGCTGGCAGAGGTGACAGAGGACAATGAGAGATGAGGGACACCTCTAACCCTCTCCTGCAGCCTCACTGGTTCCCTGGGGCTGGGAGAGTGGGATCTGAGCCCCAGGCTGCTGCTCCCCACAGCCCTCCCCACCCTGCTCTGCATCTCTGCTTATGCTCCTTGACTCTGGCACATCGAAGATATCTTTGCCCGGGACAAGATCCCCATTGTTGTGGGAGGAACCAACTACTACATCGAGTCCCTGCTCTGGAAGGTCCTCATCAACACCAAGGTACTGTGAATCCCTTTGGGAAAGGCTGAATCCCGTGTTTAGGGCAGACTCCCTGCAACTGGGCACGGTGCTGGAGCGGGGCAAGGAGAACCTAAAGCCCTTCCTCCACCCCATGGCTCTGGAGGATCTTGTTGCTTACACTGGCCTGGCACAGGGTTTGGTTCAGGGCTGTCCTGTGCCCCTCAGGAGAAGCCCAGCCCTGCCCCCAGGCCGGCCAGCGACAGGAAAGTGGAGCTGGAGCAGCTGGACAGTGCTGAGCTCCACCGGCGCCTGAGCCAGGTGGACCCGGAGATGGCGGCCAAGCTGCACCCCCACGACAAGCGCAAGGTGGCCAGGTGAGCTCGGCGTGCCAGGGGCAGGAGGTGCCAGGCCCCAGCACCCCTTCCCGAGGGAATTGTGTGCCTGGGAGCACAGCAGGATGAGTGCTCCCACCCCAGCTGGCTGCTCCTGGGTGCTTGGGCAGCGCTTGGAGCGCTGGCACTGGGGACTCCCTGGGATCAGAGCCCTTTGGCCACGCAGCCCCAGCCTGAGCTGCCTTTGGGGTCCTGGGCTGTGCTCTGGGGCTGCTCCTGCTCCGTGCCCCAGCAGCAGCAGCAGCAGCAAGGGTTTGTCTGGAGCTATTTAAAGAGCTGCCCTGCTGGCTGAGTAACATAGCTGAGCTCTGTGGGAACAGCACGGCAGCAAGACCAGGCTTGCTGCTCCGGCCCAGCCGAGCCCTGGCCCCGGGGAGCACAACACCGCCCACCCCATTCGCACGGTGCAGGGGGATGGAGGGTTGGGCACCAGCACGGCTCCTGCACCTCCCTCCCTGCCTGGGCTGGGCTGCTGGTGAAGCTCCACGGCAGCATCGCAGCGCTGGTCCCTTCCCTGCAGCCCTGCCTGGCTGGAAAGGGCAGGGCTGGAGCCAGATCCCTGTCCCCTGCAGGGCTTGTCCCGGTGCCAGGCAGGAGTGGGTGGCTGTGCTCTGGGCTGCTCGGGTGCCAGCACTGCAGCCCCAGGACCTGGGTGTGCACCGATGCCGGGCACGGGAGGGGGCTGGGACCTGCCCTCCCCCCACATGAGAGGGTTGGATCTCGGCGAGTGTCTGCGGTTGCCTGTGCTGGAGCCCCCGGGGCTGCTGGGGCAATGGGAAAGCTCCTTCTCACCCGGCCTCTGAGCTCTGCGTGTCTCTGCTTCCAGGAGCCTCCAAGTGTTTGAAGAGACAGGGATCCCCCACAGTGAAATCTTGCACCAGCAGCAGGAGGAGGAAGGTGGGGGGCCCTTAGGTGGGCCCCTGAAATACCCACATTCCTGCATCTTGTGGCTCCACGCAGACCAGGCAGGTGAGAGCGGGCTCCTGGCTGGCTGAGGAAGGGCTGATCCCTGCTCCTTCCCGAGCCTCCTCCCTGGAGAAGGCAGCAATTCCTCTGGCATCAGTGGGCGTGACAGAACTCCCCTGACCTGCCGGGCTCTGCCTTTCTCAGGTAGTGCTGACTGTGCCCCCCGAGGGCACAGCTCCCTGTGGCTCAGCCTCAGCGTGTCCTGCTCTCCTCCTGCAGCTCTGGATGCCCGGCTGGAGCAGCGGGTGGATGACATGGTGGCTGCAGGGCTGCTGGAGGAGCTGCGGGACTTCCACCGCCGCTACAACCAGGAGAAGGTGGCACAGAACCGGTGGGTGAGCAGCCAGATCCTCTCTGCTCCTTCCTTCTGAGGTCTCCCACTGTTCCCCAACCAAGGAGGTGGCTGTGACCCTTGGGTTCTCCAGGCAGGATTACCAGCACGGAATCTTCCAGTCCATTGGCTTCAAGGAATTCCACGAGTACCTCGTCAGTGAAGGGAGTTGCTCACCGGAGACCAGTGCCCTGCTGCTGGAAAAAGGTGGGAGGAGCACCCTGTGTGCCCCACACGGCTCCAGGTGACACCACGAGATGGTCTAAACCAAGGTCCCAGCCCCAGCTGCACCTTTCTCTCTGCATTTCCCACTTCTGCCAGCCCAGAGGGGCAGGGACTCCTTTTCCAGTGCATGGAGAGCATCTCTGAGCACACCCAGAGCAGCCACTCCCTCCCCTCAGGCCTCGTGGCAAGATGTCCAGGGCACGGCGTGGCTTGGGATGTGATGGGATCCCAGCTGGGGTGTGAATGCTGAGGAGAGCGGGGCCGGAAAGGAGGAATGAAGCAGAACTCAGCATTCCAGCAGTGCTGTGGTGACAAGGAATGTGGGGATCACTGAGCAGGGATGCAGCCTTGGGTGGTGCGTTCCGTTCTGGAATGTCTGGGCTGATGTTGATGGGGAGCTGCTCTCAGCACAGGAGGGCCCAGGCAAAGTCCATCTGTGCCAGGGAGGGTTCAGTGTGGAGGTGGAGACTGAAGGAACCACAGAAATGATAAAAGGCTTGAAAACAAGTCTGATGCAGAAGGAGCTTGTTGTGTCTGCTCAGGAGACGATTAGGAGGGATTTGATAAGCCTGGTACTAAATATTGAGCAGTTGTACAGTGGAAAATTATCCTCTGATGGGTGGTGTGAGCAGTGCTGGGCTTCATTTGTGCAGAGAATTGGGCATTTTGAGAGCAACAGGTTGTCCTACCTGCTAAAAGCTTCGGGGTGGAGGGTTTGGGGTCTTTGCAGCCATTCTTTATTCAGGGATATTTGGGATACCTTGTCCAGCCTTCCCACGCTGCCACGGCCCCTCCACTCTGTGTCAGGGCTCAGCCTCTCCTCAGGGCAGGCACAGACCCCCAGACTGACAGCAAAAATAATTCTTATTGTGCCACCCAGCACAAAATGCTCTCTTGTGTGATTTCCCTCCCCTGGAGCCCACAGCCTCTTCTCACTGACCTTTGGGTTTTTTTTCCTTTTGTTCAATCCCTCTGTTCCAAAGGCATCCAGGCCCTCAAGCAGGTGACCAAGAGATACGCCCGGAGGCAGAACAAATGGGTCAGGAACCGCTTCCTGAAACGTGAGTCCTCTGTTCCCACTTCTCCTCATCCCCCACTCCAGCTCCAGAGGGGACACTGGTGCTTTGGGACAGCCAGTGTTTGGGAATCTGCTCCCAGCCAGACCCCTCCAGGAGCCACCCAAGTGTCCCCATCCACCCACGAGGCTCTTCCCGATTCCGTCCCACTGGTTTGGGTTGCAGAGCAGATCTGCTGCTCCTCCTGAGATGTGTCCTGCTCACAGCCTCTCATCCCAGACACTCAGCAGCCACCTGCACCCCATCGCCTCCCAGCAGCAGTGGGAAGGGATAAAATCCCAGGCAGAGGCTCAGCCCCGTGTCAGGCACCGCTAGATGATGATGGTCACGGGCATCCCTGCAGCTCATCCTGCCAAATGCTCCTGAGGGGCTCAGGGAGGGGGTCCCCACGCACCCACACATGCTGCTGGCAGGGAGAAAAGCCCATTTGACAGCTGCCCTCCATCCAGATCAGGAGCAGGAGCCCCGTGGCTGCTCCGAGGCCGGGCCATGCTCTCTGCAGTGGCAGGGAGCCAGCAGGACTTCCCCGTCCCAGCCCCAGCCTTGGAGCAGGGCCAGCAGCAGCAGCTGGGAGCCGGGCACTTGTTGAAAGGTGCTCAGTAGGGGCAAAACAACAATAAAATAAATAATAAAAAAGGAGAGGGAAAAAAAAAAAACATCAGAGAAGGCAGGGAGAAACTCGAGTGAAAAGAAGATGGGCTTTGAAGGAGGTGCAGGAGCTCTCCCAGAGCCATGTGCTTGGTGGCTCAGCTCACCTTTCTGGTGGCAGGTGTGCTTCAGATGGGCCTGGCAGGGGTTTGTTTGTGGGCACAGCAATAAAACCAGCACCTGCTGGGGACTGACACGTGGAGCCTTTGATGGCTTTGTCCAGGCAGGGACAGCCAGGTGCCCACAGAGGGCAGGTGAGGAGCTGGGTGCTCTCTGATGGCAGCGGTTTCACCCTGTCCAGGCTGCAGGCATTGGGCCAGGGGAGGCCAGAGGGGTGGCTGTGAACCCGTCCCTTGTCATTAGCAAAGCATCTCCTGCTGCCAGCACTCAGGAGCATCAGCTCTGCCCAACCCATTCCGGCTTGGAGTGGGAATCTGCAGGCTCAGATCCCTCATCCAGGCTCCGTGCCTGCATCTCCTTGTCGGCCTGGTGTGGTGGCTTTGTGCCTGGATCCAGCTCTTTCATCCCCTCAGCCTCCTGTGCACCAGGGCTGGCGTGAGGTGGTTGTTGTTGGGATGGGCTGTTGGCATGCTCAGATTCCAGAACACTCTCCTGAAGGGCAGCCAGCTGTGATGTTTCCTTGAGTCCTGAGGTGTTCCTGCTGCTTGCAGGAGAGAATTTAGGCTCTGGAAGAGCCTGGTGCTGTCGGCTGCTGAATGCTGATAGGAAAAAAGCAGATCCCTCTGCTCCCTCTGGGTGCTGGCAGGGGGTGCTGGGTGTTCCTGGTGCTGAGCTGCCTCGCTGTGTTTCTGTAGGTCCTGGGCCCAACGTGCCCCCAGTTTATGGCCTGGAGGTGTCTGATCTCCAGCGGTGGGAGGAGGATGTGCTGCAACCTGCGCTGGAGATCGTGGAGAGCTTCATCCAGGTACTGGGGAGCTGGGGTTAGCCCAGGAGCAGCCACTGACTTCTCTGTGGTCTCCAGGCGCCTTCACTTGGCACAGAGTCTCTCCCTTGAGCAGGGCTGGCTGTTCACATGCCCAGCCTTGGCATTTCCATGCTGTAGTAGGAGTTTGTTGTCTCAGCTGAACGTTTTCCCCAATGCTGCACTTGGTAAAACTCCGGCGTCTGCCTTGCCAACCTCCCTGAGTCCGGCAAGTTCCCATCCCAAACTCTTATCAAAGTGAACACAGACAGGCAAATCCTCGTGGCAGAGACTGATTTGAGGCTTTATTTGATCCCCAGGGCCGCGAGCCCCCGGCAGAGCCCCTGAGGATGGAGCAGGATGAGAACGAGAACAAGAGGAGCCATCGCGTGTGTGAGCTCTGCCACAGACTCATCATCGGGGACAGGGAGTGGGCAGGTAAGGCCCTAACCCCAACCCTAACCCTAACCCAGCACCTGGCAGGGCTGTGGAGGGATGGAGCAGCTCCCCTGTGGCCGGATGACCCCCAGCTCGTGATCCTGGCCTTTCAGGGATTGTTTGCAGGAGCTGTGCCACAGGAACCATCTGTCAGGATTCCCCCACCCAGGCTTCCCCCCCTTCCCCAGCACCTAGTAAACACAGAGAGCATCACACCAGGGATCTAAATGTGGCATCCAGCTCAGAGCTGCTGTGTTTAGTCAGGGCTCTTGGTCCTTTACAGCAGTGTGGATGCTTCCTCAAAAGGCACGGGTCAAATCTCTCTCTTCTAAAATTCTGTTGTGTGAACGAAGGTTTCTCCTTGTTTTTAATAGTTTGGTTTTGCTCCAATATTTCCTATTTGTGTGTGTGGATTTTTTTTTTTCTTTTCAAACTATTCCTAGCTGTAATAGTAATAGAAAGGGATTTTCTATTTTCAATAGACTTACTTTAAAAGAGCTCAGCTGGAATCAGATTAAGTCAGTGAATTTATCTGTGCTGGGAGCCTCATGCTGAGAGCCAGAAACAAAAAGTCGTGGAGAAACTGGCTGCAGAGATGAAACTGGTAAATCTCCATGTGGTGCCCAAACTCAGCATGTGCAGGGTCGTGGTTTAACCCCAGCTGCATCTGAGCCCCGCCACAGCCACTCGCCCACTCTGTGTCTCTGGGAGAGAGAACTGCAGGGGTAAAAGTGAGAAAACTCATGGCCTGAGTTAAAGTTTAATGGGGAAAGCAAAGCAAAACGAGGAATTCACTGCTTGCTGTGGTTGGGCAGTGCTTGGCCATGCCCAGGAAAGCTGGGCTCCATCACATCTACCACAGCTTTGGGAAGACAAACTCCATCGTCCCCATGTCTGCCCCTTTCCTCTTTCTTCCCCTCAGGAAGTGTCTGGGATATCCCTGGGGTAAGCTGGGGTCAGCTCTCCCAGCTGTGTCCCCTCCAACCTCCCTGGGCACCCCCAGCTCCCTCTGCGTTGCTGTGAGGAGCAGAAAAGGCCTTGATGCTGTTCCAGGACTCCTAAGCAATAACAAAACATTGCTGAGTTATCAGCCCTGTGCTCAGCACAAATCCAAACACAGCCCCAGACCAGCTCCTGTGAGGGAAATCAACCCTGCCCCAGCCAAAACCAGCACATGCAGACACAATGCAAAGATAAATTTCCAGGCTTGGTGGGTTTGAGGGAGTTGCTTATTCCTTCCTGAGCTGGGGAAGTGCTGAAAGCAAAGCCGGGAGCTGGCTCTGAGTAGGAGGCTCCTTGCAGTGAGATCAGTTAAGTTGCAGTTGTTATTTTTGCCCGTCTCAGCTGTCTCAGGAGGTGCTTGGAAGGAGCTCTGCTTGTCCAGAACTGAAAGCTGTCGGGCTCCCTGTCATCCTTTAGGTCCAGCAAGTTCTGTGACCGAGCAGGGTCCCCCCAAACCCCACAGCTGCAGCTCTGCATCCTTAGGGATGTCACCCCAATCGATGGTGACAATGCCTCCCTCAGCCAGCACCAGCTGTTCCTCTCTGTACCCAGCAGAACTGGGCTCGGATCCCCAGATGGTGGCAGAAAAATGCTCCAAATCCCGGGTGTTCCTTGTGCTTGCAGAATGGGAAAGGAGGGTGAAAACAGCCGTGGGATCTGCACTCATGGTCTGTTTTCGTAAGTCAGGTGACAGATAGTTTTGGGAACTGCTTCCCAGTGCCCCGCTGGCTCTGGGGGATTTTAAAATTTGACCTGATATTACAATTTATATGGACATAAAGAGTGCAGCTCCCCAGACAGCAGCAGCAATTGGTGCTTCCTCAGCCACTGTAGCTTTGGTGTTGCTTGTGACAAATTGCAGGAGGTGAGGCTTTATCTCAGGCTGAGGGTGACCCTCCAGCGTTGTGATAAAGCAGCAGCTTTGCATGTGATTTCATCCTTTGGCAGGAAAAGGATGGCTGGAAAACACCCGAGGGCCTCGATTCAGCCAGCACAGAGCCTCGTTTAATTAAGGCCCTGCTTGAAAAGTTTTGTGCTTTAATTGCTGCTCTGATCTCTTGGAAATGGCAAAACCGCCCCGCCAAGGTGGTCAGACAAAGCCTCCCCTGAGATAAAACCGCTGATAAGGAGGTTTGGCTGTCCTTAAGGATGTGATTTCACAGAGAAATGCAGCTCCTGCTGCTCCAAGCCGAATCCCTGGGATTACCCCTCTGTTCCCATCTGACTCCTGCTGCAGTGCTTTCCTGGCTGGGGCATTGCCCTGGAGTTATTCAGGAGTTTAATTACGCTCCAGGCTCTTCCCTGGCTGCCCTGTAGGATGCACAGGGTATTCCCAGTGCCGTGGTGCAGGAATCCAGTCCTACAAACCATCCTGGCAGCCCTCCATGGGGAGCAGGGAATTGCACAACCTCACCTGCAGCCTGCAAAGTGCCACCTCTTGGGAAACTCTTTCCCTCCTCCCGGGGGAGAGGTTGGAAGTGACAACCTGGAATCTTCTGCATATACAGAAGCAGAATTTTTCCTTCTCTCAGTCCTTCCTGAGGAGGTTTGGGAGCTTTCTGAGCCCTGATAGTTTGGCCTGGAGGCGTGCAGAGGAGCAGCCAGGGCAGGGTTTGGGAGTTTGCTTTTTTTTGGGAGTGAATTGTGCAGGAGGCGGGGGAGGGAGGCAGCTCTGCCCTGCGTGGGGGCATCGGCCGTTTCCTCCTCCAAATTCCACAGATGAAACGCTCTGTTTGCCTCTTCCTGCAGCTCACACTCGGTCCAAATCCCACCTGCACCACCTGAAGAAGAGGAGGAAGCTGGAGGCATCCGGCCGTGCCGGAGGGACCGTGAGGGACAGTGGGGACACAGAGACCTCGGACAAGGATGACAGCCTGCCTTTGCCTTAGGCTTGAAAAAGGGAGCATCTGTGCATCCACCTGCATGGAGAGAAGCTCCTTAGTCCTGGGCAACCTCGAGCCAAGGAGCTGAGTCATTTTTTCTCGGGATGAGGCAGGTGTGTGACGGCAAAGGCAAAGGGATCCTCTTCATGTGGCCTCATCCCGCTGCGTTCCCATGCTCCCCCAGCCCTGCCTGCAAAGGGCTGGGCCCCGGGGCAAGGCTGCTGGCAGCGTCCTCCCATGCAAAGTGTGAATTCCTGCCAGAAATGCATCCTTGGAATGGCTGAGCTGCTGGTATGTGGTTGTGTGGATCTCAGAGACAGAAATACCCCGACTCCTCCAGCTTGGCCGGGAGTGCAGCTCCGGAGCCGGGCGAGCTCTGGCTGCCTTTATTGTGGAGAGGATATTTTTTTTCATTGTTCTTTTATATGCAAATAAAGTTGCAGGATTATTGTGGGTTCCCCTCCCTGTTAACAAGCGCGGTTTCCTCGCTCTCTGATCCCGCCTGGCCCCGGTTCCCTGCTCTGGGCACAGGGCAGGAGATCCAGGTCTGGTTCCTTCTCCCAGTCACCTTTTCCACAGCTCCTGAGGGAGCTGAGCAGATGTTCCCAGCGTGCTGGGGGCAGGGAGCCCTGTGCACACAGCAGGTGCAGGAGGAGCTGGCACCTGTTAAACAGGAACTCGGGAATGATCTCATCCAGTTTGCAACAGATGAGCCTGTCCTAGTTAAGGCAGAATTCCCGGGGGGTTACACTGTGGTTTGGCACTGGGAACCGGCCCTGAATTTCTGAATCTGAATCCAAGCTACCGAGCAGCAAATTCCTGGTGCTGTGTCCTGCCAGGCAGTTGGTGTCCCGGTGTTCCTGGAGGATGTGAGTGCCATTTGTGCCTGGAATGCCACTCTGGTGAAACCAGGACAGCCTTTCCAGGCCGTTTGGGATTCTCCTGGCAGATGCAAACCTCGGGAGGGTTTGGGATTGCTGGAGCACGAGTGTGGCAAGAGCCAGGGCTCATCCTGCCAGGGAAGGGCTGCGTGGGTGGATTTACTGGTGCGGGCTCTGGAGATTCCTGCTTTGGTGGGGATTAGATTAAACCTCCAGTTCGTGTTCCTGGGCACGGAATTATTCCTGTAGCGCTCCGTGGGGCGGCTCCTCGGGCCCTGGGATGGGCTGTGGGAGCTCGGACTGCAGGGAACGTGCAGGGAAGAGCTGGGAATTCTGCTCTGGGTAGAGCTGGGCAGCAGCTTTGGAATGCTGGGCGCTGTGGTTGTGTTGCTGGGGCTGTGCAGTGCCAGCTGAACCTTCTTCTCCAGCCCAGACTTGTTTGCCATCCGTGCTGACTCAACCCATGGATGTGGGCTCAGCCTGGTGCCACGAGGTCGTGGCGTGGAATTGTGTTCTGCCAGCCTGGATGGGAATGTGTGAGCTGGGAATGGAGCCCCTGTTCACCTCCCATGTGCTGAGCTGGGTTGTGACAGAGCTCTGAGATGTCGAGTCATCTCCCCAAGCCAGGCCAGGATCGCTGGGAAGGAGGGCTGGGATTATCTGCCCCGGCTCCTGAGTGCAGTCAGATGTCCACAGTGTCAGAAATGGATTAAATATCCTTAATCGGTTTAATATGAACTTTGTTATCCCCTCGGATACATGTTATTCCTCCTCCAGTGTAGCCTGTTCTCTTCAGGAGCCTGCTCAGGATGGGCTGGGCTGTGCAGGGGGGGCCGGGGGCTCCCAGGCCTTTCCCCCCTTGCTTTGAGGGCAGCAGCTCCCAGGTGAGCAGGGTGTGCCACACTTCCTTGTCCGAGCAGTGGGAAGGAGGAATCACGCCCTGATCCTGCCAGCACCACATCACAGGTGAGTTTTCCTCCTTTGGACAGAGCTGGGGCTGTCCCTGAGGACACAAAGTGGATTTAAGCAGAGCCAGGGCAGCATCCCGGGGGAGGTTACTGTCCTTGGTGTGTTGGACCTCTGCTGTCTGAAGCTCTCCAGCAGGGACTGGGATCGAGCTCCTGGCAGGGTCACACCAGTTCCTGGTGCTGGCACAACTCCTGCTCCTCCTCCTGCTGCTGCTCTGTCCCTGCAGAAGGGACAAACAATGCGGGAATCGCTCGCCAGTCCCAGCCAGGGCTCGCTGAGAAAGTTGTTGTGGTCTCAGGTTTCAGGCTGCTGTCGGTGCCGGGAGGTTTGGGGATGGGGAATGGCACTTGGCTCCATCTGCCCTCCGCTAATCCCCAGACAAACGCGGCTCTTCCATCTGTGCAGCCGGAGCCGCCGAGCCCATCACACCAGCCACTTAATCTAAATGGCTTTGGCCAAAGATAAGGTCATTAATTACACTGGGATTAGAAAACAGTCCGGGCCCGGCGTGGCTTGGCTCGCCGGCAATTAAAGTCCTCGGCACCCAGGTCTGGCTGAGCATCGAGCCGGGAGCCCGAGCTGGAGGAGCGCCGTGCCCCTGCGGACCGGGCAGCATCCCGCTGGCACTGCCTGTCCTCGGGGAGTCCCCTCGCTCCGACACGGGCATTTGGGCACGCTGCTGGCACGGCTGGTGCCAGGCGGAGCAGAGACGGATCCAGGGGTGCCCCTGGCACCGTGGCAGCCCAAATTCTCGCGGCCAGCGGTGCGTGGGCAGCACCTCCTCATCTGCATCGCGCTGTTCGCTCCAGCAGCCCCTGCCAGGGCTCCACACCGAGCTGCCCCTGACTTGCTGCCCGCAGGGATGCCCGGGGCTCTGAGCTCAGATGTGCCTGTGATGATCGAGGCCTTGTTCTTCCCTTTCGGTTCCCTTTTCTCCCCCCCGTTCTGGCTCTGACCCGCTCCGATCCGCCCATCCCGCAGGAAATGTCTCATCCCTGCCGTGCCGCTCTGTGCCAGGGCGGGATGTGCCCCCTGCTCTGCCCTCGGAGGTGCCCTGCTGGGGGCGCTCCGGGCTGGGATGTGGCATCAGTTTGGCCTTCAGAATCAAGGGGCAGCACGGGGGGGATGTCACGGGCTCCGTGCCAGGATCCGAGCGGCGCTGGGACACCGGGACGCAGCTGCCACCTCCCTAGCCCCGGTGGCCAGCTGGTGTCTGTGCCCGTGGCTTTAAAGGATCCTGCTGTCCCTTGACTCCTGCTGGAGATCCCGGCCGGTGACGCTGTCCCGGCTCTTCCCAGCCCGGTTCCCACCCCGCGGGGACGCTCCTGGGACGGGCCGGGGACCATCTGGGGGACGGTGTCAGCCGGGGACATCGGCTCCTGCAGACACGGCCCGGCCTCATCCTCATCCTCATCCTCATCCTCAGCTCCCAGGTGGGATCCTTGTGCTGTGCAGCACCGGGGGAACTTAACGGGGCCTTCGGGGTCCTTTTGGGCTCAGCAGGGCTGGGTGGCACCGCTGGCACGGCAGGGCTGGCGGGTCGAAGGAACACGTGGGGAAACTGAGGCACGGCTCGGGAGCAGTTGGGGAGCCACATCCGAGGCCTTGGCAGCGTTTCAGGTGGCTGTGGCCAAGTCAAATGTTGCAAGAGCCTAAAAATAAAAGGAGCTGTTGGCCGGGGTTGTGCAAGAGCGCGTCCCTGTCCCGCCCGGCGCGGGAGTTCGGCGGATTTGGCGGCAAACGCGGCCGTGCCCGGCTGGATCCTGGCACCGGGCCCAGGAAATGCCACTTTCCAAAGGGCTGGGGGCTGTTGTCCCTCTTTGTCCCCTCCTCGTGCCGCCCTGTGGCTGCGGAGGGGGCTCCGTGTGGGTCTGGGGACATGGGGACTGAGCTGGGCTGCGGGTGGGGGGCACGGGTGACCCCCATGGTGGCACCCTGAGGAATTCCAGAGGTGCCCAGAGCTCGGGGGGGGGGGGGATGTGGGCACCCTGCCCGTGTGTCCCCCAGCGCACAGAGGGGGCAGTGGGGAAACTGAGGCAGAGTGTGCCGGACTCACCTTGCACGAGGTTTTGGGTCCGCGGTGCCACCCGTGGGGTGCCCGCTGTGCCCCCCAGGACATTCAGGGCAGAGCTGGGGTCAGCGGTGCCCCTGTGCCAGGCGGGAAAGGCGGCGGGAAGGATGGGGCTGGCAGCAGCCCAAACCCCAGGGTCCTGGCCCGGTGCCACAGGGCGAGGACAATCCTGGGGGTCCCCTCGGGGGTGAGGCAGCCCCAGCCAAGGGCTCCTGCCCCTCGGGGGTCTCGGGGGGGTGCGGAGGGGGGGTGCGAGGCCGAGGGGGTGCCCCCAGGGTTGGCTCGGCACCAGTGGGGCTGCGCTGTGGCGGTGCCACAGGGCCATCTGCCGGCAAAGGCTCCGGCCCGAGGCCACCAGCAGCCGCCCAGTCCGCCCAGTCTGCAGCTGCCGGGGCACTGGGGAAGGAGGCGGCGCTGGCTCGGGGCACCCTGGGGGCCACCCTGGGTTTTTGTCCCTCCCGGTCACTGTGGGAGGTGGGATTTGTCCCAAAAAGTGTCCCGGAGAGGGGGACATGGTCCCTGGGGGGGGTTCAGTGGGTGCCTCCAGAGGGATGGGACGCAGCAGAGACGGCCCCGCTCCGGCCACGAACAGATTAAATGTCATTTTATTTCACACCCCCAACAACAAAAAAAAAATGTAGAAAAGAAGAGGTGAGTGTGGATTTAATTGCTCATATTAAAAATCTACCGGGTGAGACTGAGCCGTTTCCTCCAGAGTCAGTGCAGATCCACAAGGATAATTCCTCTTTCTCTTTCTCCTCCTCCTCCTCCTCCTCTCGGGGACCAGGATGGGGAGAGGGGCACCACCTGCCCCCTCCCCAAGGTGCCCCCGTGCCATGGGCACCCTGCTGCCAGCCCCACCAGCACATCCCTTGCCCGGGTCTCTCCTGCCCGGCCCCGGCCCCCCCGGGCGGTGTCCCCACGGTGCCACCCGCACCTCGCGTCCAGGAGCGGGTGCTGCTTTTGGGGGTGGGAAGTGGGGGCAGGAGCGCTTGGCAGGGGCGGCCCGGGGCCGTTTTCCATTCGCTTCGAGCATTTCCGTGCGTTCCTCGCTGTCCCTTTTTCCCCCCTCTGTACAAAAATGAGCTGTATGGTCATGGGCGTCGGTGACACGGGTGACGAGCGGCTCCGGCGGCCGCCCCGCGCTCACTGCAGCAGGGCCCGGATCTGTTTGGACGTGGTGTCATCGTTGAGGTGCCGGGTGGTGTACCTGGAGCGGGAGGGGACACGGCTCACAGCCCCCGAGCCGCTCTGCTGCCAGCCCGCGGCGCTGCCGGGGGGACGCCGCATCCCCACCGCATCCCCAAATCCCCCCTCTCACCTCAGAGCGTTCAGGAGCCCCTCGGTGCTGGTCGAGGGTTGGTCTTTCAAGACTTTGATGCAGCCTTTCATCTGACGGCGGCAGAGAGAGGAGCTGTGAGGTCCCAGATGGGCCACGGGGCGGGGGGCTGTGCCCCTTCCTCCCCATCCTCTTCCTCCCCCCCCAGACCAGCTCAGAGACAACCCCATGGGGTCAATCCAGGGAGGGGGATCCGGGGGATCACAGCCACTGGGATGAGTGGGACGGCTGTGACCCCACAACTGTGACCCCACAACCACTCACATCGATCTTGGAGGTCTTGGCGAAGGCCCCCACGGGGTGCACGTGGTCGTAGAGGATGATGACGCCGACCATCACCCTCATGCAGAAGAGCAGGGTCTCGGTGTTGGTGAAGCGGCTCCGGTACTCCCTGAGCCAGGAGAGAGGCTGGCTGAGCCTGGGGAGGGCTGGCAGAGGGACCCCAGCACCGAAATATCCCCCCAAACCCCACTGTGGGGTACTCATGATCCCCCCAAACCCCAGGGTGGGGTACTCATGATCCCCCCAAACCCAACCCCAGTGTGGGGTACTCAGTCCCCCCAAACCCCAGGGTGGGGTACTCACGGTCCCCCCAAACCCCAGTGTGGGGTACTCACGGTCCCCCCAAACCCCAGTGTGGGGTACTCACGGTCCCCCCAAACCCCAGTGTGGGGTACTCAGTCCCCCCAAACCCAGGGGGTACTCACGTCCCCCCAAACCCATGTGGGGTACTCACGGTCCCCCCAAGCCCCAGTGTGGGGTACTCATGATCCCCCCAAACCCCAGTGTGGGGTACTCAGTCCCCCCAACCCAGTGTGGGGTACTCAGTCCCCCCAAACCCATGTGGGGTACTCAGTCCCCCCAAGCCCCAGTGTGGGGTACTCAGTCCCCCCAAACCCCAGTGTGGGGTACTCAGTCCCCCCAAACCCCAGTGTGGGGTACTCACGATCCCCCCAAGCCCCAATTTGGGGTACTCACGGGGTCTCCAGCATCACCCTGCACACACAGGCCATGGTGCTCAGGCAGTCGGTCGTGTCCTCGATCGGGAGCGTCTTGTTCTGAAACCCAGCAGGTCCCGGCTGCTGTTTCCACCCCCAGCCCCCTTCGTGGTGGCTGGAGGGGGCTTCCCCCCACCCTGAGGGTCCCCCCCAGCCTCCCTCACCTCTGAAACGAACTTGGTGGTGGCGTTGCTGAGCGTTTTGAGCATGGGGGTGGCCTCGGCGTAGAAGAGGGACATCCTGTTGGCCATCTCGTTGTTCACCTCGCTCTCTGCGTCCAGCTGGGGATGGGGGGGTGTGATGGCGGTCACCGAGGTGGCTGAACCCCCCCCGGAGCCATCCCAACCCTGTGAACCCCCAGAGGAGGCCACCCCTGGCCGGGGGGAACGGCAGAGCCCTCTCACCTGCAGGTTGTTGATGCGATTCCGGCTGATGGTGCGTCTGTAGTAGCTGAAGTCGTTCTGGATGGCGGGGTTGGTCATCTGAGGGGGGGGACACACCAGGGTTAAGGGTCCCGAGGGACTCTGCTGGCTCGCAGGGTCCCGGTGTGGGGCCTCGCCCCGCACAGGGAGGCACCTTGAGCTCATCGAAGCTGAGGGTGAAGTGCAGGATCTCGGCGAACTGCTTGGCCAGGGCCTGCTCCCTCTCCAAGTGCTGGGTCGGGGCGTAAGGGGGGCTGGTGAGGGCCTCCAGCAGGCTCCGCAGGGCGTTCTCTGCGGACAGAGCACTCCTGGTCCCCCTCTGCGCCTCCGCAACACCCCGAGGGAAAACTGAGGCACGGCTCAGCATCCCTAGCGCACCGCGATGCCGCAGCCGGTGCCGTTCCTGCCTCCGGGGAGGGATGCGGGGGAGGTCCGGCACTCACCCAGCCGCAGGGAGAACTCGTAGAAGCGTTTCAGCTTGGCGACCAGGGGGCAGACGGCGCTCCAGGCGCGCTCCTGCAGCCGCAGGTCCCCGGGGTTTTGGATGGCCTGGGGAGGAGAGAGCTGCAGCGGTGCCCCCGAGCCGCGGTGGGTGAGCGGGCAGCGGGCGCCGGGGCTGCACCCACCTCTCGGATCTCCTGCCCGGCGCCCGTGTAGGACTGCAGCTCGGCCAGGACGGTCTGCGCCTCCTCCAGCACGGCGTTCACCTGGTTCCACACCGCCGTCTCGGCCTCGGTCGGCTGCGCATCTGCAGGGCAGCGCCCCGGGGAGAGAAACCCGGAGGGCTCTGAGCGGGGGCCCGGGGCGGCGAGAGCCAGAGCGGGGTGCCAGCACCCCATCCCACGGCTCCCCCGCCGGCCCGCAGCCCTTCCTGGCGGGGTTCTCCCCCTGATCCGTTCTCCTTGCCCGAGCTCGAGTCAAGCCGTGGAGTGGGGGGCAGGTTGGGGGTGAGTCCTGGCTGCCCTGTGCCCGCCGTCCTGCTCACCACGAGGGGTCCCCGAGCAGCCCTCGGCCCCAAGAGGCTGCCAAGTGCCCCGGGGGAGAGGTGCGGAGCGACAGCCCCCGGCCATGGGTCTGGCCCCCCTCCCCGGGGACACCCCCGGATGGCAAAGGGTGGGGGAGGACGTCTGGGATGGGCGCGATGCGATGGGCGACGGGGGACAAAGAACTCAAAATGGTGTGGATGTGGAACTCAGGATTAAGTACGAAACAAAAAAACGGAAAATAAAAATCCCATCTCACTTTCAAAGTCAAGGAAAAAATTAGGGCCTTGGTCAAGTTCGTTATAAGTCAACACTTTTAGAAGGTTCCCCATGTGAAACCTGCAAGAGAAGAAACAAGAGGAAAAAAGCATGATGGTGAGGTGGAGCCCGGGGAAGAGGTGCTGGGCTTGGGGCAGCGGCGGCGGCCGGAGCCCCGTCCTCCCCCCGCTGCTCCCCGGGGGCTCGGGGGGCTCCGGGGGTGACCCCGCGGCTGCTCCGGGCCCCGGGTGCAGCCTCTTCCCCCCCGATGGTGATGAGCGCTGGCGGATGGGGTGATGGAGAGGGAGGAGCGGAGGGAGGAGAAGCCGTCGGGAAGTCCCTGGAGCCTTGGCTACAACCATCCCCCTCCTCTAGCGCTGAGCCGGCCCCGAAACGGGGGGTCCTGGGGAGCCCCCAGACCCTGGGGAGGCAGGAAAAGGTTGCGCTGCCTCGAAGGAGCCAGGAGGAGCAGGAAGGTGCCTGGCCGTGGGCGGGGGTGGCTGCGTGAGCCCAGCCCTGGGTATTTTGGGGGGTGCCGGAGCCAGAGGTGCTGCGGGGAGCTGAGCACGGCCTGTCCCCGCTGGGGATGGGGCTGGGGCCAGGGCTGGGGCGAGCAGACGCCCCTGAGCTGTTGCCACCCTCCTCGCTCTTGCTCTGAGCTGTGCCCGGGGGGTCGGAATCGCGGATGCCAGGGGAGCTCCGGGGCTGTGCCCAGGCTGGCATCTTGAGCCACAGTGACCACCGCCTCCCGTACCCCCCGTGTCCAGCCTGGGGGGGTGGGAGCCATCCTCTCCTGTCCGCTGGCCCAGATCCGCGGGAAGCTGAGGCAGCTCCCCGAAACTCGGCGCAGGCTGCGGCCGCCGCACCGACCTTCCCAGCAGTGCGGGTGGCACGGAGCATTCCCTCCTCCTTTCCCAGCCTCCAGGCTGGCCCTGTCCTGCCGGCGTCACCGAAAAGCCACACGGCCACCAGTGCCACCAGCTAAAAGCAGCGGGGGCGTGCCTGAGGTGGTCCCGGGCCGGGTCCTGCTGCATCCCGCACCCCACCACTCAGCCGGGGTGTCTTCCCCGCTCTTTGAGGGATGGAGCATCTCCTGGGGTCCCGCTCCCCTGCCCCACTTTGAAGAATTTTTCAGGGCCCCGAGGCACCTGGGGGACACGGGGCTGCTCGGGGACCTTGTGCCTGTCCCCATCCTCTGGACGGCAGCCGCGGTGGCGGCCCTGGCGCCCTCCCCACGCCCACCCTGCTCGTGGGACTTACTTTCAAAATCCAGGAAAAAATGAGGACAGTTTTCTAAATCTTTGCCCAATACCTTTATCAGGTTGCCCATGGCCAGCAGACCTGAGCGAGAGAAACAGAACAGAGTGGAGCAGCACCGGAGCCGCCGGCCGGACACCCCCGAGCCCCCGAGTGCCACCCCCGCGGCACCTCCCTGTGCCCACCCCATCCCTGCTGCCTGGGCACGCGGCTGTGAGCATCCCCTGGAATGTGACGGCTCTCCCGGCATTTCTGCCAGCTCCAGAGGTGGGGAGGGAAGCGGGGTGTGGTTCTGGGAGCCTTGCGCTCCGTGGGGCACCCCCGGCCATGCTGCCACCCCCGAGACCCCCCAGTTCACCCATGCTTGCATCACCAAGGGAGGGGGGGCTGTCCCAGGTGACTCCCATGGGGTCACCCCATCCCCCTGGGTTATGGGGCTGGGCGTCCCCCACGGACAGGGGAAGACCCCAAAAGGGAATTGCACCCCACAGACCCAGCTTGGGGGTCTGGTGCCCACATCAGAGCACCCCACCCACCCCACAGCTCGGGTCCCTACCTCAGTGCCTGGTGTGGCAGCGGTGGCTACTGCAGGAGCAGGGGCTGTGCCACCCGCCTGGGTCACTTCATGGGCTGGCAGGGACCTGCGGGCAGGAGGGCGAGAGGGTCAGGGCACCCCAGTGGGCACCTCCCTGCCCTGGGGACCCTCCGGTGGGTGACCGGGTGGGGAAGCACGGTGGGACACTGGATCTCCCCCCCCTCCATCTCATGCTGCCGCCGGCCTCCCCCTTATTTACCTCGATCATTTTATTATTGCCACCGGGAGCTCCCCAGGCATCGGGCTGAGCATCCCCGTCCCTCTTCACCCCTTGTGGGACCTGCCAGCAGCTCGGGGACAACCCCAGAGCGGAGCCATCTGTCCCCCATCCCTCCTTGGAGAGGCCAAGATCCCCAGGGATGAATTTCCCAGCTCCGCTGGTTGGGTTTGCTCTCCGTCGTGAAGATCCCTTTATGCCGCCGAGGAGCCACAACCCAAATCCTGCAGGCAACGGGATGCTCCCCCAGTTCCCCGCATCCCACCTTTCCTACAGGGGTGTGGGGGGACCCCACGGTGTCAGCAGGCTCCGGGAAGCAGCCGCGGGACTCAGCAGGTTGTAATTAAGCGCTGGGGTTTAATTAATGAGGCTGGGGAAGGGGAGAGGGAGAGCTGGAGCAGCAGGGGAAGGGATGGGGTGGCCTCGTGCCTGGAATGGGGCCGTCCCCCACCAAAGCCCAGTGCTCGCCACTCAGCCCCAGCACAGACCCTTGGCATCAACAGTGATGGCTCTGCCTTCCTCCTCCTCCTCCTCCTCCTCCTCCCAGGCCCAGTGAGTGGTGGCTTTACCCTGGGGCTGCACCAGAGCTGAAATGCTGCTGGTTTTGGGGATAACTGGAGTACCCCAAACCCACCCAGAGCTGCTCTGGCGCAGTGAGGTTCATCCCGCTGAGTGCTGGGGCATTTTGGAAGGCAGCTGGGGGGTCCCTGGGGTGCTGGGGCAGCCAGGGGGGTGCGAGGTTGGCACCTGCTCCGCTCTGGCCCTGGCACTCAGTCTGTGGCCAGCGTGTGGGCGACCTCGTGCCAGTGCCACCCTTGTCCTTGACGGGCAGCTCGGGGCTGGGATTTGCCGCTGCTGGACTCCGCCCGTGCCCAGGGAAGGGGCACGGATGGGTCCCCAGTGTGAGGACACCCCAGGGTGGCTCCAGAGCCGTGGCACGGGGGTTCAATGCCAGGTGGGGGTTTGGGGATTGCTGCAGCCCCCCCTGAGCTGGGGGGGGTGGCTCCTTTTGGGGTTCAGCCTCAGTTTTGCGCCGTTTCCTTGGTCCCAAGTGCCCAAACCCCGCACTTGGCCCGGGGGGCCACGGCACGGCCCTCCCGGGGGGGCTGCGGGGGAGGGCGAGGGGCTCCCTCCGGGGCGGGCTGCCCGCTGCTGATCTGCGGGAATTGCGCGCCCCAAATCCGACGGGAGAGGCACCCCCAAAGCGGGAGCGCTCACAGAGGAAGGCGCTGGCACAGGGAACAGCCGGCTCCCTGTCCCCAGCCACACCCGAGGTGGCCCCGGCTTCTGTCCCTCCCTGCGGTGGCCTCGTTGCACCCCAGCCCTGCCCCAGAACCCTCTCCCCGCACCTTCGCCTCTCCCTGCTCCCTCCCCGAGCCTCCCGCCCCACGGGGACCCCCCGGCGGATGTCACCTCCAGCCGATGGGGTGAACCCCCACTCCTGCTCCAACCAGAGCCAAACCCCCCATCTAGGAGCATCCCTCCGCCCAGCCGGCAGCGCCCGGGCTGGCCACACCGGAGGGGCAGCGATGCCCCCGGCTCAGGCCGCCCGCTGTCCCCGTTCTGGGGCTGTGCCCGCAGCATCGCCGTGGGCACCGCAGCCTGGTGCAGCGCCGCAGCCGCGGCCGGGGGCTGCCTGCCCCTTCCCCCTGACCTGGCCCGGCTCCTCGCAGCCTCCTCGCCCGCTGGGTGCCCGCTGGGTGCCCGCTGGGTGCCCGCCCGGTGCCCCCCGCCGCCGCCGAGCCCCCCCTTGCCGCTGCCCCCCGCCCATGGCCGGCACCGCCGCAGCCGCCGCAGGGCTGGGAGGGAGCGCGGTGCCCGAAGGATTTTCCATGGTGGGGAACAGCTTATCCCGGGAATCGGGGTGCCGGGGCCACATCCCACCCCAGGATCAGCCGGAGCAGGGTGGAGCTGGGGCTTCTCAGCGCGGTGACCCCAAACCTGGGTTTGGGGAGCTGCCTGGCCGGAGGGATGTGGGAGCCTCGCCATGGGGCTGAGCCCCCCCCGAGCGGGGCCGGCGGGGTGCGGGGGGCTCCCCTGTGCCTGGCTGCGGCTGCGGCTGAGCCGGCGGATTTACCGCAGGGCTGCCGGGAGCCGAGCCGCAGCTCCCCGCCGGCACCCACCCGTGCGCCCGCACCCACCCGGGGCACCGCGGGGCTGCAGCAGCGTCAGGCGGGGCGAGCCCACCCCAGCACCCACCCCAGCACCCACCCCAGCACCCCAGCACCCACCCCAGCACCCCCCAGTGCTGCCCAGCAGCGGGGCTGGGGGTGCCAAGCGGAAAGCGGGGCGCTGCTGGCGGGGTCCCCGGGGGGGGCACCGGCAGCTCCTCGCCCTGCCCGCAGGCCTGCTGGCAGCCCAGTCCCCCGTGCCCGCGGCGGCCCGAGCTCACCGTGGCGGTGGGGAGCCCTCGGCGTGGGCAGGCGGCGGCCGGGAGGCTGCGGGGTGCCGGGGACGAGGCGCCCGCCGTGTGCGTGAGCAGCCCTGCGCCAGCTGCCGAATGCACCACAAAGACCACCATAGCCCCCCGGCCCCCCGCCCCACGCCACTGGTGACGGTGACGTCTCAAGTGTGAGGGAGACGGGGATGTTTAACCCCCTGCGTGCCGGCCCGGCAGAGCTCTGCGGCCTGGAGGGGGCAGGGGTCCGGTTGTTGCTCGCTGGGTTTGGGGGACACGGGGTGCCCCCCTTCTATCAGAGCCAGCCCCAGCTCCGAGCAGGGGGAGGGAAAACCCAAATATTCCTTGGCTGCTGCTGTCCCAGCCCATGGGTGGCACGGATTGCCCCGGTTCCCTCTCCGGGCAGGGGGACAAGCACCGACCCCAGTTGGTGCCACAGCAGCGAGGACAAACCAGACCCGTGTGCCGGGACCCCTTTTTTGGGCAGGCAGCACCCTCTGTCCCCCATCGGGACGGGTTTGGATGGCACGAACCAGCACAGAGCTGCTCCCGCAGGGGTGATGCGGGAGGAAGGGAACCCCAAAATCGGGATATTTCTGCTTTTCCACCCTGACTCCCCCCTTTTTCCCAGGGCATCACAGTGGGGACATCAAGAGGGACCCCCAGTGTTAGGATCACCCCAGGTCCAGCTTGCCCAGTGGCACCCAGAGGTGTCCCTCAGGGATGTGGGGTGGGTGACAACAGCTCCTCGCTCCTTTTTGGGGTCATTTGAGCTGGGGAGGGGCGGTCACAGAGGTGCTGCCTGAGCCCCCAGTGCCCCCAGCACTGGCACTGTCCCAGCCGGGTGACCTGGCAGGGCAGTGGGACGGGGACTGTGGGGATTCTGGGATCAGCAGCAGTGGCTCCTGCCCCCCACAGCCCCCAGCAGCTTGCGGGGGGCTGATCCGGCTGCAGCAGCCCGAGGCAGAGGCGGCTCTGGGGTCCCCCCCCCCAGCATCGGGCACAGCCCCCGGCCGTGCTGGTGCAGCCCGCAGCCGCTGGGGGAAGCTGCAGCCCTTCGCATTCCATGGAGCCGCCGGATGGGGAGGTTTTAGGAGCCAGCAGGGCCCTGGCAGCGCTGCCCCCGCGGCTGGGAGCTGGGGGGATGCTGCTGCGGGAGTGGGGAGGGAAGGGCTGCCTGCAGAGCCGTGTCCCCCCCAAAAAACACCCTCTTGTCCCCGCTGCAAACCCAGGGCCAACATCCCAGTGGAACCCGGGCTCATGCCAGGCTTTGGGGTGCCCCGGTCTGGGTGCTGGGTGCTCCAGCGGGTGCTCTGCCGCTGTGGTCAGCCCTCGGTGACCCCCAGGCATCACCCCGGAACCGCGACTCGGGGTGTCAGAGCCCCAAAAAGGGCATCCCAGGACCACACGGTCACCCTGATCCTCATCCCAAGGGCATCCCTGTCACCCGGCACTGCCCTGCCTCTTCCAGCCGCCCCGTGCCCCTCCAGCACCCCCTTCCCCTGCGCTGAGCCGGGCCGCTCTCAGCCCTGGCAGCCTGTGCTGCTTCAATTAAGCCCTCATTAATTTTTCAGTCCCCCTGAGCCCCCCGGGCACGGGCGGTTTGCAGAGCTGCTAATTGGTGTCTTCTCTACTCCGCATCCGAGATCCGGCAGCGGGGCCGGGGGGGCTCATCCCCGCCAGCTCTCGGGGAAGCTCACGGAGAGGCTTCGGGGCCGCACCGAGCCGTGTCCCGTGCCCAGCACAGGCTGTGGAGGCCACCCAAAATCGTTCCAGGCGGGTCCAGCCCTGCCCAGGGACACGGCACAAGGATGTCACGGGTCCAGCCGTGGGGCGTCCGAGCCCTCCTGCCCCCCAGGGTGGGGGGCGATGGAGCCCTGCAACCCCGCTGCTGCAAAAATTTGTGATTTTTGTATCCCAGCCGGGGTTTTGTACCCAGCTGGGGCAGTTTCTGCAGCTGAGAGCCCTTGGAGAAGGGCTGAGCACCCCACGGCACCCCACAGCCCCTCTGGGGACGGGATTGGGAGCAGCCCTGGCTGCCCGGAGACTTCACCCAGGCTCCAGCTGGGGAGGGGCAGCGGCGGCCGGGCCCGGGTGGCACCGGGATGGCAGCAGGATGCCAAGGTCACCGGGAAAAAGCGCTCGGCGATCTCCATGGAAACAATTCCGCCTTTGGTTCTGGAGATCAAAGTGGTTTTCTTGTCCCTCTCTCCTCCGTGCTTCAGCGGCGGCTCTGCCCAGGGATGAGCCGCTGCCGTGCCCCCCGAGAGGTGTGGGGCCAGCGCCCCCCGGGACCCCGCTGCCAACCCCCCCCTGCATCCCGCTCCGAGCATCCCCCGCATCCCACCCCCAGTATCCCCCAGTATCCCAATCCCAGCACCCCAGTACCCCCCATATCCCACCTCGACCCCCACCCCAAGGCCCCTCCCGGTTGATTGACAGCGCTCGCAGCCAATGGACGAGCATCACCGCCGGAGGGGGGGCGGGGGGCCCGAGGCTACAAGAGGGGCGGGAGCGGCGGGGACTGAGCCGGCGGCTGGACCGCGGCCCCTCCGGTACCGGCAGCGGCTCCGCGCCCCGCCCGGCCCCGCCGAGCCGCCGCCTGCCCTCGCCGCACCACAGGTAAGGGCCGTCGGGGCTGGAGCCGCACCCACGGGGCCGGGACCCGGCTCCCCGGTGCCGTCGGGGCAGGTGCCGGGAGCCGCTCCCGGGAGCCGCTTTCCAGCGGGTGTCGGCTCCGGTGGACCGGAGCTGTCCCATAGTGCGGGGGGGGCAGAGCATCCCCGTGCCCCCATCCGTGCCCCGAGCCCCTTCCCTGCTCCCTGCGGTGCCAATCCAGGGGTGCTCGGTGCTGCCCGGGGTGCAGCCCTGGCAGGGACACCCTGGTGCTGTTTTGGGACCAGCAGCCGCTGAGCGATTGGTGCTTTGGGGTGAGCGTGTGGTGCCCCTTTCGGGTGCTGCTCCCTGCCCTGGCATGGCCGGGCACTGCTCGGAAAAGGGAAGTGAGGACTGTGAGCCAAAGGATGCTGCTCTGGAGTCCCGGCCGCTTCGGGGGTTGAGGTGAGGGGCCGCGTCCTCCTGCCAGGGCGGCTCTGGGAGCTGTGGGAGGACGCGGAGCACGGCAGCTCCGGCCATGCCCAGTGCCTGGCACGGTTTGTAATCAATGCCAGCGATTTAGAACCAGTCCGTGGTGCTGGAAGGGGGATCATGGGGCCCCAGCTGGGGTCTCTGGGGAAGAAGCCTTGTGCTCCGTGGGTGTCCGGACCTTCCCTCAGCTCCGGCTGCCGAGGGCTGGTGGGTTCGGTGCCGGCGCAGCAGACGGTGACAGATGCTGGTGGGATGATGGGGCAGGAAGAAGCCGCTGCCTGTGGGATTCTCCGGGAGCGGGGCTGGCACGAAGAAACCCCCGTCAGCCCTCCCGGGCCACCCCCGTGCGCCCCAAGCCCCCGCGGCCAGGACATCGCATCCCCGAAAGGACACGGTTGCTTGGTTGGGCTCCAGGTGAACTTCTCCTCAACTTCACGGAGAGAGAAGCTCCAGGAGCTCCCGGAGAACCATCTGCTGCTCCGGCTGAGCGGCGCTGGCAGCCGGGGCTGCGTGGGAGCGGGCACGGCGCGTTTCGGAGCGGCTCCGCACCCTGCCCACGCTCCAGGGCTCCCTGCTGCTGGCAGCCCCCTGGCCAGACCCCGTCCCCACCGAGGGTTGGGCATGGCTGTGACCAGCTGGGTGCCGTGAGGTGCCAGGGAGGATTTTATGTGCTCTAATGGCACATTCCTCACTTTCCCATCCCTAGGGAAGGTCTGGTGGAAGGTGCCCCTGTCCCTGGTGGAAGGTGCCCCTGCCCATGGCAGTGTGGCTGGCACTAAATGATCTCCGAGGTCCTTTCCAACCCAAACCATTCCAGGATGCTCTGATCATGCTCTGGCAAAGGCCATGGGGAGAGTTCTGAATTTTCAGTTGCTTTTGGAGTGTTTTTCTGCAGCCCAAAGGGAGCTCCTCCACATCTCCTCCACATTCCCGGTGCCATCGCCGCTGTCCTGCACGGACACCCAGCAGCCTGGTGGATCAGCTCCAGCGAGGAGAAGAGGGATCAGGCAGCTGCCAGGGTGGAGGAGGGCCTGGGAGGAGCATCCCTCTCCAGCCTGGCGTGGATTTCCCTTTCCAGGGGCAGCCATGGGCAAGCACAGCAGCAAGCTGGCCCCGGAGATGCTGGATGACCTGGTGAGGAGCACGGAGTTCAGCGAGCAGGAGCTGAAGCAGTGGTACAAGGGCTTCCTCAAGGACTGCCCCACCGGCATCCTCAACCTGGAGGAGTTCCAGCAGCTCTACATCAAGGTGGGCTCCAGCCTGGGGGGGGTCTGAGTGCTGCCTGGGGGGGGCTGGAGCACCACGGGTGCAGCCTCGGTGCTGAGTTCCCCCTCCTCACTTCGGTCCCTCTTCTCTCCTTCCCGCAGTTTTTCCCCTACGGAGACGCCTCCAAGTTTGCCCAGCACGCTTTCCGCACCTTCGACAAGAACGGGGACGGCACCATCGACTTCAGGGAGTTCATCTGTGCCCTGTCTGTCACCTCCAGGGGCACCTTTGAGCAGAAACTCAACTGGGCCTTCGAGATGTACGACCTGGATGGGGATGGGAAGATCACGCGCCTGGAGATGCTGGAGATCATTGAGGTACTGGTGCTTCAAATCAGTGGGGATTGTTCACTTTTCCCAGGCTTTTTGCTGCTCTTGGGTCCCTTCTGGTGCCAACAAAAAGGGGTTTTCCTATCTAGAGCCTTGTCTGAAAGGTACTTGATGTGAATCTGGTAGAAATGGGTCCCAACGAGCAGCAATCCCATCCCTGCCTTGTCCCAGGATCTTCTGTCCTTCCAACATTCCCTCTCATTCCCGTTCTCATCTCTCTCCAGGCCATTTACAAGATGGTGGGGACTGTGATCATGATGAGGATGAACCAAGACGGGCTGACGCCTCAGCAGCGAGTGGACAAGATCTTCACAAAGATGGACAAGGACAAGGACGACCAAATCTCCCTGGAGGAGTTCAAGGAGGCCGCCAAGAGCGACCCCTCCATCGTCCTGCTCCTGCAGTGTGACATGCAGAAATAGAGCCCTGGGGCTCAGGGCTGGACTGGCTGCAGCCAAACTCTGCCCCCTGTGATGGTTTCAATCCCTGTTTTTTCCCTGTTTGGCCCCCAGGCATGAGCCACATTCCGTTCCTCCTGCTGTCCCTGCATCCTGGGCAGCCCCCAATCCTCACCCTCCCAGGGCAGAGGTTGCTCTGAGTGTTGGCAGCTCTCTTCCACCCTGGAGCTGGACACTCAGCAGCCACTGGTGTGTCCTGGCTGACCAGAGCCCACCTTTCCCACATCCCTGCTGCTTTCTCCCTGCTTTCCCCCACTGTTCCACCTGGCCCCACTCCCTGATCCTAACAGAGACCAGCTCTGTGCCCTTCCTGCTGTTCCCCCCACCCTGTTCATGGCTTGTGATGTCTCCAGGGAGGCTGAAAAGTCCCAAGTCCTGCTCCTGGTCCTTCCTTCATTGGCAATTCCCTGGAAGGCTCCCCAGAGGGGCCAGGGCAGGGTCTTGCACCAGCTTTAGCTCTTCCACCTCCCCTTTTCCTGCTGGGAACAGCCAGCATTGGTCAGGACACTTCAGTGGAGAACAGAAGTGTCCAGAGCCAGCCCTGGATGTGGCCAGTGTCCGATCCCAGAAGCCACCTTCCATCCCATCAGGACCTCCACAGCTGCCCTGGCTGCACCTTGGGTGCTCTGTGGCATTCCTGACCTTCCTGAGGTGGCACCTGGGGTCCCAAACTGGAGGCAGAGTCAGGGCAGGTCCTGGTGCTGCTGTGGGGCTGGATGGGGGCTGTGGAGAGGCATGGATGGGTCCTGTACCTGCTGAGCCTCCCGGCAAAACTCTGAGGCCACAAGAAACAAATCTATCCCTTTCCTCCCCCCTCCCAGCCCGCTGCACCCACCCTTCCTGCCCCAGGCCAGGAATATTGTCCCAGGTTGGTGTTTATTCTGCACGTTGTGGTGTTGGTGGCTGTGGTGTCTGTTAGGAGGTGGTGGAGTCGTTATCTATTTTTTTAATGGAAAAATAAACTGTCCCCCGTGTGTGGTGTCCCCCCCTGAATGGTTCCTTGGGGGGGCAGCTGGCTCGGGGCAGGGAGGTGACAACACCACACTCCTGGGCATCGTTTAGGGGTCTCACCTGAGCCTGTGGCACCCCAAGGGATGGAAAAACCCCTGGGGACAGCACAGCGGGGCTCAGGCTGGGGTGGGGAGCCCTGAAGGTGAGTGGGAGAGAAACCTTTCAGTCGTGCAGGCAGCTCTGGGGAAGGGAATGTCACTTTTGAGGTGGGGAAGCCCAGACCCCAAACCTCCCTGGAAATGGGTTTGATTTGTCATCCAGGAGCTGTGCCCTTCCCTCGGGGCTGGCGGCTTTGTCCTGGGCTCCATCGGGGACCTGCTCCCGGTGCATCTTTGTCCTTCTTTTCTCCACCCCCAACCTTCCCCGCACAGATTTTCCTCTGGCCGCTCTTCTCCCTCAGCAGCCTGCACAGACGGTGACTGTTGCTAAGGAGCTCTCACCAAATTTTTAATCCTTCTCTGTAATCAATGCTGTGCAGCAGGGCCGGCTCCCAGCTCGCCCCATCCCGCCTGGATCCTGCAATTCCCCAGCCCTGCTGCGTCCTGCAGCAGCCCAGCACCGGAGCACGGGGACGGGAGGCTGCCAAAAGCCTGGCAGGAGAGTTTATTTTTAGGAGTGCTGCTGAGGGGGAGAGCTCTGCACCTCGGGCTTGGCCGCTCTGCTTTCCAGGAGCCGCGCGTGTGAGTTTGCAGCTCGGCAGCGCTGGGGAAAGAGGGAACACGGGGCAGGTTGTCCCACCCTGTGGGAGCTGGGGACGTGCCAGGGATGCTGCCTGAAAGGGCAGAAGCTCAAAATCTCTGGAGAGAGCTCCAAAAATAGCCTCGGTGGTGATCCCGCAGCTCTCCGAGCTTCCCTTAGGGCCACCCCAAAGGAGGCTCAGGTGTTTCCCAGCCCGGAGCTGCGAAGGCCCTGGGGAGAGGAAATCTGTGAGGCTGAAACGATGGCGAATTCCCGAAGGGTTTGGGATTCCTGGAGCCAGCCCTGCTCACCAGCACCCGGCTTCCCCTGGCTCTGCTCTCCTGCTCCTTGTTGGATCGGTCTCATGGATGGGGCACGGGGGTCCCCAAGGCTGTCGCCTGTAGGGAGGGTTGTTCTTTAGCTGGAGAGCGGGGATTTGGGTAAAACCACGGGGATTTGGGTAAAAACCCTGTTCTGTGACCTCCCCCCAGGAGCTGCCCTGTTCCAGGTGAGATCCTCCATCTCCTGCCCCTGGGTTTGGTCTCTGGGATGCGCTCCCTGCTCCCCAAGAGTTTCTGGGGCTCTGCTGCTCGTGGTGGAGTTTTTATCCTGAGCCGAACGTGCAGCTCCGTGGCTGCTCCCACCAGCGCTCGAGGGACTGGAGAGCTTTAATTAACACCCACACTAATTCCATGAACTAGCGAACGGCACAGGTCACCCTGGCACGGAGCAGGGTCCCCCCACCCCTCTGTCCTCCCCCGCTGCCACAGCCCTGGCTGTTCCATCCTCTCCAGCTGCCGGCACTGAGCACCCTCGGGCTGCTCCCTGCGCTCCCCGAGGATGCCCGAACCCCAGAGATTCGCGGCGTGGGACGAGCAGGAGCTGCTGTCCCCCAGGGATGCCCCATCCCTTCCTGCTCCGTGTCCTCCCGGGGCCCTGCTGATGCCACCTTTGTCCCCAGCTCCTTCCCCTCGCTCCCGGGGCTTCGCTGGCTCTGCCTTGGAGCGGGGGGTTCCCTCCTCAATTTCCCGCAGCTCCTCGGTATCACCCGGGGTGGGGGAGCGCGGCGGCGGCGAGGAGCGCTCGGTGCCGAAGAGGTTAATCCGTGTCCCGGTGGACTGAAACCCCAGAGCTTCATGGGATGCCTTATAAAGCGCATTCCGCCGGGCCGGCCCCGGCTCCGGGAGCTCCCGGGACTCTCGGAGCCGCCGCCGCGCACGGACCGGAGCCGCCGGAGCCGCCGGTGCCCCGGAGCCGCCGCGCTATGGAGCAGCCGGGCCCCGCCGGGGCTCCGGGGCGGCCCTGGGATGAAGCCAAGGCTTTCTACGACAACCTCGCCCCCAAGAAGAAGCCCAAATCGGTGAGAGCCCCCGAGGTGCCGCGCAGCGCTCCCTGCCCCGGGGGGATTCGCCCCTCCCGCCCCGCCAGCCCCATCTCCTGCGGGGGCCCCCGGGGCTCTCCAGGTATCCCATCCTCCCGCAGGCTCTCCGGGGTCCTCCTGGGTGCCTCATCTTCTCTGGATTCCCCCGTGGAACCCCCCCGGGGTGTCTGTGGGTGCCCCATCGCCTCCAGGCTCTCTGGGGTCCCCTCCCCGTGCCCCCTTTCCTCCACGTGCTTTGGGGTCCCCCGCAGCGTCTCCACGTTCCCCATCTCCCCCAGGCTCTGTGGGGTCCCCCGTGGTGTCTCCGGTGTTTCTTTGCTCCTCGGGGGATGCCCCAGGCTCTCCCACTCCTTCATGGCATCCCCTGAGTTCCCCTTGGTTGCTTGGGGTCTCTCCGGTTTCCCCCGGTCCCTGCGGGTTCCTGCAGCTCGCTCCTGGCTCCCTCCTGGGCTGAGGTGTCCTTGCAGAGCCGCCCGGTGCCCCGTGAGCCGCCCGTGCCCTGCGCCAAGGCTGGAGGCCCTGCCAGAGACCGCGGGGGTGGCACTGCCCGAGCCGGGGACGGCCCCGGGGCCGGATCCGTGCCCGGGGTGTCACAGGGATATCGGGGCCCCTGCCCGGGGTGTCACAGGGGCATCGGGGCCGGATCCGTGCCCGGGGTGTCACAGGGGTATCGGGGCCGGATCCCTGCCCGGGGTGTCACAGGGGTATCGCTGCCCCTGCCCGGGGGTGTCACAGGGGCATCGGGGCCGGATCCGTGCCCGGGGTGTCACAGGGGTATCGGGGCCCCTGCCCGGGGTGTCACAGGGGTATCGGGGCCCCTGCCCGGGGTGTCACAGGGGTATCGGGGCCGGATCCGTGCCCGGGGTGTCACAGGGGTATCGCTGCCCCTGCCCGGGGTGTCACAGGGGTATCGGGACCCCTGCCCGGGGTGTCACAGGGGTATCGCTGCCCCTGCCAGGCTCCGGAAGATTAGAGGGACAGCCTGCGTTATCTAACGAGGGCTGAGCCTGCCGGCTTTAAACACGGGAGCGCCTGGAAGTGCGGCCGTGTCCCGGAATGGCAGCGGGCGAGCGGGGCTGGCAGCCCGGCAGCGCTGGGGGGCTGTGCCCGGGGAGGGGCTGGCACTGCCCCTGCAGCCTGCGAGCCCCCCCAGCCACGGCCACCGCCACCCTCGGGGCTGCGGGACCCCCGAAACGTGGGGCTGTGGTGGGGGGCGAGGTGGGGGGCTTTGGGGAGAGCTGGCACCTTCCGTGGCAAAGCCCGGCGTGTGCCCTCTCCGCGAGGGGACGTGACCAAACCCTGGCTTGGGGCAGTTCCCTGCTGGGCACCCGAGTGCCACCGCCGGTCCCGGAGCCACTGCCAGCTCCGGTCGCTGCTGCCCGTGCCCTTCGCAGAGGAGAGGGACAGCCCGGCTCGGGGGGCAGGATGTGGTTACTTGTCTTTCATGCCACGCTCTGCCCATGGATGCCAGCCCAGGCTCCTCCTCTTCCTCTCCTGGCACTTGTGTGAGCAGTGACCCATCCCTGCTGCCCAACCAGGGGGGGGAAACTGAGGCACGGGGGCGGCTTTGCGAAGCTCAGACCCCGCAGCTGGGCTGTGTCATCCTTCTGTGTGGGGCTGGGGGTGATGCCAGGCTCTGTGCCCCTCTGCTGGGGCAGGCTGGGGGCTCGGTGCCCGCGGGCAGCCGGCTCAGCTGCCCTCAGGCCGCCAGGCAGCTGTCGGCCCCGGTGTGACGGATGGCTGCAGGCAGGGCGCTTTTCCGCAGTATAAATAATGTTCTTGGAAAACTCAAAACCAACCCCGGCCGTCGCCCTGAACTTTAATCTGATCCCGAGCAGAGGGGCTCGGGAGGAATTCAGGCAGCTCCGGGCACTTCCCTGGATGCTGCAGAAGACCAAATTCTTGTGATAAATTCAATATTCAGAGGTGGGTTTTGATCACGGGAAGGGAAGAGGAGCTCCAGGGTCAAGCACCGTCCCCGCTCCAGCTGCAGCATCCCAAAAATCAGGCACATGGATCCACACCAATGGATCCTGAAGGATTTCCTTTGGGAAATGGGGTTTGGCCTCGTCCATCTGCACCCTTGGGGGTGCTGGGTCTGTCCGTCCTCTTGGCCGTGGGAGCAGGAGGGAGCTGTGGGAGCTGCGAGGTGACAGGAGAAAAGGTGGTTTTGGGAACGGGTTATGGGGGCATTCCAGCTCTTCCCACGGCTGCTCCTGCCAGGGAGGTCAGCAATGAGACCTGTCACCCTTCAGCAATGCTGGAAATGTCCCCCAGCCTCTCCAGTGACGCCCAGGGGGGTCAGGGCTGGTTTTTTTCTGGCTCCCTTCCTCTGGGCACTCATTCGAGACCCATGGGTCTCAGCCGTGTGCCTGATTTTTGGGATGCTGTTGCTGGAGTTCCTCTTCCCTTTCCGTGCCCAAACCCCACCTCTGAACGTTGAATTAATCACATGAATTTCATCTTCTGCAGCATCCAGGGAAGTGCCCAGAGCTGCCAGAATTCCTGCAGGATTTTAGGACAGGGCTGGGTCCAGCTCCAGGCAGTTCAAAAAGGTCGAGGGGTGTGGGATGGGGTCCCCACTGTGGCTCCTGCCTGTGGTGGCCTCCGGGGCTCCAGGGAAGCTGTCGGGGTTGGGGTGGCACTTGGGCACCTGTGGCTCTTGTGGGTGGGAGGCCACGGTCCCACTGCTCATCCCAGCAGCCTGTGGGATTTCCAAATGTCTGCCTCTAATCCTTGGGGGGCTGCTGGGGATTTGCATCTGATTAGAGCAGCGATTTAAAAGCTGCCAGCTGTTGGGTGTGCAGGGGAGGAAAAATTGGGCTGTTTGCAGTCACTCCTGAAATACACCTTCACCCCAAATCTGCGGGGTTTGGGGTCTGGGATGGGGTTTGCTGGAGTTGGAGCCTGATGGAAAGGTCTTTTCACACTTCTGAGATGGGGTTTGGGCCTCGTGGAGCACCTGGAGCTGTGCCAAGGGTTGATGCTCCCCTTGGGAGGGCTGGGCTGGTGGGACACGTCTCTGGTTGTCCCTCCTGTCTTGCTGACCCTAAGGATGGACCCAGGATTGGGATGGGACCACTCCTCTGAAACCCATCATTAACCTCTTGCCCGAGGTTCAGGATGGGGCTGGACCTGACCTTCCCGTGGGAAGGGAGAGGAGCTCACCATGAACCCCCCAGGCAGCAAATTCAGCTGGATTCGGCTGAGCGGAGCCTGGACTTGTGTTGGATGAACTTTCACTGACCTTGGCTGACCTTGGATGCTGCTCTGAGGGGAAAAGAGAGTTTGTGATTCAGCCTGAACCCTCCGGGGCTGGGACAGAAGGAGCAGGAGGCCGTGGTGGGATGGGGGCTGAGGGACCAAATCTACCCCAGCCAGGACCAGGCGTGGGACCCCTCCCATGCAAATTTCGTGTCAGAGAAGGGTGTTTGCCTTGAAGCATCCCGATTTCTGGGGAAAAGTGGGCTTGGGTGGGTCGTTAGCAGCACTCAGACGGAGGATTTGAGGTGCCGCGGTTCCTGAGGCTTTTGAAAGCTCATTTTTTTGGGCGTCCTGATGACCATCTGCAGCACTAATGGGGACGGAGAGGCATCCAAACAACCTCGGGGAGGGAACGCTTCCAAATGAAACCTCCACTTCAAAGAAATGTCAAAATGCAGATCCCTCCTCGCAGCGCAGAAATCGCCTCATTTTTCAAATGTCAGCATTTCCCAGAGAACAGCGGGGCCGTTCCAGCCCAGCCGGAGCTGGGAGCTGCCTTAGCACCAGCGTGAGACTTTCCTGCCCCGAGTGCTCCAAAAGGTGCAAATCTTCCTTGGCAGGATCCATCGGGTCCCATTCCCAGAAGCTCCCTGCCCGCAGGCACCTGGGGCTCCGGCAGCCCACGCCGGGGCAGAGTCAGGCCCCGAGCTGAGGGTTATTTTTATTGCTGTGTTTATTGCCTCTTAAACGAACCTCCCGGAGGGCTGGAGCCTTTCGGAGGCGGGGAAGGGACCTTGAACAGCCGAAGGTGTGCGCCGGGAGCGGGGAAGAGGGAGGTGGAAACTCCCTCTGGGCACCCGGCTTGGCTTGTGGCCCCAAACATCCTTCTCAGCCCCCTGAACACGCCTCAGTGCTGTTATAGCTGGGCTGCTGACCTGTTTTCCCTGCTGGGAATCTCCCTCCAGGGCTGACCCTGCTCCAGGATCAGGGAGCAAACACCCGGCAGCTTTCCTGTGCACCCGGGCACCGCGGGGATTTGGGAGCAGGATGGAGCAGCAGGGCTCCAGCTAATGGCCGGATGCCCCAAGCCCTTTCATAGCTATTAATATTTTCAGCTAATAAATGGCCCATGACACCGGGGTTGTTAATTAATGAGCTGAAGCGCCAAGGCTTGGCCCGTGACCAATTAACAGCCGACACTCCTCGGGGACCCGGCTGTGGCTCACTTGGAGCGGTGTTGGCGTCCTGGGGCAGGTCCTGCCTGTCCTGGGGGTTGTCCCCTCGCTTTCCTAAAAGAGCCGCTTCCCAAGGGGATCCGCTTTCCCTGCAAACGCATCCCCGTGGCCGCAGCGATGCTCTCAGCCCCGCCTAATCTGCGTCTCGTCCTAATCGCCCGCTGTTCAAGCGCTTTGCTGGGGATTTGGGGGGATTTTGGCGACGGATGCAGCCTTTGCAGAGGTGCCTGGGATGGACCTGGCGCTGGGAATGGCGTGGAGGCTCCCAAGGGCTCATCCCCGGGTGGGGTTGAGGGCAGAACGAGCCCCAGGGCGAGCCCAGCCCTGCGGGGAGCGAATCCCCGGTGAGGTGCGGCCGGGGCAGCTCGGCCTTGCCAGGCTGCTGCTCCCGGAAAGTTCAGCCCTGGGCAGGGCAGGGTGGGAGCTTGGACTTTGGAGCAACTGGAGGAGGCAGCCTCCACCCTGGGCAGGAGGCATTGCCGGAGGATTACTCACGGCTAACGTGGCACTGAGCATCCTGGAGATCACACGGGAGCAGGGGCGAGGTGTTCCTGCAGCGCTGAGGGGCCTGGATTTCGCAGGGATGCATTCCTGAGCTTCCTGAACTCCTCTGGAGGGGACAGGGCTCCCTGTGCCACTGTCCCTCGGCAGGATTCGCTGTCCTGGCAGCCAGGATTTCTCGCAGGCCATCAGTAATTAAGTTATTTTTGTGCTCACGAGTGAGGGATGGGGATTAACACCCTTTCTGCCCTTCGAGGGGAGAGGGAGGACGGGTGGGGGTCAAGAGGAGCTGGACTTCCCTGCCATCCCCTCTGTCCCTGCCGGGTCCCTCTGGAGGTGCCTTCAGCCAGAGGAGGTTTTGGATTTGGGTTTCGGATGGAGCTCTCAAACATGAATAACAATGACTCATAAATCGTTGCTTGCACCACCTGTTTGTCACGTTTCCACCCACAATAATTCTGTGGAGTGCTCAGAGGAGCTGAGCTGGCACGGGCTGTTTGTCACATCTGGACGGCATCACGGGATGCGGATCTGGCTCAGCCGCAGAGCGCCGCTTCTTCCTGGCTTGGTGGGGAGGGGAGGGTGGGAAAAACCACCCAAATCCCTTCCTCACGGGCTCCAGCGGGGTCTGCCTGGGTTCTGGGAGCCTGTTTGGGTTTGGGAACGGGATCTGAGGTGTCCTGAACGTGTGGGGATGGAGCATCAGGGCTTCATCTGTCCAAGGACGGGGATGCAGCAGCTCTGTTGTTCTCCAGGTCGCTGCAGAGGCGTCCCTCACCCCGTGGCCTTTCGTGCTGGGAGCCAAGCAGTGCCACCCCAATCTGGGAGCAGGGGCTGCCTCCTTAATTTCCCCTCTCTGCCCTCAGCCAAAGCCCGAGAACGCCATCACCATCGCCGTGTCCTCGCGGGCGCTGTTCCGCATGGAGGAGGAGCAGAAGATCTACACGGAGCAAGGGGTGGAGGCCTACGTCAAATATCAGCTGGACCACGAGAACGAGCCCTTCCTTCCTGGGGCTGCTTTCCCCTTTGTCAAGGTGAGCAGCCACAGAGCTGTGGTCCCCAAAAATTTTGGGGAGACAGAGCTTGAGCAGCAGGGCAGGAGGGATGGAGCCACGGAGCAAACGGAGGGCAAAAATAAAACCTCCCAGCAAGGGATGTGCTGCTGCCAGGGCTGCGTTTTCCCATCTTGAGCCCAAGAATTGAACAAATAATCTCCTTGGATGGCATTGAAAGTTTCCCTTTAGGGAATTGGTTTGGTTTTTTTTTTTAATTATGATTATTATTACAATTTATTTATTCTCACAAATTGGCTGAGTTTAGCCTTGCTCCCGAGTCGGCCAATTTCTAATTCTGATGTGTTGAAATGAGGCATTTCGAAGTTGAAAAATATTTTCTCACTGCTGCCCCACTCAGTGCAGTTTTGGGCGCTGGAACCCGTTCCTGGTGAATAAATTAATCAGCTCTGTGGGGCAAGACTTGTTCCTGATCACTCAAAAAACACTTCCCTGCAACTCGGAGCTGATTTATCCTCGTTTAATAACTCAAAACCTTCCGTGTTTGAAAACAGAAGAGTAGCAAGGTGGGGTTTTTTCCCCCCAAAAAATGAATCTGGTTTTTCCCAGCTTGGCTCGGGGCCTAGCTGGGCTCGGGGCCTAGCTGGGCTCGGGGTTTTTGGTGACCAGAAGTGTTTTGGTGGGTGGGAGAGGGGTGAGGGCCACGCCTGGGGGGTGCTGGCTGACCCCCACCCCGCTGTCCCTGGGGTGCTGCAGGCGCTGGAGGCGGTGAATGCTCAGCTCCGTGAGCTCTACCCCGACAGCGAGGAGCTCTTCGACATTGTCCTCATGACCAACAACCACGCCCAGGTTGGGGTTCGCTTGATCAACAGCATCAACCACTACGGTAAGATGGGGACTAAGCTGTCCTCGCTGGCTTTTGGGTGGTGTCACTGAGAAAACGAGATGTTTTCTATGTTTTCTCCCATTTTTCCCGCTTCTCCTGGATTTTCTGGGGGTTGAGCAGGAGCTGGCTGGTGGGGAGGGGCTCTGGCTGCTGACCAAAATTAACCCTGGTCCTTCCAGCAGCAAGGCTGGGTTTGGGGGGGCAACCATGCTCACCCCATGGTGTCTCTTGTCCTCAGATCTGTTCATCGAGAGGTTCTGCATGACGGGAGGAAACAGCCCCATCTGTTACCTCAAGGCCTATCACACCAACCTCTACCTCTCCTCCGACGCCGAGAAAGTGAGTGGGGCCATTGAAGAGGGTGAGTCTGGGGTCCAGCTCGGGGGTGGGGGGCAGCGGAGGGGAGCCCAGAGCCCTCAGGGGGGTTAATCCCAAAAAAACATCTCCAATTTCCATGTCCCTGAGCCGACGTGCGCTTAGGGTTTGCCTTGCCCCGCATCTCTGATGCTGCAAAGAGCCTCCAGTTTCCATAGAAATGAGCCTTTCCTGCAGCTCCCCAGCTCTCCTGAGGCAAAGGCAGTGTTTTTCCTCCTTAATTCCTGTATGCAAAGGGTGATTTGTCATCTGGGGTTTTGTTTTGGCCCTGGAAGGTCTCAGGCCCCGAGCTGCAGGTGCCTCCTGGGCGCGTTTCCTCGTGGCGTTTTGCTTCCACCCCGTCGTGTTTTCCCTCTGCTCCTCGGCGGCCGGGCCACGGGGACGGATCCTTGGGTGACTTCCACCTCTTGCCTCACCCTCAGGGATCGCCGCTGCCACCATCTTCAGCCCCAGCAGGGACCTGGAGGTGTCGGAGAAGCAGCTGAGGGTGGCGTTCGACGGGGACGCCGTGCTCTTCTCGGACGAGTCGGAGCAGATCGTGAAGGCTCACGGCCTGGACATGTTCTTCGAGCACGAGAAGGCTCACGAGAACAAGCCCCTGGCACAGGTAGAGCCAGGCTGAGGGCAGGGAAAGGCTCAGGGAGAGAATCAACCCTCACTTGGATGCTCCCCGCTCTGGGATCAAGCCCAGAGCGGGGTGCGAGGTGGGGCAGCAGCTGCCGAGCCAGGGGGTGGCTTTGGGTTGGTTTTTGGGGGGCAAAGGGGTCATCCAGCAGCTCTGGGATGGGAAGGATGACACGGAGGCACCTCCTCGCTCCAACAGGGCCCCCTGAAGGGCTTCCTGGAGGCGCTGGGGAAGCTGCAGAAGAAGTTCTACTCCAAGGGGCTGCGGCTGGAGTGCCCCATCCGCACCTACCTGGTGACGGCGAGGAGCGCTGCCAGCTCGGGGGCCCGGGCCCTAAAAACTCTGCGCAGCTGGGGCCTGGAGACAGACGAGGCTCTGTTCCTGGCTGGGGCTCCCAAGGGGCCTCTGCTGAGGAAGATCAGGCCCCACATCTTCTTCGACGACCAGATGTTCCACGTGGAGGGCGCGCAGGAGATGGGCACCGTGGCCGCCCACGTCCCCTACGGCGTGGCCCAGCAGCACAAGCGGCCGGCGAGGGACAAGCAGCAAACCCCCAACAGCAAATAGCAGAGCTGGGTGGTCCCCAAAACCCCCAGCATGGACCTCACCCCGTGTGGTGGGCAGGGTTTGTGCTGGGAATGGGAATTCACCCCTCAGTCAGGGGCGGGGAGAGAGGAGGAAAAGTTTCCTCAATGCCTCCGTTCCTCAGGGTCTTGTCCCCGTTCCTGGTGGGGCTGGAGGCTCCTGGGTGCCAGGAGATGTTTTCCCAGCTCTGCGCTCGCTTCAGGCAATGCCCCTCGAGGATGGGTCTGCCCTGTGTGGAATCTTTGTGCCGGGCAGGTTTAATTTATTTATTTAAAGCCCCCCCTCCCCGAGTGACTCCCAAAGCCTTCTGGCTTCCCAAGCAAATGTTTAGGCTGAACTGTTGGACTGGAAAGTTGGGAGCACCCGAAAACTTCCCTGAGCAGCATCAAAACAAAATGTTGTCCTTTTTAATTGGAATTAAACCGTGATGTTTTTCCTTCACAGCCCCAGCTGCTGCTCCTCAACCAGAAAATATTCAATGTCTGTCCTTTCACCAAGATTTTGCCAGCTTAAATTTGGAAAAATACAAACAAATACTTGACATATTTGAAAAAAAACCCCCAAAAAAATCCTGTTTCCTGCTTGGAACTTTGGGCTGGTGTATTGTTGGCCCAGGTTTTTCTATTTGGGTTTCACACTTGCATGATTTAGCACTTAAAACCAATAATCTCAGCGAGGCATCCAAAGCCCAGCTTGTCCAAGGGCTGCAGACACACGCCCAGGGCTTGAATGCAGTTAAAAGCAGGCCCTGATATATTAGGGACATCATTTGAAGTCCATTTAGGTAAATCTGCAGAGAATTTCAGCCCAGGGATTTCAATTAAAGGATTTTTTTTCTCCCTTTCTAGGCTGAGCCCGTATGAGTTGATAATCTTTTTCTCCTCAGCTTCTTAAAACCTCTGGTGCTTCCCAAAATAGACACCTCTGTTAGCGATGCTGCGAGAGACCCAAATCTCTGATTAAAAAACAGGATGGGAAATCAATCGGGGAGAAACCGGTGTGAAAATCACGCTGAGGTTTCTGCTCAAAGCCCTGTCCCAAAGGAGACACTCGGGAGGAAAATGTAAAGATTTTTTCTTCCTTTTCCTGGTTTTTTTTTTTTCCCTCTCTATTTTTTTTTTCCTTTTTTTGCACGACACCCCACGGCTGAGCAGGAAGGATGCTCAGTATTATCAGACAGCTTTCTACAAACCCCATGGGCTGCAATTTTCCAAGTTGAGTGTCTGGCTCTTTCCAGGGAAGTTTCAGCTCAACCAGCGAGGCTGGAGCTGGAGTCATCACCCGTTTGAGTAACACAGACATAACCAGGCTGGTGATGCCTTCAGTGGCTCGGGAGACTTTTCTCATTGCACTAAATCCTGCTCTGGCAGAGAAAAGCAAATTGCACTTTTTTCCCCTCCCCTCCAAAAAAAAATCCAACTGTCACATCTGAGTGACAAACACCTCGGAGGAAGGTCTAAAATCCAAACAAAAACAATCTTGGGAGAAATGAGTTTCTGAGTACCACACTCGGGATTGTGGAAAGGTCTCGTCTCGTTTAACCTGAAGCCAAGATTTTGGGATCTGAACTGGACCTTGGAGACCTTTCTGGCAGCTGGGAGGAGGGAGCACAGCCTGGCCTCCCAGTAAACATTTCCAAGGTGTTTCCTGAAGATCGTGGAAGCCCAGCCAAGCCCGGCTTGTGCGGGGGAGAGGAGGCTGCAGGAGGAGTGGGATTGTGAGCCAGCCCTCGGGAGCAGGGCAGGGCACACGGGGATGTGTCCCTGGCATCATCCAGAGGTTGGCAGGGCTGGGCTGGCAGGAGGAGCTGCTGGAGCAGGAGCCCAGGTTGGGAATGCTGTTAGCCCCTGGCCAGCACTGGGTTGTGGTTTTGGGGCAGAACTCTGGATTTTAGCAGGCTCCTGTTGCCTCTCCGGGTCCCTGAGGTGCGCAGGGAGCGGGGTACAAGCTGGGGACAGGGTTTTAGTGACCCTGCTTCAGCTCCTCCTGCTGCCAGGGCAGATATGGGGCTCTCTGGGAGATGTGGGGCCCGGGAAAGGGGTCCCAGGTGAGCCAGACCTCCCCGAATGGAGGATTTTCCATTCCCACCACGGCTGCCCCTTTTGCTTTTATCCACGTGGCTTCCTCTGTTTTGTTTGTTTGGGGTTTTTTTCCCTCCTCCATCACTACAACTGGAAGAAAAGGACTTGGGTGCTTCCCTCGTGTTGGGAGGTACCAGTGGGGTCAGGCCTCTCGTGGTGTCCTGGCTGCCAACTGGACTTTTCCTGCTGTGTGTTGTTGCTGTGGGTTTCACTTCATTGTCCTCCCGTGGTTTTTTGCCATGTTAATGGAATCCCTCGGGCTGTTTTTCCCTAATAAACCGTGTTGGTCCCAGCCCAGCTCCCAATGAGTGTTTGGCTCCCTGGTGCAGGGTCTGAGCTCCCTGCTTGGGACCTCCCAGGTTTTATGGGGTGACAAGAAGGGAAAAAGGGGGGTTTGGGGTTGAAGGGAATTCAGAAAATGGGATTAAAACACCTGCTTAGGGACTGGAGACCTGTGGGAGAGGTGGGATTCCACAGGGCTGGGATGTGGCATGATACAAATGCCTCCCTCTGCTTCCTGAGTGGCTTCTGGGGCTCGTGATGAAGCCCTGGGTAAAAAACACAGCTCGGCAGGAGATTTTTGTCAACCTGATCTTCTCCCAGCCAACAGGTGGGAGGCAGCAGAAGCTCGAGGGAGGAGATTTATGGCTGCTGAAGCAGGGGCTCCACCCGAGCAGCGACACTGCAGCTCCGGCTCCTCCCTGCCAATGAGGGGAACAGATGGACGGAGGGGAAGCAACAAATTCTCCATCCATCACCAAATATAGCCAAGGAATGTCCGTAGGCCCCAGGGCAGCATCCCTGCTATGGGTGTTCGTTTAAGGGATGGACAGCCCTCAGCAGAGAGCTCCTGCTTCGCTGGAATGCCTCCCCCCAGCCCATCCCCAAATCCTGCTGTGCTCTTCCACCAGATGCCTGGAGGGGGGGAAAAACAAAAAAAAAAAAATCAAATTCCAGCGCAGATTCCAGCCTGTGATGCAGCAGGGAATGTCCAGGTGGGTCCAGCCAGTCCTGGGAGGTCGGGATGTCCACGGCAATGCCAGGAGCTGCAAAGACAACCCCAAGCCCTTGATGGTGAGGGTTGACACCGAGATCAGGGAGGGTCAGGGAGAGGTTTGTGCAGGTGGATTTGGGATGCTTGGCTCGGCTTTGCTGCAAGCCCGAGGTTTGGATTCTGCTGCCTGTTTTCCCTTCATCAGGCACGGCAGGGTTTTGCAGGGAGCGTGCTTTGAAATCAAGCCCGTGGAGGAGGAGGAGGAGGAGGAGGAGGAGGAGGAGGAGGAGGAGGAGGCAGAGCTGGTGGGAATTGTGCTGCCACTCAGCAATTGTCAGCACAGATGTTCCCGAGGTAATCACAGCCCTGAAGAGCAGGAGCTGCTTTCTGTGATGAACCCAGGATTTAACCCCGAGAATTTGTGGGGTGTTTTGGTGAGGGTGGGACACCCCTGCTGACCATGGCAGGGAGGTCAGGCCGAAAGTGGGCTCTGCTCTCCTGCTCCTCCATGTGCACCAGGACACCTCCCTGCCTCAGTTTCCCCCTCACCATGACAGAATCAAGGCATCCCAGATTGGTTTGGGTTGGGAGGGACCTTAAAGCTCATCCCATCCCACCCCCTGCCACAGGCAGGGACACCTCCCACTATCCCAGGTTGCTCCAAGGCCCATCCAACCTGGCCTTAGACACTTCTTAGGACAGTGAATTCAAAACTGATGAATGATCCAGCAGGAATGTCAGGTCTAGAGGACGACTCCAGCTCCTTAGGGAGGGAAAGCAGAAAGCCAGGAGTGCTCTGAAGCGCAGAGAAAACCCTGCAGGTCCCAGTGTGTGGGGGCCACACAAATCCAGGTCTGTGTTGTGGCCTTGGCCCTGAGGGACCCCAGGTGGGAGCTCCTCTGCAGCAGATTTGGCTTTACAACCCCGAGCTGGGACCTGCAGCCATCCCAGGGGGATAAAATGTCAGGGCAGGGGAGCTGGTGACAGGGTGACAGAAACACCCGGAGCTGGAAGGACAGATAAGGAGCCCTGGCAGCAGGAGAACAAGCAGAGGGCACCTGCTATCAGCACCGTGCCAGGATTTGAGCAGCCCAAGCAGCTCGTCCCTTCCACACTGCTATTTTTAGCAGTGCTTGCTGATGCCTCTGTCACCGGTGCCTAAAATGGTCCCCCCCGAGCACACCCGGGGCCACCAACGAAGGAGTGTGGAGCCACTCATGGCCCTGCTGGCAGCCAGAGGAAGCAGGAGCCTCCCCCTGCCAAGAGGCAGCTCCGAGCTGGGCCAGCTCCTCGGGACGGGCTCCAGAAGGTTCGTGTTTAGGGTCTGGCCCCTCTCTGGGAGTCAGAAGGGTGCATGAACCCACCTTCCACCTCCCCAGACCTGGGAATTGCCCAGCTCTGGCTGGGGATCAGTCCCTCGGTGTGGGTCCTTAAGGGAGCCGTGGGGTGGCTCTGTGGGAGCAGCTTCCGCCCACGCCGCTGGGAAAAACCCTTTGGCTGCTGGAGCAACACGGGAGAGGGCAAAGATCTCGGGGGCACGGAGCAAACCCACCCTGATCCCTGCCTGGAGAGCCCCTTCCATAAAAAAACTGCCTCCTTTCCCTCGTTCTGCCCAGACCGGGGAGCGACGGAGGCGGAGATCTCCCTGTCCTGGCGTTTTCCCATTCCTGCAGCGAAGGCTCCGTTACCAGGGCTGCGCTTCAAAGCTTTGCTGGCAGTGCTGGGATGGGGCTGTGCCATAATCCCCGCTGGGAGAAGGACAGAGGAGAGCAGAGCAGGGATCAGGACCTACTGGAGCTACAAGAAACCCGGAGAGGGGACTTTGGACAAGGGCATGGAGGGACAGGATGAGGGAGAGTGGGTTTAAGCTGAGGGAAAGGTAGATTTAGGTTGGATATTGGGAAGAAATTCTTCCCTCTGAGGGTGGTGAGGCCCTGGCACCGGCTGCCCGGAGAAGCTGCAGATGCCAGGGAGGATAAATGAGGGAAAATCTGCTCCGATTGCACTGTGAGGGAAGCTTGGCTTCCCCGGGCTGTGCTGACTTTTGGTGGGAATTGGAGCAGGAGCGGACATTGGAATTCACGCCCGTCCTGATGGGGATGCGTTTGCCCCAGGGAACGGGGGAACATTTCTTTTGGGGATGGGATGGGGACAGGAACAGGGACAGGAACAGGGACATAAACAGGGACAGTTGTGGTGCCGAGCAGGTGCCACGAGAGGGCGAGGAGGGCTCTGCGGTGCCACCAGAGGTGGCCCAGTGGCCAATGTCCCCCTCCTTGGTGTCCTTCGTGGGCCAACGTGCCCTCAGTGGCCGTGCCACCTTCCACGGTGCCACCCGGTGCTCCTCGCCCTCAGGTGCATGTTTGGGGAGCGTGAAGGGGCATCTCTGCCTCAGCACAGCCCCGGGGGCCCCCTGAACCCCCAGACTGTCCCCAACCCACCCCACTGCGGGGTTTGACCTCCATGTGAAGGGGCTGCTTGGAGCCCACCCAGCTGGGCACAGAAAGGTTTTCCTGGGTGCCAATTCTGGCACTGAGGACACTTCAGCGCCATCTCAGGCATTTTGTTACCCAGGCTGACCTGGCTGGGGGGCTGTGGGGCTGCCCCACGTGGCACGGGTGGGGCGATGGGGGCCTGTCCTGCTGGCTGCACAAACAGGCCCCGCTTCCTCGGCGGCCTCCTCCAGGTGCGGCTGGGAATCATTAGGAGCTCTCCGCGCCGGCTGAGTGTGGGAACTGGAAGAGAAAGCTGGAGAGAGGCCTCCTTTCATCTCCCCACTCCCTCCTCCCCCCGCGTCTGCCAAGCCTGGCTTCCTTTTGAATCCTTTAGCTGGTGCCAAAGCGAGGGAGAAGAGGAGGGGGGAAGAAAGAGAAAAAGGGAGGGGGGGAAAAAAAAAAAAAGGCAACAACCACAGGAATGTGGCCGGGGATCTGGCTTCATTCAGGCTGCCGAGCCCTGAATACCCCGGCTCTGCTCGGGGAGCTGGAGGGAGGCCGTGGCAAAAGTGGGAAAACAACCGGGGAAGCGCCGTGAGTGTCACCACAGGGAGTGACAACGGGGGTCAGGGAAGGGGACACATCCTCCACCATGGTCCCGGGGATTTGGGTCGGGGTCGGGTGCCACAAGTCCCACGCTGGGAGCAGAATTCCCAAGTTCTGGGTGAATCCCGGCCGTGTTCCACCCCCCCCGGGATGGGGACACGGTGCCCAGCCCGACCCCACTCCATCCCCGTGGGGACATGGTGCCCGTGCCAGGCCTGTCCCTCCCTACAAAGGCGACAGGGCCACCGGCAGGGAGGGCTCCAGGGGAGGCTGGGAGCCTCTTCTCCACCACATCGGGACAAGGCTGGGTTCTGACTCGCTGCCGACTTTATTCCCAGTAAATCAATAATTTCCTCCCGTGGCAGCGGCCTCGGCCTGCGCGGGTGCGCGCTGGTGGCTCCCGCTGCCCTCCCAGCCGCCTTTCCCCTCTCCCGGAGGGTCCTCCCTCCATCCTTGTCCTCGGCTGGGCTCCTTCCAGCTGTGCGGAGCTGTCAGATCCAGCCCAGCTGTGGCGGCCGCGGCCTCGGGAGCATCCCGGCGGCAGCGGGGGCCCGGCTGTGAACTGATGATGCGAGAGCCGGAGGTGGCTGGGGAGCGCCTTGGGTGGCGGCGAGCGAGGCGCAGCTCCAGGAAGGAGCTCCCGCTCCCTCTTGGCTCCGCAGCCGCTCTGGCAGAGAAACGGGGAGAAGGCAGCGAGGAGAAACGGGGAAAACGAGCCGCCAGCACACGCCGGACTCTGCCCTGGAGACGCGGGGCAGCTGCGGGACAATCCCAGCGGTGGATGGGAGCACCTAGCAGAGCGCCCGGCAGGAATTTGGGGGGATGGGAGCACCCAGTAGAGCACCCAGCAGAGCACCCAGCAGAAATTTGGGGATGGGATGTGCCAGCCGAATCCTGCCAGAGCTCCCTCCGCACACGCTCTCGCCGCTCCTCCCCGTGCGCTCCCTGCATCCCACCCCGCGTTCCGAGCGCTCATTCCCGGCGCATGGAAGCCGCTCCCAGGGCTGTCCGTGGGCCCGGCCGCGGCACCGACACCTCTCCCGTGTGCTGGGAACGCCAGCCATTCCTCCGGCAGAGATTGTGTTTTGTTCCTTATTTATATCCCCGGGGTGGTGCCACAGGTGGGCGATTGTTCCAGCTGACAGCCTGAAAGGCGAAGGAACAAGATTTAACTTCCTGCTATTCAATTAGAGAAAGTGAGCATTCAGCAGCAGCTGCTGCCTGCTGGCAGGAGCCGAATCCCCGCTGTGGTGGGCGCAGGGAAAGGCAGGAAAAGCTGCCCGGTGCCACGGACCCGGCGGGCTCCGGAGAGCCTCGGGCTGTCGCTGCTCTCTGCTGAGTTTGTTTTTTTGAGAGGGGATTGCCGGATCAAAGCGGCTCCGTGGAGCAGAAGTCGGATGAGGAGGAGCTGGGGGGGCTCAGCCTGGAGGGAAGGAGGCTCAGGGGGGACTCTGTGGCTCTGCACAAGTCCCTGACAGGAGGGGGCAGCCGGGGGGAGTCGGGCTCTGCTGCCAAGATGAGAGGGATCGGCACCCAGTTGTGCCAGGGGAAGTTTAGGGGGGATATTAAGAATAAAAATCTTCCCTGGAAGGGTGGTCAGGCACTGGAACAGGCTGCCCAGGGCAGCGGTGGAATCTCCATCCCTGGAAGCGTTCACAGAACGCGTGGCTGCGGCGCTCGGGGACGCGGCTTAGTGGAGAGTTGGGTTAATGGTTAGACTCGATTTTAAGGGTCTTTCCCAACTTTGACGATTCTGTGGGAAGCACCGGCATGGAAAACAGCAGCATCTGCTGGGGGGGGACACTCTAAATGGGGAGAGGCCATTCCAGGAGGGAAAATCAGGAGCTCGCAGCGCAGGAGGGAGCGGCAGCACCGCAGCTTTTTCTCCCCGGGCCAGCCCGAGCGCTGCAGCTTCGCCTCTGCCCTGAACTCTGCGTGATCCCTGACCCCGGGGCCTCCGCGGCGGAGGGCCGGTGGCTTTGGAAGCCCTCTGGATGTGCACTTCCCCTCGCCTGTGCTGGAAGGGCCGGGGGATGATCCCTTCCCCGCTGCCTGGGAGCCTCCTAGTCCCTGTTTGCCCACACTCCCTCCCAGAGGCTGGCCGGGCAGCAGGGAGCTCCTGCGAGTTGGGAACAAACCTCTCTCCCTCTTCCCCTGCACTGCCTGAGTCCCCTCTGAGGCACCCAGGGCCTTTTGGAAACCCCTGCAACGCCCAGGGCGCTTCAGGGTCTCCCTGCTCCATTTCTTCCCCTCGCTCTTTTCCTCCTGGGGCCGGTCCAAGTGGAGAAGAAGCTCCCGCTGCCACCTCTCCCTGCCCCTTCCCTGCTCCATCTGTCCCCAGCACAGCAGCGACGAGCTCACTGCTGGCATTCGTGCTCAAGACGCTGCCGTGCACCTCCTCGCTCTCTATTTTTTAATCCATCTGTTTCCGCGGGCTCGGGGTGTCTCCCGAGCTGGTTGTGCTCATCAGGGCTGCAGCCGGAATCCGTCTGGCACGGCTGCAGCGCACGGAGAGCCCCACATGCCTCCACGCACGCCAGACCCCGCAGCTCCATCACCCTGCCCCGCTCCGGAGGCTGGGACCGGGCTGAGCTCAGCACCTCGCACGAACACACCGGGGAGGGGACACGCTGCAGCCGAGGCAATCAACAGCAATTAGCCCCCCCTCTTGGGAGCTCGCCGTGAAGCGCTGCGGAGGTTTTTCCGTGCGTGCCCGATGCTCTGGAAGTGACTTGGAAGTGACGGGGGTGGGACGTGCCAAAGCAGCGGCCACGTCTGAGCGAGCCCCGGTGCCTCGTGTCACTTCCATGAGGCCGGGAGGGCTCGGGGGTGCTGTCTGAGAATGTCAAAGGCACTTGTGTGCCCGAGCAGCGCGGGCACATGCTGTCATTGCCTCTGCGGTGCCATCTGGCCAGCAGCGACGCGGCGAGAACCAGGGCTGTGTGCAGGAGAACATTTTACAACAGAAAGCAATTAACCGAATAAAGCCCTTTTTAAAATCCAGTAATTAAAAACAGTGCCTCCCCCTTGTTTTCCTTTTAAGCTGAAAGTTGCTGTTTACTCATTTGCTTTACAAAGTGTGCCTTGTTGTGGCTTCAGAAGAAATGAAAGTTTGAAGTGGTTAGAGAAGAAAGGCTTTGGGGCTGGTGCGTTCCAGGCAGGGCGGAGGGGCAGGGGCTCTCCAGCCCGGCTTGTTTGTATTTGTTCTTGTCTACTCACAGGATCGCTAAACACACATTTAGCAAGTGCTGAAACTGTCTACCAGCCCCATGTCTCCCAGGGTTCATGAGAAGAGGCCTGGCACATTAGCGTTGCTGGGGGAAGGGGAGGGGGAGGACAGGCCTTTTGAAGGGTTCGTGTTTTGGGGCTGAGCGACGGAAGGGCTCCTTGCGCCGGGCCAAGTCCCAAACAAAGGCATTGTGTTCCCCGGAGCCCCGGGGACCGGCCCCGGGGGAAGGCCAGGACCTTGCCTCACCAGCCAGGGCTTTTCCCATCCCAGCTCCTCCTGTTGCTCAGCCCTAAGGCCACCCGAGTCTTTCCAGCGGCCAGAGATGGGATCGGGGCCGGCACCTCCAGGGCTGGCTCATCCCGGGCTGGCTCATCCCATGCCTGAGAGAGAGAGCCGAGGAGGAACCCAGGGCTGCAGTGGTCAAGGGGACCATCCTGTGCCAGCACAGCCCACCTTGTCCCCAGCACCCTCAGTTTGTCCCCATCACCCTCAGTTTGTGCCCAGCATCCTCAGTTTGTCCTCATCACCCTCACCTTGTTCCCATCACCCTCACCTTGCCCCCATCACCCTCAGTTCGTCCCCATCACCCTCAGTTCGTCCCCATCACCCTCAGTTTGTCCTCACCACCCTCAGCTTGCCCCCATCACCCTCAGTTTGTGCCCAGCATCCTCAGTTTGTCCTCATCACCCTCACCTTGTTCCCATCACCCTCACCTTGCCCCCATCACCCTCAGTTTGTCCTCACCACCCTCAGCTTGCCCCCATCACCCTCAGTTTGTCCTCACCACCCTCACCTTGCCCCCATCACCCTCAGTTTGTCCTCACCACCCTCAGCTTGCCCCCATCACCCTCAGTTTGTCCTCACCACCCTCACCTTGCCCCCATCACCCTCAGTTTGTCCTCATCACCCTCAGCTTGCCCCCATCACCCTCAGCTTGCCCCCATCACCCTCAGTTTGTACCCATCACCCTCACCTTGTTCCCATCACCCTCAGTTTGTCCCCAGCACCCTCAGTTTGTACCCATCACCCTCACCTTGTCCCCATCACCCTCTCTGGGTACAAAACACCAGAGAGGAGCCCAGTGTCCAGTGGCAATAACTCTTCCCTCCTCTCTGTGTGGCCACAGGGGAGCCCTGAGCTCGGCTCGGGCTCCTGGACGAGCAGTGACCCCATCTGTCACCGGGGCTGGTGCAATATTAATTATCCCTCGTTGTGGCTTCTCTGCAAAGCAGCAGCCCCATTATGGGTGGGGAAACCGAGGCACGTCAAGGGCCTAACCCACTGCTGGTGTCTGATGCTAAACCATCAGCTGATTCCAGAGCAGGGTGGGGATCCTGTCCCTGGCTGTCCCCCAGCCCCACTGAGCTGGTGACACAGAGTGGCACCGACTCCAGGGGACAGCAGCACCTCCAGGGTGTCCCAGCCATGGGCTCGGCAGGTGCAGCCTCCTGGAGCCTCATCCCACGGGATTTGCAGGGCTGAGCCGCATTCCCAGACCCGCCACGGGGCGATTGGTGTGAGGACACAGCCAGCCCTGCCAGGGCGGCGAGGGCAGCGCCGAATTTCAGCTCCGGGATCTGCCCTGTCCCTGCCTGGGGAAGGGTGAGGCCACGGGTTTGTGGGAAAATGTTGTTTTTCCCTCCCCTGGACTGCCCGTAGCCGTCGGCTGGGCGGGCTCTGCATCGCGTGGGCCGGGGAAGTGGGGGGGGAGTTTGCAATTGTGGTGCCTCTGGCTTGGAGCGGAGCCACGGCAAACAATCCTCTCCTGGCCCCGCTCCAGATCTGACAAAGCGCCGAGGTGATACCGCATCCATCCCTCCGTGCTTTCATCCCAAATCACCTCCCGAAAGCCCTGCCCGGCTCTCCCGCCTGGGATGAAGCTGCTGAGCCGCAGAGCAAGGCAGCAAGGAATCCTGTCCGGCATCCCTGTGAGGCCTCTGCTCCCGGAATTCCAGCTGTGGCTCTGGCAGGCGGCGCTGGGACCTGAGGTTAGGAGGTGATGTTGACTGAAGATGTGCGGACAGGGCATTCCAGGCATGCACGGGGTTAAATCAGAGGTGTCAGTTCACGGGGAGGTAACAGATAAGTCCTGCTCCTCGGGTGCCTCTGGCTTTCCAGAAGCCTTGCCCTGCCTCCCACATTCCAGCTGCTGCAGCTTTTCACAGCTGGCCGCTCTCCTGGGACATTTCCCAGAGCTGGGAAGGTGGGAGGGGAGGGAGCAGCGTGGTCCCAGCGTGGGAGGGGGGGTTGGCGGCTTGGGCTGACCATCGCCCCTCCAGGGACGCTTAGTCTGGAGCCCTTCATCCCCAGGACAGGCCTGGCATGGGCAAACCTCGGCAATCCCAGGTCCCTGGCAGGGATCCACCCTCAGTCCTGGCCCGGAGAGTTTTTCCTGCTGCAGGGAAGGGCCATCAATCTTTGCAGCTCGCTTATTCCTTGGCCTCTGAAGCAGGGTAGCCAATTAGTGCTGGGTGTGATGGATGGCTTAGCCCCGTCCTCGTGACACCCATCCTCTGGAAGCAATTCCCACCACTCAGAGGCACAGCCAGCCCGAGCAGGGGACAGCTCTCAGCAGCTCCTGAGTCCCAGAGGGTGCCAGAGGGGTCCCGGGGATGGGGACAGGCATCGCAGCAACGCTGGCTGTGATTGCAGATGGGAAACAGCCCCGAGCATGGGGCCAGCGTTGTTAATTCAGGGCTTGGGGTGAGATTTCCTCTGATAATTCCCTGGCTTGGCTGTGGCAAATCCTGGAGCTCTCAAGGGAAGAGCAAATCGGCTCTGGGCAGAGGTTGGTCACCCACTGCTTGTGGCTCTGCTTTTGGGGTCACTGTACCGTGGGAACCACTGGCAAAGATGCTCCATGAGAGACCAGGAGGAGGAAAACCCCCATTTCTGAACCCAAATCAGGAGAGGCAGAACCCCCATTTCTGAACCCAACTCAGGAGGGGCAGAACCCCCTTTTCTGGACCCAAATCGGGAGGGGCAGAACCCCCATTTCTGAACCCAAATCAAGAGGGGCAGAACCCCCATTTCAATCTAAATCAGGAGGGGCAGAACCCCCATTTCTGACCCCAAATCAGGAGGGGCAGAACCCCCATTTCTGAACCCCAATCAGGAGGGGCAGAACCCCCATTTCTGAACCCAAATGAGGAGGGGCAGAACCCCCATTTCTGAACCCCAATCTCCCCTGGCCCGCTGTGGGGGAGGTCTGGCTGCTCCCTCCCGTGGGACATGGGTGACACTCCCAAAATCCAGCTCCCCTCACGCAGCTAAGCCCAGGAAGTTTAATCCTTCCCTGTCGTCTCCATTGAACCGGCCCCGTGAGGCGTCTCAGCAGCACCTCTGCTCCGTCTGGGGTGGTTCGGATGCCCCTCACAATCCCCCCTGGGATCTCTGGGGTCGATTAGAAACGAGTCTCCAGGAGCACAGGCTGGAGAACGGATCCGATTACAGGAGAAGTGGGTTTCAGGGCCCCCGCTCTGTTCATAATGAAGTGTAATCCTAGAAAAACATGTTGCCAATTACACTTCAATTGAACCCAGATAATGATGCTTAGACAAGGCCCAGAAAAGACGGAGTCTGGACAGTGAATTCCTTTCTAATGGACAAGAAAAGTGCTCCTCTGTGGCAGGTCTGGGCTCGGCTTGGTTCAGGCTCGCTGTGATATGAGCAAGAGCCTGAAACAACCAATCTCGGGATCCCATTTAAATGGTTTTATCAGTGGAAAGAGTATTAATCTCTCAAAAACACATGTTTATGGGAAGTTTGGTTTGGAGATGTATGTGTTTCTAACTGAAATCACTTTGGAAAGGGAGGAGGAGCGGGTCTCGAAACTGCTAAAATAACACTTTTCTAATCCTTCTGGTTCAAAGCAACCTTTCGTTTGGAAATGTAAGCTAATAACAGCTCGGCTTCTTGACCACTTCTCGTAGTGAAAACAAAACATCAGAATAAGAGAAACAAAGCGTTGTGAGCTAAAGCGAAGGTTTTACTCCCTTTCCCGGTTTACAAACTCTGCCGAGACATCAGTTTTCCGTGTCAGTTTTCCGTGTCAGTTTTCCATGTCAGTTTTCCACTCCGGTGCAGGACGGCTGCTTCAGGTCCCCGCTGCTTCACTTCAGAAGGGGAGGACGGCGCGGTTCCATCCCAAAAACTGCTCAGGGGTGGCCGTGCTTTGCTGCGCTCCATGCGCCGGGCTGGGGCGGGCGTGGGCGAAGGGCAGGCGGGAGCCGGGATTTGGCTTTTCCGGAGCTGCTGGGGAATCGCAGACACCTCGGGGCTGGCGGGTGCAGCGTGGGTGAGCCGGCAGAGATGGCTGAGGGAGATAGGGAGCACCCCAGGAGGCCACGGGGGAATGGGGTGGCTTGGCTGGCCCGAGCGGAGACGGAGCTGCAATCGCCGCCGCCGTCTCTGCAGAAGGGCTTTGGGAAACCCACGTGTTGCCAGATCTCAGGGCTGATTATTATTATTATTTTATTTTTTTTTCCAAAAGAAAAGGCATTATTTTCGTACTGGGAACCTCCATTTCTGTGCTCTCCCTCCTCCCCTCTCTCTCTCTCTCTCTCTCTGTCTCTCCCACACGCACACGTTTTTGCTGCCTTGGGGGATTTTAGCAGAGCAGGGCTCTGAAAAAAACAGATTCCTGCCTCCCTTTCTGCGAGAGCAGGGAAAGGGAGATGCTCCCTCGATGCTGGGCTGCGGGTTAAACTTTCCAGCATCGCGGAACGAGACGAGAAAACAGCAATTCACCCCAGTGCTGCAAAGCCCAAAGCCGGGTTTTGGCCTCTCTGTCTCGCAGGGTCGGTGTCAAACGCCCTGCCCTGGCAGCGCCCCTGAGCTGGCACTTGAGGAGGCTCCGAGGCTGTGGGAGCGTGGCAAGGGGCCGAGCTCCCGGCCGGACCACCGCGGCCACCGCTGCCAGCCCGGCCCTCGCCAGTGGCCGCTGATTAATCCCAGCCGAGGGCCCTTTTGAGCGGCGTCCTCAAACAGCACGGCGCTGCCGAGGAGCCGCTTTTTCCCCATCGGAACGGCGAGGCTGCGAAGTGCCTGCGCCGCGCCTAGCCGGGCAGACATGTGTGTGCGTGTGGGGCTGGATGTTGATTTTTCCCTGAAACAACTCAAGGCTTTATCAGTCCCATCTCTTTCCCACGGTTTTCTGTTGCCAGTGAGGTCACTGGTCCCTTTAAACTGGGGCTGAGGCCAATGTGCAGCGGGTGGAAGGGGGGCCGCGGGCAGGAGCGGGGGGGGGACATGAGACGGTTCACACAGACTGTTCCTTTTACAGGAAGACTTGGGATTTCGACCAGCGAGCGGGAGGAGGCGGAGAGGGGGCGCGGGGGGGCCCTGGGAACCGGGGAGCGCCGGCGCGGCCGCGTAATCCGTCACTCCCGGGAGATGGTGGCTCATTAACCCATTACCCGGGAGGTGGGGACGTGCCGGGAGGGAGCCAGGGAAGGAGAGCCGGGGGTGGGAGAAGGCAGAGCGGGCAGGGAGGGGAGGAGCCGTGCGGGGCCGGAGCGGCGGAGCCCGGGCAGGGACAGCACTGCCCCGAGCACGGCGTGGGGAACGACGGCGGCTACCGGGGCCACGCGTGGGGCAACCTCGCCGAGCCCACCGGCCTCTCCCCGCGGCAGGATGAAGCGCCTCTGCGAGGAGAGCTCGTCCGACACCGAATCTGACGGCACCATCGACGTGGGCCGGGAGGAGGAGTACAGGTGAGGGCAGCCTCAGTCCCACTCGGGGTTTTTTGGGGTCCCTGCACGGCTCCCCCCGCGCTGCTCGGGGCGGCAGCGCTCGGTGCTTGGCCGGGGTACGGAACGGGAGGGCACCGGGGATGCCACGGCTGCACCGGGGCAGTGCTCGGGAGGGCACCGGGGATGCCACGGCTGCACCGGGGCACGGAACGGGAGGGCACCGGGGAAACCACGGCTGCACCGGGGCACGGAACGGAAGGGCACCGGGGAAGCCACGGCTGCACCGGGGCAGTGCTCGGGAGGGCACCGGGGATGCCACGGCTGCACCGGGGCAGTGATCGGGAGGGCACCGGGGATGCCACGGCTGCACCGGGGCACGGATCGGGAGGGCACCGGGGATGCCACCGCCGCACCGGGAGTCCCTCGCATCTCGCTTAACCCCTTGGGATCGGGCTGGTCCTGCGGGGACCGGCAGGATGATCCTAGAGCGGCGGCCAGTGCTGGTGCTGGCCATGGGGCTGACCCCGCAAGTGGCCATACGAGTGTTAAAGCTGTGTTGGGAGCTTCAAGAGAACCCCGTGAGCGCCAGCGCGGTGCCCTTCTCCTGCCAGGTGGCAGAAAGGCAGCAGGAGCCCGTTCTCTGCACCCCGAGATGGAGCAGCCCCCCCAGAGCAGAGGCACCCACACCCACTCCTGGCAATCCGAGAGCTCCCAGGGAATGTGGAGGAAACCGCATTTTTGGTGGTTTTGCATGAGAAAAACGCTTCTGCTCTTGCTGATGCATTCGTAACGCACCAGCTGGGGCTGCGATGTGTTAGGGAGGGAGCCCGAGCAGGGAAGGGCTGCCCCGGTGCCCCTCGGCAGCGCAGTTCGCAGGCTCTGTCCCATCGCTGCCGAGCTGCGCTTTCAGCTCTGGGCTGCGCTGTTTGTGAGGGGATGGCGAGCACAGGAGCCGCGTGTGGCTCCTCAGGCGATGCCCTCAGGTTTCCCTGGCTAAGGGCATCCCCAGCCCCGCTGTGCTTCCCAGGCTGGGTCAGCCCTCCGAGGCTCCGAGGGTGCAGACGGAGCAGGGGGTGAAGGAAAGGCTCTGTTATTTGTTCCCAGCCAAAAATCAGCTGCTTTTGAACTCGTTTAGTGGCCAAGTGTCCCCCTCTCCCTCGGCGTCCAGCGAGGCCTTGGGTTAATTCATTCCCTCCTTGGTATCCTGAGTGGAGAAGCTTGGCTGGTGCCAGGCTCAGGTTCTCATGGGGCTAAACTCATGAATCTGCTTCTGACACAGTCGCAGCAGAGTCGGGCACGTCGGACACAAAATGTCCTGCAGGAATTCCCTGAGCCCTTAGGCAGTTTCCAAGTGCATCGATATTTAAGCTGCTTTCCTGCTGCAGGTGAAATGCATCCCACCCCTCCACATCAAAATAGCAGCACGCCAAGGGATAAAACACCGGAATTGTCACAATATTTTATTTCAGTGACCAGCAATGCTGAACTTTTCATCTCTCTGGTGCTGCTAATGCATTTGCCTTCTCGAACCAGTGGCAGAACCAGGCTGGCTGGGATCTGGTGACATTTGTATAGGTGGATGTTGTTCCTCATGTCACGCAAATCCACGGCCAAAAGAGCTGCTCTTGCCTTGAGGAGGTCACACCCCAAGTAATGCCACCCTGCATGGGGTGCTGGTGGATCCAGAAAAATCAAACCCTTCCAGGTGGGGAGTGAGGAGGAGTGATCAGAGCAGAGAGTGGCTGCCTGGCTGGGCTTCCCAGCCCATTCCCCATGGGCTGAGTGGTTTGGGCAAACCAGTTTCCCTGTAGTGAGGGGGTGAGTCACGGCGGGTGTGAGGCTTGGATAGCTTCTGGAGCAAGTTTAGGCTCCGGGGTCACTGCACAAGTGTGAGATCTGCTCGGTTCACAGAGCTATGAGGCAAATGATAAAACCAAGCAGAGAGCAATGCAGAAATTTTAGTCATGGGGAATGTATTCACGCTATCTTTTACGTGGTTCGAATCCACCAGATGTGTTTTTTAAACACATTTTGCAGTGAGATAGGTGTTGATATCCGCATCTCACAAAGAGCAATGCATCCAGACCGCCCTGCAAAGAGAGTTTCAAAAATCACTGTTATTTTTGGGTGCCTACTTTGCATCTCCAGGCGAATCCAGCACCTACCCCCTGCACCTAAAACACCCCGGTGTCCGTGCAGAGCCCATTTTTCACACAGAAATTGCTCATTCTGTGCATGTCTGCGTAGCTGGCGACGCGTGTTGGTACTTGTGGAGCCAGCCAGCAGCACCTCTGCCCAGAGAGAGCCCACCCAGCAGACATTCAAATAGGGGACCTGTATGGAGATGAGCGGAGCAGGCAGCAGAAGAACGTGTTATTGTGTAAAACCACTTCTGAAAGCGCCTCGCTCAGGCCTATTTTTCATTTTGGGTCTAGTTTTGGGCTGGCTGCAGACAGCCCTGTCTGTGCAGGAAAATCCTCAAAGGACTCCTATTAAAATGCTTTGTCAGACTGAAAAACACTCGGATTGGGGTGGACCCAAGTGGCCCTTTCCAGATTTGGGTGTCTGACATGAGCTCTGGTCCCTGCGGCGCACTGGGCTGGCCGGGATTGGAGGTGGACACGTGTTCACATCCCTGCTCTGAGTTTTGTAAGGCACAGAAACAGCCCTGAGCCAGCTCTGCTTTCCAGAGGGACAAACACTGCCTGGGAGAGGGGGGAGATGGCCTGGCCAGCCTCATTTCCCCCTCAACCACGGGGTCTTGCTCCAGGGAGTTTCCCACGGCCGGTTATCCATCGTTATGGGGACCTGAGGGTTGAACTTTGCCTCTCTCTGCATGTCCAGAGCTGAATTTTGGTGTTTTTAGCCTGGTGGGTACAGGGTGGTTTGTGGGGCCTGTCCCCACGATGCCCCTGAGCCAGCAGGAGGGTCCCTGCTCCGTCACCTCCTTCCAGGTGTCCTCCCTGCCCAGCGCCTGGCCCCTCTCTGAATGGTTCGGAACATTCAGAACATCCCAGCCCACCCCAAAAATTGTGGTTTGGGAAGCGATTCTCCGGGAAGCCCTCAGAAACCACATCAGTGCCACCGCTGGCCTCACCCTGAGGAGCAGCCAGCCCTCCCTGGGTGGGAGCTGGGATCCCTGGAGCTCAGATCCCTCCTGCTATCGTGGATGCAAAGCCTGGAGACAGGGCAGGCTCAGACACGAGAGACGGGAGGTTCACACATGGAGGAAAAAAGGCCACGACTCCAGAGCTCCAGAGCTTCTTTCCCAGCCCCATGGAGATGCCATCGCAGGCTGGGATTGAAGAATTGTGCCTGGACATTTTGGTGCAGAAATCCATCCCAGATTTCTGGGATCTGGTGGGAGATTCTTGGAGGGGAGAGAGCGGGATTCACGTCTCTGCTTGGCTCCCTGTCCCCAATTCCTGAGCTCTGTGTTGTGGGTAAAAATGAGATGGGAACCACAGAAGGCCTTTTTTTGGGGTGGGGGGAGGAAAGTGCAGATGGCAAACGTGTGGAGAACATATGTGCAACAGAGGCTGCTCTCCAGCCAGCGCTGGAAATGATCCCCTCTCCTTCCTTTCCAGCCATGTTTCCAGGTCTGTGTCTCCCACTACGACATCTCAGATACAAGCCAGGAAGAAGAGGAGAGGGGTGAGTGTCCTTATGATCAGCAGGGCCAGGGATGTCCCCACTGTGTGCACCAGGGAGCTGTTGGCTTGTCCTCCTTGTGAGGACACAGTGCAACCTCACCTTCACACCCCTCGTGCTCCATCCTCTGCAGAAATCTCCCCAAAGCCATTTTGTTTTTGCGGAGGTTTGGCCTCAAATTTGGTGGAAAAGCAGAAAGCAATTTCACCTGGGGTTATCAGTTCACGTTTCTTCGCTCCACTTTTGCACCCCAAAACACTCACACGCACACGTGGCCCTTCCAAAAGCACCTGGAGGCCTTTATCTCCCTGAGCTGTGGCTGTGAGTGACTGTGGTTTCTTCTCTCTGCTTGGAAATCTCCCCAGATCATCGAGAAGCGGCGCCGTGACCGCATCAACAGCAGCCTCTCGGAGCTGCGGCGCCTGGTGCCCACGGCCTTTGAGAAGCAGGTGTGTGCTTGTGTGAGCCCCTGGGGCCCTCCCAGGAGGGCTGCAGGCTTTGGGCTGCAGCCTCCAGAAGGAGAAATTCCGCAGCAAGGCTCTGCCTTTCTTATCATCCTCACCCCGGGGAGTAAGTAGGTGGTGGGAATGGGGTGGTGGAACGATATTGGCAAATATTCAGGAGCCCTGGGGAGGATAAATTCAGTCTAGGAAGTGTTTTGCAGATATGAGGAAGCATGGAAAGAGGGATTTTTCCAGCTGCATCGGGAAGGAGCTCTTTTTTCTGCTCGCTTGGTGTAAAAAAACAGAGCCCTGGTGGATGCCCCGTGCCACTCTGAGCACTCCTGGGCTTTGGGGAGGTTTCAGGGAGGAAATCATCGGTCAGACCCTGGCTCCTGAGAGGCACAAAGCCCTGGACCATAAAACGACAAATGGCTTTTCCTTTCTGCTCCCAACACAGGGGTCTTCCAAGCTGGAGAAGGCAGAAATTCTACAAATGACAGTGGATCACCTGAAAATGCTTCACGCCACAGGAGGAACAGGTAAGGACTGCTCTTAGGAGCACATGGGTGAGGTGAAGGTGCAAATCTGGAAGGAAAATTCCCCGTCAGCAGCAGCAGCAGCGAGCTGCCTCCAGCCAGCCCTGCTGGCTTCCCAAGGGAAATATTCTTTTGAGGGTGGGCAGATGGGCATTTTCCTACAGATGGGTCAGCATCCCGTGCATCCATTTGGGAGAGTGGGAGAGGTGGGATGGTGACCCCCCCCCAGCCCCACAGGGACAGCACTGCTGGTGTCACACCCCCTGCTAAAAGCTCTTCAGCCAGAGACTCATTTATTCCTGCTCAGAAATGGAGCCTGCTTCCAGAAAAACCATATTAAACCCTTTACCTCCTCCCTGGGATACATTTCCTGCGGAGGCTGAATTCTGCATGAGGACTCTGCAAATAAACAAGGCTTTTTTTTTTCCTTTCTATTTTTTTTTTTTTTTTTTTTTTTGTGTGTGTGTCTCTTGGTTGTTGTAAGAAGAGAGAGGGAGCCCTGTGCAAAATTCAACAAAGGTCTTATTTGTACTGGGACCTCAGTACAGACCCTCTGTCCTGTTCCAGTTAACAGGATGGAGATCACAGCTCCAGTAAAGAAGCCTCTGGCTTGCTTACCACCCAGTTTTGGCTTGCTGGGGACATTGCTGGCATCCAGGCTTTGGTTCAGGGCTGTAACTTGGTCTGGAACATTTGTTTAGATATTCAGTTTGACTGCACTGCAACAAAGGGCCGCATTGTCACGAGAGACCCCGTCAAGCACAGTGGTCCAGCGCTTCACTGTGCTGTGACATTTCTCTGCTTTTATTGCTTACGGCCCCACGAAGCTGCAAGTTGGGAGCAGAAGCCTGAAAATCAGCGGCTGGTTGCTGATTTCTGTGGCTTTGAGCTTTCTCAGCCCAGCTGTTTTGGTTCTGCCACTGCCCCGCGACGCTGATTTAAAGGGAGTGTAAATTTTGGGAGCCGGGCAGGGGGAAGTGGCGCTAAGCTGTCCTGATTGGAATGGCCCATTGGCAAAGGCAGCCCCACCCCAGTGCCCATCCAGCCCACAGCCACATCTCCAGCAGTGATAACTGATAGAATCCAACGGGAAAAAATTCCTCCTTCCTTCCCGAGCTGATGAAACCTGTCCCTGGTCTCACACGGAGTGAGAGGCTCCCTGACCCCGGCGGGTTTATCCCGCTGAGATAACCACAGACGCCTCTCTCACGCACGCAAAACGCCCAGTCCCTGGGGACACCCACTTGGCTGCCTGCTTCAGGAATATCACACGGCAGCAAAGTGCCTCAAGTGAAATACACAGTGCACTAGAGAGGGTACTGAAATCCAAGCGCATTCCTGAGCTCTGCACGGCCTTACTGTCACCCACATCCTCTCTCCCTCCAGGCTTCCTGGATGCCCGGGCTCTGGCCGTGGATTACAGAAGCATTGGCTTCCGCGAGTGTCTCACCGAAGTTGTCAGGTACCTGGGCGTCCTCGAGGGCCAGAACGCCGCCGACCCCATCCGGCTGCGACTCCTCTCCCACCTGAATAATTACGTGGCAGAAATGGAGCCTTCACCCGTGGCCACCTCCCTGCTGCCCATCCAGAGCTGGCCGTGGTCCTTCCTGCACGGCGCCGCCGGGCCCGTGCAGATCCCCAGGAGGGAGGCTGCTCCCGCTCCGCTTGTTTTGACTGCATCTTCCCTGGCTTACCCGAGCCCGGCAGTGAGGCCGGCCCCGCTCCGCCGTGTCCCCGGTGAGATGCTGCCATCCCGCCGGAGCTTCCTGGCCAGCAGGGTGGGCTCCTCCAGCCGGAGGGCCCGGGGCTCCAGCTCGGCCGCAGCCGTGCCAGCCGTGCCCAGGATGCCGTCGCCAGCGGGAGCACTGAGGGAGGGCTCGTCCAAGAGCAGCCAAATCGCCACATTCCTCTTCTCGCCAGCCTCTGCCGGCATCCCTGTGCCGCCAGCTTACGCGGCACCTCCCGTCTTGGGCGCTGCCGCGCAGGGACCCGGGATCAGGGTTGGGACATCCAGGATCTGCCGCTCCTGGGCGACGGAAATCGGGGCTTTCTGACCCTGCCTTCCCCTCCGGAGATAGGAGTTCTTCAGCGCTCGTTGCCCGCAGGGCTGAGCACAAACTCGGTTGAAAAGGCATCTTTCCTGCTTTGCAGAAGCCAAGGATCCATAGAGAAAATTCTCTCTGCTCTTCCCTCCCTCCTCGCAGCGCCCTCCTCGCCTCGCCTCGTCGCACGTCCTCTCCCTCGTGATGCCTGCAAACCTAAATCACATCCGATTCCATGCACTTGTCTGCACGGGGCCGTGCTCCAGACCCTTCTGGCTACGAGGGAGGGGACACACGCAGATCCCAACCCCGTCCCTCCTCCAGCAAACCCCTCTGCAGAACCCAGCCTTGCTCTCCTTTGGAAAACAGCCAGCCTTGAAATACTGTCTTTATTTCCCCGGGGACTCGGAGCTGCCAGCCAGACTCGATTCCCTGCGACGCGTCCCCCCCGGCTGCAGCACCTAATTTTGGTGTGGTGGGGTGGACGCAGCTCACACCCCGTGCCCAGCACTGCTGGCACCCACGGGGCAGGCTCCAGCCCCTCCCCAGCTCCCGAAGAGAACTGGCTGCCTGCTAATCCCTGTGCTTTCCTCTCGGCATTACCAGCTTTTCCCACTTATGTGCCCTTAAGGTGGAGTGAGGCAGCGGCTTAGCAGGGCTCGTTCCCACAGCCCCGCTGAAATCCCGGCGTGGCTGCAGGGTCTGAGCTGAGTTCCCGGCACAAACCCTGCCGGAGCAGCCGGCCAGGCTGCCTGGGTGCAGCCCTTGCCCCGCACCGAGGTGTGAAGAGGCGAGACAGAGGATTTCAAAGGGATGCCTGTCACGGAGGGGAAAGTCTGACGGCCAAAGTGAGAAGAAAATGCCTTTCCCTCTGCCAGTCTCCGTGCTGGAGCTGCCTCTCCTCCACCCCCTGCTGAACAGCCGTGACTGCAAAAGGGGGGAAAATGGTTGGGAGCAGCCTGAAGTGCCTCCCTCGTTCTCCTTGAGCCCAGCATCCCTCACCCTCTCCTCCCAACAACGTCTCTGTTTGCTTTCTCCAGCACCACATTTGGGTCTCACACCCCTCATCCCCCTCCCTGGGCCGGGACCAAAACCCACTGAGGTGTCACTGCACTTGTCCTGAGTCCTGAGAGCTCTCCCTGCCTTGCCCTGTGTGTCCCTAGGTGACTGACACAGCACATCCCACCTCGGCTCCTCCAGCTGGCCTCCCCTCCTCTCTTCTTTGGGCAGAAAGAACAGAAACTTGAAGCTTTCAAGCCGCCCTGCTCCTGTGCCACGTCCCTTTGGTGGCAGGGCAGGGTTTCCCAGTGCTCCCGGAACAGCCCCAGCTCCCTGCATTTGTGCCTTGACTTGCTGGGATAACACACGTGCAGAATATCCTGGACCCAGCTGCGTGCCCACCCCTTGCCCACCTCTGCCACGGAAAGAGAGAAAAAGTCAGAGCAAAGAAAGGTAAAAAAGAGGGAGAAGATCCCTTTTTGAATGGGAGAAACTCTTCCCATGCCTCGGGTCAGAGGTGCAGCCGGCGGGGCTGTGGGGATGAGCTGTTGTTTTCCTTCCTGCAGATGGTATCTGCCATGTGCATGTCAATGTGTGTATCTGCCCTTGTTGGGAAAGTGAGTCCCTCCCAGTTGTTTTGATGGAAGTCGTCCGCACTTAACGCACAGAAATGCCTCTGCTACTTCTCACCCTTGTCCTCAAGCGCCCGGAATCAGCCAGGAACAACAGATTTCCTTTTAATAAAGTCACAGGAGGGAGGTCCTCGCGGCCCCTGGCTGTTCCTGCGGCTGGTTTGTGCACTAGAGCTCACGGCCTCAATTTACACTGTGCACTGCTCTTAGATTCACGAGCTGTGACATCAGCAAAGGTGTCCAATAAAGTCTTTCAAACCCCCTGTCCTGGTTGTGAAATATAAGTGTTGGAGTGAATCCGATCTGCTCATCCAGCCTGCCTGGATCACGGAAGGGACCTGTGAAGGCCCTCGATGAGTAATTTTGTGGCAGGTTTGGATTCCTGAAAAGCTTCAAAAAAAGGTGAGATGCAGCTTTTAAGGCGACATCCCCTGAGATTGTTTTATGGCTCTTGATGACTCTGGCGCCAAGACTTTTTCACTTTGGAAAATGAGTCAAAGTCAGCCGGGTTGCCCTGAGATTGGCAATAATCTGTCACTTGAGAAGAAATCATTTCATTTAGGGTCTACAAAAGTGTCAGGGAACAGATGGGGTCTGGCAGAGCCTCCAGCAGCCAGACTGAGGGCTCGCCCTGGTCTCCTGACCCTTTGCAGCCGGGAGCAGAATAACCCCTGTGGCATCTCGCTGTCGGGAAACGCTTTGGACTAAACAAAGCACCACAGCTGAGAGCCTGTCTCTGTTTTGAGGAAAGGACCAGTAAATGATCCCTCTCGCCAAAGATGCTTGGGAGAGTTTTACTGGGGAATGGTGGGAATTCAACTTCCTTTCCCATAACTCCTTCTCGCTGCAAAATGCCTTTCAAAACCGCCCATAAATCCCTTCCTTAAGTGCTGTGCGGGGAATTGCTGGAAGGGAGCAACTGCAGCTGTGATGGAGTAATGCAGCATCCGTCTGGAAGCAGGGAGAAACTTCAAGAGCAATAATAGGGCTATTGATGACGGGTCGTCCCGCTGGTGCCTGGGCTGCCCTGACCCGGCTGGAGGCGGCGGTGGGAGCTCAGTGCTCTGGTGTGGCCTCGGCCAGAGAGAGGAACCAAATTACCCTCCGTGGGAGGCAGGCACACAAACCGGCCCCGCGGGCTACAGTGGTAAAACAAAACAGAGACGGTGGGAAAAAAACAAAACCCCACTTCCTGATCTCCGCGGGATCAAACGGGAGCCGGGGTGGGTGGAAGGGCATCGGTTCAGGCCCGTGGGGTTTTCTCCCCACGGCAACACGGTGATTACAGAGCAGTAGCTCAGGACTGCAGCTTCACCTCATTTCTTTTTTTTCCCAGGGTTTTCTTTAGCCTAAACGTCTCCTCTAATACATCCTGGCAACTTTTGATCTACCCTGCAGGGGAAATCCCCGAACTCTCCGTGCATCCTTGTTCTTCAGGCAAAAAAATTCCTGATGAGGAGGCCCTGTGGGAAGGTGTGGGCTGGGGCTGCAGGGTGGGACAGCGATGCTAAACAAGGCTAAACAGCCCCACACGGCTGGAACACAGCAGGATCCTGACGAACGAGCCTTGGAGGGGACGGGGACATTCCCAGGCTGTGGGAGATCTGCTGGGCAGCAGGTGCTCTGCTCTCCCGAATTCCCCTGCATGGAAAACGTGCCTTAACTCCCTTGTGCTGCTGCCCTGCCCTGGGTGAAACGCTCGCCCTCCTTGGCTGTTCGTGGAGCAATCCCGCCCTGCCATCTGCTGGTGGAAATCCTAAAGCCGAGCTGGAGAAATCCTAAACCGGGGGGCAGCATTTGGTTGAAAACCTGCTGCCATCTGGGCTGGGAATTGGGTGATCTTTTCGGGCGACCATCAGGGACCCGAGGAACAGCTCAGACACCCGGCAGCAGAGCAGCTCCGGGAGGCCTCGGGATGATGGATGTGTCCTCCACCAGCACCATCCATGGGGATGGATTGGGAAGATAAAGCCATTAACAGATGTCCCCTCTGCTCCAGGGGCTGCTGAAGGTCCTGAGAGGCAGAGCTGGGAGGATCTCAGGTATCGCTGGCCACCAGCAGCAGCTGCACTCGTGTGTTGAGGGCACCAAGAGCAGCGAGGTCCCTGAGGGCAGTTTAGTACCCCCAGCCCATCAGTCCGTGTTGGGAGGTGAAAAGGATTGAGGAGGAGGCAGCACTGTGGCTTTCTGCACCGAGTCCCTGGGGGAGGGAACACAAATGTCACTAAATATGCTTCAAATCAAAGCCATTCGCAGCTTAGCCACAGCGGCTGCTGCAGCCAAAGGGTGCTCTGTGTGGAAATGCTTTGAGCTGGGCTGTGTTTTGACTCGAGCTGTCAAAGCAGGAGCTGAACACTTCCACAGCAGTGTCAGTCCATGGTTTCCCAGCCGAGGAGGTGCCAGCTGTGAAGGACCAAGCACAAAACAGTGGCAGGCGTGGCCCCACCAGAGCGGCCTCCCAGCACCGTCAGCTGTCGGGAGAATGATGAGACCAGGAGGAGGATGATTTGTGCCACTTGTGGTTTTCAAGACAGAAAATATGGCAAATCGTCACAACTTGCTTTGCTGCTTTCATCTTTATTCCGCTGCTCTTGATGATTCTACTGTAGCTATGGGGTAGATATCACATCCCGTTTTTTATGATAACACTGTATCCCGCTTTTAAAGCAAATTAAAGGCAATTGGGATTGAAATTTTGGATTGAAATTGTGGCTTGAAAAGCCACAATGCCCAGCTCACCAGCCTCTACACACTATCTTAGTCCCCCTTAACAGGACATCGGTGGAGCCTGAAGGTCACTGATGAATCACTGAATCCTGCACTGCTGTGTCTTCACGCTCCGCTGAAGATGCTGGAAACAGATAATTACAGGTCTCCCTGGAGCTGATCTCGTGAGCGTGAAGCCCCAGGACAGCAGCAGAGGGGGGTGAATCCCTCTCCCATCCCAGCAGCTTTCTGCTGCATTCGGAGTTGTTCAAGCCTCACCCTGGGAAGAAGGACTGACAGCTCGCTTCCACGGAGAGACATCGGGACCCTTGGTCCTGCTCCAGGGCAGCCCGTGATGGGAGCTGGCACGGCTGCAGGAACTTGTGCTTATTTTGAGGAAAAATTATGCTCTGAAGAGGAGGAGGTTGTGGGAACAGCTCCAGCTCCAGCCGCTCCTCATCCCGCTGCCAGCAACACCTCCAAAACCAGAGCTTGGAGCAGGGAGGAAAGTGATCCCAGAGGAATTGTTTGCTCTCCTGGTGCATTCCTCCTTGCCCTGGTCCCAGCCCCATGGCCCCTCTCTCCCCAAGAGGCTTCCCTGGGTTTTTTGTGTTTTTTGGTGGGGCTGAGCTGTCCCGTGAGGCATCCACAAATGGAGCATGGGGTGGGAGGGAAAACAACCCCAAAAACCCCTCTAGGGCTTGTTGCTCTGGATCCATCTCTCTGCCAGCTGCCCCCAGGGGATTGTTCGTCCCTAAATCTCTCTAAATGTTGAGGTGAAACTTCTATTTTAATTTATGGCTGCTGCTCCTCGCTGGGCACCACTGAACACTCTGGCACCATCCTCTGACACCCCTTGGGGATATTTTACGGATTTATGGGATCCCCTCTCAGCTTTGCCTTCTCCAGCCTGATCAGGCCCAGCTCCGGCAGCTTCTCCTCATCAGGGAGATGCTCCAGCCCCCAAATCACCTTTGTGGCCTCCGCTGGACCCCCTCCAGCACCTCCTCCCTTTAATTGTCCCGAGAGCAAGCAGGCACCGCCTACCATCAATTAAAACAACTCAAAAATCAATCTGGGGAAGCGACAATATTAAACTTTAATCACTCCCAACCGCGGGCCGCTCTCCTGCGGGGGCCCCGAAATGGCGGGAACCGGGGGGGGGGGGGTCCTCCCGCCCGCTGGGCGGCGCCTGGTGCTGCGCGGGGCGCTCCGGGCCGGGCCCGGCCGCCTCCTCTCGGCGGCACCGCGGCCCACTCGCGCCGCCGCGGCGCCTATAAAGGGCCGCCCGCCGCCGCCGCCGCCCGAAAACGCCGCCCCTCCGTCCGCAACGCGTGAGTCGGGGTCGGGACCGGCGCTGCCGACCCCGCTGTGGGGCAGGGAGGGCTCGGGGGAGCGCGGGGTGCGGGGTGAGCGCGGCGGCGGCGGCCGCTCCCTCCCTCCCTGCCTGGCCGCCCGCCCTCCCTCCCTCAGGCCGCCGCGTGCGGGCGGCCGCGCCGCCACAGCCGCGCTGGTTTATTTATAATGCCTTTAGGCGATCTAGCCGAGCTAATTTAGAAAGAAGTGGTTGTATTAGTGCGTGTTAGAGCTTTATATATATATATATATATTTTTTTTTTAAATTTTTTTTATTTTTTGTTTCCTCAGAAGATCGACGGGCCGCCGCTCCGCAGAATCTGGGCGAAACCGAAGCGAAAAATAAGAGACGTGGGGTTTGGGAGGTTTTTTGCCTTCAAAGCGCTCGGCAGCCGGCGTATGAATTTTGGCGTCGTATCCGATCCCTGCTCTCCAGGAAGCTTAACTTTGGGGTGTTTTTGCTGATTTTTTTGAAGCTTGCACAGCCCTCTCCGCTGCTCTGTGTCCTGGCGCCCACCCTCCCACCGGCTCCCCCCACCCCGTCCCAAGCTTCTGCAGGCCGCAGCTTAGGCTTTAATTAAGAGTTTGAGTGTTCCCTCCCCCCACAAGATTAATATTTATCAGAAGCTCCACTTGAAACCCCCAAGTGTAAAACCCCGTGGTCCCCAGTGGTCCCCAGTGGTTGAGAGCGCCGGTGGCGGGGGTGGGGGAAGATGAACACGGCCGCCAGCAGCTACCCCATGGCCTCGCTGTACGTGGGGGACCTGCACCCCGATATCACCGAGGCCATGCTCTACGAGAAGTTCAGCCCCGCCGGGCCCGTGCTGTCCATTCGGGTCTGCAGGGATATGATCACCCGCCGCTCCCTGGGCTACGCCTACGTCAACTTCCAGCAGCCAGCAGATGGTAAGTGACAATTGCGACCACATCCATGGCTTTTTTTTTTATCCCCTCCGCCTCATTTTTTTACCCCGCTAATTCACGTGTTGCCATGTAGCTGCCTACAGCAGCGGTACAGGGTGAGTCGTCCCTTTGGAGTGATTGCAAAAGGAATATTTTTTGCTGCTTGGTGTCTTACAGAATGCTCTGCAAACGCACGTCTTGGTAGCATCTCTTTTAGGCAGGCCTGTTTCTCTCACTGATACCGAATTTTGGAGATCTGTGTTTGTTCCTCGTGCAAGAAAATCATCCCCGCTGCGTTTCCCTTCATTCTGGGGTAGTTTGGGGTTGTCTCTGTGGGTGTTCCCCTTCATTCTGGGGTAGTTTGGGGTTGTCTCTGTGGGTGTTCCCCTTCATTCTGGGGTAGTTTGGGGTTGTCTCTGTGGGTGTTACCCTTCATTCTGGGGTAGTTTGGGGTTGTCTCTGTGGGTGTTTCCCGTCACTCTGGGGTAGTTTGGGGTTGTCTCTGTGGGTATTTATGCAGCCAGCCCTAGCAGAGAAAGTTCGGAGCAGTCAGCTCTGCTTGAGTGCTCAGTTCAGTGACTGATCCTGTGGCTGCTCCACACAATTAAATAAATTTAATATCTGCTGTGTTTGTGCAAGCAGCTGGATGTGCCTCCCATTTTTGGGAGAAGCGGTGTTCTTGCTTTAAAGTGAAATAAAATGCTTTGTTCGATGTGTGGAAAACCAGGCTGCCTCATGTGCAGAAGCCACATCGCTTTGCTCTTGCCAGACTCTCATTTTTTTCACACTTTGTTTCCTGCTCAAAGCCAGGTGTTGCAGAGCTGAAGCAGCAGGTGAAAGATGGGACAGGAGAGGTCGTTTTGGAACACGTCTTTTCTGGAAGGAAAATGGGTCAGCGTTTTCTGCCCCAGTTTTCAGAGCTTTGCCTGCTGACTGCTGCAAGTTTATTGCTCTGTGCTGGGGTTTAGCAGCATCTCTACGTGATGGAGGCATCCAAGTAGAGATGTGAGCTTTTCCCTTGAATTCAGAATCAGTTTACAACAGCACAGACTTCAGCAACAAGTAAACTTCCCTGTAGCCTGTAGTAGGGTTTTCCTGCTTTACATTTTTGCAGAGCTTCCATCCTCCCCCAGGGCAGTTCCTTCTGATGTCGTTGCCTTGGACTGATCTGATGGAGCACTTTTGATCCTTTCTCTTGTCATGCCGAGTGAATGCTGACTGCACTCTCAAAAAAGCTTTTTTTTGTGCAGTGTATTTGTGTTTTAAAGCTTCTCGATGAGAAGGAAAGAACCTGAGAGCCTGTTCTTGTGGTCCCATGAACCTGTCTGCCCCTGAGTGCCTCTTAAAACACCACCTTGGTGCATTTATGTGCTGAACAAAGTTATCCCAGCTCACCTTCCTTCCCTAGGCTCTGATCTCATTTTGCAGGATCAGAGAAATAAAAACAAGCAGCAGAAACAAAGCCAGGAAGGAACTCTGAGCTTGGGTTAGATAAATTTTGGGGAGATGGGGTGCAGAAGTGTAGGTAAAGCTCTCTCAGAGCAGAGTGTTGATATCAGAAGGGATCAGTGGCTGTTTGCAGAAACATTCTGCACCTCGTACAAATGGGGGGGCTTCCCAATATGTTCCAAGGTAATCTTTTATGGTAATAAATAGGCAGGAATTTAGGGGGAGGTTGCACCATTCTGGGCTGCTGGGGAGGCAGCAGACATTTTAGGAAGCTCCTGGACTTGAAGTGATACTTGGACCAAGTAGGTGGTGTCTTGTTACTCGTAGGTCTTAGAAGGTCAAGTGGTTTAAACCTAATCATTGAGTGATTTTTGGGACTCAGAGAAATAATCAGACTCCTCCTGCCCTCATGAAGAGAGGTGAATTTCTGAATTTCTCCTGTCAAGCTGCAGCATTTGTTACTCTGCATAAATAAATAAGCCCAGCTGCTCTACTCCTTGTAATGCAGCAGGACGTGGATAGATAATTTGGAAGAAGGTCGTGGTCTCTCTAAAACAAACTTGACTACGAAGAAGATGATTTTTGTTGTAAAGTGCAGAAATTTGGGCTGTTTTCAAGGAAATTTGGACTGCATGAGGCTTCCTGAGAGGAGGAGGAGGGATCTGTTTTCTTCCAGGAATGCATAATCAGAAATGCACTTGGGCTTCATCCCACTAAATCTGTGAAAAGCTGAGGGGAGCACTGCAAGGAATCTGGTTGGATTTGTGGTTTGAGAGTAGGTGTTCCCGAAATACCACTTAAAGTAATCAGGAGGTTTTGTGCTCTGCAAACTTGCTGTGAACACGTTGTGTGTTTGAACTGGTGGTAGGTGTTAAAAAGGTTGATAAATGATGGTTTGCACTTCCCCAGCACCTTTTGTGGACGGGTGAATTCTTTGTAAATCTGAAGAAAGCAACGATTTAACTTTTCTTTTTTGTGTTCTGAAGTAACACTCTGTCCTTGTGTCCACAGAGCAAATCAAGCAGCCAGAATTCTTCCCCATTTCAGGGTCATGAGGAGCTCACTCTGTCACATCCTGAGCATGCTCTGCACTTCCAGGTTCCTGTGTCCAAACTGGGTCAAAGCTTGTGTTTTTCTTTACATTTCTGTAGCTGCTGGAGCGATGCTGGACAGGCTTTGTCTAACTGGCAGTGGTCTGCTGCAGAGAGGTTATTTTTAGGGAAAATGAGCTCGGCTGGTTTTGATTGCAGTTCCTTGCTGGAGTAACCAGGGAACGCTGAATACTGAGCCTGTCATCCTGTGATAGGCAGGCTAAGGAAACACTTCAAAGTTCTGGCTAGTTCAGGTTCAGCTGTGGCTGTTAATATTTATTCTTTCTGACTGTGAAGAAGGGAAAGAAAACAAACTCAACGAACAAGCCGAGTTCCTCTTTTCATGTGTTCCGTGCAATTTAATTGCAAACATTGACAGTCACGGAATGACAACTCAGGTAATGAAGCAGAGAAGCTTTAGTTGGGCTGGAGAGATAAGATGTTCTGAAAGTGTAGAAAAAACAGAATGTTTCCCAGGCTAAGGAGGATCCCAGGGCTGGGAATAGAATGTGTTTTTTTAGAAGAGTATAAATAAACTTGTTTCTTCTCCTCCTTGAAGACAGTGGAAGGGAGGAGCTGTGCAAGGTAAATTATGAAATTAAAAGAGAAGAGTTGGTACCTTTTTCATTGCAGCATTTTGTTGTAACTTCAATGACTGAGGAATCAAAGCCTGTTGTATGTGCAACCATCTCTTTTTAAAAAATAAGTGGTTAAATTTGCCCCGTGTGCTTTCCTTGTCAGGACTTTTTTTCCTCAGTGACCTAAGTGAGAGCCTGGAGGTCTGGAGAGAATAAAACTCCTTGTGTGGAGTTTTTCCTGGGTGAGCCTCGGGGTGTGAGGTTGGTTTTCTGTCTTCACAGCCACTAATTCCAGCATTGTGTTAGCTCTGCATCAGGGAGCCTCTAAGGGATTTTAATTGCTCCTGAGGCAAACTGCAGTGAGTGTTCAGGTGCTCTCCCTATCCAGAAATCCATGGAAAGGAAGCCTGAAAGGGGCTGTGAGTGTGTTTAATGTTCTGTATGAGCTGCAGTTGAGTCTGCTCTGGAAGGATGACAGGAACCAGTGGGAGAGAAACAGCTACAGGAACTGAAATGGCTGAAGCTTTGTGGCTTAAATAGAAGAAAACGAGAAGGTGTTTGCTCAGATTAAGGAAATGAATCAGATGTGCTTGGTGTGAGTCACTCACAGAATTCTCGCAGATCCTTTACAGGTTTCCTGAGGTCCTGGTGGTGGAGTGGGATTGCATTTCCACCTGTGGGTGTGGCACGCATCCCTCAGGGAATCCATGTAGGGCTTTCACCGCTCACCAGGAGCGTCTGGGCCAATTTCGAGCGCGGTGTAAGAATAGAGTGGAACAGTAGCGACCTGTTGAAAGAGCGGTGCAATAGTATCTGCTTCGGGAGCTGCTGAGAGCCGGGAGGAACTTCTTAACTGCCCTGGAGCTTTCACAGCTCCCCCTGGTTACACTCCACTGCTTCATCTGCTCCTCACCTTCCAGCAGGAGCCGGGTCCTGCTGCAAATGGTGTTATCCACCCAGTTTGTGCCCTTGCCAGCACATGCTCTGCCTGCTATAAATAAACACTGCCAAATTTGACAAGCTGCACCGGCTCGCCTGCCGAGCTGCCTGCTAGGAAAGGAGTGCAGGAAGAACCTGGGCTGCATGGACTTGGAGCAGCAGCTGAGAGATCATTTTAGCCAGGCAGTTAATTGCATTTAACATCTTTGTCTAAACAGAGCTGTTGGGAGTCCTTAAAGTATATTTTTTTTCAAGCAGAGCGTGTTTCCAGCTGGATTTATGCGTGGGGAAAACAGCAATGGTCCCACTTCAATTTAAAAAGCAGCAAGAACAGAAAAGAAAAAAACCCACCAAAAAAACCAATTTCAAACACATGAAAAATCCTGAGAAACTTCCTTGAAGTAGTAACAGCTGGCATTGGGGGTAGGGAGAGCAGGCTTTGGTGGGCAATATTCCACTGGAATTCCTAGAGATGGTTTTGGGACATGCTGTGAGTGCTTACTCAGCCAAGTCACGTGCAAGGTGCTCAGATTGGTCTTCTCCTTGAATTTTCTGCTCCTGCAATCTAATCAGCAAATACCACAGGGCAAAGGCAGCCTGGGAGAACTGAGCCAAACAAATTCAGAAAACTTGGGCTCTGCCCTGTCAGTTTTCCTTGATTTTAATGCCTGTCTTCCCATCTCTTTGCCTGCTCCATGCTGGGAATTAACAGTCTTTCTTTCTTCTCTGCTCGCTCCATGCTGGGAGTGTTTTTTGGCACACAACAGTGCAAGCATCTCAGTTTTATGAACAAGATCCTGATGTGTGTACGTAATGATCCTTTTAATAACACCAGCAGGCAGCAGAAATAGCCTCGTGGAGGGGGTTTCAGTGCAGGTTAGAATGCCAGTGCTGCCGTTGGAGAGTTTAGATAAACACTTCCCTGCTAATCAGATGGGGTGTACAGACTTTTTTTTTTTTCCCCCCCCCCAGAATTTTCTCAGCTCTCTTGTCATCTTCAGCTTGAGCAAGTTGGGAATAATTTTTTTGGCCACATAAGTTCTGTAGAGGCTGACTCATGTCCCTGCAGCCAGCCATGTGTTCGTGCACATTTTCTCTGACCTGACAGGGAGATGATCCTTCTCTCTGAATAGAAATGGGGATGGGGAGATGTGAGCTTCATGAAAAGCAAAACAGCCACACAGTCACTTTTGTTACTTCGTTTTTTGTTTTTTTTTTAAGCAGGGTTTCCTGGTTTTCCTTTCCTTCTTTGGGTGGAGCAATTTACCTTCATAATAATTCAGAATATAGCTAATAAACCCCCAGCATTTTGAGATCCGTTTTGCTGGGGTGGTTAATGTATTGCTATAATGGAAATTTAAAGTCTTGGAAACCTTTTATCTACTTAGTGACTGTGCTGCAAAGCCCTCCCTTGAAACACTGAATTAAAAGTCATTGATCACCTCTGATAAAACCCCAAATTCCTCCATGAGCTGAGTAAAATTCAGAGAAAAGAATCACCCACCCACCAGAAACCTTTATTTTTTTTTTAACCAACCACAGAAATCTCTTCTCGGCTTCTCTTGCAGCTGAGCGAGCTCTCGACACCATGAATTTTGATGTGATCAAAGGGAAACCCATTCGCATCATGTGGTCTCAGAGGGACCCTTCCCTGAGGAAGTCAGGGGTTGGGAATGTCTTCATCAAGAACCTGGACAAATCCATTGATAACAAGGCACTTTATGACACATTCTCGGCCTTTGGAAACATTTTGTCCTGCAAGGTGAGATGGGGTTACATTGTCCAGTTCTTTTATGGTGGGGACACGATGAAAGATTTGAGTGTAGGAGTGAAAGGGACACTTTTTGTGAAGTGTAAGGAGCAGAATCTCAGAATATTCCGAATTGGAAGGGACTCACAAGGCCCATCAAGTCCAGCTCTTTAAATACACGGTGCCTACAGAGCTCAAACCTGCCAGCTTGGTGTTAAAACACAATCTCTGAAAGGCAGAGTTGCCCAAAAGCTGAAATTGCTGAAATTACATCAGATTTGGTCACAAAGTGCAGGAACCTGACACCCAGGTTGCATCAGCCTCGTGCTGACCCTCAGCAGGAGCAGCCTCGTGCCAACCCTTGGCCGTCACACATTTTCACCTGCCAGCCCGTGAGGCAGGAGGGACACTGACCCCTCTCTTTCCCCCCCTCTCTTACAGGTGGTGTGTGATGAGAATGGCTCTAAGGGCTACGCCTTTGTGCACTTTGAGACCCAGGATGCTGCAGATAGGGCCATCGAGAAGATGAACGGCATGCTGCTCAACGACCGCAAAGTGTGAGTGTCGCAGCCGGCAGCAGCAGCGCTCACATGCTCCGGGATGCATCTCGGTATTAACAGGGACACACAAGGCACTGGTTCTCCTGGCCCAAGCCTTGGCCTGCTACCTCTCCACTCCAGGGCTGGTGAGTGACCCTGCCCAAGCCATGGCCTGCTACCCCTCCATTCCAGGACTGGTGGGTTTCCCTGACCGAGCCTTGATTTGCCACCTCTCCGCGAGCGGGCTGGGGTGGGTTTGATGTAGGAGGGCCAGGGGAGTCCTTGGCTGGCCACAGCACAGGTGATTTTTCTGGTTGCTCTGTGGCCTGTTTGTTGTCTTCTGCTGTCACCCTTTCTTGTCCCCATTCCCAGCTCCTACTACACACTCATTCTTTTTGCCTTGCCGCAAGTCACACGTTGGGTTTTTTTTCGCTCTGGAAACTGATCTGTTTATTGGGATTTTCATTTTTTTTATCTTACAGATTTGTTGGGAGATTCAAGTCTCGTAAAGAAAGGGAGGCTGAGCTTGGAGCCAAGGCGAAGGAATTCACCAATGTCTATATTAAAAACTTCGGGGATGACATGGATGATGAAAGACTGAAGGAGCTCTTTGGCAAATATGGTAAATACAGAAATGCTTTTATTGAGTCTGTGAATTTCATGAAATGTGGTACTTTGAGTGCTGCTACTGTGGTCACTTTGAGGCTGAGGGCTGGGGCTATTATATGGAATTTAATAACCTTGAAATACATTCGATATTTTACTAACCCTGTGCCTTGCTAACAGGTAAAACTCTGAGTGTTAAAGTGATGACAGATCCCACTGGAAAATCCAAAGGTTTTGGCTTTGTAAGCTTTGAAAAGCATGAAGAAGCCAACAAGGTAGGACCAACTTTTATGTTGCTTGGATAACTTCAGAGAAGGAAAACTTGGTTTATCTTGGGAGCCTGTTTCTGAAATGGAAGAAAATTCTGCCTCGGGCATGACCTCTTCTAGATGTGGGAACTTGGAAACCTTTTGCACCTTAATAGTTTGACAGTCAAGGGTAACTTGGCATTCCTCCAGTTTCCTAGATCCACACAGAGTGCAGTGCTATAATCAAGAATGTTAATTGCTGAAGAAATACTACAGTGCAGGGCTGAAGGAGGAGGAGGCCACCTAGAGTGACAGCATTGCTTAAAAATGGTATTTTCTAAGCAGAACGCTTGTTAAAATATAGTTTTAATTACAAGAAAGGGTGGGGATGAATTTCCAAGTTAGTTCAGCACTCCTTGGTGTGTCAGCTTGATCTGTGTGATAACTTCAGCTTGGCTTTAATGAGCCTGTTGTTAACAGGAGCAGTGCAAAGGTAACGTGCAAACTCTGATTTATTGACCGACAGGCAGGGACTCAGCGTCAGCTCTGGGCAGTCCCGTCCTGACAGGATCAGGGGCTGCCTTGCTGCAGCAGCTGAGAGTTTCCTCTTGAACCCTCTGTGCAGGCAGTGGAAGAAATGAATGGGAAGGACATCAATGGGAAGATGCTATTTGTGGGCAGAGCACAGAAGAAGGCTGAGCGTCAGGCAGAGCTGAAGAGGAGGTTTGAACAGCTAAAACAGGAGAGACTGAGCCGGTACCAGGTGAATAATCTGTTCCTTTTCTCCATTTAAGCACCATTTCTGGTCTGTTGAAGGAATTGCCAGAGAAGCCATTGTCCTGTGAGACATCCTGGGTTGGAACACAGAGGGGTCTGTGGGTATTTGGTGGCAGAGGGGGCATCAGGGCTTAGTCTTGGCACTGAAAGTGTTGAGGAGGATGAAGTCTCCTTGACTTTCAGATGGGGATCCCTGGAGGGATGGGAAGAGACAGCACAACTCTGTACTGCTCTCTGCAATCTGTGGCAGAACTGGGTCGTGTCAGAGGTGGCATCTGAAACTCCCCCACTCCCTGAGGTGCAGTGCTGGACTGGGGACTTGTGATGATGCCACAGGAAGGCAGAGGAAATCCAGACAAGCTCCCTTTCACCACAGTGGGACTGGTCTCTACGCCTTTGCAACATTCATCACCTTCAGCTTTGGGTGGTGTGGAAGGAACATGATGCTAAATTAAGAGTTTTCAGATAAATTACAGCTCTGGCAGATGGGGAACAGTTGATGTGCTTAAGATTTTTTTTTTTTTTTAATGTTATGAATGTCATGCTGTTCTCTCCCTTGCAGGGTGTTAACCTGTACATTAAAAACCTAGATGACACTATAGATGATGAAAAACTGAGGAAGGAGTTCTCACCTTTTGGGTCAATAACGAGTGCCAAGGTAATGTGGGATTTGGGGGTTATTTGGATTTTAAAGCCTGAAGGAAGGAGCTTTTGTCTGACGTGGCATTAAAGGGCTCTTCTTAACCTGTGGTTATTGTGATTCTGAGAACACCTGGCTTAGTAAATAGTGTGTTTTTACCAAAAACTTCATTCCCTTACCCAAAGGGGAGGCAGGAAGTGGCAGACGTGCTTGTTTGAGGTGACAAGCATGAAATGGCACTTATCCTGTGTGTGTTTAGGACGGCACCAAATCTTTCCCATTCCTTACTGTGCGGTGTGGGCCTGGGGACACATGGTGCTGACAGCAACGCAGAGCAAATCCAGACAGGTGGCTCTTCATGAGAACCTGTCTCTACACCTCTGCAACAAGTTATGTCCTGCCTAAAACTTTAAAAAAAAAAAAAAAAACCCCACAAATTCTTCGGCTCAGTTGTGCTGGTACTCCATTAGCAATTGATCTTTACCGCAGGTGATGCTGGAAGATGGACGGAGCAAAGGGTTTGGCTTTGTCTGCTTTTCCTCTCCAGAGGAGGCCACCAAAGCTGTGACAGAGATGAACGGGCGCATCGTGGGCTCCAAGCCCCTCTACGTGGCACTGGCCCAGAGGAAGGAGGAGAGGAAGGCCCATCTCACCAACCAGTACATGCAGCGCATCGCTGGCATGAGGGCCTTGCCTGCCAACACCATCATCAACCAGTTTCAGCCTGCTGCTGGTGGCTATTTCATGCCTGCTGTGCCCCAGGTGAGCTGCTGTGGGGGTTTTTAAGCTGTCTGGTTAATCTCACTGAGCCTTTCTTCTGCCTGTGAGCAAACAGCTCCTGTGTGGAGGTTGTTCTGTGACTCGGCAGCTGCCTGTGCTCTTAATCTGACTTGAGCCTTGGGTCCTGGCAACGACTGCCAAAACATGTTGTAAACAACGTTTGTGATGCACTTGGATGTTGGCTCTGAGCTTCTCTGATCTTCTTCCAGGCTCAGAGCAGACCCACTTACTATGCACCCAACCAAATGACACAGATGAGACCCAACCCACGCTGGCAGCAGGGAGGAAGACCTCAAGGTGAGGATGCCAGAGGCTGTTTTGGTTGTAAAACCCTTTGGGGGGGGCTGCCCCTTCCCAACAGGAACAATTAATGCTTTCCTTTGTGGGGATGGTCCTGTGCAGGGCCAGGAGCTGGACTCCATGCGTGTCCCTTCCAACTCAGCCTATTCTGTGATCCTCTGATTCTGATGCCATGATGATTTTTGTCTTTTCTTTTATACCCCTGTTATACCTTTCTGCAACTTCTGTATTCTTAGTGCTTTTTTGCCTATATTCTTGGACTTGTTTGTTAAGCTAAGAGACTAAACATTTTAAAAGCTTCATAGTTAAGGAGCAATATGCCCCAGACCCCAAGGTCCTCTCCAGAACACATTTTGTAAACTAAGATAGAACCATCCAGAGGAAGGTTCCTTGAGAGGGGGGGCTCATTTGAGCCTCTCATTAAGGAATATTTAATAGATATGCTAATTAATAAGACCTGAAATGTAAGATCAGAGCCAGGAGAGGGGGACTTTGCAGTGGGGATGGGGGGGTGCACAGAGGTGCATTCGACCTGTTCGTGGTGCACCTAAGGATCCTTACAATAAATACCAAGGTAAAACCCTTTTCCCCTTCTAACCGTGTTCACCTCTTAATTTTTAAGACTAAGAAAGGCATCAATTCCTCCCCTGCACAACCCCTGTAGCTGGCTGTCCTGCCTTGCCAGCTGGTTCCCTTTTGAGGATTTTTTCCCCTCATTCCTTCCTTCAGGCTTCCAGGGAATGCCCAATGCCATGCGGCAGTCGGGGCCGCGGCCAGCCCTGCGCCACCTGGCCCCCGCCAACGCTGCGGCCTCCCGCGGCCTCCCCGCTGCTGCCCAGAGAGTTGGTAAGAAAAGGTCTCTTTCCTGGGCTTTTCCCTTTCTCTGGGAGGGAGGAGGATGCTGTGGAGACCTGGCTTCTAGTGCCAGAGATGGTTGTGAGATCTGGGATGTCTGCAAGGAGCCTCTTTCCTGTTCCTGGCTGTGCAGTGCAGGTCTGGGGGCACTCGGTGCTACAGCACAGCAGGGGAAATCCAGATGGGTTCTTCCCCTACTGGTTTGGGACTCATCTCTACACCTCTCCAACATCACTCAGAAAGCTCTGTAGCTTAGATGTTGCCTCTGAGCTTCTCTGATCTTCCTCCAGGCTCAGAGCAGACCCACTTACTATGCACCCAACCAAATGACACAGATGAGGCCCAACCCTGAGTTTTACTTTCAGAGGAGAGAATCCGAATTCATTGTATTCCAGTAAATAAAAAAAAAAAAACCACAACCCAAAGTGTGGCATCTATGGATTGGTTCTAGGGAGAACAGCCCCTTTCCTGAAGTAGCCAGCTACACTTTGGAGAATGGTTTCTAAAGAAGTATCACCATGCAGAGCAGAGTTTGAATTCAGAATTCAAACCAGACATCCCAACTTGTTTGCACGTTGCTGCAGGTGTTTGTCACTGTGTTGTACTTCCTTTGCAGGTGTTGGCACAGCAGCACAGAATTTGGCTCCCCGTCCTCCTGTAGCTGCCCCTGCTCCCAGGGCTGTCCCTCCTTACAAATACGCCTCAAGTGTCCGCAGCCCACACCCAGGTGTCCAGCCTCTGCAGGTACCACCAGGGGCTGGGCAGTCCCTGCAGTTTTCACATGCAACTCGAGTATTTTTATAAAACCTTCAAGCTACTTTTATGACCCAGACAGCCCTAATTTGGAATTTAAAAGCCTGGCAGTTGTGCCTTTGCCAGGGGCACTCTGGTTGGTTTGTCTGCTGTGTACTCACAAGCCCTTTTGTAGCCAGACTTGCTGTAAGGATATTTTTCTTGGTTCTTTGTTCCCGTTTTGCAACCCTTTAAGTGTCTCTCCTCTTTGCCAAGTTCCCACTGGGCTATCACTGAGAGAAAGAGCAACATCCACGCCTGCCTTTCTCACCATGTCACGATGTCTGATGCAGTATTTGTGAGATGTTTACAGTGCCCCTGTGTTGACATTCAAGTGTTTTGAGCTCAGGACTTGCAGGGAGTGTTTGTGAACCAAGGGCACCTTACCTGCCCTTTCCTGAAGCTCAGGTGTGCTGTAGGCTTGACAAAGATTGTGGTTTTTTTAGGAGGGAACATCTTGATATTGTCTAAATATGAAGCAATCAGCCTCATACCTATTTCACAACCCTTGTCTGCCCTTTTCAGGCACCTCAGCCTGCAGTGCATGTGCAGGGCCAGGAGCCACTGACAGCCTCCATGCTGGCTGCTGCCCCTCCCCAGGAGCAGAAACAGATGCTGGGTGAGTCCAACCCGTGCTCAGTGATCATTTTTCATCTCCTCAGGTTTCAAAGATCTGTCTGAACTCCTTTTTTTTTCCTCCCTCAGGAGAACGTTTGTTCCCTCTGATCCAAGCTATGCACCCCAGCCTGGCGGGGAAGATCACGGGAATGCTGCTAGAGATTGACAACTCAGAGCTGCTGCACATGCTGGAATCTCCAGAGTCCCTCCGGTCCAAGGTGAGCTGCTGTGCTCCTTTTGTGTGTGTGGGGACTCTGAGCAGGGAGAAGATCTCACTGGATTTTTGTCTCCCCAGGTGGAGGAGGCTGTGGCAGTGCTGCAGGCTCACCAAGCCAAGAAAGAAGCTGCCCAAAAAGTGGGAGTGGTTGCTGCTACCTCTTGAACCAGGATGACTGGTGGGTGTCTCAATCCTGAGTTTCAGTGAAAAGCTGCCAGAATCAGCAGATAAAACACAACAATTCATGTGGGTCTGCAACCAGCACTTGTCTGATTCAAGTCCACTCTTTTAACAACAAAAAGCTCCTCATGTAGTTCCTCCCAGCAGAAAATCCTTATGTAGAACTTAAGGAATATTCTTTAGATCCCTTAAATAAACAGCAGGATGGTGGTGTCCAAGTCCCTGAAGTGTTCCTTGCAGCTGACATGAAAAGCAAGGACAAAAACGTGGGGATGCTGAACTGGGAAACAGCCTCAAGGAGCTCAGCCCCAAGGTGATTTTGAGGCTAAGCAGGCTCTTAATGCCTGTTCCTTATCCTGGAAACCATCTGCCTTTGGGATATATTAAATGTTGGAAATGTTTCACTGGCCAGCTCTGTCCACACAAGTGGTGTCACCTGTGTTTGGAGTTGTTCCGAGAAGGTTTTTGGTTATTGGAATGTCTCTCCCTGTGTTTAATGCTCATTGTTCTGGGGGTTGTCTGGAATTGCCATTTCCAGTATTTTGAGATCAGATGTTGCAGCTCAAGCTGGTGAAGAATGATGAGGATTCTTCTTTTCACTGGCTGATTTAGCAAAGAATTTTGAGTTTCTCGTGGATAATAGATTTCTGATCATCTGACCACCATGAACAGCTTCTCTGTACCCTCCCAATTATACTGCAATCCTTATGGCTTGGAATGCTGGAATATTCCCTATTCTGGAGCTAACCTGTCTCCCCTTTTTCCTTTAGGATACAAAGAAGCCAAATAGCCCCTTCCCTAGACATCAGCTCGAGATGTTTGAAGATCCTTCACTGTCCTGCAGATCTCAAGGCCATGCATTTTATCACATAGTTATATTGCATTTTGTAAATTAATCTTAAAGATCTTATTTAAAAAGCCAACTCTGAAGCTCGAGGTTTCCAAAACCACAATCTGGGGAGTTTGCAAGCTTTTCCTCTGACAGAATAGAGCTGCTCCTTGTGTCTTCTAAAGAGGACGTTGAGGATTTTAGGCTGGAAGTATTTTTGTGAGTTTGTGTTTAATTTGAACAATCCAGTTTGGAAAGTTTGGGAAACATTTATCAATAAAGGAAATAAACTTGCACCATTGTGTTTGTCCATCATTTCTCTCTGCTGGCTAAATAAAAGTGGCGTGGCTTTGTGAAATCAAACTGAGGGGCAGTTACTGGGTGGGGTGAATACATTCAATTGGGATTTGAGTTATTCTGCTTGTGAATTTTGGATAATGAGTATTTTGAGGCAGCTGGGTTAAAATCATGCTTGGGGCAGGGTCTGAAGAGGGGTGATGGCTGTAAGCAGTGATCTAAAGGGGCTGGGGAGGTATTTTCAAGTGAAAGGTACGAGGGTTTGGGCTCCCTTTTTGTCATGTTGACATTTCTGCATTTTCAGCTGGATCTTTAATTAGAGTTCTGCTGCTCTAGTATATGATGCAAAATAATTTGTGCTAAAATTTTAAAGATGACAGCATTTTGCTGAGGCTGAGAAAAGCACAAACAGGTGGCTGCAAAAAATGTGCGGTTCAAGGGATTTCTGTCTGAAGAAGCCCTGAGAAGGTACATTCCAGAGATAAGCATTTGGTGGGATTTCCTCGTCTGGCAGAGCTCCAGGATGTGTATGTTTGTACAGAAATGCAGTCCCAGAATGTATGTGTAAGCAACAATAATATACTTGCACCAGAAACTGATTCCCACAGCAAAAATCAAATATTGATTTCAGGAACTGTCGTCAGACGTGGTGGAAGAAACAGGAAAATCATATTGTTGTATTAAAAAGATAAAGCTAAAAAAAAGAAAAAAGGTATAAAAGGACACCTCAGAGAAGCTGAAATTTATGAACAAAGTGAGATTGGAACCGAGAGAGGTCGGAACTCAGCTCACCCAGCACCAGCCTGGCTCGGTGTCGCTTTGCTCCGTGGCTCTTTCCCAATTTTATACTTTGATTATTAACAAATTCTCCTTAATCATAATATTGATTGGCTCATTTATAACAACAGGAAAATCATATTGTTGTATTGAAAAGATAAAACTAACAAAGGAGAAAAAAGGTATAAAAAGACACCTCAGAGAAGCCAAAATTGTGAACGAAGCGAGATTGGAACCGACAGAGGTCGGAACTCAGCTCGCCCAGCGCTTAATAAATTCTCCTTAATCATAATACTGATCAGCTCGTTTCTAACAGCTGCTATTTTATACTCCAAAGGCGGCGCTGAGTTGCTAAACCCTTTGCACGCTTATTTCGGGTGACAAAGCTTTCTTCAGGGCAAAGGCAGAATCACGGAGGAAAAACCTCCGCACTCGCAGCTCCACCACCTTCTCCGGGCTGCAGCTGCGAGGCTTTAGCAAAGCCTGGATGGACCCGGGGTTGCAGAAAGGGCTGGGATTTTTATTTATATGTTTTTATCCCCATGCCCGGCCGAGGGCGGGGCGCTGCCGCCGTTCCGGGGCGGGCCGAGCCGAGCCGTTCCGGGGCACCGGGGCGCGATGGCGGCCACCAAGAGGGTGCTGTACGTGGGTGAGTGCCGGGGCTGGGGGCACCCCCGAGGGACCCCCGAGGGACCCCCGAGGTGTCCGGTGATGCCCCACTGACCACTGACACCACCCCCCCCCCCCCCGCAGGCGGGCTGGCCGAAGAGGTGGACGAGAAGGTTTTGCACGCCGCCTTCATCCCCTTCGGAGACATCACCGACATCCAGATCCCGCTGGATTACGAGACCGGTGCGGCCCCGGGGGTGCGGGTGGGAGCGGCTTTCCCGGGATTGGGACCCCCCCACTCCGTGTGTCCGCGCTGCCCCTGACCCCTCGTTCGCATCCCTCCAGAGAAGCACCGCGGATTCGCCTTCGTGGAGTTTGAGCTAGCAGAGGTGAGGAACTTGAGATGTTTTTGGGGTTTTGCCCCCCCTTTGGGGTTTTGGGATGGATTCTCTTCCCGCTGGAGACGGTCCGTGGAATTGGGTGCGTGTTCCCCGCCGCGGCGTTAAGGTGTTGTGGTCCTCCAAGTTCCTGCTTTTCCCATTTTCTTTTGGGCTCAAGTTGGCGCTTTTCCCATTTTCTTTTGGGCTCAAGTTCCCGCTTTTCCCATTTTTTTTTGGGCTCAAGTTGCCGCTTTTCCCATTTTTTTTTTGGGCTGAAGTTCCCGCTTTTCCCATTTTCTTTTGGGCTGAAGTTCCCGCTTTTCCCATTTTCTTTCGGGCTGAAGTTGCCGCTTTTCCCATTTTCTTTTGGGCTGAAGTTCCCGCTTTTCCCATTTTCTTTTGGGCTGAAGTTCCCGCTTTTCCCATTTTCTTTCGGGCTGAAGTTGCCGCTTTTCCCATTTTCTTTCGGGCTCAAGTTCCCGCTTTTCCCATTTTCTTTTGGGCTGAAGTTCCCGCTTTTCCCATTTTCTTTCGGGCTGAAGTTCCCGCTTTTCCCATTTTCTTTTGGGCTGAAGTTCCCGCTTTTGCCGTTTCCAACCCAAAGTGCTCCCCTGCTGCCGCCCCTGGGTGGGTTTCTTGGCTTCACGGCCACCACGGGCTGTCACGTATTTGTCCTCTTATCATCTGTCCTGGGCTTGGTACACAAATCTCTCCCCATCTCCTAAATGCTCGTGGCAGCAATAAAAAGCACCTGAAATACGAGGGGTTTTCTGGGTTGTTGGAAGATGAGACCCACATGGAATGGGGTTTGGATATGGCTTTTACAAAACCCATCCGTTCTTGCATCCCTGGGATAGAGGAGGCTTAGGAAAACCTGGCAGTCGTGTTTATAATGAGATGCTGGGGCATGGCTATGCTGGGCCTTGAGGGGAAATTCTAAAAATGATTTTATTTGGATTTTTTGGCAGGATGCAGCAGCAGCTATTGACAACATGGTACGGGCCCTGTTCCCACTCCTGCTCCCTGTTCCAGGGGGATGTGCAGCTTTGCTGCCCTGTGGGCTGCAGAGAGAGCACAAACCCCGTCCCCTGAGCTCTGCAGGGCTTTGGGGTGGCTTTATACCTTTTGGTGGGCTTTGCTGTGCTTTTCCCCCCTCTGCAGAACGAGTCCGAGCTCTTTGGCAGGACAATCCGTGTGAACCTGGCCAAACCCATGCGGATTAAAGAAGGATCATCCAGGCCTGGTGAGCCGGGGCCTGGCAGGGGTGGAACATCCCTTGGGACGCTCAGAGCTCCGTGCATGAGCTGAGGTGTGGCTTTTTGGGGCAGTTCCTGACCTTTCCCTTTGTGGCCACAGTCTGGTCAGATGACGAGTGGCTGAAGAAGTTTTCAGGGAAGACTTTGGAGGAGAACAAGGAGGAGGGAGGAGCAGAGGCCCCCAAAGCAGAGGCTCAGGAGGTAGGAAAAACATCTGGAGCCATCCGTATCCCTGCTATCCCAAAGGATGGGAGCACAAGGCTGGAGGCAGAGCAAGGAAACATCACCTCAGTTCTGCTTTTCTTTCTTTTCCTGCCCAGGATGAGCCTCCTGCCAAGAAATCCCGGGTCAACCCCCAGGTTTACATGGACATCAAGATCGGGAACAAACCCGCGGGGCGCCTGCGGATCCTCCTGCGCTCCGACGTGGTGCCCATGACTGCAGGTGAGGACAAGGCTCAGCCTCCCCTCCTTGAGACCCCCGGGGCTGGCACAGCTCTCACCTCTCCTCCTGGTGACCCCTGGGCTGGCACAGCTCTCACCTCTCCTCCTGGTGACCCCTGGGCTGGCACAGCTCTCACCTCTCCTCCTGGTGACCCCTGGGGTGCTACAGCTCTCACCTCTCCTCCTGGTGACCCCTGGGCTGGCACAGCTCTCACCTCTCCTCCTGGTGACCCCTGGGGCTGGCACAGCTCTCACCTCTCCTCCTGGTGACCCCTGGGGTGGCACAGCTCTCACCTCTCCTCCTGGTGACCCCTGGGGTGCTACAGCTCTCACCTCTCCTCCTGGTGACCCCTGGGGTGCTACAGCTCTCACCTCTCCTCCTGGTGACCCCTGGGGTGGCACAGCTCTCACCTCTCCTCCTGGTGACCCCCGGGGCTGGCACAGCTCTCACCTCCCATCCCGGTGACCCCTGGGGCTGGCACAGCTCTCACCTCCCATCCTGGTGACCCCCGGGGCTGGCACAGCTCTCACCTCCCATCCCGGTGACCCCTGGGGCTGGCACAGCTCTCACCTCCCATCCTGGTGACCCCCGGGGCTGGCACAGCTCTCAGCTCTCCTCCCGGTGACCCCCGGGGCTGGCACAGCTCTCACCTCCCCTCCCCTTTTGCCCCCCACACAGAGAATTTCCGCTGCCTCTGCACCCACGAGAAAGGATTTGGCTTCAAAGGCAGCAGCTTCCACCGCATCATCCCCCAGTTCATGTGCCAGGCTGGGGACTTCACCAATCACAACGGCACCGGCGGCAAATCCATCTACGGGAAGAAGTTCGATGATGAAAACTTCATCCTCAAGCACACGGGGCCAGGTAAAGCCATCTCCAGGCAGGGGTTGGAAGAGAAAATGGCTCAGCATCACCTAGGGGCTACATTTGGGCTGTTTTGGCCACGTTGGTAGCGGCAGCCCTGAATTATAATTAATTATAATTATTGTAATCGGCATTGGCCAGATCCTTCTGCTGCATTCAGACCCTCGTGTCTCACCGAGCAGAAATGCATCGTTCCCTCTCCACCCACTTTATTTGCAGTATTACACAAAGGAAAAACAATTTCAAAGCTGCTATTCCTGCTGGATTTTGAGCGAGGAATGTCACAGCATGGCTGTGAAAATCGGGAGCAATCGAGCAGGTTCATCTCCTTCCAAGCAGCTTTGCAGCTAAAAACAGCTGAGCACCTTTCACACTTTGGAGTGTTTCTCACCATAATTGATTTCCAGGAGTTCCTGTGGGTTTTGATACCCAGCAGCTCCCCTGAATCCAGCAGTGTTTCCCAGGGTGTGGGAATGGGGCCGGGCTGAAGCAGCAGCTGCTGTGCTCGGCCCTAACTCTGCGCTCTCTGACCCCAGGGATGGTGTCCATGGCCAACTCGGGCCCAAACACCAACGGCTCCCAGTTCTTCATCACCTGTGACAAAACAGACTGGCTGGACGGGAAGCACGTGGTGTTCGGGGAGGTGACGGAGGGCATGGACGTGGTGCGGGAGATCGAGGTGGGTGAGGGCTGATCTGGGGGCTGCTCAGCCTTCCTGCCCCGAGGATTTCGTGCCTGCAATTCCTGCTGCTCTTTCCTCCCAAGGCTCAGGGCACCAAAGATGGGAAGCCAAAGCAGAAGGTGATCATCTCGGACTGCGGGGAGTGCCCGTGAGCACTCGGCACGTGGAGGGGATGGATGGAGGGAGCCCGGCCAGGAGGGACGGGGAAACAGCAGGGATGGGACACCCCAGGGACTCCCCAGCAGTGCCCATCCCACAGCTTCCATGGGAATTCCCCTGCCAAGGTTCCTGTGGGCAGGATTTATCCTTCCTGGGGTCAGTCGCTTCCCAGCCAGCGCTGCCCGAGCAGGGCCGGGCTGGTCCTGCTGCCGTGTTCTGGAGAAAAATGTATATTTGGTAAAAATAAAAGCTGGTTTTAAAAATACTGAGGGGCCTGGCTGCTGAATTCTCTCTATTGGAGGCTGGTCTTTGAGCAAAGATGGGTTTTATTTTGCACTTGGCCTCATCTTCATTAATCCCGTGCCTAAATCCTGGCTCTAGGGGAAGGTACCTGTGCCAGGGGAGGAAGAGCAGAGCTGAATCTTGTGTTTGTTCCACTGCTGTATCTCGTGGAGGCGTTTTTGGCACGTCTCTGGCTTTGTAGTGTCCTTTTCCAGCAGCAGAGGGAGGCAGGTTCCTGGCTGGAGCCTCTCCTGCTGGGAAGCCCGGTCCAGCTCCATCCCCATCCCACAGGGAGGGCGTTTCCCGGGATGCGTGAGCTGGAGAAAATGGTCAGGACAAGGAACAGCAGGGAATGAAGGAGCCCTTCGGGCGATGGAGAGGAGAAAAACGCGGAGTGATGAGGCTGAAGGAAAGGATTTCCCAACTCCAGCTTGCAGAGTGGGAAAAACCACGTGGATTTATGGCTCCTGTGCTGGGCAGCCCTAGCTTTGGTTTTTGCATTTCCCACATGGGTGGGAAATGATGGATTTGGGGTTTCCTGTGAAATGATGGAAGGGATGGGTGGTTCTGAGCTTGTGCAGGAGGGACGAGGCTGCTGAGGGGGAGAGGAAGATCTGATGCTGGGATTTTGGGGGTTTGTTTGCTTGGAAGAGCTCGTGCCATTGGGGATTCCTGGTTTTCCCAGCCCCTCACGAGTCAGGGGTGTTGCTTTTCCATCAGGGTTGGGGTTTTTTTCCTGCTGTTCCAGCGTGGCTGGGGGTTGTGCATTGTCCTGAAACTGGGACAAGGTGAGACACAAGGATCTGATTCCTGACAGACAAAATCCAGCCCAGCTTTCCCCTTCCTTGCTCCCTTTTTTTTTTTGTTGCTTAAATCCCGAATTTTAACATCAGCCCTTGCAGGCATCTTCAGCAAGACCTGAGAGGGAGAGTCCAGAGTCAGTAGAAGGCCTGGGTGTTCTCTCTGCACAGAGCCAGGATCGCATCCTGAGCTGGATTTTGGCTGGAATTAGACACCCAGATAAGCAAGACCTTTCCTTGGGGAGCTGGGCATGGACAGGGAGCAAATCTTCCTTATTTCATTGGAGTTATTGGGATTTTCCCTGACCCGTGCCAGGTTCTTTACTTGTTTATTGATGCGAGGTTCCCCGGGTATCCAAGCTGAGAACCAGGACAGGCCTTTTCCTTTTCAAACCAGAGCAAATAAATAATTTAATTGTGCAAAAAGCCTGGGGAGGCTGCCCAGGACTGGTCCCAGCCCCGCTGGGAGCCCACGGGATGGGCACAGCCTGACCTAAAACTCACACCAGGGCTCATTTTCGAGCAAATAGGTACAATTTTAGCCAATCCTGAGTATTTTTTTTTCATTGCGAAACGTCCTCCAAACAGAGCCCTGTTGTGCTGTGACATTAAAACACAAAGAGCAAGAGAAACTCCGTGTTTACTTTCCAAACTTTGCGTTTATTTTATAACAGCGCCGTAGCTCAGTGTTGGATGTTTGATTTTTTTTTTTTTCCAGCTGGCTGAGTTTGGTGAACTTTGGGTAAAAACAGGAGCGGGTTCGTCAGCCAGCTGCTTAATTGGCTGATGATGTTTTCATTAAGGGAATTAAAAGCACTTGGGTAGAGGTGGGTTAGTTGAGAAAGGCACAGCTCTAGAAACAGCTCCAGTCCCAGAGCAACCTGGATGCACAAATCAGTCACAGACAAACCAGAATCAGCCCCAAATCCTCTCTTTCCTATATATATATATTTATCTGTATTTGTATATATCCGTGTCTCATCAAGCAGGGGAAGAGAAAGGGAGTTTTTATATTATTTACATCCACTTGTAGAAAGGGGTGGGAGGGGTTCAGTTTTGGTGGTTTTTATTTATTACTATTATTATTATTATTACTTTCATTATTATTATAATTATTATTATAATATTATAATAATATAAGATTAAATAATGATGATAATAATAATAATAATAATAATAATAATAATAATAATAATAATAATAATAATAATAATAATAGTGATGGATTTTGCTCTGATGCAGCCCCCAAAGCTCCTCTTCCATGCATGGAACAGAAACCCAGGGGCAACTTGCTCTGGTGGGAAAGGGGTGGGAATGGGGCACCCAGGGGTGGGAATGGGACACCCGGGGTGGGAATGGGACACTCAGAAGTGGGAATGGGACATCCAGGGGTGAGAATGGGACACTCAGAAGTGGGAATGGGACACTCAGAGGTGGGAATGGGACACCCAGAGGTGGGAATGGGACACTCAGAGGTGGGAATGGGACATCCAGGGGTGAGAATGGGACACTCAGAAGTGGGAATGGGACACTCAGAGGTGGGAATGGGACACCCAGGGGTGGGAATGGGACACTCAGAGGTGGGAATGGGACACCCAGGGGTGGGAATGGGGCACCCAGGGGTGGGAATGGGGCACCCAGGGGTGGGAATGGGACACCAGGGTGGGAATGGGACACTCAGAAGTGGGAATGGGACACTCAGAGGTGGGAATGGGACATCCAGGGGTGGGAATGGGACACTCAGAGGTGGGAATGGGACACTCAGAGGTGGGAATGGGGCACCCAGGGGTGGGAATGAAACACTCAGGGTGGGAATGGGACATCCAGGGTGGGAATGGGGCACTCAGGGGTGGGAATGGGACATCCGGGGGTGGGAATGGGACACTCAGGGGTGGGAATGGGACACTCAGAGGTGGGAATGGGACACTCAGGGGTGGGAATGGGGCACTCAGAGATGGGAATGGGACACACAGGGGTGGGAATGGGACACTCAGGGACCCGTCCATCAGTGGCAGCCGCAGGATTTCACCACCATGTTCCGATGCTTTTTGAGGATGACGTTGTTGTTGCTGTCGTAGTAGAGGACAGAGGTGGCACTGAGCTTGGTGGGGGCACAGCACGCCTTGGGCACGGCCTCTGGCTTCATCAGGTGGACCTGGGGGATGGATGGAGCCCCGTCAGCGCCGGCAAATTTGGCTCCAAGGCGGCAACGAGAGCCTCGAACCGACCAAAAACCCCCGGGTGAATGGGGGGATTATTTCCATCTTTTTGCAAAAATATTTATTCTAAACTCCAGGCAGTCCCTGCTGCGGTTTGTGTTGGATCAGGGCTCACGGCACCACGTTAATTTGGGATTTCAGGGCCCTTTAAATAGACAAACAACCAAAAAAAAAAAGCCCCATAAATCAGGGCAGCGCGGGTCAGGCTCGCTGTGGGCGGGGGGCACTGGGTGTTGTTCCAACGGAGATTCTCCACCCCAAATTTAAAACCCAAAGCCCGCAACACCTCTGCGGACACCCCTCCGCTTTCGGATGGATTTTCCCTGCCCGGGACACGCCGCATCCCGGTGTTTTTCCTGCAGGAGGGAGCCTCGGAGGCCGCCGGGCGCACGGAGCCTTCCCCCGACATGTGCGACTCATTTATGGCAGGGGCGGCCGAGCTCTCCCAGCTCGGAAATCCGGTGTTTTTGCTGTCCAACCCTGCTATTTGCAGCTCAGCCTGCGGCTGGCACTGCTCCGCAGCCGCCTTTTTGCCCTGGCGCTTCCCAGAAGAGCCGCATCCAGGTGATTCACATCCTGCCCGTTTTGGGAACAGCGCTGGGTTTAGGGGTTTAGGGGTGGGTGTAGGATGGGGGGAAAAAGGGCCCCTCCCTGCCGCTGCCAGGATGGTTCCCAGCCCCCGGATGGGTCCTGGAAGCTGCGTGGATGTCAGAATTCAACCCAGCCCGGCGACACCTTCAAAGGCTCGGCGCTCCCTGTAATTAACCGCGAGCACCGGAGCCGGGGTGGCTCTGCCATTGGGGAAACCAACACTCACAGGGCAGGAAATTCCAGAAATTAAAGCGCTGGCTGGGATGTGGGGTGGGTTTGGGGGGGGAAAAAAAAAATTAAAAAGAAAAATAAATGAGGCATTAAAGCTTGCTTGCTCCGGAATATGCTGAGCCCAACGTTTGGGTGCCGGGGCTGTGGATAAACCCTCGGGCACGGCACGAGAGGAGGGTGCAGGGGTGACACAGAGCCTTTTTGGGAAGAGCAGGAGGGCTCTGCTGTGCCCTGGGCCTGTCCCTGCTCCCTGCCAGGGGAGAGGGACCCTGAGCCTGCCAGAAATCCTCGCTTTTGCCCCGGCTGCTGCGAAACTGCAGCAGGAAGGGGTCAGCCAGGAAAACCGAGATCTGAGGGAGCTCTGGGATTACCAAATCCAGCTGTTGCACCCCTCTGGCTCAGGCTGAGGGGGCAGAGCTGCTGACCCGGGTGCCCTCACTGCCATCCCTCCCTGAATGCCTTGAAATTCCATATTGGAACCTCCCGTGAGGGCCTGTGGTGGGGCTGGGCTGTGAGCAGCCATCCAGATGTGCATGAACACACCCAGATGGGCATGAACCCATCCAGATGTGCATGAACACACCCAGATGGGCATGAACCCATCCAAATGTGCATCCCCCACCCAGATGTGCATGAACCCACCCAGATGTGCATCCCCCACCCAGATGTGCATCCCCCATCCAGATGTTCACCCCATCCAGATGTGCATCCCCACCCAGCTGTGCATCCCCCACCCAGATGTGCATCCCCCACCCAGATGTGCATCCCCCACCCAGCTGTGCATTACCCCCTCTAACGCCTCATTTAAATCAGAGACCCCACTGCACCTCCCCACCCAAACACCCTCAAACCCAGCCGTGCTCATCCCAAAATCCCAGCTCTCCCCGGGTCCCTCCGGGCTCTGAGGGCTCCCCAGGACCCCGAAGGCCCCCCCAGCGTGGGCTGCACTGACCAGGGACTGCAGGATGGCGTGGTTGGTGGCGTTCATGCAGGAGTCCAGCGGGAAGGCGCACTCCCCCTCGCAGTAGTAGGCTGAGTATCCCTGCGGAGCAATCACCCAATCCTACAAACAAAATATCTGGGATTGCATCGAGGTCTTCGCCCTTCTATGCCCCCTCATCCCTTCCCCACCCTCACAAACAACTCAGCCACCTCCTTCTCCCCGTGGCTGTGCCAGCAGCAAGGGTTTATTTTGGGTTTTGGGGCCAAGCCGTGAGGTGCTCGGGGTCACCGCTGGGGTTTGGGGTCGTGGCAGTTCGTGTTTGCCTTCCCAGCTCCTGCAATGGCTTCGTGGGCAGGAAAATCCACCCTGGGAGCAGGGGAATGGGATGATGGGGGGGGTTTTGGGGGTTTTTTTTTTTGGTCATTTACTTCTCCCAGCAGACAAGTACCAGCCAGCCGAGGTCCTGGAAGCTGACGTAGAGCTCGTGGCGCCGGCAGACCTGCCGCCCGTCCGTGGCGTGGACATCGTCTGTGGGAAAAGGGAATTTCAGCCCTGGAATCCCCCATCCCACCCCTCAGAGGTGGGATACAGCCCCTGTGATAGGGATGGGTCCAGGAGAACCAAAATTGAGGAGGCTTCACTGCTGCACAAAGGGAAAAGAAGCTCCAGAGTGGCCTATAAGTTGGTATTCCAATATCGGGATGAAGGAATTCAGCCTTGGAAGGGCTAAACCCCAGCTTTGCTCACTCTGAGGCTTTCCCAGACTCGGTGGTTCCAGGCCCTTCCTGCTGCCCCCCTGCCTGAGCTTTCTGGAGCTCTGACACCTTCCCAGGGCTCCGAAGCCAAGGGCAATGAGGCAAAAATTCCAATATTCAGTAATCCTGACACGCTCACCAAACACCGTTTCCTTGAAGGCATCCAACCCAAACCCTCTCGGGCACCTCCCGAGCTGCAAAAACCTCCAATCCTAAAACCTCCCAAAACCTTTTTGCTCTGTTCCCCTTGGGGCCAAAAATTTGGGATTTCGAGGCGCTGACAGCAGAGCCTCGCGTTTTCCGCAGGGATTCCCCCCCTCACCCAGCAAATATCTTACCAAAAATTCCCGGGAGCTTGTTGGGATGGGGGAGGTCGTTGGATTTCTTGGGCTGCCGCCTCCTCGGGGGTTTGGCCGCTCGTGTGACTCGGGCTGGGCTGGGGCTGGCCCGGAAAAATGTCACCATGAAGGGCTGCTTGGAGCGGGGTCCCCGGCGCCCCAGGAGCCCGGCCGAGCCCGGATCGACGCTGAGCCCTGCAGGGACAGCACCAGGGGTGGGTTTGCCCTCAAGGAGAACTCGTTTTGTTGAAGCAAAGAGTGAAAATAAAAGGAATTTTGCAGCAGGAGCTGCGGTTTCGGCATCCCAAGGGGTTGGAGCCCCCAGAGGGTCCTGTTCTGCCTCAAAATGGTCGCAGGGGGCTGTTCAAGGGTCAAAAAGGATTTTCCCCTTCATCCCTGTGGAGGGAAAGGGGTGGATGGGGAGTGCCTGGCTGAGATTCCGCCTGCCATGGGAGAGGAGCTGCTCTTTGTGTGCCTGGAAAAGGCACGGCTGGAAGAGATTTAATCCCACGGGGAAAGGAGGGTTAATCCTCTGCCCCACACGCACACACAGGATCCCTCCAGGTAAGGAGTTCATTAAGCATTAATGGCGTTAATTACACTCCGTGCCATCAGAACCTGCAAACCCAAACTTCTGGCACCCAGCACAGCTGGAAATTTCAAATTCAAACCCCCTCCCACCACATCCCACGGCACTGAGGGGACTCCAATTCCCGGGAATTTGGCCCTGGATACCACAGGCAGATCCAGCACTCTCACCATCATCAGTCTCCACGTAGAGCCGCAGCCCCAGGCTGTATTTCTCATCCACTGACCAGTGGCTGCTGGCGGCCGTGACGTCGAACACCAGCCAGCCCTCAGTCCCAGCACGCAGGTCCTGCACATCCAGCAGGAACAGGTCAGATTCCCTACGGGAACAGCGAGGGGGAAAAAAGGAGCAGCTGAGTAACAGCACCCGAAGGGCTCCAGCAGGAGGGATGATTAATGGGAACGGCTCCTCGGAGCTGTGTCCGGGCACATCCCAGCTCTGGGTGCCACTGGCCGTGCTGGACACAGTGGTGGGGTCCTGGCAGCTGCCCTGGGAAAAGCTCCCTCCCTGCCCAGGCGGGAATGCCAGGGAGTGGCAGTGCCCTGTGGGAAGTGTGGGAGCAGCCGGACACGGCGGTGCCACTTCCTGAGGCCTTCGGGTGGGGTGGGAAGGGAAGGGAAAGGGCTGGAGCTGCTCCCCACACCCGTCTCCATCCTCACCAGCTTCATCCCAGTTCTCATCTCCATCCTCTTCATCCCATCCCCGTCCTCCCCGTTCCCATCTTCTTCAGTCCCATTCCCATCTTCGTTCCTGTACCCATCCCTCTCCCCATCAACCTCGTTTCCATCCCCATTCCCACCTTCTTCATTCCTTTACCCATTCACATTTTCATTCCTGTTCCCACTCCCATTCCCATCCTCATCATCTTCATTCTCATTCCCATTCCTACCTTCTTCATTCCTTCACCCATTCACATTTTCATTTTCATTCCTGTTCCTACTCCCATTCCCACTCCCATTCCGATTCCCATTCCCACTCCCATTCCGATTCCCATTCTCACTCCCATTCCCATCCCCATCATCTTCATTCTCATTCCTATTCCCATCATCTTCATCCCTATTTCCATTCCCTTCCCGCCTTCTTCATTCCCACTCCTTTCCCATTCCCATAATCTTCATCCCCATTCCCACCTTCTTTGTTCCCTCACCCATTCCCATTCCCATTCCCATTCCCATTCCCACAGCCTTCCCATCCTCATCATCTTCATTCTCATTGCCATTCCCATCTTCATTCCCCATTCCCACCTTCTTCATTCCCTCACCCATTCCCATTCTCACTCCCATTCACATTCCCACTCCCATTCCCATTCCCACCTTCTTCATTCCCTCACCCATTCACATTTTCATTTTCATTCCCATTCCCATTCCCACTCCCACTCCCACTCCCACTCCCACTCCCATTCCCATTCCCACTCCCATTCCCACCTTCTTCATTCCCATTCACATTCATATTTTCATTCCCATTCCCATTCCCATTCCCATTCCCATTCCCATTCCCATTCCCATTCCCATTCCCACCTTTTTCATTCCCTCACCCATTCACATTTTGATTCCCATTCCCACACCCTTCCCATCCCCATCATTCTCATTCCCATCCCTACCATCTTCATCCCCCATCCTCATCATCCCACACCCACTTTTTCACACCACCCCCTTTCCTACCACCCTCATCCCCCTTCCCACAGCCATTCCCAGCCCATCACCTGTTGGAATGCTGGGCAGCCACCTCGTAGATGCTGACGTGGAGGCTGCTGTTGGCGTGGCCGGGGACGCCCCGGGATTTGTAGATGCGGAACTCGGCGGCCGTCACGGCCTCTCCCGCCGGCACCTGGGTCAGGTCGAACCTGAACTCCTTCCAGTAGGGCTTGGGCCACAGCAGATCCCGGTCCTGCTCCACTGCGGAGCAAAAAAGGGTCAGGGATGGCAGAGCCAGGCCCCTCTGAGTGCCACCGGATGGATTTTGGGGACAAATCCGCTGCTTCCGAGCCGCTCGCCTGTGGTTGGAAATTCCTCTCTCCCAGGAGTTTGAATGGGGTTTCAGCCTCCCCTGGTTTTGGGTTTTATTTTGCTGTAAGCCCCCCAGCCTCCCCTCCCAGCCCTCTTCCTTTATTACTCATTAAAATGAAAACCAAAATTAAAATTAAAATCAAAATTAAAATCGAAGTCACAGACGCTGCTATGGGAGGAGCACAGAGAATGCACCGTGCCTCAGGGGCTGCAGCCTTTTGTGCTTCATCTAAAGGTGAAAACCACAAAAATTTGACTTTTTGGGGGTCAGCAGGACCACCTGGAGCAGGAATTGGGGTTTTCTGAACTTCCCCTGCAGCAGACAAGCCCAGGGCTCATCAGGGCCATCACCCCTGGATGTCACAGGACCCCTCTTGCCCACAAGCAAAGAATTTCAGCCTGTGCAGTTTTGGGGATTTGGGGGGGATTATCAGGTCACTGCTCTGTAAAAATACCCCTCCCTTTTCCCTGAAAACTCCTTATTTCTCCATCAATTGAGGACACACCAGGGCAGGAAAAATCCGATTTTATTTCGTGAGTCCATAAAGAAAACCCCACCCTTGCTCTGTGGTAACACAGCCCCCACAGCTTTGCTAACGGGCAGTTATTTGCTTCGAATTGTTCTTTAAAAATCTCCCAACCTGCCTTGTCTGAGAGTAATTAAAGTTTATGATTAAATACGATTCAACCTGACCAAAGCTGCTCCTACCTCAGGAGTCACAAAAGCAACGTAACCAACCCGACCCGGCGCTTGCTTTTCAAACTAAACCAAACAAATCATTAACTAAATCAAAAATAAAGCTTTAAAATGCATTTTTTAACCAGCTCCAGCGGGGGGAAATATTCCAAATTCAACCCACCATGAGGCTGCCATTCCCATTTGTGCAGCAGGAGCAGCGCGTCCCTCCAAACCCAACGCCGAGATTTTGTGTACCCACAACTTTTAATTTCCTTCTTCTTCTTCTTTCCTTTTTTTTTTTAATTTTGCCCCCCTTTTCTTTTTTTCTTTTTTTTTTTCCCAAATCCCACATTCCCTTCCAGCTCCTGGCCTCACCACAAGTTGGGTTATAAATAAAAAGAGCCCGGGCAGGGCGGATGCGGAGAACGCTTCCTGCTCCTGCAGGGCGGCTGCCAGCGGGGGCAGGAGATGCTGTGGGCACCTGACCCAACCCCTGCCCCCCTCGGGGGGCACAAACCAGCCCCCCAAACCCTCTGAAACCCCTTGGGCTCTTCCCTCTTTTCCATTTCTTGGTTTGATTCTCCTGGACTGGTGCTGCCGAAGCCGCCGAGGCCTCGTGGCGCTTGCAAAAATCCTTCAATTCCACCCCAAAAACACAAGCAGAGGAGCCACCTCCTTTTTTTTTAGCACTGATAAACCCCCAGTGGGACCGACCATGGGACATCCAGGTCCAGAGTGGAGGCCCCTTGGGTGTTTGTGGTCACTTTGGGCCACCCCTTTGCTCCAAAATTTTTGGCCCTCACGCAGATGGGCAGAGGGATTTTTTTGTCAGAGCCAAGTGGGTCACAGAGACCCCAGACCAGATAAAAAAGAGCCAAAAGGTGATTTTTTGGCCCTAGAGAAGAGTGAAAACCTCTGCTAAAATTTGTTATGGAAACTTCCCATCTCTGTGGAGGTGATGGAAGGGCCCAGGGATGAAGGCAGAGGGTGGGAGTTGGTGGGAGGGAAGCCCAGGGAGCAGTGGGAGAAATGCTGAAGGGGCTGCAATTAGCCGAGCTCCTTGATGAACCAAATAACCCGGGTCTGACAGCAAATCCGCCAGCATTTGGGATGAGATTCTGGGAGGAATCCCCAAATTCTCTGCTCCTTCGGGGAGAAAAAGAGGGAACCCGGGGAGAAGCTTCCCCTTCGGTGCCACCGCTGGGACACAAAAATCAGTTTGGAGAGGGCTCAACACCAGCGTGTTTGCTGCTGAAATCAAAAAAATGGTTGTGAAATGAGAACCCTGAGAGCCGTGGCTGCTCAGCTGCTGCCGGGGGTGCTCTGGAGGTGCCCCCCCGGCCACTTTTGGGAGCCCCTGGTGCCTGGGAAGCTGCCACAGCCCCGGCTTGGCTCAGCCGCAGCTCCACCCCTCAATTATCTGTGGGCGGATTATCCGGATTGCGGAGGAGAAGCACTAAAAAAGCCCAACCCCAGGGCTTTGCTCGCCTTGCCCCCTCCTTTGGCGTCATCCCCAGGAGCTGCTGTGTCTCCCCCCGAAGCTGAGCGTTGCCCCTGTGCTCTGTGCTCCCAAAAAATAGCATTAAAATGAATTTATATTTTCATTTTGGCGCTGTCCCCCTGGCAGGGTATGCCCAGCTCCATCCAGGCTGAGCCTCCTGGTGTCTCCCCAGTCCCTGAGCGCTCCTGATTTCTTCCCAGATCCCACCCAGATCCTGCTCCCCAGGTTATTCTTAGCAGCACGTTTCTCCTCGTGTGCTTTCTCCGCTGCTATAAACTGCACATCAGTCGTAATTACCGGCCCTGGCTGCTCCCCATGGGTCCCCATGATCATTTCAGCCACCAAATTAAAAGGAAATGCCAGGATATTCAACCACATCAAGTGCTCCGGAGCCTAAAATAGGTTTAAAGGAGATGCAGGGAAGATGCTGCCCTTCACTTGCAAGCAGGGAAAAATGAGCTCCGGAGCCTTTGTGAAGTGGGGAGGGATTTAGGATATCCCAAGGGCTGAGAAACACATCCAGATTCCCAGTTTGCCTCCTGCGATGAGCACTGGGAGCTGCAGGACACAGGGCTCGGCTCTGGACACCCCAAGTCCAGCTGCTCGTGGCTGGGACAGAGCCTTGGCTCCGGCCCTGCACACGTCCAGCCGGGAGCACTGTGTCAATTCCAGGGATTTATCTGGGAAGCTTTTCCCGTTAAAACACGCATGGAGAGTCCACAGAGAGCACCGACACCTCGGCACAGGCTGCCCTCAGGTGGATGCCCGGAGGAGGAGGCTGAAATGGCTGCAAAATGAAGCCAGGAGTGGGAAAATCCTGAGCTGGCTGCTGACAGCAGCTGGATTTTGGTGCTGCTTGTGTGGGGACGAGGGCAGCGGGTGAGGAGCTCCCAGAGAGTGGAGCAGCACATCCCAACTCCCCAAAATTCAATTAGAGAGGCTGCCCTGAGCTCCCACACCACGCTGATGGTTCCCTGAAGCGCCTGGGGCGCTTGTGGTTACTTTTGCCAAGGTGTCCTGCGTTCCTCTCCAGCGCTCCCTGGATTTTCCAGGAAGATTTTTGGCTGTGGGCGCAGCTTCATCCCGAGGAGCCACGAGGGAGTCCGGCCACATGGAGTCACAGGTTGGGCTGGAAGGAGCCTTAAAGATCATCTGATTCCAACCCCTTGGACAGTTTCTAATAAATCAGGAGCTGTGGATGCCAGGAGGGAGAGGGGGGATGTGGTGCCCTCAGTGTTGTGGGGGGCTCGGGAATGCCGTGAGTCTCCTCACCCCCTTCCCATCACAAACCTCCCTGCTCCACCATTGCACCCTGCCATGCCCATGACCCAGAGCTGGGGAGAAATCCCAAAGCCCATCCTTACCCTGGGCTTGAAAACACAACTTGGACTCCTCCAGCAAGGGCATAGGAACAGCACGGCTCAGGCTTTATCCTTGCTCCGGGAGGAGCAAAAAATGGGATGGGATGGGATGGGATGGGATGGGATGGGATGGGATGGGATGGGATGGGATGGGATGGGATGGGATGGGATGGGATGGGATGGGATCCACCATCACCAGACCCAGCTGGGGGTGCCCGGCGGCCCTGGTTGCCCCTGTCCCCCAAACTGGGCTGTGTTTGTGCTCCAGGGAGGTTTGTCATTCCCTCTGCTGGGAACAAGGTGTGCCCCTGGGAGCCGTGCTCCGGCCCAGCTCACACAGGGCTGTGAGCAAAGAGGTCCAAAGTGCCCAATGGGGCACAGACTTCACCCCATTTGCATGTCCCATGGGGATAATTGCGCAGCCAATTATGCATGCAAATGAGAGCTGGCCTTCTCCCACAAAAAAAAAAAAAAAAAAAAAACAACAACCCTTATTTAATTAACATGAAGGGGCTGACGAAGCCGCAGAAATCAAAGCCATTCAAATTGAAGGCTGGAGCTGCGTTCCTCAACTCTCCCGGCTACTCCGGGGGCACTGGGAAAGGGGGCAGTGCCCCTGTGCCAGCACTGACACCTCCCAGGAGGCTCCCCTGAACATCCCACCCTGTTTGCCATCAAACCTGACCATTTCAAAGCCCGTTTTGGGTGCTTGGGTGTTGTCCCGAGCGCTGAAGGGATTCGGCGCTTCATTTTTTGTCTCCATCACTCTGAGCTTTCCCAGGACACTGAGCTCCTGGAGCTCCCTCAGGACCTGAGGAGGTCCCTCAGGAGCTGAGTGCCCGCACCCCTGGGCACCCCAAGCACCTGCCGAGCAGCAGGGTCTGTCCCCGGGAGACTCCTCACACCCACGCGTGGTAGGAGCGAGTGGGAGACACCTCTGCAGCCCCTTCCCCGCCTAAACCTCCTCCCAAGGGCGCAGATCCCCTCCCTGCCTCGCCTCTCCAAGGAGGGATTCTCCCCATCCGCAGAGGTTGTGGGGGACGTGGCACTTGGGGCACCCAAACACCCCTTAAAGCAACGAGAAGGGGCAGGGAAGAGCTCGATATCCGAATCCCACAGGATTCAGGGCACCCTAGGATCCATCCCAACCCGAGGGTTTGCGGCTCCGCTGATTCTGGGAGCAGCTCTGCTGCTGCTCCAGCCACTGCCTGGGAATAGGAGCGATGCTGGAGCCGGAGCCTTGTAACCAGCTGGACGGGATTCCAGCAGTAATTAGCAATTATTGAGGATTCTATTTGCAGCCGTGATTCAGAGTCCCATCCAGGGTCACCTTGCTGCTGGCACCGGAGCTGCTGTCCCCCCTGTCCTTGTGCCCACCGAAATGGGCAGCGCAGGGTGGGACGAGCCTCCCTCAGCCTCGCCGCAGGACATTCCCCTTCTCCATTTCCCCTTTTTAAGCGGAGTTGGGATTTGTCCCGGCCGCTTTCACCCCACACCCGCGTCCCTCACGGCCACCGCGTCCCTCACAGCCGCTCTCCCCCGTTGTTGAGCTTAACTTTGGGCAAAAAGAACTCCTTGTTTGAACAAGGACGCCCTGAGAAACCGCCCCAGGGCCGAGAGATGCTCGGAGCTGCCGCTGCCACAGTCCCGGACCGGGGTTCGGCTCAGCTCAGCCCCCGCGCCCCGTCCCGGTGTCCCCTCGGTGCCTCCCCGGCTCCGCGCTGTGCGGGGCTCAGCCGCCGCCTCCCCCCCGGTCCTGCCCGTCCGCTCCCGTCTGCTCTGGTCCCCTCGGTCCCTCCGTGCGCCTCGGTCTGCCCCCGGTCCTTCCTAAGCCGCCTGGGTCGTCCCCGTGCGCTCCAGTACCTCCACAAACTCCGGTGCGCTCCGGTGCGCTCCGGGGTCCTGCCAGAGCCGCCGGGATCCTGCCCGCACGCCCCGGTATCGCCTCCCGGTACCCTCGGCCAGCCCCGGTGCTCTCCCATCATCCCGGTGCTCCCGGTGCTGCCAACGCCGCCGGGATCCTGCCCGCACGCCCCGGTACCCCCGGCACTCCCCGGTGCGCTCCGGTCCCTGAGATGCCCCGCACATCCCCGGTGCCCCCCGATCCTCCCGGTGCCCCCGGAGCGTTCCTCACCCATGTTGACCAGGCTGACCACGGTGTCCGCGCGGCTCACGACGCTGCCGGGCGGGGGGCTCTGCGTGCTGAGCCCGGTGAGCACCGGCCGCGACACCGCCGCTTCCTCGCCTTCCTCCTCCTCCTCCTCGCCGGCTACGGCGTGGTACAGATCGAGCATGAAGAGCGGCGCGGCGGCGGCGGGGGCGCGGCCCGGGGAGCGGGGCCGGGGCCGGCCGGGCAGCCCCAGCACGGCCAGGATCTCCCGCTGCACGTCCCGCCGCTCGCCGCCGCTCAGCCGCCGCTGCGGGACCCCGGCGGCGTGGAGCCGGCGGCGGAGGACGCTGCCGCTGCCCAGCTGGCACAGCACGGCCGCCACCCACAGCAGAGCCACTGCCCCACGCCGCCCCCCGCCCGCCCCGCGCCCCATGGCACCGCCGGGACCCCCCGCCCGCCCGGTGCGGTGCGGCCCCGGGCACCGGCACGGCCCCGGCTCCGGCCGCGGCCCGCCCCGGCGGGGAGAGGGAAAGGGACGGTCCCTGCAGCGGCACCGCCCCGGCCCCGGGACGCCCCGGCCCTCCCCGCCCGGGAGGCTGCGGGGCACGGGGAGCATCGCTGGGAGTGAAAACCGACGGGCACCCAAAGCGGCGGGCACCGAAATTCAGGGAACCCATCCCTAGGGATGCCCGTGCTCTCGGGCACCCAAAGCGGCGGGCACCGAAATTCAGGGAACTCATCCCCAAGGATGCCCGTGCTCGCGGGCACCGAAATTCAGGGAACCCATCCCCAGGGATGCCCGTGCTCGCGGGCACCCAAAGCCGCGGGCTCCCGTCTTCGCTCACCCCCAAACCCACGGGCACCCATCCATCCCTAGGGATGCTCACCCCCGAGGGGACCCAAAGCCGCGGGGACCCATCTTTGGGGATGCTCCCGCTCGTGGCTGAACAAACCCAGGGAAACGCATTCCTAGGGATGCTCTCACCCCGTGGGCTGCCACTTCTAGGGATGCTCGAGCTCGTAGGAAACCAAACCCACCCTCACCCACACCCAAACCCATGAACACCCACACCATGGGCACCCACCCCCGAGGCCACCCAAACTTTTGGACACCCCCTTGCATCCCTTCCCCTCCCAGGCACCCACTCGCCCACCCCACTGAGCGCCCTCACCAGCCTCACCCACCCACCCGGACCTTTTAATTTTGGGGCTGGGTGATTCCCTGCTCCACCCCCCGAGGAAGCCGGCGTGCAAACACCCCCTGACTTCCACAGGCACCGCCTTCCCACACCGGCTCCAGCTCATCCTCACAAAGCTAACGCCGGGGAATAAAGTAGGAGGCAAGATTGTTTATTACCGCAAGCAATTTTAATACAAAAATGTGTCTGGGTTTTTTGTTTGGTTTTTTTTTTTTTTTTTTTAAACAATTCATTGGTAGAGCTTCAGTTTTTGCCTCAATTTGAAACCAATTGAGAGAATCACACAGCAACACGGTCAGAGCCGGAGAGGAACAATATTTAATAAATACAGGAGCTGTGGAGAGCCCTCGCCCCCGGCCCGTCTCCTGGTCACTTGGTCAGTTGGGTTTTATTACAAAGAAAAAGGAGCGTACAAAAGCGAGACAGGACTTGCAGCGAGTGTGCTGGTGAGACTCATTTCAAGGACAAGCAACTGTGCGTGTAAGTCCAGATTTCTCCTAGGAGCAGAGTTCACATCAATCTCAGCCTGGCTGGAAGTGGAATGACCAGTTAAATAATAAATAGGAAACGAAGAGATGCAGATAAAACAGCGGATTGTGCAAGGAACGCCTCGGGTCGGGCTCGTCAAGCCATCAATCCAGAAGAATCCTTGGTTTTGGAGGACCCACCACCTCTAAGGGATGCAGCCGAAGTGATCCAGACCTGCAATCGTGAACCCCCCTCCTCCTCAAACCCCCTCCCCAGACCCCTCACCCTCGGTTTGTTCTTTAAAAACAAAGTTGTCAGGACAGTATTCTCAAGACAGCAAATTTGTCACGGCCTTTGCTGTAGTGTGTGCAAATTTTATTAAGTCAAACTCCGCTTTCTTCAGGTAAAACCACATAGCTTTTAAAAAAAATGGAAACATAAGCCCCAAGTCCCCTCACCTCACGTTTCTCTGGTTGAGGTATCTGTGATTTACAAAAAGAGAGTTCCTTGAACACTGCAGGATTCAGGTCTTCGCTTTTAAATATAATTTACCTTGCTGAGACAGCAAGTTAAGTTTATAAAGATGCATTTAGGAAACAATCCTAAAAGATAAAGCAGGTTCGCACCCTGCACCGCGCAGAAATCCTATTTATATTTTAGTTTTTCTTTACACTTTCACATCTTGACCTTTTTTTTTTTTTGCTTCCTTTTTTTTTTTAAATCTTTTTCTTGATTTTTTTTTTTCCTTTCTCTCCCACATTTCAGTTTTCCAGGCCCCTCTCTAAACAGGGGTCACCGAGAGGCAAAAATTTCTTTTTTTTTTTTATCTACATAAATATTCACATGAAAATAGTAACTTACAAAAAAGGAAAAAAAAAAAAAACCAAAACCAAAACAAAACAAAACAAAAAAAAAAACCCCAAATAAGGCAGCTTCATAACACAACTTCTCTTTTACACTTTTAACAATATAGTTTCTCCCATTTAGAATAAATATACATCCAATGTACGGAGCAGGGTTAAAAACTGGACACAGGTTGGGTTTCGTTGCGTTTCCTTTTTTTTTTTTCCCTTCCTCCCACAGGAGGAGGGTGGCGGCTACAGTATTATCTTTTAGGGCCTGGAGTTTTCGGGGTGGCAGCGGGCGTTTTCTTGGACATGGTGGGGATTTTGGAGGGCTTGGCCCCGGCGCGGCGCGAGCTCTGCCCTCCGGGCACGCTGCTCTCCGAGGTGTCCGAGCAAGCCGACTGCGTCTCCAGCAGGTCGAAGTCGGAGGCGTCGCTGCCCCTCCTGCTGCTGGCCCTGCTCCCCGTGCGGCTCCCAGCCCGGCTCGTGGGACGGCTGGCTGCTTTTTTGGGGTCTGCAAGGACAGGCACAGAGCAGCCGTGAGGGTTTCATCCTCCTCTCAACCCCAAACCAACAGCGAAATAAATCCCCCGTCCCCACTGCGGGAGAACGGATTCCTAAATGTGACTGCCTGGCTAAAGATGCTGAGAATAGGTGTGTGTATATGATGTGTATATCCCCTATCACGGCTCTATGCCAGAAAATTCGTTTTGTGCCTTTAAACTGAGCTTAAGAGGGGAGGAAAAAAAAAAAATGAACTTTTCAAAGCAAGTTCCCAAGGACACGGAGATAGGGACCCCTCTGTGTTCTCCAGTGGTGGTTGCATAGGGAGAGAGCACCCTGCCTGTCTCTTCAGCCAGTTTTTTTTTGGGTTTTTTTTTCTTCCCTTTTTCTCCGGCGTGTTTCCTAGGACTTTGGTGGGGTTTTTTTTGGTTTGTTTTTTTTTTTTTCCCTCTTCTGGGCTGTTTCAACAACATCAGAACACATCAGGAGAACTTTTCTTCAGGCCCGGAGGGGGCCTAAGGCCACCCCCCACGGCAGCTCCGAGAAGGAGGGACCACACCTACAAGAGGACTCCAATTTCTTCCCAGGTTTTCTCGTTATAGTGAGGGGTTTTACTATTTAGCATTATTATCCTTTTCCGGTGTGTTTGTTAATAAATAGGTTTTTATCTCCTTCACTTTCCTCACTTTCCTTCGAGGAATTCTTTTTTTCCCCGAACCTGGTGGGGGGGAAGGGTGGTTGTGACCTGACTTTCTCCCAGAGGATATATTGATAGATTTTTGGCCAAAACCGGCACAATATGAAAACTATAAGCGAGATTGAAATGAAGACAAACCTTGAGTTACCCAACTCCAGTTACTGAACAACTGGAAAACAATGGTGTGGCCGGCTGAAAATAAACCCCCCTTTGATTAAACAATGCCCTCTGCTTGCAGAAAGGTCCAAGGGTCAGAGCAGACCCTGCCAGCCTGGCAGAGGGTCCAAAATGGAGTTTTTAGAGTTTAAAATGTAACCCCATATGGTAATACAATGATTCCTATAGGCTGTATGTAAATGTTGTAAGATTTGTAGCTTGTTCTAGATTGGTTAATGGAAATTAGAATATTCAGCACAAAAGATGATTTATTGTGCTGCAAACGGGAACTCGTTCTCTTGCCTTGCTCTCTTGCCCTCTTGCCCCTGCTCTCTTGCTTTCACTCTCCTACTCTCTTGCTTTTGCCTTTGCCCCTTTTCTTCCTACACCACTTCTGCACCCCTGCACCTCTTCACTGCTTCTCTGCCCTGCTTCGAGCTGCGTCTGGCAGCTCCTAGCAGGTCCCCTTTACACCCACACCCTCATCAATAAATCTCATGCTCTAAGACCAGCACCAGAGATCTTCTGTCTCCCGTTTGTCCCGACCATCCAAAACCCTACACTCCAGAACCCAACACCCACCCTGGCTGCTTCCACACCAGCACTGCTGAGAGAGGAGGTCCAACAGCAGGGTTGGTTCCTCCTCGGATTTCCGCGGTTCCTTGGAGCGCAGAGCTGTGCCAGCATCTCCTCCCCCCAAAATATTTTCAGCCCTCCCCACAAAATATTTTCAGCCCACCCCCCAAATACTTTCAGCCCATCCCCCAAAATACCTTCAGCCCAGCCCCCAAAATATTTTCAGCCCTCCCCCCAAAATATTTTCTCCGCCGGTTTAAGCGGCGACAGCGCCGCGGAGGAGTTGGTTTTTTTTCTCCCATCTTTTCCCCAGACTCACCTGCCCGAGCAGCTTTGGCACCTGTGGACACCGGCGAGGAGCTGTTACTGGTGTCCCCAGCCAGGGAGGTGCGGCTGGAGTGGAAGGTGGGGCGCTTCAGCTTGCTGCCCGCCGAGGGGGTCACCTTGGGGGAGGAAGAACACAGGGGACACCCTTTAGCCATCACCTGCACTGCCATGGGCCGAAGGCACACCCCAGATCAGATCCTCAGCAAGAATTCGGGCTTTTAAGGAACCCCCATCTCAATGGCCGGGGAGGGCACAAGCTGCCGTTTCAGCAGCAGCTCATAAAAGAAGGGGAAAAACCCAAATCCTGAAGATTTGGAGGGAAATGGGGGTTTGTGCGCTGCGGGCTGATGGAGGGGAATTTGCTGGGGAAAAGAAAAAAATCCAAGCAAAGCTGTTGGGAGACAGCATCAGCTGGGCTTGAAACCTCCACAGAGGGAATGTGAAATATGGAAAAAAGAGGGATTTCAGCATCGAAGCAGCTCAGGAGCATTTTAGAAGGTCAAATCCGTTTGGGATCTTGAGCAGCACAACCCATTGTGGGGAGAGGTGGAGGGGTGTATCCACATCACTCCCAGGGCCCAAAGGCAGCCAGATTGGGAAAGGGACGGGCAGGGACACAAAACACAGGGGGTCAGCTCTGGCTGCACCCCGAAACGGCGCTTTTTCCCCAACCTTTGAGATGTGGGACGTGCAGCTGGTGCGGGGTGAAGCAGCACAACAGGCAACTCTGCTCCCGCCGAGGGGAAGGTGCCAGCAGGGCGAGGGCACCTGGATCCAGCTGGAAAAGGCAGCTCCAGTTTCTGATCACCACCCAAAGCTCTGGGTTTGGGGCAGCGCTGCAGGAAAGTGAACGCCTGCGGTGTCCCCCCAGCCCCGGGGGTTTTTTTGGGGGTGCTGCATCCCTGGATAGGTGGACACAGATCCCAGAGAGCTTTAAAGCGACAGCTGGAGGGGTTTTCCTCCATCCCCTGCAATTTTGTGGATTTTTGGGAACCTCAGAAGTGTGGGAATGTGATGAAACTGGAGCTGCAGGGGGAGAGAGGGGGGAGCTGAGGGAATCAAAATCCATTAACGCGCGATTTTCGAGGCACCGCTGTCATCATCAGAGATTTCGATTCTCATCCTTGATCCTATTTTCAAATAGGCAGCAAGCATCAATTTAGGGCAATTAGGGGAAGCGCTCCTGACCTCCTGATGAATCAAATGAATCCCTTTTCCACATGGAAGCACTGCTGAGTGAGACACAGTTACCTCACCAGCGCAGGGAACCACCGGGATCTACCCGGCGCTTCTCACCACCCCCCTCGCAAGGGCAGGAAAAGGAGGCTGAAAACCTTAGAAAACCAAAATCTCAGCCCAAATTCGTCCTCCTGCGAGCATCGAGGCGGTGGCTGGACACACCAGACGTGCTTCAACACGGGGGATAATAAACACAAGCTCTCCGTGGAACGGAGGCGGCGTGGTTACGGCGCATGCGCTGTAGCTGATTTTCAAGTCTCCACTCGGCTGCTGGATTTCAATTTCGGGAAGCCAAACGCTGCCCCTTTTCCAACAAAGCTCGGGGGGAAATGAACACATTTCTCAAAGAGTGAGAGGATTAACGTGGTTTGGAAGCAGGTGCAGGTGAATTGAAAGCGTTGCGCTTCGCTCCGAAGCCGATAATTTGTGTTTTTAACCCGGAGTTGGAGACCCATGAAAAACGCCAACAGTCGGAGCGTTAGCGGTGCTACAAGCGCTGCTCTACCATGAGGAAAGCGTTAGGAGCAGGCAGGGGAGTGGGGTGACTCCGTGCCAGGGGCACTCCGGGCTGCCAGCAGCTCCTTGGGGCTGGCAGACCATACTCTACCTCGGCGCTCGGGAGCTGGAAGTCGGAATAATCGAATCCCCTCAGGGGGGTGCTCGCTTTACTGTTTATCAACCAGGGTTTGTCATAACATCGAGAGAAGTGGTGTGGAGTCTGCGAAATGGAAAAGCCAAGGAGAAGGGGAGTGGGGGGGGAGAGGTGGAATGAGTGGTAACAAAAAAAAAAAAAAATTTAAAAAAAAAAAAAAAAGAGAAATGGGGGAAGTATCTGGAAAATGGGGCAGGGAAACGGCACTAAAATGGAGCGAGAACCAAACAGGGATGACATAAATTAAAATAAAGGGGGAAAAACCCAGCGGGTGGTGGAATAATGATGGGGTGGGGAAGGAGAGATGAGGGGTGGTGGCTTCCTCCTGACACCACAGCCCTGCCTTGGGCACCAGGAGCCTCCGGCCACACGGCGAGCGCTGGGGACCCTCCTTGAGGAGCCACAGGGATCCAAGGCTGGCCTGGAAACCAAACCTGTCCTGCAGCATCCCACCCCCAGCCCACCTGGACACTTCTAGAACCCTCACCAAGCCCCCAAGCCCCAACCTTCCTCCTCCCAACACCTCCTGCAGCTCCTCATCTGGGTTTTGGGAGTCTCTAAAGGGAAGGGGGAGCTTCACCCCTGAGCCCCACCTTGGCCCCGCTGGCCGGAGTGGCCGGAGAGGACGGCATGGAGGCGCAGCTGTGGTTGCTCTGGCTGGCACTGGAGCTGGATCGTGTTGGGGAGGCTGCTCGGGAGGAGGGTTTGGATCTCCGGCCCCGCGAGCGGAACGGGGTCATTCCCTGCGAGGCCCCTTCCGGCAGGATGAACTTCTCCCGCAGCTCCAGGTTGGTCCGTCCTCGTGCTGGAAGGGGAGAAAGGAGAGGAGAACTCAGGTTTGGAGGGATCAGGTCCTCACCGGGGATCAGGAGGCTCCAGGGCTGGGAGCAGCTTCCTCGGGCACCTCCCCACGCCCATCTCTGAGGGCAGCCCTGGCTCTCCTGCAGCCCTGGTTCTCCTGCTCTGCCTTAAAACCACCTCCTGCCACGGATCAGCTCTTTGAGAAACCGGCTGATGAAAAGCTGCCCCCAGGCCAGAATTCACAGTGGATGCTCTGTTCCTCTCTCGTGTGATGGCCTTGACACTCACCACGTCACGACAGCGGCCAACGCCGCCTTCAACGTGGCTTAAAAAACAGCAAAAAGCAGCTTGGAAAGGCTGAGATTCTTCAGAACCTCAGAGAGATTCTGCTCTCTCTCAGCTCTGGGCAGCTCTTCCTGCGTTTTTGGGGAGAAAGGAGGGAAAACCAACTTCCCAGCTTCTCCAGCCAGCCGTTAAAAACCAACTTGTCAAAACTTTCATCCAAACGCCTCAAAGAGCTGGAAGGGCCTCCCTTCCACAAGCAAGGGGCAACCGAGCAGGGAGAAGGTCTGTGGGCTTCATCCAGAGTGTTTCATGCTCAGGGGTGTTGGAACAGAGAGCGAGGGCATGCACTGAGCCTTACGGGACACCGGAGGGATTCCGGAGCAGAAAGCCAAGAAAGCAACGGCCAGGAGGGAAGCACCACACCAAGGAAAGCGAGGGATAGAAACAACCTCGACGTCAGCAAAGCCTGAAGGGCGGAGGAGGAGCAGGAAAAGCCTCCTGGGCTCCCCGGAGTAAATCATGCTGCTTTCAGCAACAGCCGTCGGGCAGCCGGAGCACGGAACGCAGCAGCTTGAACAAGACACACCCGAAGCAATTAACACCCCGGAGAGACCCCAGGGGAAACGTGGAGCACTCTCCAAAAGGCGCTCCAGTCCTGGCCAGCCCCTGGCTAATCCTGCTCTGTGCCCTGCTTGTGGCTCTTGGCTGGTGCCCGGTGGCTTGGAGAGGTCGAACCTCGAGGTTTTGGGAAGGAGGTGACCCCACGTCTCCACGCTCACAGGGTGTGACCCTGGTCTGTGTTATCCCAGCTACCCCTTCCAAATGTGTCTCACCAAGCACGGCCCTAAAAGTCCAGGATCAAGGTGGTTCCTCCCTAAAAACCCAGACCCAAGGTGGTTCCTCCCTAAAAACCCAGAATCAAGGTGGTTCCTCCCTAAAAACCCAGAACCAAGGTGGTTCCTCCCTAAAAACCCAGGATCAAAGTGGTTCCTCCCTAATAACTCAAGATCAAGGTGGTTCCTCTCTAAAAACTCAAGATCCAGGTGGTTCCTCCCTAAAAACTCAAGATCCAGGTGGTTCCTCCCTAAAAACTCAAGATCAAGGTGGTTCCTCCCTAAAAACCCAAGATCAAGGTGGTTCTTCCCTAAAAGCCCAGGATTAAAGGCAAAAATGAGGGGGAAAAGTTCATTTTAAGGCACTGCAAGAAAGACCCAGCACCATCAAAAGAGGTATTTAAGGTGCAGGGTCCTGCCCAGCTCAGTGTTTCCCAATTGGTTCCTTTTGCTGCTGCTCTGAAGACAAGAAAGGAACTGAGAAAACTTGGGATTAAAAACACAGCAGAGAGAGGCTCAAAGCCACAGGGGAAATGTCTCCTTGTCCAGCAGGATGAGCCTGGACCATCAGTGCCCCATGGAGCAGCACCACAGGTTCACGGATCCTGGGCTGGAGCATCTCCCCAGCATGTCCAGACTGGGATTTTACCACCTCCTGCTTTTGAACCTTGGGAATTCCTTCAGGTCACCTCCACTAAACCTCACTCCATCACCCCCAGAGCCACACAAACACCCGAGGGAAGCCAGGACTCCGCTTGCTGGGGCCTCAAAACCAAGGAAAACACAACCCTTCCCTCCTCTCCTCCTTCCACACCCGGATGAACACTGCCAGCTCTGCTGCACCATCACCAGATCCGGCGGTTCCGAGTTCCTGGTTCGCTTTGGATTCTGTTTTCTCCAGCTCCTGCCCGTTTGGACAACGAGCCACGCTGGCCACCTCAGCCACAGCATCCCAACCCCCCTCAGAGGGTGGGAAGACACCGATTCCACCAAGCCTTACCTCTGCACGGGTCATTCTTGACTAGAAACTCGTCCAGGGCCATCCATCCTCCGCCCACGCGGACCATGACCGTGCTCCGCAGGATACGGACCAGCCGCAGCTGCTGGGAATCGCCGAACTGTGGGGCCAAGGAAGAGGTCAGGGAGAGGTGGAACAGCCAGAGGGGGAAGGAACGCAGCTCCTTCCCTCACCAGGCTGCACCAAAGGCTTTCATCCACCTGTCTCATGGTTCTAAGGTTTCTCCGGGCAGGTTCTTCTGGGATAAGAGCGGGGTAACGCCAATTGATGGGGAATTTTCCTGCCCTGGTTTGAAGATGCTACAACCAACCCGAATCCTTTGATTTTAAAGGGTTTTTTTCTCAGAGCAACAAAGGCAGATTGTAGAATTTGGGGGTTGGATGCGTTTTCTCAGCCAGAATTGTAGCTTTTTTTCTCTTTATTTGTGAAGGAAAGAGAGGCTGGCAATGCCCTGACTCTCCTGGTGCAGCCCACGTGGGAAAGAGCCGGCGGGTTCAGCAGTTCAAGCCGAGAGAGGCACCTCTGATCACCACCAAGTCTGAAATCCAGGGGTTCCCCTGAGCCTCAGACTTGACCCCAGCAGCCCCGAAGCCCCTGGTGCAGCAATTGCCTGGTGAGCATGTTTGGGTGAGTGCAGAGTGATGGGAATCCAGGCAGGAATCCCCAGCAGTGGTGGGTGATTAGTGACTGCGATGTTCATTAGTGGTTTGAGATGCCTGCGATACCCAAGGAAGTGCACCCCAGATCAAAAGCTGATAAAAGTTCATAAAAGCTCCCCTAAATCTCCTGGGATGAGAAGACAGCACAGGCAGCTTTTGGAAGTGAGATCCTCTCCAGAATGATCAAAAAAAGGGGGGAAAAAAACCCCAAACAGGAACATTTTCCACGGGTGGAGAGGCAAAAATAAGAGATTCGATGAAAACAGAGAGTGCACAATGAGTGGGATGGGTCAGGGCAGGAGGTGACATCTCTGACCCGCAGGGAAATGGGACCTGGACCTTTGGTGGGTCTCCCTGATCAGAGGTCCCACCAAGCTGCCCTGGGCTCAGCTGAAGAGCAGGGAAGGGAGCAAGGAAAGGAGCAGGGCAGCTCCTTCCCCCTCCCCAGGCTCTACATGAGGTGTCCTTCAAGACCCAACCCCACCAGGGACGAGTCAATTTCTCATTTTTTGCTGAAAACATTTCTATCATCACTGCCTAAACTAAAACCAGAGCTCTCATCCACTTCCAACATCCAAGCGTGTTTCACTTTGGGCACCTTTTGGGGCACCTTTTTGGGTGGCCACCATCACTGCACGTGAAAAAGACGCTGGTTTTAATCCGGGCAGGGGCACTGGGGACACCAGAAGGGCCCGGGGTGCTCCAGCCCTGTCCCAAAGGGGGCTGTGCCCCCCGGGGGGCAGCTGGGCTTATCTCAGCTCACGGCACTATCAGGATTGCATGCAGGTTCTGGGAGGGGAGCCTTGCTCCAGTGAGGAGTTACTCAGTGGGAGTAGCAGGATGAGGGTTTAGTTGTCCTACGGGATTACTCAGCGCTCTCATTCCACGGCGACCGCGGTGCAAACCCGCCCGGAGCCTGGTGCAGGTTGTACCCCCCTGCTCCCCTCAGGAGAACACCCCAGTGCCACCATCCAGCACCTCAAAACCCCCAGTACACCCAAGAGAGGAGCCCAGAGAGAAAAACCTCTCCGCTTTTGCCAAATCCATCGAATTTTCTCCCTTTTTTTTCTGCCCAATCTTAGTTTTGTTTTTGGTTTGGTTTTTTTTGGGGGGGGGGTTGGCACTCCTCTGTACCAGGCTCTGCTGGGCAGCGCTCCCACATCACATCCTCCCACAGCACCACAGGACAGAGCAGCACCACGACACACAGAGCTACAGGTGGTTAAAAAAAAATCCCAGAGGTGAGAGACAGCACCACGAGGCAAACTGTACCTGATTGCCGAGGAAGAACTATGGAGGGAGAGAGGTTGGAGGGAGAGGGAATGGGGGAGAGGGGAGGAAAGTCCAGAGGGAAGAGGAAGGGAAAGAAAAACAAGAAAAAAACATTTATGGGATTAACAGTGCAATAACAATGAAATCTGTTAACTGCAGGAGTCAGAAATCTGGGGGGTTTGGGCTGTTTTGAGGGGGAAGGAGAAGCTCTGAAGGGTTGGGGATCAGCTCCTTCTGGCTGGAGCATCAGCCCCAAAGCCAGCGGGGGCAGGAAAGTGGGAATTCTGCCGCCACTTCACCTCGGTGAAAGGGTTTGAAACGTAAACAGCAGCTCGTTACAAAGAGATTCTGTCAGGAAATTATTCTCCCTTCTTCGGGAGCGAGCTAAGAAAAACACAGGCGTAAGGTACACTCATCCAGGAGGGAAACTTCAAGGGCGGCTCCGGCGCAGTGAATGCGGCGTTTCACGGGGCCCCCGGGCTGGCTGCCCCAGAACAGGGACACTTTTATGTTCTCCCAATCCCAGGGAACGCCCTGGGGCCGAGGATGGAGCTGGGAAAACACATCCCAGCCACCTCCGTGCCAAGGGGATGAGGCCTCTGCCTCACCCCGGGTCCCCCCTGCGCCAGGCTGGGCACCCCCCATGGGTGATGCCCCCTCGCTGGGTGGGAAGGGGGAGTGGGATTTGGGGAGTTTTCCGTGCCCTCCGCCTTACCCGGTATTTGTTCTCGCCGATCTGCTCCACTTGGAACCTCTTGGCACACTTGCACTGGGCCACTTGCCTGGTGACCTGCCACCAACCAAGACGAGAGGTGAGGAACCAGGATTTTGGGAGCCTCCCCCAGTCCAAACCAGCCCTGAGCAGCCTCTCCTTCTCAAACACGCTCACTCCCAACCAACAATTTCGGCTCCAAAATCCTCTTTTCACCTGATTTTTCTCTTCCCCACTGCCAACCCGCGGGCTGAACCCTGCTGAGCACCCCCTTTTTTTTGGTGCTTCACCTCATCCTCGATCTTGTCAGCATCAGTGGTGGGTCTGTAGGCGTCCTTGTTGGGATGGAGGGCGGCCACAAACTCATAGTAGTCGATGTAGCCGTCGCCGTCGCGGTCGAAGATATCGGCCACCGCTGTCATCTCCAGCTTCGTGGTGGGGAATTCTGCAGGGAGAAGGAAATGAGGGAAGCACGAGCAGGGCTGCAGGAGCAGCAAGGTTTGTTTTTCCAGGCCGCTCCCAGGGACTCACTGGAAGCCAGGATGCCGTCGATGAACTCCTGCCGGGTGATTTTGCCGTCCTGGTCCTTGTCGATGCGCCGGAAGAAATCCATCACGCGGGATTTCTTGTGGTTCATCCAGCGCATGTACTTCTTCCTCCAGACGTCGAAGTCGAAGTTGGCAAACTCCTTCAACTGGAAGGGAAACCCCGGGGAGAGTCAGAGGGGGAAATCCTGAAGGAGCAGCACCCACAAAACCACCCCAAAACTCCCTCTGGGGGTGAGCTCCCGGTGTTCCCTGCTCCCTCCCGGGAAGGTTCATTCGGATTTATCCAAACAATTCCCAGCGAGGGGCTGCCCAAAGTGAACTCCCAGGAGCACAGGACACACAGCAGAGCCGACGGGCAGCACGTGGAGAGGGGCTGTGCATCCCAGGAGCGCGGGATGCAGCGTCCCCCACGCTGCTGTGGGGACACACAGGCAGGAGAAGGTCAGCTACGGGCACACAGACAAACACACACACACACACCCCGTCTCTACTCGGCCTTCTGGGGATGCTTCCTCACCCCACGCACCTGCCAGGGAGGAATTCCCACCTCCAGCAGCATTTTGGGCACGGATCTCCCCTCTCCCTATCTGCCCAAGGAGGTTTCTTGCTCATCTTCCAGCTCTACAAGCCCCCCAGCCTCAAACCCTCCAATTTAAACACCCTTCGTTATCTCCCCACCCCAAAAGGACCCCCACCAGCTCAAGCAGCTCACACCAACGTAAAACAACAATTTGTTAAGGGGTTTGTTTCGGTTTGGGGTTTTTTTTCTTTTGGTCTCTCTCTAAACATTCTCGGGGTGAAAAGCAACAAAGCAAAAACATGGATACGAAGGAACTGAACTGACCTACAGCAAAAGCAACAGAAAACAAAACAAAAACCACTCACTTCTGGGCATAGCTGCTTTGTTAAGCATAAATAAAAACAAAAATGGCATTAGATGGTTGGATAAAATAGAGACAGTAATCGTTTAAAACTAATTACTAGGAGGAAAGCAGGGCCTGGCTGTCATTAACTCTACAGATACCAAATACAGAGGGCACAAAGTTGGTTAATGTGCAGTTAATTACTGAATTACCAAAGGGTTCTTAGCCTTAATATTTTAGGAATATTTGATTTGGCCATTTCTGGAAAGGCAGCAGGAACTGTCTGGGGGCAGCACTGATTTAAAATTGATCCTTGCACCTCTCTGGGGATGAACTCCCAGCTCCCGCCCTGCCCAGAGCAGCCAGGAGCTGTTACCTCCTCCAGCCTGTCCAGGGCATCGTTGAGCTTCCTCTGCCTCTCCAGGGCCAGCAGCCAGACCTGCTGCCAGCGAGCTGAGAGCTGGTTTATCCTGGGATTCTTCGTCTCCGACTGGGAGATGATGGGCATGCTGGGGGGAGCAGCCTGCCCCAAGGATTTCCCTGGAAAAAAGGGAGAGAGGAAGCTGTTGGAGGTGCTGTTCATGGGTGCAGAGGTCTGAAGAGCAGCAGTGAAAGGCGTTTTGGTTGTTTGGAAAAGGGAAAAACCTCCCAGGGCCTTGCTGGCTGCTGTCCCAAGGGATGCAGCATCCCCGGGAAGGAGGATGGGTGGACAGCCAGCACTCAGCATCCCCCAGCACTCAGGAACTCAGAGGACTCTTCAAAAAACCACCTAAAATGACCCCAAAACTTCATCCCAAAGCAACTGAAAAGAGAGAGAGGAGTGAGAGGCCCAAGCATCCCCGGGACCAGCACGCCCAGCACACCCATTTTGGGAAATGCCACCCGGATTCTCCCCTCCTCTCCAAATCTTAGCTGCCTTCCTGGTGGCTGCTAGCGCAGGATGCCTTGCTAATTGATAATCAGAGCTAATTAGCTGCCTAGGAATTTCATTTCCTGCCCTCCCAGCACCCAAAGCAGACGCACTGTTGCTGCGGGACTTGTCGATGAAGGGCCCGTGGGGAGGCTCAGTAGCTTTTCTTTTGTAAGTCTTCGTCACCCGGTCCACGTCCGGCTGCTTCCGTGTCATCTCCTCCATGAAGGACTGCCAAAACACAGAAAGGATTAAAAAACCCTTCGCAATTTCAGCATTTTTTGGCTTCCAGCCCTCCCTGGGACATGCTCAGAGGGAGGTGAGCATCGAGCACCAGTGACCGGGGGTTGTGGTTGAGCTGCTGCTCAGCGCTGGCTTGGATTTGCCAGGGCTGGAGCTCATCCCTGGGCTGGTTTTGCTCCAGTTGGGTCCCACTCTGCTTTAGGAGGGATTTCCAAGGGGAAGTCAGTGCCTCCTGCACCCAGGGAGCCAGGGCAGCATCCCTCCCCCTCCCCCTGCCCCTCTCCCGAGCTCAGCTCGGGGCTCACCTGGTGCTCGGAGATGAGCGCTTTGACCTGATCGATATTCTGGGGCGTGGGGTCCTGGTCCCGCTGGATCAGGGTGGTCTCAGCCCACTGGATCCAAGCCAGGAGCTCCTCCAGAAGCTCTGCGTTGGCCACCAGCTCGGAGAGCGCTGACTCCAACCTCTGCTGGTGCTGCTTTGCCCACGTGAGGACCTGGTGGAAACACGGGAAGAGCGTCCAGCGTGGGGGAACCTGGAGGGGGAGCCGCCACTCCGAGGCCACCCCTGGCACCCCCATCAGCCTGGAACTCATCCAGCAGCACTCACCTCCTCGAACCTGGCCCGGATGATGGTGATCCAGTGCTTGATGGTGGTGATGCAGTCGGGGTGGCAGGCGCCCAGGATCACCTCTCCCATCCCCACGGCCGCGTTCACGTCCGCCCTCTTCTCCTCCACTTTCTTCATGAACTCCTGGAAGGCCCGAAAGGAATTGGCTTGTGACATCCACCCCTCCCTCTCAGCTTTGCCTGGGCTGTGTTTTGGAGCTCCCCGTTACCTTGTGGGCGTCGATGAGGGCCTGCAGGGCCTCGGCGTCGTCCGGCAGCGCTCCCCGAAAGCGCAGGGACTGCTCCGCTTCCGAGAGCCACTCCAGCAGCATGTGCACGGCTGTCCTGAACTCCTCAGCCTGCAGCAACAAGAGGGAGGCTTTTGTCAGCCCTCTGCCTCCCCAAACGGGCTGCTGGGTTCACCCCTGGCAGCTGGGCTGAAAGGGGCTTTAAAAATACAGAAAAAGGGGAGAAAAAAAGCCTTGTTTGGGGCTGGGGTTTGGGCAGCTGGGTCCTGCAGCAGCCAGGCGCCTCCCGCCCCTTGGCATCAGTGGCACTGAAGAAGGAAATGTTTTTAAAACCAGCACAAGTGCTGTATCCTGAGCAATCTGGCACCCGGGGAGTTTATTCTGTAAATTGCCTCCTTGACGTAAAAGCCACTTAAGAGCCTTTGACCCTTTTTGGTTGGGTTGGTTTTGTTTTTTAGCTTCCATCGAGTCTCTCTGGACACTGGCAAACGCCAGCCTGGCCTGTCCGATCACTGCTGTGCACACCAGTGACATCTTTTCCCATCCCTCTTTTCAAACCAGCCTTTATCAGGTCTTTTTTAGGAAAAACAATCAGTGACTGGCTGATCCCCTCCCTCTCTGCTGCTTTGCAGGGACCTCTGCAGGGCCGGGGCAAAACCTCTTCCCTGAGCTTCACGTGGAACAAACCCGGAGGGCAGCAAAGCTCTCCGAGAGACTTCCCAGGCACGGTTTCCTCCTCACCTGCTTCAGGGCCTGCTCCAGGCGGCTCTGCTTGGACACTGACAGCTTGCACACCGTGTCCCAGCGGTTGCTCAGCTCCTGCAGCTGCACCTTCACCCAGGTCGTGTCGTCCCGGCTGTTCTCGATCAGCTCCCGGCCCGAGCGTTTGAGCACTTGCACCGTCCCCGTGCGCTTCCCCAGCTCCTTCTGGAACACCTGGGTGGAGGCAGCAGAAGCTGAGCAAGGTCAGGCAGCTCCACTCCTGTCAGCTTCCCGGGAATGCGGAAGTTTTTCCCGTTTTTTGCTGTTTTTTTCCCTCTTTATCCCCCGCAGGGAAGCAGGACGGGCATTCCCACAGCCAAGCGCTGACGCCGCGCCTGCTTTGTTTCCTGGGAGGGAAAAGCCCTGCTCGGGTCTCGGAGAAGAGCTGGGAAAGGTTCTCTCACCTTGTGAGCATCCATCAGGTTCATGACCAGGTCCAGGTCCCCGTGGACAGGCTGGTCCTCAGCTAACTGGGGCTCCACCTTGTAGAGCCAATCCACCAAAGCCTGCAGCGCGTCCATGAACTGCCCGGAGAACAGCAGGGCCTCTTCCAGCTTGTGCTGCCTGGAAAACAAACATCCCCAGTGAGCTTCCAGGGGCAAACTCACCTCCTTTTGTCCTGTCCCAGTGACCTTCAGCCACCCCAGGAAACCCCTCTGGCACACGAGTGCTGCTGGGATAACCTCGGGGCTGGGCTCACCTCTCCACGGATTTCCCGCACACCGTGTCCCACTTATCCCGGACTTCTCCCAGCAAATTGTCCAGCTTCTGGGTGTCATCTGGCAGCAAGGCTTTTTCTTTGAGGGCCCTGCCTGTCCTGATGGTGGTGTCGTAGACAGGCTGCTTCCCACCCAGAGTCTTCTGGAACTCCTGGGAAGTGGAGGGAAAATAAAACTGCTTCAGAAAACTGGCCCCGGCTCTGAGGATTCCCAGGTTCCCATGGCTCTGGCTGGCAGGGACGTGCCTTCCTCCCGTCCTGGCAGAGGAGATGTTCCCCTGCTCACCCTCCCAGGAGAGCCCCTTCCACCCCGTGCCCAGCACCAGCCTGGCTTTGCTGGCATTCACCTTGTGTTTGGAGAGCTGGAGCTTGATTTTGTCAGGATCGTTGGAAATCTCCAGCTCGGAGTCCAGGTGATTCTCTGCATCCTCCAGCCAATCAATCAGCTTCTTCCAGGCTTCGTGGAACTGCAAGGCAACAGAAGCAAAGCCTGAAACTTCACACTGCTGGTGTCCCCAGCTCTTTCCTGGTCCTGGGACCTCTTGCTGGCCATTCCCTGGGGTCTGGCACGCCCTCCCCACGCCTCTCACCTGCTTGGCTCTCTTCCTGGCGTCATCAAGGGCCCGTCCCCGCTCCACCGAGCGCTGCACCACCTTCTCCCAGCGGGACTGGACGCTGACCAGCAGGTTCTTGATCAGCACCACGTCCTGCTTCTGGCTGAGGAACTTCAGCTGGTTGCCGGTCTGATCCAGCTCGATGATGCGATCCCGGTGCGCGTTCACCTCGTTGGCGAACACCTGCCAACAAGCAACGGGTCAGAGCAGCCGGGTGTGACCACCAGAAGCCTCAGGTGCCACCCTGGCTCCCTCCATGCCAGAGGTGGAGCCCTCGGGTACCTTGTGCTCGTCGATCTGGGCCAGCACGGCGGCAAGGATGAGGCTGGGGGGCGGCGCAACGTTGAGGCTCTGCTCAGCCAGCGTCAGCCAGTTGATGAAATCCTGGAGGGAGTTCTGGAAGTCGGTGGCCAGGGCCAATGCCTCCTCCAGCTTCGCCTGTGGCAGCAGGGAGGGAGAGGAAGAGAGGAAAAAACACAGCACGGAGGGTGAGAGCTCTGATCTACAGACAGAGGCAGCCTTTGTGTCCCTGCTGCAGGAACCTCATCGCCCCGGCCCGGGAACGCGGCTGGTTTGCCAAGGGGAGGGGGCTGCAGTGAAAGCCATGGCTTTTCTCTGAACAAGAATGGTCCCTGAAAGGGGAGACCTTCCTGGGCACAGGAGCAGCTGCGTCACCCTCAGCTTCCTGGGAAAGGCATCTCCGTGGGGACAGTGCTGGGGGCACGGGGGGTGATGCCCTGGTGGCAGCAGCTGCAGCGCTGCAAATTTATTCTGGGCCCAGGCCACCGTGGGCCTTGTTTTATCTCTCATCCCTGGCCAAAAGCTGAGGATGGAGTCAGCTCGGAGGAGGGTTTGGCTTGACCAACAAAGCCTGCCTTTGAGAGCTGCGGGAGGCTTCTTCCCACCTGCCTGAATTAACCCAAAATGCCATTTCACTCCCGTTTTCTGCGCGATTTAACCAGTTCTGATGACTATCTAGAAAAAAAAGCCCCACGCTGACAGCTGGACACCCAGCACCACCTGAAAAACAGACTCAACCTTTCCAACCAAGAGAGATGGATAGAAAAAAAAAACCCCAAAAAACCCACCCCCAGCTTTGTGTGGGAAAACAGAGCAGGCAAACAGGGAGCAGCTGCTCTCAGACCATGAGGCAAGGCCAGGTGCATCTTTCCTTTAACATTACCTTTCTCTCCTCCATCTTGGTGCTGACCAGACACCATTTCTGCTCCAGCAGGGCCACGCTCTGCTCCGTCTTCGAGCCGGAGCCGGAGTCGTCGCGGTTGAGCAGCATCAGCCTCCCCTTGGCCAGCAGCTGGCTGTAGACGTCCTCCTTGGCTTTGAACTGGCTGTACAGCTCCTGCAGAGAGCCACCACCAGAGGGTTAGGCAGGGAAAAGCTCAGAGAGGGAACATGTCGTGCTGCAAAGCTCCAGGTGACGGGAACATGAGGCTGAGGACGGGTGGGGACGTGACAGCAGAGCGACATTTGGAGCTGAGAAAAGGTGGTTAAAGCGTCCTGATGGTGGTTCCAGGCATCAAATGATCTGTGAGAGGAGACCAGAGCAGCCTCTTCTCCCCATCACACACAGGAAGGAGAAGTTTTGATGCTGATATTTGACAGGAACGTGCTGAATTAAAAGCATTATTTAAAAAAAAAAAAAAAAGAAATCACTCCTGAGAAATTACCATGTGGGCATTGAGCTGTTCCCGGGCAGTTTCTGGCAGACCTCCCGTGGGTTTCGACGCCGACAATTGGCTCTCCATCCTCGTTAGCCACAGGAGGAAGTCTTCAATCTCACCATGGAAACCCTGAGCCTGTTGGGGAGCAGAGAATCGGCCCCGGATCAGATGACATCAGCCACCATTGATCATGTGCCAGGGGTAACGCTGTGCTTGCTTTGAAACCAGATAAAGAGGCAGTGCGGGACGTGCCAGTGCCTTCAGGAGGGTGAGACATGGCGTGCCCACAACCCACAGGTGTAGCCTGGTGCCCACTGAGCTTCTGGGCAGGCACTGAACCACGGAAAAACTTCCATTAAAAAAATCCTGGCGCATCCCCAACTCTATTCCCCCCCAAAAAGGGGAAGGTGGCACCTCGCTGAACAGGAGGGGCATTCCCAATGCCTCTTCCCGACCTGCTGGAGCGTGGACTGCAGCTGCTGCTCCCTCTCCTCTGTCTTCTGCAGCACCGACTCCCAGCAGGAATTCAGCTTCTCCAGGCGGTTCCGCAGGCTGCTGGCATCGTCCCCTGCGCTGGACTCCAGCAGCTCGTTCCCTGCCTTGTTCACTGTCTCCACGGTTGCTTGGTGGGCCAGGACGTCGTTCTTCAGCACCTGCACGAGGTGGGCAAACATCAGACACCTCTCCTAAACACCCTGCCCGCTCCCAGGGGTCAAACCAGCTCAAACCCTACACGAGAAATTGAATCTTGCCACGGGAACGGGCTGAAAATGTGTCTGGAGTGGGAAAACACTCACGTGGTGCTTTGCGAGCTCGACCTCGATGACTTTTGGGTCGCCGTTGATGGGTTTTTGGGCGTCCAGCAGCTCCTCGGTGTGGGTCAGCCAGGCCATCAGCTCTGCCAAGGCGTGCTGGAACTGGCCCAGTGCCAGCAGGGCGGCTTCCAGCTTGTGCTGGGCAAGGACAGGGATGGAAAAGGGGAGTTTGGAAGGGCAGGGAGCACGAGTTTCATCCTGTGGCAGCCCCAGGTGCTCCCCATACCTGTCTGTGAGCAATCTTCTCGCCCAAGTTCTCCCAGAGATGTTTGAGCTCGGTCAGTGGTTCCTTGATGATGTCTCTGTCTGTCTCATCCGTAGCCTTTTTTAGCATCAGCTCACCTTGGTGATTAAGCTTTTCCATCTCAATCTGCTGCTGGTAAACCTCCATTTTAAACTCCTGCCAAGACAAGCGGGACAGAAACCAGAAGCTGGTGAATCACTGGAGCTCTGTGAGGCGAAGCAGCGCCGCAGAACCGGCCCCTCCCCTCCCCTCCCCTACCTTCATCTCGTTCATCTGCTCCTTGACCGTGCTCAGGTCGGTGCCCACGGGGGACATGTTGCACAGTTTGATCACGGCGTTGTCCAGCCAGTCAAACATGGCCTGGAAGGAGCAGGGACAACGTGAGGGAATGGCCAAAGTGTCCCCTCTGCAGCCGGTCAGGGGACAGGGATGGTCCCTCCACCACCCCACAGCCGTGGAACGCGTCCCTCAGGGCAGCTCTGCCTGGCCAGCTCCCTCTTTCCTCCCCTCATCCTGCTGCTCCGAGCAGAAATGAAGATTTGGGGAAGAATCAATGCAATCAAACATCTGCTCCCCGCTCAGAGCTCGTGGCTGAGCTCAGGCTCCCTCAGAGATGTTCCCTGCTTTAAGGAAGGGCAAATCCCAGCACAGCTCCAGGGAGAGGATTCACAGTGGCATTCCCAAGGTCCACCCGCCCCTCACTGGCAGCCCTGCCCCTTACTTGGAGTGTATCTTGGTACTGCACAGCCGACTGCATGGCCTCCTCCAGCTTTTCCAGCCTCTCCTTCCACGTTTTGTTTAGGTTTTCCCACGCGTTGTTCATCTGCGGAACATGGGATTGCCCACGGAACTCGTTAGGCTCTTCAACCAGAGCTCCCACTTGCTCCCACCTCGTTTTGTCTGCAGGGGAAGGTGCTGCCTCTCCCTTACCTCATCAATGCTCTTCTTCACTTCTGGCTTCTCAGTCTCGCCACAGGCAAAGATGAGATCGGTCCCGAGGAGGCGGATGAACTCCAGCTCCTCGTGCAACCCGTCTGTCTCCTCCTTGATAGTCTGCAGAGGCACAGCCACAGGAGGAGAACCTTCAGGATCAAATCCTCTTCCAAAACTGCCCCGTGAGCAGGAGGGATGAAGGACAGAGGGCCCTTCCTGCCCCAGCGTCCTGCACCTTGGCCAACAGCCCAACTCCAAACCCCAGGAGCAGGTGACACAGAGAAGAGGTGGCCAATTCTGTCACCACCACCACCTCCACCCTGGTCTGCTGCCACCTCTGGGACTAAAATAAGAACATCTGCATTTAGCTGTCAGCCCAGACTGCCTGGGCTGAAGATGTTGACAGGAGCATTTTGTCAATACAGGAGCGAGGTTTTGAGGCTCAGAAGGTGCAAAGCCCGAATGAAAAGGGAGCAGCGAGGCTAAACTTAGCAAAGCATAAAGAAACATCCCTGCTCCTCCAGGCCTGAGCCAACCCAAACCCACCTGAAGTGGGTTCTGCCACGTACCAGCAGCACACAAATCCAAGCACTTATCTCTGGTCTGACCAAAAGCTAAATATACCCTTCCCACGCCAGACAGCCTCAGGCTCGGGCTGGGAGCGGAGCCATGGCAGCTTCCACATCACTGCAAGCAAGTGGGCACAGAGCTCCGACCACACAGAGCTCCGTGGGCTTCCCAGAACAGCAGCAGATAATGGGATTTAAGGTGAAGGGTGCAGGGAATCCACTTCTGGCTTTTTTTTTTCCCCCTGCAGCTCCAAACTGCGATGGAAATAACTCTTCATAATCTGACTGACCACCTCCAAATCTGATTTACAGCCACCTCTGGCCACAGTGATGATCTCAGATCTTCCCCATTTAGCAGATAAACTGAGGGTGGACAAGCTCCAGACTGAGGAGCAGCCCCCTGGGCCTCACCTCTGCTGCTTCCACCTGCTGCTTGATGATGGAGGGGTCAATGCCTGGGCTCTCCAGGTCGTGGACAATGTCCTGGGTGTCCTTGATGGTCGTCAGGAGCGCTGCCATGTCGTACCAGAACTTCTCTGCAAGCTCCAGGACATCAAGGAACTTCATTTCACGTTCCTCGGTCCGAGCTTTGATGTCTTCCCAGAAGAAAACCATCTGATCCAGCTTGTCCTGGATGACTGTGGAAGGAGATTAAAGCACTCAGCGAAGAAGGAAACCTTTTTACGACGCAAAACCGCTTCGAAAACACCCAGAAACAGCCAACAGAATGTCCAGAGGGGAATTAAAGATAGCCAGGACCATCAGAGCATTAATTCTGGGAGATGCTGAGGGACGTGAGAAACTCCAGCCTGCAGAAATAAAAGCCTTTATTTATGTGCAAGCTCAGGGCAAATTTGCCCACACACTCTCCCTCCAACAAACCTCTGTTCTGGCCACCTCTAGCATGAAGCCTCGGCTGGCTCTGTCCATGAGCTGCCTGTTGGGCTGCCAAGGAAGGCACCAATTAGTGCCAATCGTGCTGATGGGGTTTTTGTGCTGGGGGATGTCCCTCCCCTCCATTAGAGGCTGAATCGACACCAACAAATCTTGTCCCAGGGGCCACCAACAAGAGGCCAGCTCGGCTGAGAAGCCACAAATTCTTTTTCTCTCCTCTGACTGATGCCACCCTGTCTGCTCTGGATGGAAGCAGGCACATCCATCCTGAGGACTCATCCTTGCTCCTACAGCCAGGAGAACCTCCCAAATCCATCCAGAGGATTCATCCTTGCTCCTACAGCCAGGAGAACCTCCCAAATCCATCCTGAGGATTCATCCTTGCTCCCATGGCAAGGAGAACCCTTCAAATCCATCCTGAGGATTCATCCTTGCTCCTACAGCCATGAGAACCTCCCAAATCCATCCTGAGGATTCATCCTTCTGCCTACAGCCAGGAGAACCTCCCAAATCCACCCAGAGGACTCATCCTTGCTCCTACAGCCAGGAGAACCCTTTAAATCCACCCAGAGGACTTATCCTTGATGCTAAAGCCAGGAGAACCTCCAAAATAAACCCCTGGGACATCAAAGCCTCCCCAGCAGTGCTGGAGCCGTGGTTTGGGGAGAAGCTGGACACTTAAATCCACCCAGAGATACCTTTGGCTGCCAGGTCCTTGTCCGCCCCCTGGGAGCGGCCGATGAGCTCCTCCCCACGGCGCTTCAGGGCCTCGAAGGAGGGCTGCAGCTTCTCCAGCTCCACCGTGGAGTTCTTGTTCTCGCTGATGCACTCCCGGATCTTGTCCACCTCGGCGGGGATGAGGGGCGGCAGCCGCAGGCGGGAGGAGAGGCTCTCCAGGGTCTCCAGCATGGGCTCGATCTTGTCGTGGAACTGGAGAGGAGCGGAGCCATTAGGGCAGGAGGGATGGGACACTGGGACACGGGCACTGAGCGCTGAGCCCACGGCCCCTCTGGGAGAGGGGACAATGCCTGCGACAGCAGCAGCATCACCCCTGCAGCAGCAGTGCAACCCTTGTGGCAGCAATGCCATCCCTGCAGCAGCAATGTCATCCCTGCAGCAGCAATGCCATCCCTGCAGCAGCAGTGTCATCCCTGCAGCAGCAGCACTCCTGCAGCAGCAATGCCATCCCTGCAGCAGCAATGTCATCCCTGCAGCAGCAATGTCACCCCTGCAGCAGCAATGCCACCCCTGCAGCAGCAATGCCACCCCTGCAGCAGCAATGTCATCCCTGCAGCAGCAGTGCCACCCCTGCAGCAGCAGTGCCACCCCTGCAGCAGCAATGCCACCCCTGCAGCAGCAATGTCATCCCTGCAGCAGCAATGTCATCCTTGCAGCAGCAACACCCCTGCAGCAGCAATGCCACTCCTGCAGCAGCAATGTCGTCTTTGTGGCAGCAGTGCCACCCCTGCAGCAGCAGCGACACCCCTGGAGCAGCAGCGACACCCTTGCAGCAGTAATGCCACCCCTGCAGCAGCAATGCCACCCTTGCAGCCTCCTGCTCACACCTGCCCTGCTCCAGCAGAGCCCACAGAGCACCCCTGGACGCTCACAGAGCTGCCCCCAGCACCTGTGACCCACACACGGATTCAGCCCTAAAAATTCACTTTTTTTTGCTGCTGTCTCCGTTGTGGCGGCCGGGCACAAAACCCCAAAGGTGGCTGAGGGAACAGCCAGGCAAAAAGTGCTGCTGGAAAAGCAGGGAACCCATCCCAGCAGGACCAGTGGGAGCTGCATGCGGGTGGGGAGGAGCTGCCACGGAGCTGCGGCCTCAAAAGCAGAACCAGAAAGCCAGGAGGGAGTGAGGGAGGCAGGGAGGGAAGGAGGGAGGGGGTCCAGCAGGGTTTTATTGTTGGTTTTTTTTTTCAAGAGAAGTCAACTTTGGCCTTAAAGATCCCAAACCATCTCTGCTGGTGGGAAGGACAGCTCAGCACTGGGGCTGCTCTCGTCCCTCTCTCCCAGTTCCTACTGGGAATGCAGCAGTGCTGGTGCCCACCAAACCCCAGGCTCTGCCAGCAGAGAGGGGCCAGGCTCTTGCTGCAAAGTTGATCAGGACAGGCTGGCTTGGCCAAGAAGCAGGAGCAAACCAGCACATCCAGCTAGAGCAGCACAACCCCTTCCAAAAGCAAGACCTCCACAGAAGCTGAGACCAGGCGGCCACGCAACGAAAGCCATCCCAAAAAAAAAAAGAAGGTGATTCCAGGCCCCCACCCTGCGCCCTGGCGTTAATTTTGAAGCACGTTCTGCTGAGCTGTGCACGGACCAGAGATGAAAATGTGGGTGTAAAACAGAATCAGGCCAGGGAGGGGTAAATGAAGGTCTGTGGTGAGGGGGGTGGGACTCGCTTACCTCCGAAATCTGCAATGGTGGGGCGCAGTCAACACAAGAATGAAATGGGACCATGTGGGGAGGACGGGCACAGGCAGCAACACACACAGACAACACATTCCACAGCGGGGGTGAGAGATGAGAGGGGAGGGGAATGTGGGGTGGGGTGGGGTGGGGGTGGGGTGGGGGGAGGGAAAAACTCGGAGTTAATACAAGTGCAAACCAAGAGAAGTGACTACACAATACAGGAATTAAGAAAATAAACACCCAGGACGTGACGAAAACCAACTGTGCTGGGGTAACACAGGGTGGAACGAAACGTAACCAGGGGTCATCGACCCCCAGCGGCAGGAATTTCACCCCCTTCCCAGATTTCAGCACCTCCAGCCTCTGCCCTTCCTTTCCTATTTCTCCTCCTGCACTCTCCCATCTCCTCAGGAGATGCCCAGACCCCGGAGACATCCATTACCTCTCCCATACAAAGCATCCCACGGCTGCTCACTGCAGCTTATCAGAACTGGAAATTATCTCTTCAAGCTCTTTCAAGAGGCTCTCTGGGCCCTTCCAACCTTGGGCGGATGCCAGAGCAGCCCCTTTGAACCAGCATCATTATTGAGGTCGTAAAAATTTACAACCCTATTTACTGTGAGGAGCCTCCAACACCTTCTCCTCTTCTGCTCCCACAGCCAGCACGGAGCAGCAGGAAACTACCCTGGAGGTGCCTGACCACGTTATTCCCTATAAAGGGTTTTACAGTGGGAATAAAGCCACGTTCCACAGCACGTGGCTGTCCCAGGGGGGGCTGTGAGAGGAAGATTCACCTCCCTGGCACCCCGACGTACCTGGGTGGACTGCGAGAAGGCCTCGTCGAGGGCCAGGGCTCTCTGGCAAACCTCCTCCTTGATTTTGGCATACATGGCCTCGGCCCTGGAGTATTTCTGCTGCACCATCTCCCCTTCCTCGGGGTTGAGGTCCTTGAGCTGGGGCCCGATTTTCAGCAGCTTGTCGATGTGAGGTTTGTGTTCGGCGATGGACTCCCTCAGTTGCTAGGGAATAGAGGGAGCGGGGTGGGGGTGGAAAAAAAACCCACATTTGTTTAGAAATCTGCTGCAAGCCGCTGCCTATTTATTCCAAATAGCACTCGGAGAGCAGCGATGGTATCTTGGGAGGAACTCACACCCTTGCATTTCATGCCCCAGCATCTGCCAAGCACGTGGCACTCGGCTCTTCCCAGCATGGCTGTGGCACAGCCCCTGGCACGGGTCCTTTCCCGGCCTCTGACCCTCCCCACAGCTCCATGGGGGGACCCCACTGGGAATTCTTTGCTCTGCAGCCTCTACCCTAAAAGCACAAAGTGTTTTTTTTTTTTTCCCTGCCACGAGCAGGAAGGAGATCCAAAGGCAGCCAGGTTTCCTTGGGAGCGAGCTGAATTTTGGTCGCCTTACACAAGCAAACTCCCCAAAAAAGAACAGAATAGGGGCAAAAAAAAAGAGGAAAACCCAGAAGAAAAAGGTTCTCTTGCCCCTGCCCTCTGCTGAGGGCAGAACTGACGGGCAGGAGATGCCAACCCTGAATCCTCTTACCCTCATGTCGTCCTGCTGCTGCTTGAGCTGCTCGTGGTCGATGGCTGGCGGTGGCAGCTGGGAGATGAGAGCTTGGGTCTCCTCAATCCACGGGTTCAGCTCCTCGTAGGTCTCCCAAAACTGGTTGACCAGGACCTGGGCACGCTCCAGGCGGGCGTAGCGCTCCGAGTTGAGTTGGCTCACGGCCTCGTACTGCTGCACCAGGGACTCAGTTTTCTCCTAAAGGAAAAAAAGGAGGGAGGAGATGCAGAAAGGGCCCAGGGAAAGGGCCAGCTCCACGCTGCGAGCTGCAAGAGAAGGAGGTGCCTTTGGTGGCCCTTCCATGCTGTAATTCCAATTAAAGCAGCCTTGGGAATCTCTCCCTCCCCATCCCCATCCCCAAACCTTGCAATAAAAATAGGCAATAAAGGAGAGTCATAAATGTAAAGAGATTTCTGCTAAGGCTGGTGGGAATTACTGAAGGTGGAGCAATTTTCAACTCCTTCAGGCCGGGCGAGGGCTGGGGATTGGCCTCTCTCCCCTCTCTGTCCCTCCCTGTGGCAGTAAAAGGCAGAGGGGGCTCACCTGGAGAGCAGCTTTTTGTTCCTCGCCACAGGTCCCGAAGATCTCGTTGCGCTGGCTGAACAGCTCATCCATGGAGTCTTTGTGCCGGATGATGTCGATGGAAAAAGCCTGCAGGAAGAGAGAGGGGAGAAATCAGAGCCTAAATCAGAGCCCAACCTCTCCCAGCACCCTCCTGCCACAGGGACCCCGCAAAACCCGGCACGAGCGTCCCGTGGCAAGCTGAAAATCCGGCTGGGAATGCAGATCCCTGCCTGTTTTCTTCATCTACACCAACGTCTCTCTGTCAAAGACCTGAAAACAGCTCTTAAAACGAGGTATAATCCACACCCAAGGTCCCCACCGGAGGAAAAGCTCCATCATGTGTTTGTCAGTGAACGTTATCCCACAAAACGATGCTCTCCAGAGCTGCATCCACCAATAACTTTGCCATTCCCAAGGTCCACGAGATGAACAGTGGGAAGCTGAGCTCAATTTAACTCAATACTCAATGGCTCAGTCCCCTCTCTCTTCAAACACTGCCTTATTTTCCCTTTTTCTGCTTTAATTTTAAACCCAACAAGCCCATGTGCTGCTCTGACTGTCCCGGCAAAGGGAAGGAAAGGGCCGTTTATTTAAAGTGCACTTTCTTTCAGGCATGAGCTCATCCCAAAGATATATAGAAAAAAAAAACCCAAAAACCAAAACCCCAACCCCTCCAGCACCTCTTTGTTCCATGCCTGGCTGCCAGGAGGGATCTGTGGAGTCCCTCACTGCAGGGGAACAACGAGCAAAAAGCAAATGGAAACCACCCTCGTTAATCAATACCTTCATTTCTCTAAACCCTTCCTGCTGCCAGCGCCGGTGAGAGCCTGGCAGAGGGAAAGGCTTCCAAGGGAGCAGCTCTCCCAAGGGAGACCAAACCAGAGCACCCACCAAACCCTGAAGGGCTCCTGCAAACAGACAGGAAGCTTTTTCCTTGGGAAGCCAAACACTTGGGAGGATTTAGAGCAATTTTTCCCTTTGTTCTTTTCTCCCTGCATCCCCCACGGACGTGTTGGGCCTCTCCCGCTGCACTGCACATCCTGGGATAAAGCTGCTCCCCCAAACTGCACACCACAACCCAAACTGGGACCATCCCTCCCACCCAAAACCCCTCAGGGAGCGAAGAGTGAACTCAGACCTTCTGCACCTGCAGCTGAGCCGTCGTCTGGTCCTGCTCCAGGCGGATGGGACCCAGAGCCATCAGCTTCCGCTTGGTCTCGGCCACCCAGGCCAGCTCTGCATCAGCTGCCTGCTCGTACTGGCACGGGGGAGAGGAGGGGCAGTGGTCAGTGATGGGATGGAGCAGGACAGGGAGGGCTGGGGACAGTGGGAAGCACAGAGGGACCTGGTCTGACACGTGGAGGAGAAGGGGACATTGGGTTGGGGCTCGGGTTCCTGGCCCCACGCTGCCCTCATGGCTCCTGCAGCTGGTTTTGGGGCAGGCTGGAGCAGCCACCTCTCCCTACACCCTCCCTGCCTGCAGGGGAAGGGACAGCCCTGTAAACAGGAGCATTTCCCTGGCTCCACGGAGCACTGACTCCATGGCACTCCACAGCCTCCAGTCCACGCAGGACAAGCCTTTTTTTGGGGAGGACTGCTGGCCTGGAACAAATCCCAGTGCTCCCACAGCAGGGGATGATGTTTTCCCAGCTTTGGCAGTCACCTGTCACCAGTTTTACACCATCTCCATCACCCTGCAGGCAGCAGCTCACAGATGGGATAAACACAGTGCTGTTATCCCATCCCAAAAACACACACCAGGGCGGGTCAGCCACCATCCCTGCTGCCCCACGCTGCCATTTCTGGGCATTCCCAATGGGATTTCACCTTCCTAGCTGCCTGGCTGGCTGTGCCTGCCATCCCCTCCCCGCTGCCACAGCCCTGTGTGACAGCCACTCCCCAGGAAAACCCTGCAGGGGTTGTTCAATCACCTGCTGAGACCTCTGGATAGCAGCATCGATTTCTTCCACCCTCTGCTTGACGGTGTCGCTGACCACCTTGTAGCGCTCGTTGGTGTCCGACACGAGCTTGTCCAGCCCCTCGCGGGCTCTCCAGGGCACCAGCTCCAGCAGAGCCCGGCTCACCTCGTTCACCGTGTCCAGGACGAGCCTGTGCTCCATCACCTCCTTCTTCAGCTCCTGTGGATGGCACCCATGGATGTTTGTCCTCCCCGAAGCAGAGAACAAACCACCCTCGCGCCCCCGACCCCGCGGCGCTGCTCTCCCACCTTTTGCCGCTGCTGGAACTGGGGAATCTGCTCACCAGCAGGGGATTGTGCCCCGCTGGAGGCCAGCTCGTCCTCCACCTTGCTCATCCACCCCGTGAGCTCCTCGTGGGTGGACTGGAATTTGGTGGCCAGCTGCCGGGCCTGCTCCAGGGTGCGCAGGGCCTTGGAGCTGGCGGCGGTGATGTCGGAGTAGCGCGTCTTGATTCCATCCAGCTTCTCCTGGATCAGCAGCACCTCCTCCCCTGCAGCGAGGGGAAAATGATGCTGAGCTCTGGGGGATGAAGGAGCCACCCCGGGAGGCTTCAGGAGTCACTTTCTCTGTCTCCCCCCCTGCCTTTTAAACAGCAAATTCCAGCCTCGCTTTGCTTTGTATTAATACAACTTCGGCCTGGTTTTACTCAGAGCTGACATTTTCCACCAATGCAACAACCACCTCGTCCCTGGGATGGGATGGGATGGGATGGGATGGGACGGGACCCATGGGATCCATGGGACGGGATCCATGGGATCCATGGGATGGGATGGGAGTGTGCTGCAAAGCCCCGAAGCCACCCCAACTCAGCTCTCAGCAACAAGTCACAGCTCCAAGAAAAAAGGGTCAGTTCACCCCTTGCTGCTCTTTCCAAGAGGACACAGAGCTGCCTGCCAAACCCTTTGTAATCACTCTTCCTGCTCCACAGCTCCCACAAGGACACGGGGCTGTACATCTGCTCTGAGCACACCACATCTGAAGGAAACGCAGCGCCCCGACCTCTCTTCCCACTCATAAACATAAACTCACACCCACGTGGCAACAGCCACAACTGCTCAGTCTGGGAAAGCAATATTAGGAGAGGGCTGGGGGTATTTTTAACCTCTTTTCCGTGTGATTTAGCAGCTGGCTGCACTGAGAAAAGCCTCCCTCAGCACTGAGCAGCCCCACAGCAGCGGTGGGAATCACCCACTGAGATGCTGGGATTTGGGACCAAGCAAATCCTAAGCTGTAGCGTTCCAGAGTGAAGCCTGGATGCAAACCAGCTACTTTTGGGAGTCTCCAAAAGGAAATGAAGACCTGAGGGAGAAAAGTCTCCACCCAGCAGAGCATGGACAGCCCAAGGAGCAGCATGCTGAGGATGGATTCCCAGACCTCCCACATCTCCCAGAGATCTCCTCTGCATTACCTGTGGTTTGCTTCAGGAGAGCTTGGCCATTTCTGATGGCTTGGTCCACGTTCTTCTTCCTGTTCACAATTTCCTCATTCAAAGCCTGAAGAAAAAGGCAAATTTGGGTTATCCTGCTGCGGGCAGGTCCCTGTGTCCCGCCAGCCAGAGATGCTCTGGAGAGCACGAGCTGGACAACCCCTCTGAAAACTGTCCAGTCATCCTGCTATGGGAATTTCTGGGATTTTTGGGACCCAAAGGCTCAAATTTTAGAGCAAACCCAACCCAACCACTGGATCTGTGTCACCAAAGGACTCAGATTAGACAGAACCTCGCTCTTGCAAAGAGCCTGCCCAGCCCCAGGGAGTGGAAGCAGAGGCTTCCTTGGTGGCCAGCCCAGCTCCAAAAACCCACCAGGCTTCTCCAGCTCTCAATTTTGGAAACAGCATCCAGCTTTTCAAAGGCACAGGGTGGCCAAGCTGGCTCAGACACTGCTCACAAAACAAACGAACCATTTGAAGTTCCCACGCCTTGAAAAACCCATTTTTTTGGGGGTGGGGGCCGCAGTTGTTTTTTATAACACACAAAATCTCCTTTACCCTCCTCTCCAAGCCTCGGAGAGACCCAGCAGCTTCGCCAAACTAAAAGCCAGGCCAGAAACATAAACAGAACCAGACAAACCCAACCAAACCGACAACACAAACACGGAAATAAAAACAGAAAATACCAGCTGGTCGGCATGCTGCTTCTGCAGGACGTCCCGTTTGTAATCCTTTATGGACACTGAGCCCAGCTTGTCCTCCACCTCAGCCAGCCAGTTGAGCACTTCCACCTCCTCCTCCCCAAAAAGCCTGGCGTTGGCCAGAGCTTGGTCCAGCAGTGCTGCCTTGCGGCCACACCGCTCCTGGACCTCGCCGTAGCGGCTCTGCAGAGCCTCTAATTTCTCTGCCAGCAGCCTCTGCTCGGCAGCACAGCTCAGGGAGGACAGAGACTGCCCGACCCCCAGCGCCCGAGACACGTCGGCAGCGTGGCTCTCGATCTCATCCTCGAGAGCCTGAATGGTGGGAGGGTAAAATGGACGACAGAAAGGGGAAAAAAAAAAAAAACCAAAACAAACAAACAAAAAAAAAAAAAAAAAGAAAAAAAATAATGAGTGAAGAATGGGGAAAATAAAAGGAACGCAACGTAAAACACGACAATGAACGCAACTGAAAGAATGGAGGAGACGCAAACGCCGCCCCTGAACGGGCAAAACTGAGCCAAAATTAAAAGGAAACACATGAATGGGAATGTTTTTTCTATCCAAGTCTGCTGGGAGGTGCAAGGACATCAGTTTAATGTTTACCCATGCCGGTGGGTCAGGGCTTGCAGCCTTCCCTGTACATAAAACAGCCTGGATAACTCCTCCAATCCTCATTGGTGCCAAAACCTCTCTGGTTGGGGTGGAAACAACCACTGGAGCGGGACCTGACTCCAACCACCTCCATCCTGTTCCTGCACAGGCCCTACCTTGTGGCGGCTGATCTGCTGCTGGATTTTGGCAGTCTGGGTGCCAATGGGCTCGGAGTTGGCCAGTTTCTTCTCAGTCACCGACAGCCAGTCGGACACAGGCTCCGTGGTCTCGTGGAACTGCTTTGCCAGCACCAAGATATCCTCCAGCTGCTTCTGCCTGTAAAAAGTAACCGTAAAATCAGATGGAATTCAGTGTCCAAGGCCAGGTTGGATGGGGCCCTGAGGAACCTGAGTGGAAGGTGCCCCTGCTCACGGCAAAGGGTTGGAACGAGATGGTTTTTAAGGTCCCCTCCAAACAAAACCAGTCTGTGATTCTTCGAGTCAACAAAAACACCAAGGAGCAGCTCCCAGCTGGAGCCAGGTGTGGGAAGCAGCTCCAGGAATTTGGGAGAGGGAAGCAAAGCAGCCCTGCTCGGAGCAAGGTGAGGCACTATTGTCAGGCAAGCCACAAAGGCAAAGACAAAAAATCAACGTGGAGGAACGGCAAACTGAGCTTTTCCCACAGCTGTGCCTTTAGGATCCAGTTTATCTCCCTGGGAAGGTGGAAGAAAGGCTCCCCTGTAGCGCAGCTTTTTGATGGAAGGGACCTTAAAGATCATTTAGTTCCAGCTCCCTTTTCTTCCATCCCTATCTTGGATGATCCCTCAGCTTGTGGCCAGGCTCTTGGTCTTTCAGAGCTGCTGGTTAAAGGCAATTCTGGATGGACAGTCCTGGATGGACAGTCCTGGATGGGCCCTGGATGGACAGCCCTGGATGGACAGTCCTGGATGGAGAGTCCTGGATGGACAGTCCTGGATGGACAGTCCTGGATGGGCCCTGGATGGACAGCCCTGGATGGACAGCCCTGGATGGACAGCCCTGGATGGACAGTCCTGGATGGACAGCCCTGGATGGACAGTCCTGGATGGGCCCTGGATGGACAGTCCTGGATGGACAGCCCTGGATGGACAGCCCTGGATGGACAGTCCAGCTTGTTGGCAATGATTAAAAACCCTGACAGGGCCCAATCTGGCCTTCAGAAGTGACTTCATAACCTCCAATATCAGCTTAGGTAGAAATTAGTAACTCATAAACAAGATTCTGGCGGCAGAAAGGTGTCAACAGGATGTTGCTAAACGTTAAAGCTCACAGGAATAAAAATAACATCCCTCCCCTGCAGGGAAATTATTTAATCTCAGCTCTTCCCTGCCATTGTGAACCACTGCTATCAGCCTTTGATTCCTCATGTTTTCCAGCTGTTTCCAGGATGTACCTGCACCGAAATCTCCGCCAGCTCCCCGAACGCCGTCCCCCCCCGGCTCCGGGGCACCGTGACTCGCGGCAGGAGCCGGTCCCAGTGCCTCTCACCTGGCAGCTGCCCTGCCCAGCAGCCCTTCCCAGCGCCGTGCCAGGCTCTCCAGCTGCCCCACGATCTTGTCCCGATCCGCGGGCTCGGCCGACTGCGCGATCCTGTCGCCCTCCGCCTGGATCATCTCCACCGTGGCTTTGCGATCGTCCAGGAGGCGCTGGAGCAGCTTTGGGGACACGAAGGAAAGGGGAAGGTTACCAGATTGGGGCAGCAGAACCAAACCCAGCCCTTGGAGAGGTCAGAGCTCTAATTGTGGCTCAGAACCAGCGCCAGCACTGGGCTGAGACCAGGCCCAGCCCGGGGGGAGGGCTCTGCCTTCTAAACCAGTTCAAAAAATTATAGAGTTGTATTATATTGTTGTATTATATTACATTATAATAGTCACATGCTTCGATTTGGGCAGCCCTGAAGCGGTCAGGCAGCTGGACAGGGTGATCATTGTAGTCCTCTTCCAACTGAACTTTCATTCTATCTATTCTATTCTATTCTATTCTATTCTATTCTATTCTATTCTATTCTATTCTATTCTATTCTATTCTATTCTATTCTATTCTATTCTATTCTATTCTATTCTATTCCCTTTTTTCCCCCCTTTTCCCTTTCCTTTTTTCTTTCCCTAAGCTATTCTATTCCCTTTTTCTTTTTCCTTTTTCCCTTTCCCTTCCCTTTTTTCTTTCTCTATTCTATTCTATTCTATTCTATTCTATTCTATTCTATTCTATTCTATTCTATTCTATTCTATTCTATTCTATTCTATTCTATTCTATTCTATTCTATTCTATTCTATTCTATTCCATTCTATTCTATTCCACTTTTCCTCTCCCCTTTTCCTTCCTTTTCCCTTTTCCCTTTCCCTTCCTTTTCCCTTCCTTTTCCCTTCCCCCTTCCCTCTTTTACACCGCTCAAGACCCAAACCACTCCTGCACCAGAAGAGTTTTCCCAGTCTTCCCCGCCTACCCCCTCCAACTTATCAAGCTTTTCACTTCCACTTGAAGCACATTTCCTCTTCCAACCTCAGCCCAAGCCTGGGTGAGGATTCATTTCTGAAATATTTCCCCACGACCACACTCGGCCTTTCCCCCCGCCCGCTCCGCAGGGCAGGCGCCAACCCCGGGCTGTTATCTCAGCAAACACCGGCACACCCCAGGCCCGCTCTCACACTTTGTAACGTTCCCCTTTGTCCAAACACCCAAACCAGGCCCTGCCACCACCAGCAGCTCGCTCCTGACACAGCAGAATCGCCGGCACAAAGCAAAACCCAGGGCTGGAAAAACACGGCCAACCAGCAGAACCAGCGGCCGAGGCAGCGGGACAACGAAGGGATGCGGCGATTTAGGGGATGGAGATCTCTGAGTGTGGGCAAAGCATTCATCACACAGGGATGTGAGGAACTGACATCCACCAGGATAGAATCATGGACCCCCAAAATGTTATCTGGCTGTCCTGAGGCCCCCCCTGCCACCAAGCTCACCTTCTGCTCCTGGATCTGGGCTTTCACCACCTTGTACTCGGCAGAGGGAGGCTTCTGGTTGGAGATGAGCTCCTCGGTGTCTGCCAGCCAGCTCAGCAGTGGCTCCAGGGCGTCCTGGAACTTCCCGCAGTGCAGCAGGGCCTCCTGCAGCTGAGCCACTCGCTGGGCCACCTGCACCCCAAAAACAACCCCCACAGCAGCGTCAGGCACCGGCACCGGAGCCTCGGCCCCCTGCCCGTGACCCCCTCCTTCACCCAGACCCCAGAGGAACCAGGGACAGCCCCTCCCCATGCTCCCACCTTCTTGTTGAGGGTGTTCCAGCGGGTGTTGATTTCCTCCATGTCGTGCTCCAGCCCTTGCACGTCACAGTTTTTCCCGGCGCTTTGGATGAGTCCCTGACCAACTCCATTGACTTGCTGCAGTTTCAGCTGGAGGGGATCCACTTGCTCCTTCTGGAATTGCTGGGGATGGAAAAGGTGGGAGAGGAAAGGTGAGTTACAAGCTGTGAGCTGCTCTTCCAGCCCCTCAGTCATTCCATGGATACAAGAGGCTTTCCTCTCTAGGACAGATGCAGGAGCCACTTGCTGCTGGCTTTATTGGAATTGTGCAAGTTTGTCTAGACTCCTCCCTTGCCTTGACCCAGTGACACGGATGTCACAGGGATCTGCCGGTGTGGAGCACAACTCAGGGTCTATCCTCACCCACCTCTGCTTTTAAATGGCTAAATCCCATTTTTCCAAGCACTGGAGTGAGGTAAAGAGAGAAAACTGAGGAAGAAATGAGAGCATCAGCTCCAACTCGCCATCAGATTGGGAAATAACGCTCCTGGGGAAAAACCCCAAGCAATTCTCACAGTGAAGCTATTGAGAACGGAGACCTGACATCATATGAGTTTTGTTAACCACGAAATTACAGGCAGCGAGGAGCTCGCTGCATTTCGAAAGACAAAGGCAATAGGCAATTAATGTGCGAGTCGTTTACCACGGATTTGGCACGGTCCTGCCTGGGAATCCTGTGGGGAAAAGCTTTCTAAACCAAAAAAGATTCGATAGCGAAGGGGGAGGAGAGCGAATGAAGCTCCCCATTGTCAGGAGAGGCAGCAGGGAGAATCCTGTTTCTCCGGGGGAGATAAATGCTCTTTATCAGAGCTGGGGATCTGCTGGAACCACGCGCTGCCCGCGCACCCGGCCCTCTCCTCTCCTTCCCCACCAGCCCCAAGGGATAAACCTGCCCTGTCCCCACAGCAAATACCCCCAAAACCCCAAAAATAGGGAGCAGATTCCTTCCTGGCTCACTCTGCTCCCCTGAGCCCCGAGCCCAAGCAGAGCATGGGTCACCCCACAGACAGCGCTGGGTAGGAGCAGAGCCCTTGGTCCTTTTGGAATATTTTCCCGCTGGGAAGCAGAGGGGATGGCAGGCAGCCACCTGCTCCCTGTGCCCGAGAATGCACAGGCACTGCCTGCACGGAAAAATTCCCACTTGGATGCAAGATCTCCCCCAGCAGAGCAGCGGCTCGTGGAGGACACGGCTCTCTGAGCCCAGCAATCGCTTTGCTCCGGAGGAGCACGAGGCAAAACCCACCCAAAACCACCAAAATCCCCCCAAAACACACAGGCACAGCTCCCAGCCTGAGCAAGAGGCGCTGCTCTGACTTTCCCTGCTTCATTTCCAAAGGGGAAAAAAGCTACTTCTTCCCAGCAGAGCTGAGCAGCTGGAGGGCAGGGAGGTCCCTCCAGGACATGAGCGAAGGGTGAGCTGGCAGACACTGTCCAGAGCTGCTCGCTCACAGAGAATTCTGCCATGGTTATAGGGAATAAACGGTGCCTGGGAATCGCCGATTCCCGGGCTGCTCTCCTGTTCCTGTTTATATATGGAGCTGCTGGCTGCAAGAGCCAAACCCACAAAAGGATCAGGCTGATAAGCCTGGCACGCCGGGCTGCTCCCAGCTCTCCACGGACTGCAAAACAAACCCCAAAGGAGCCAGGCAGGGAGGGAGCCCTGTGGAAAAGCCCGGATGATCCAACCAGGGGTACCTGCAACGCAGGTAGCAGCCAGCCCAAGAGCCCGATGCTCCCTGAGGATCCTGACAAAAACAATCCCAGCAACAGCCTGGGGGTGAGCGTGTCCAACACCCTTGTTTTCCTTTGCTCACCAAAGATTCCGGGGATTTAGCTCATTAACCTCACCGTGACTCAGCTTGGAAACAAATATTTAACGACTACCCTTGAAGCTGTGGAGCGAGGTGTCCTGGGACAGACGTTCTGGGAGAGCAGCAGGACATCTGCTCCACCACACCTCCACCTCCTCCTCCTCCTCCTCCTCACTCCCAGAAAGGCTTCCCAAAGCACCCCCTCGCTTTCTGCTTCCCTCCTCTCCCTTAACCCCACCGCTGCCGGACGTGGAGCTCCAGGAAGAACCAGCAACACTTGGAGCAAAGGGGAAGGTTTGTGGGGTGAAGAATCAGAGGTGCTGAACCTAAAATAAGGAGCCCACCACTGAATTTCGGGCAACAGACAGCTAGGGCAAGAACCCAATGGCTTTTCCCTCGCCCAGGTCCCCTCTGGGTGTCCCAGCCCGTGCTCACATGGACCCCCCATGTGAAACCACCTCTCTGAGCCCCTCCACGTGCGTTTCTCAAAGGGGTGGTACAGCCCAAAGGATGAGTAATTGCCACCAAATCGGGATTTTTGGTGCTGACTAACTTCTGATGTCTCCTTAGTGATATTTCTCCTAATCCAGATGGCAGGAAATCAGCGCTCGGCTGTGGGAACTCCAGCGCCGAGGTCTCTCCAGGCAAGAGCCACGAGCAACACAAATCCCCAAAGGCCAGAGAGAATCTGAGCCCCTTCCCAGGCGTCCTCTGAGCCTCAGCACCTCAACACTCACAGAAAAAACTGCAGACAGCGATGACTGCACAGGACAGGAATTGCTCACGCTTAATTCATTTTACAGGTTTCTCTCTCCTGACATATTTTCTGCTTCAAAGATGGCAACTCCCCGCCAGGAGCCAGCGAGGAGGCTTTTCTGAAGTCTGTGATTTCCATCTGAGTGACCATAATGTACTTTAATAAGCCAAAAGAGTGTAAGTCAACATTTCAGGTCATCGAGCAGCCACAGTCTTTTGCCTCCCTTACACAACCACACCATTCCCCCCCCAACCCCAAAAAAACTTTCTGCCTGCCAAATTCCAGCCGATCTGGGGAGGGAGAAAGCTGTTTGGAAGCCCAGATCGTGCGTTACTGAGTGGGCTCCCACCTCCCACCCAGCCCTGGAGTGCAAAAGAAAGCGATTCCTGCGCCTGAAGCCCCGGCTGCGGGAGCCCGAGCAACAAATACCTCGTTATCTGGAACGAATCCATCTGGGAGAGCAGGGGGCCCTTCTGCCACGAGAGCGGCGCCGAGGGGTCCCTCCGTGCCCGACGTCCCCTCTCCCTCGCCAGGGCACGGGGACAGGGCACCCCCACAGCTGCGGGGACGGAGGCTGCCCCTCAACGCAGCCCTGGGGAGGGTTTGGGCCCTGGCTGCTGCAGCAGAGCGCGTCCCCAGCAGCTCTGGGGTGGTGGAAGCCTCTGGGAAGGGTGGGAAGGCACTGGGGGGACCCTCCCAAGCTGCTGCCCCCGCTGCGGGCACGCCTGCGATGGGGTCATCCTCCAAAGCCAGCACTTCAGCGGGCAGGGCCTCCAGGACGGGCGGCACCACCACGATGGCGAAGTCGTCTGTGTCCCCCAAGGCCACCAGCAATGGCACGGGGTCACCACCGAGGTCCCCAGCACCCAAAATGGGTGGCTCCTCGGCTGCTGGTGGTGGCAAAGCAGCAACAGGCACGTCAGCAAAAGGTGGTGGGGCTTCCAGAAGCTCCTCCACCATCAAGGGCATGGCAGTGGTGGCAGCTCCTGCAGGTTCCTCAGCATCCATGGTAGGATCCACAGTAGCCTGGGGCTCCGGGACAGCCACAACTCCTGGGGAAAGCGGGTGGGTTGGGGCAGAAAGCTCCCCAAAATCCCATGGCACGGCAGGCCCAGCGATGGACAATGTGCCAGGAAGCTCTTCGGGGGTGGCTGGGCTGGCGGGACATGGGACCTCCCAGCCAGGGGCAAACAGCAAGTCCACGTCTCCTGGCCGCAGGATGGCTGCTGGTGTCCCCCCACATGCGACAGCCACCTCCACAGGACACCCCTCTTGGTGGGCAGCCCCTTCCAGAGCTAGGCCCTGGCCCAGGGAAACCATTTCCCATGGGAGGTCCTCAACAGGCACCGGGAATGTTGTCAGAGCCTCAGAGCCTGGCTCTGATGCAGAGCCAGCATGGAAAGGCAGCAGAGAACCACAGCAAACATCCCCACTCTCCCCTGGATGAGTCCAGCCCTCAGCTCCACTCCCTGATCCCAAATCTGTGGCTTCATCCTCAGAAACCAGTTCTGGGACATCCCAGCTGGCAACCTCAGTCCTTCCAGGCAGAAGGTGATGGGTCCTGAACGGATCCATGCCCTCAAGGCCAACCTGGCCGTGCCCTGGGGGGGACCCCAGCTCCTCCATCGCTGTGTCCGGAGCTGGGGGCTGGCAGGGGGACACTGGGCCAGGACAGGTCCCCTCGGGAAGCAAGTCTTGGTTATCTTCACCCCACCCCTCTGGAGCGCTGGGGTAACCATCCAGGCCCAGGCTGGCAGCTGGATGTGCCCCCGTGCCAGGACACGGCATCCCCCCAGCCACCAACTCCGGCTCCACGAGCGGGTCAGGATCAACCTCCCCCAGCAGCGCTGGGGAGCACTCCAGGAGGGACCCCAGCCCTGCTGTGGCCACGGGGCTGGGGGAGGCCCCTCCATCCGAGTCCGTCGGGGTGACAGCCAAGGTGTCCCTTTCTGAGAAGGGCTCTGTCAAGGGCTCCAGCGTGCTCAGCACCTGCGAGCTGCAGGTGACATCGAAGTCCTCCAGATCCGACACAACGGCCGAGTCCGAGGCGCTGATGTCCAAGGGGGCCCTGTGCTGACCCCCTTCGACCACCAACCCGGCCAGTTTGGCCGAATCTGGGTCCAGCCCCTCTGAGTCCATCGGGGACATCTGAACCTCCAGGCAGCCGGGCACAGCCCCATCGCCCCCGTCCTCGGTCAGGCACTGCTCCTCCAACTCCAGGAACATTTGCACCGAGTCTGTGTCGGACAGCTCAGGGCCCGTGGGGCTGGCTGAGCGCTCCAAAACTGGAGCAAAGTCCTCAACCCCACATTGCACCGCCGCGTCCTCCGTGCAGCACGCACTGCCAGCACCCCCCGGGGACGTGCAGGGCCCGGAGGTCCCCGGGCTGGGGGCAGAGCCATCCTCCGGAGCAGCGGATTGTTCCCTTTCTTCAGAAATATCTGCCAAGCAACAGCTCCTCTTCTCCTCTGCCACCAGAACAGCCTTTCCTCTCTCTGACAGCGTCGCCTCCTCCCACTCCTCCATCATCACCCAGCGCTCGTCCTCCTCAAATCTCAGCTCAGACTCCGTTTTCTCCCTGAGATTGGAGGTGATGAGAATATCCAGTCCCGTATCCAGCAGCTCCTCACTAAGGCACGGCGAGAGGTTGACGTTCTCCACTGTAGAGTCCGACTCGGAGGCCTCCAGGGTCTCCTGGTGCCCATCGTTGAAGTTTCCCCTGATGAAATTCTTCCTGGCTCGTGGCCAGGTGGCACTGGGGAGCCGGCGGGCCCTGGCCAGGTCCCTGACGCGGCTGTCCCCGGCGTTCAGCAGGGCCTGGCGCTCGTCCCGGGGACCGCCGTAGCCATCAGCGCCGAACGGCTTGGCCGCCAGAGCCTCTGCCGTGCCAGATGACTTGGAGACGTGCTCCAAGGTGAGAGACTCGGACATGGGCTCGCCGTGGTCGGCCTGGCCCGGCTGCTCGGCGAGCATGGCACTGGAATCCCGCTTATCCCGCAGGGAAGGGTTGGAGGCGCCCGCCTCCGACACCTCGCTCAGCGAAGCCCCCATCCTTTCGGCGAACTCGGTGAAGTTGGGCGGCATGAAGGACTTCCACGAGCGCCGGTTGACGTTCTCCTTCTTCTCGGGGTTCGGTCGCCTCTTTGGCGGAGCCGGCGCCGGCTTGGAGACGTCGCTGCTGAGCTTCAGCTGGTCGAAGATGACTCGCTCATCCAACTTCTTGGGCTCCAGCGGCCTGGACTCGAAGACGTTGGCGGCTCCCAGAGTCCCGTTGCTGGATATGGTGCTGCCATCGCCCTTGCCGAGGGTGCTCTTGGAGAGCTGGTTGAGCTTCGATCCCTGATCGATTTGCTCGTTAATCCTCATCGTGTCGTATATCGATCTCTGGGGCACGTAGCAATCCTCTATATAACCATCCTCATCCTCGCCCTTCCCCAGGCAAGTGCGGTTCTGCCGTAAACAGTCTGGCCGGCTCAGTGGTTTGCCCATACTCTCGTCCTTATGGATGACGGAACCACCCCGGCACCCTTTGGCCCGCCACGGCAGGAAGCATCACACGGCCAGCAGGTCCCAAACCTGCCGGGGCAGCCTCTGATCCCAAAGTGACACTACGGGGACGGGAGGGGCGACCAGCAGCACCACGTTGGCTCAGCAGCCTGACCGGCGGTCCCGAGCGGTGAAACGACCCATCTCATCCCCCCGGTCCCCCTAAAAAAACCCCATCCATCAGCGGCTCATCCAAAATGCAACAGCTTCGGTGAAATATTCCGAGCGGTTCGCGACAGAGACGGCGGAAGAGTTTGAAGCTCTTAAATTATCCCGTCCGTCCTTCTTTACTAACAAAGGCACTGCTTGTCCCGGCCGCTCCCGGCCAGCAGTGGCGAGCGGCTCCGCGCGTTTTCTGCCCAGCTCCGAGCGCCGTGGAAGTCCAGCTGGTCCGAATTAGCCTCTCCCCCCGACTCTCGTGTTTTCATTTGAACTGAGCTTGTCAGCGGATATTCGTACAACTTTAAACACAGGAAGTTCTTCATTCAGGGCAAACTCGGAGGTTTCCTGTCTCAAAAACATGATGGCATTGTTGCTGCCGTCACCTCGCCCGGTGCCACCGGCAGTGGCGGAACCCCCAAAATCCAGCCGGTGGGTGCGCGGCGCTGGCGGCACGGCCGCGGAGTCCGGCGCTGGAGGAAGGCTGCTGGGTCCGCGCTTTTTTTTTTCGCTTTCTCCCCAGGAAAAAAAAAAAATTGGCTATAAAACGCATCCAAAAATGGCAAAGGGACGCGGCGGGATGGAATCCCCTGAGTTGCCTCCGGGAGCCGACGGGGGGGACGGGGAGCAGCCGCGGCTGGAGGCGGCTGTTGCCGCTGCTGCTGCTTCTTCTTCTTCCTCCTCCTCCTCCTCCTCCTGCTGCTGCTGCCGCTGCCGGCCCCGCTCGCACTAACTTTGGCGGCGGCCGGTGTCGGGCTGCGGCGGCTCCGCGCCACCGGGCGGCCCGGCCATGGCGGGGGGCGGCGGCGGGGCCGGTACCGGCGGCGATGCGGGGCGGACCGGGGCTGGGTGGGTCACACACACACACCCCCCACACCCCGGGGGCCGCCCTCCCGTTCCCCTTCCCCGCCGCTCTCGCCCCCTTTTGTGCGCGGCTCAGCGGCCGGGCCGGGGGCGGGGGGCTCCGCGCCGCCCCCGCGGGCAGCCCCCGGCCGGCGCGGCGGGATGCATGGCCGCTGCCTTCCTCCTCCTCCTCCTCCTCTTCTTCCTCCTGGCTCCTGCTCGTCCTCCCGCTCCCGGCCGCCGCCGCCCGCTCTCCTTCCCGCCGGCGGAACAAAAGGCCGAGCCGCGCAGGCCGCCGCACGCCCCGGCCCCGCCGCCGCCGCCAGCACCGGCTCCCGCGGAGCTCCAGCCCCGGCGGAGGGCGGGGGGACGCGGGGGCGGGCGGGGGGCGGCGCCGCGGGGCGGAGCGGCGGAACCGGGGCCGCCCCTTCCCCGAGAACCGCGGTGCCTCCCGCACCCCCCGCGCCGATCCCCCCCCCCTCTCCACCGGATCCGGGAACGGGGGGACCGGAGCGCGACCCGGCCGGGGAACCGGGTGGGGGATGCTCGGTGGCGGAGCGGGGGTGGTCCCCGCCCGCCCCGCCGGGGATGGCCCCTCCTCCGGGGGGAGGCGGCAGCCCCCGACAAAGAGCAGCAACGCCCTGGGCTCGGCGGCGGCTCCGGCTCCGGCTCCCCCCGCCACCGGCCCCGCTCCCCCGGCCCCTTTGTCCGCTCTTGCCCGAGCCGGCGCTGGGAGGGGGATGGCGACCCCCGCCACAAACGCGTCGGGTCTCGCTGCTCCTCACACCCGCCCTCGCACAAAGAGCCGAGTTTTTAAATCACCGGAGGAACCCACCCGAAACACCCCCAAAGTATCAGTTTTGCCTTCCCCACCGCTTGTGCCAAAAAGCCACCCGCAACTTGCCACCGTCCCCCTCAACCACTGCAGGCTCTTTATCCTAAAAATCATGATTTTTATAGTCACAGCTCTAGGGCAGCATCCTGCTCCTCCCATCCTGGGTCCTGTCACCCTCTTTTCCTCCCCCAAAACCCTTGGGTTTAAGAGATGGGGAACATTGGAAGTGGGGAGGGAGGCAGCCCGGGCGCGTGAATCACCGCTGCGAAGTGATGCTGAGGGAAGTCACAGACTTGGGAGAGAAAACAGGAGGGTTGGGAACAGCCTCCACGCATCTCCAGGCAACAACCCGCCCCACCAGCCACCCGGCCTGCTACTTTGGGATGAATTATGGCATCGGGATAAAAATACAAGGTGTTTAATACAGAAAAAACGTGCAGCACTGCACTCCAAAAGCACCGGGAGAAAGGGACCTCGGTCTGCGCTTTGCTTTGCCACAGCCTCACCAAAAGCCTTCCCATCTGGCCATGGTGAGCCACAGGCAAGGAAGATGAAATCCTGGATATTTTTGGATGCACTGCCATCCTGAAAACACTGAGGCTTGGCCAAGGTCATGGTGTGGTCGTGGTGGGTGCCCAGCTTCCACCTCCCCAAGCCCCCAGACCCTTCATCCCCACATCCCGGCACCAACTGCACATGCAGTGGCTCCAGCAGCGCATTCCCAAAGCTTTGTTTTGCTTTCAGAGAGATGAGAACGGATGTTTTCTGGAAGGGGAGGGTTTGGGGGGGGAATTGCCCACTCAATGGCCCAAAGCACTCCTCGGATGGAGAGGTTGGCACAGGGGGAAACCTTTGGAACCCCCTTTTTTCCACCATTAAATATAACCAAGGAAAAGAGCGGGAGGTGCGGAGGGAGAGGGGATTCCAAACAGCCCACCCAGGCCACGTCCCCTCCACATCCCCCTGAACCCTCCCGGACAGACAGCCGGACACTCAGCCCTGCATCCTCCTCCAGCCCCAGCTGCCGACACTGCTGGAGCGTCCCGAGGCCTGGATTTTTCTCCTCGGCGGGGGACACCGCAGCTCCTGCTCCCTGGTTTTAATCCAGAGCAGCTGAAACAACAAGAGGACAACGGGGCCGTGCCAGGGCTCCGGCCAGGCCGCCCCTGCTCCCCCGCTACCACCTTGGCCGGGAGCTGGCGGAGCTGCACCGTTACCGCTCCGGGGCCCCTCCGCCAGGAATCCCAGGCATCCGGGCTGGGGCGAGGAGGTTTTTTTTGTTCCACTGCGAAGAAGGAACGATCTCTTCTCTCTCTCTCTCTCTCTTTCTCGACGTGGAGCTGCCCCGTTTTTCACAGCCAGAAATTCTTTTCCCATTTCCTCACCGAGTCACGTGCCGGGAGCGAGCCGAGTCTTCCTCCCGACACATTTTCCCCCCTCCAACAGTTTCTAAAACCATCGGGGAAATATTGGGCAGGGATGGAAGCCAATTGGAAACCTGCTGTGCACGGCCCAAAGATCCCAGCCAGAACTCTTGCAGGTTCCCCAAATCATGGCTTTAAAGCCTCCAAGTGCTGCCCCAGCGATGGGGACAGGAGCCAACCAGTGCTGGGAATTGCAAGGTCAGGGCTTTGCTGGGGCTTTGTGTTGGTGCAAGGGATGGATGAGGAAGGACGTGAAGGTCCTGTCTGAATTCTTGACCTTTCGGGGGTGTTTCCAAGTGACCACCAAGCCCCCTCATTTGGCTTTTGCTCAGTCCCCAAACCTCCCACAAACATCTCCCGTCACCCAACCCAGACCCGGTCACGCCCTGCAGTTAAAACACCCTCAAGCTCAAACCCACCCGGAACATTTTCCAAGACTTTCTCCGAGTAGGAGCATCCCCATTTGTCTCCTGAACCTGCTGGTTTCAAGCTTCCCTCATATGGCCACCAGCCCCTGTGTGTGGGGACGATTGCTGTCCCCGGCCCCGGCTGATGTCACCGCTGCCACCACTGTTTACATGGCACAGCACTATTTGGACACCAAGGTATTTTTAGCTTTCTTTTAATGCATCTCAGCAGCTGGAAGCGAGGGACCTGTGTTATGCGACGAGCGGGAGAGCTCAGAGGCAGCTCGAGATCTCTGACAGACGTGTCATTTATGAGATGCAACCAAGGGTCGCCCTCAACACTTCTTTAAACTTCACCTTGGTGCCCTCCTGCCCTGAGAGTGCAGGGTGGAGGTGGGAGAGCTCCTGGCTTCGCACTGTGAGCTTTGTCCCTGCTGGTCTTGCTGCCCACGTTGTAAAATCATCAAAGAGTTTGTGTTGGAAGGAGAATAAAATCATCTTGTCCCACTCCCTGCTGTGGGCACTTTCCACTGGACCAGGCTGCTCCAACCTGGCCTTGAGGGATGGGGCAGCCACAGCTTCTCTGGGCAGCCTGAGCCCTGGGTCTGACTTTGTGTGGGTCACTGTGTCCCCCACATCCAACCCCACGAGTGTCACCACTGGGCTGGGACACTGTGCCATGTCCAAGCCAGGCAGAGTGGATAACCCCAAGAGCCTCCAGCCCAACAGAAGGACTCGGGGCTCATTTCACCCTCCCTCAGACACTGCAATGAAAGCACAAAGCCAAATCAAGCACTCACAAAATCTCCCTTAGAAACGGCTCTTTAGGCTGCGCTGGGATTTTCAGCAGAGGATTCATGTTTTTTAAAGCCTTTGCTGCGTTTGTCAGAAGGTCAGAGGGGTTTCTTTCTTTCCCTCCTGCTCTCCTCCTCACTCATCCCTTTTCCCAAACCCTTGCAATTGCCATTCCAGCGCCTGATCCAGGCGGGAGCACCAGGGCTATTCCCACCCCGCTGGGTGCTCCCTCATCCCTCTGGCTCACAGCTGACTTCAAACCAATCTCGCATCAGGGCTCTGCCACCACTGAATCCCTCTTCAAAGGCTACAGCTGCTGGGGATGCAGGGAGCCAGCACGTCTTTAAATCAGCCATTTGGAACCTGGAGCCTGTTAATTCGGGACTCTCCTCCGCAGGGCTGTGGGAGGAAACCTCGGCAGGCTCCGTGGGGTTCTGCACCTTTCCACGGGGAAAGTTTTAGGAAGAGGTTAAAACCCAAACTTGCAGAGAAACCTCCTGCACTTTGGATGCACAGCTGCAGCGAGCGCTGTCAAGAAAAAAATAATGAATTGAATTGCTTTTGCTCTTCCAAGAGTGCAGGAGCTGCACCGCAGCGCTCTCCCTGCAAGGCAGCTAATATAGATGTTGGTATAAATAATTCTCCCGAACGAAGCCTGGAGCCCACGTGCTGCAGCAGCCTCACGGCGTTCAGCGTTCCCATGGAACCCCAACCTTCGTGCACAGAGCGCCCCAAAACTCCCCAGCAGCAACCTGAGAGACAAGGGCAGAGCCACGTGCCAGGGCCTGCGTGGCCAGGAGGTGAAAGCTGCTGAAATGCCCATTTTTGTCCTGAGCTGCTCTGTTTCCCCTCAAATTGAAGCACCCTGGGCTCTCCGGGCATCGCGCTGCCCATGAGGCACAGAAGCTGCTCCCCAGAGCAGAGGGGGACAGCAGGGACGGGGTGATGAATAAACTGCTCCCAGGCCCTTTAGGAAGTGAGGTAAGCGTGTTATCATCCCGAGAATCCTCTGGATGGGAGACATTTAAACCACTCCTTCAGCAGGAGAATTGGCAATTGCTCCTGAAAGGCTGCAGCGACTAATCCGAGCCTGAGTCCTTCCCTGCTTGCTCCGGACCCAGTGGCCACAGTCCCTCCCTTCCCAATCCTCTCTTGGATGCTGTGGATGATGGGAATGTCCCCATGGATTCCCCCCTCACTCCATGGCCGCATCCTGCCGGGACCAGGCTCCTCTTCCCTCCTCTGCTCAGCCTTTGCAGACAAAAAGCTTCCCATCTCCTCCTCCCTCGGATCCTCAGCTCTCCTGGTCTTATGCAAAGCCGGTATTTTTAGTATCTCTTGGAAACACTGCGAAGTGTCATCACCACCAGCTAACGAGTGCTCCTGAGAGGGGACATTCCTCCGGCCACCTCCCTCGCCTCAGACCTGGCAGGGTCACCAAAGCATCTGCAAGTGGGTGGCTTTTGGAGCGCTGACCCACGGCAGCTCCTGAAAGGCACCATTTGATCGCAGCCTGATTGTTTCACGGTCAAGAAAAGAAAAGAAAAGGAGAAAAAAAGGAAAAAAAAAATAATAAAAGCCTCGCTATGATTTGGTCGATCTCAGCAACTCTTGGCTTAATTCACTCTTGTTCTCGGGATCGGGGAAGCGCCCGTGCCTCTGCTGACACGTCAAGGTCAAAGCCCACCCGCAGCTTGCTGATGAACCAGCACACCGGCAGCGTTCCCTCTGGGCAGCAGGAGCTCCAGGGCTTTCCCCTCAGCGCTAAAAATGTTTCCCCAGTGCTAAAATTTACTTCCGAGGAGCGAGGAGGCTGCCGGGGCCGCTCATGCATCAGCGGGGTAGGAAGGCACCCAGCCCCACCACGGCTCAGCAGCTTGGGCCACACTCCCCAGGCAGGCTCGGTGACAGCCCTGTCACCCTGCACAGCCCGTGTTTATCACCCCCCACCCCGTTCATCATCCCCTTCCCCAGCGAGGGGAGATGGTGCCTTTAAGGCAGCTTAACAGCTGTCAGAGAGGAGGCATTTCTGCCTGCGCTGCTGATGCTGAAAATACAAGCCAGAGATACTTTAAGTAGGTCTGGAAAGCGTTCAACGAGAAGACACCGTCACGCAGCCTGTCCCCCACTCCCAGCCCGGTCCCACCCAGCTGCTCCCAACTCCACGACTGGCGGGAGCCTCACGCATTCCTCCGGGGGCACAGAAGGGTTAAAAATACCCTCGAGCCAGGCTGGGGCACAGCAAGTGGCAGAGCGTCCCTTGCCTGCCACAGCTCATTGTCACAAAGCCACCTCCCCTCGCCCACCTGCCGGCCAGGCACCCCCAGCTATGGGGGCTTGGCTCTTTGCTGGGGTGTGGAGTGCCCAAAAAAGCCACCCCGGGGGCGTGGGCTGGGCGCTTGGGCACTGCCCGTGTGGCCACTTGTCCTGGGTAAGGATCGCTGTCCTTAAGAATCAGAAATCAGGGCTTTGAGGGTTGATGCTTTGGCATCAGTGCCTTGTGCCACCAGCACACAGAGTCACTCCTGCTCTCCAGTTCAGCCCAGCAATCCCAAAATGGGATGCTGCTTTTCCTCTCTGCCCTCCTTAGGAGGGTTGGAACGAGCTGATCTTTAAGGTCCCTTCTAACCCAAACCATTCTCTGACCTTCAAGAGTGGTCCTGCAGTGGCAGCAGCAGAGCCGCCAGTCCCAGAGAGAGAGAGAGAAAACCACAAAATCCCTGAGGCTGGAAAAGACCCTGGAGATCACCCTACAAAGGAAGGTCACCCAGGGGAGCACAAGCTGCAAACCTCAAAGGGATGAAATTTCTGGGGAGAAACCCAAACTTTGATCCTCCTGCAAAATACCCACAGTGAAAGTGCAGATGCTGGGCAGCCACGTCCCCACCCCACATCTCTCCCTGCCTCTGACATCAGTGGCTCATGCAGGGGACACGATGAGGTGGCATCCCCAAAGCCAGGACACCTGGGACAAACCCAGGGACATAAGGCAGCAGTTTGGGGCACCCAGAGGCACTTCTGACTCAGTTCCTTGGTTGGGGGAATTACAAGTCATAAATAAAGCGCTGAGAGAAGCTGACATCGGCAGGAGGAGGGTACGGGAGGCTGCGTGGGCTCCCCAGCCCTGGCTAACTGCTGCCTTCTGCCAGGGAGCAGGGTCAGGCAGCAGCACTGGAATGGCCAAATGAGTAATTCTGGTCTGGGCCTCACTCACTGCATCACCACTCCCGGGATTTCTTTCCTGATATTTTTATTTTTTTCATCGGAGCAGACAAAGAGGGTGCTGGAGGCACAACGGCTGTGCGGAGCCCTGGCCGACCTGACCTGCTCTAAAATAAAACTGAGGCTTTGGTTATTGCTGTCTAGGGATTCTCCCTCCCCCCTCTTCATCATCCAGCATTAAACCTTCATTGGTGCGACACAGCAGCGCCAGAGTTCACCGCATTGAGCAACTCCAGTTCCAAAAAAAAAACCTCCCCAAAAAAATGCCAGGAGGACAGCCAGGAGCCCGAAATCCCATCCTTTCCCTCTGCTACCTTGGCAAAGCCATCACCCACCCAAGGCTGGATGCAGGAGACCCTCCCTCCTGTGCGGGGTGGGGTTTAATTAACTGCGGGAGGCGAGAGATCCCGGATCATCAGCCCGGCTGTGCCAGCTGCGGCAGGTCCTGGCTCGCCACATTCCTGTGCCGTGCCCCAGCGCCGCCGAGCTCAGCTGTGGTGACAGCAGCAGCCACCAGCCCACGGCGTCCAGCCAAGCATGGACACAGCACCGGGTGTCCCCCCCTGCCAGCCAACTGCACCTGCACCCACCCAACGTGGCGGTGACCCTTGGATAATGTCGAGTTCGACGCTTTTTTCCTCGGGTTTCGTTTTGGGGGAAGAGCTGCGGATCTTGTAGAAATCCTTCCTGGCTTCCGAGCACAGCTCAAGGGGAACGCAGGGGTGATCCTGCTCTCGTCTTCCTCACAAGGACAAAGTGTCCCCAGCAAAGCAGAGCACCCTGGCACGATGCAGCCGAGATTCTTCACTGGAGTAAATTCCCAGAGAAGCTGTGGCTGCCCCATCCCTGGAAGTGTCCAAGGACAGGTTGGATGGGGCTTGGAGCAAGCTGGGATAGCGGAAGGTGTCCCTGTCCCTTCTCACCCAAACCATTCCACAAATCCATGACTGGGGAGGCACCAGAATCCTTCATTCCTGAGCCCAAAAATCCCTTCCAGCACCTCTGACCCAGGGCTGAGCATTAGCACTCTGCCTCGTAGGTGAAATGCAGCAGCGTTAAGAATTTGCCCAAAAACAACACCGTGAATCCAAGAGGGTCCCAGCTCAGAACTGCCAACGCCAAGCACAAGCCACGCTTTGAAACCCAAGTTCAAAACTCACAGTGTAAAAGATAAACAAAAGCCAGGCTTAAGCTTGCTCAGCCAGGAGGCCAAGCTAGCCCAGCACTGATGTCTCCCCCAAAACACCCAGGAATTTGACTCCACCAGCTCCGTGGCCCAGGCTGATGGGTGCTCTCTGGCCAGACAGGACCAGCCCACGCCTGGGGCTTTCTGGCACCTCTGCTCCCAGCCAGAAAACCTCACCTCTGCCTCTTCAGTGTGTGAAGGAGGATGAGCCACTCGCACCGAGCAGCACAAGCCTTGTCCCACGAGTTTCATGGGGTGAGGGGTTCTCACTCAGGGTTTTCCAGCTGATCAGGGGTTGCTGATGCTGGAGACAAAGCAATGGAGAAACCCCCTATGGCTTCACCTGAGTGACCCCCCCTGTCTCATCTGTACCTGGGGAATCACTTCTCTGGGGAATTCTGCTGTTTGCCAAACTCAATCCACGGGGCTTGTTATGTTTAGTAACATCTCAACTGGAGCTCATTCGATTCCAGTCATTAAAATTTAATATCAGCGTAAGCTTTGAGAAACCTGAGCTGACAGCAGAGACAGTGGAGGGGGAAGAAGTGCCCCAGCCTAGAAACTCCTACGAGCAGCTCTTGAAGGTGCCCGGCACTTGTCCCTCATGCTGAAGAGCCCAACTTGGCCGTGTGAAGCTCGGCTCAAAGATTCTCCCAACTTTTAGCTCCTTTTTATACAAAAAAAGGGGTTCCTTGGGGAGGCAGCAATGGAACGAGAGCCACTTGGGTTAAACTCCTGCTGGAGATCAGGAGTTAAAGACGAGGTTCCTTTGCTCTGACAGCTTAACATGAGCTAAACCCACGTTATTCCTCCTGTGGCACAGCTGGATCTGAAGCAATCCATCGGGATATCCATATAAGCACAGGCTCCAAACCACAGAAATGCCTTTCAGCTGCACTTGATCTCCCCAGAAAACTCAGGGCTGAATTCGACAACCCCTTAAAAGTCTCCTCCAGATGGGTTTCTTACAATCCTGACTGGATTTCCTGCACTCCCTGAACTCCAGCTCCACCCTGGATCGTTGTCCTGGCTCCTGACGGCCGTGGAAGCTGGTGAGGATCTGTCCCCAAAATCGCATCCGCTCGCTGAACCAAAACCCCTCCCGCAAACAAAGCTTCCCCCTGAGCACGATCTGACAGCTGCTTCCCAGCCTCCCACCTCGGAGGAACCCGGCCAGGAGGAAAACTTACAGCAGGAGAGGGCTCATCCATCCCAAAGCCAGGATTAGTCCCTCTGTGACCTGGGAAAGGGGCTGTGGGGGGAGAGAGGAAATGCACGGATGGCAGTTTTCCAAAAGTTAAGGAGGTTGTGGCCTTTTGGGGCAAGTTTGAGGGAAAAGAAAAATACATGGGAAGCTTCAAAAATGAGCTGCTTCCAAAGTCATCCGTTCCCAGCCTCCACCAGAGCCTTCAATGGATCTTCTTTATTAAAATCTGGACACAATGAGTCCAGAAGTGCCCACCTTTGTCAGGGCTCCGTTGGCAACTTGCCTGGAGCCCCCGGGGCCATGCCTAATTTGCATCTCATTTACACAGATGTTCATTAAAATTAATGCCTTAAGACATAATATCTGCCTGCATTTGAGCCTTCTGGACAGACAGAGCACGACCGCTCCCGGAGAGTCCCCGTCACCCCATCCATCACCCCATCCTCCCCCCGGAGCACTGCCAGGATGAGGAGCTCCTCTGCTCCACCAGGACACTCCGGGCACGCCCCTGGTTTGCAATCCAAGGAGGGCAAGAGTTGTGATGTTGTCTTAGAGAGAGAATTGATTGGGAAACAAAAGCCTGGCGCAACCAAGAGAAGCCCCCCGAGCTCCCAGGATTTTCCACAGCTCTCCTGCCAGGCCCTGCTGATGCCCTTCCACGTGCAGATCAGGATCTGGGGTTGTATTTCTCTTAGAGAGGACCAGAAGGCGAAGCTTTGACAAGATGGGCTCTGCAACGTTTAGGATTTGTGCAAAAAATCCCCCGCTCCCGGGAGGAACTGGGCATGGCAGGAATGGAGGAAAGGGGGAAAGGAGAAAAGGGGGAAAGGAGGAGTGAAGGAATGCTGCTGTAACCACGATTGCTCCATCCACCCCTCGTGCTTCTCCCCCAGTTCATTCCCAGCCAAAACCTTCCCACCACTGCTGCAACTTTCACTTTCCCACTCACTGAGGCCCCAGCTGCACCTTTTGGCCTCGATGGCCAACGAGTGACTCCTGGGAAGGACACCTCAGGCCCCCAAATCCCCTTAGCTGGGGTCACCCATGCCTTGAAAGGTCGTCCTCAAGCTCACAGGGCTGTGGACCATGTGCAAACCCCACGGTGGGTTAAGCTGCTCCTGCCCAGTCTGGGTTTTGTCATCGTTCCTGCTGAGAGCTGCTCAGCCGGGAATAATCCCTTGCTCTGCAGGAAAGGTTCACTGATTTTAAGGACTGAAAACTCCTTTTTGGATGTATTTGTTCCGAGTGACTCGGTGGTGTTCAACGATGAATTTAAATCCTTCCCATCTTTGCTCCAAGCAAACTGCCCCAACACAAGCAACACCATCAGGTCAGGTGGAGTTTGTCCCATAAACACAATTCCAGGGGCTTTTTTTTTTTTTTGGATAGGCAACCCTCAAAACCAGAAACACCTTGTCCTGGTGAAGGTTTCACAGAGCTGTTCGAGTGGTGGAACGGGATCAATTAGCCATGAGATGAAAAGTAAATGGCTGTAAAACTGCCTCTCCCTCCCACCCCGCCATTAACAGCAGGAAACGAGCAGCCAGATGTAAATCAGCCCAATCATCAGCTCCTGAGCACATCAGGAATAGAAGTTCCACAGCAAGAGAACTTCTGAGCCGTATTAATGTAATTAATGTAGTGTAACAGTGTGACCCAACCCCATAACACTGTATGGGAATACATCAAACACGCTCATGCTCTCCCCTCTCTCAAATCTCGATGGTCCCCATCAGCTCCTTGCTGGAAATGCGAACAGCCCACATAAAACTTCACCTTGGTTTTATTCCCTGGGCGCACTCCTCGTCTCACAGTTTATCTGTGGCTCTTTTTGTGCCCAGGGATCCCAAAATGGACCCAATACGTGAGCCAGGTGGAGCGAACAACAAGCAGGAATGGGGTGCCAGGCAGAGCCAGACCTACAGGATGATCTGATCCGGACTAGGCTCTCAAATTCACAGCTCAGGCGGACTCAAACCCCTCCTTTCCTCCCCCAAAATCTAAATGCCACCCACCTCTACCAGCCCACGAGGTGCTGGCACACCGACATCACGCATCGCCAGGAGAACAGGGATTTTCCTGCCCAATCCCAAAATCTTTCCACGCCTTTTCACCACAGACTATCAAGTCCACCAGCAGGATTTCACACCCTCCAGAGCAAGGATATTTCAGTGCAAACCCACTCACGTCACAGCAACAAACAAGCGAAGACGCCACGGCTCGAAGCCCACGAGAAACCACAACACCTTCAAGCGCCAAACTCCACTTCAGAAGAAAAAAAAAACCAAAAAATCATGGAATCAAACTGACCTTGAAGTCCGCCAGCTGCTGGTTGATGGTTTCCACCTCTGTCCCCACCACCCACTGCAAGGCCTCGTTCTCCTCGGCCGCCGTGGTCATGTGGCTCAGCTCCTTCAGGCGGCTGTAGAAGTCCTCGACGCGGGACAGCGTCATCTCCACCTGCTCCTGCCGGTTCTTGCCCCTCTCCGTCAGCTTGCTGCACTGCTTGCTCAGCGTCTCCAGCTCCCGCTTCAGCCCCAGCAGGTCTGGGCTGCCCTCATCCTCCAGCATCTTCTTGCACTCGCTCTCGGAGGATTCGATGTCGGATCTCAGCCGGTGGAGCTTGCCCAGGAAGGCGCGGACATCCTCGGCCTGGGACTGGAGGCTGTCGGAGTCTCTCCCGATGGGGCCCATGCTGTCCAGCTCATCATCCAGGTCTGCCAGTTGGGAGAACATCTCCCTGACCCTGCTGTTGAACTGGCCAATCCCTTCCAGCTTGTTCTCCATCAGCGCACAGCAATCGCCGACTTTCTGCTTCACAGCCTTGAAGTCCTGCTGAGCCACCTCAGCTTGGCTTAAGAGCTGGGAGCAGTCGGATCCGTCTGGAGCATCTTCTACCAGACCTTGAGTGAGGTTTTTCAGATAATCCACTTGCGGCTCCAGGGCCTGCAGCACCTCCTGCTGTGCCCTGAGCTTCTCCAAATTCTTGTTGCTGCAGGCTTGTGGCCCCAGGGCATCGTAGATCTCCAGCTGGTGCTTCGCCCCTTCCAGCTTCTTCTCGATGTTCTTGAAGCTCTCCTGGAACTCCTTGAGCCTCTGGGACATTTCTTCAATGGAGCCAGTCTTGGTTTGCAGCTCTTCTGTGATGGCATCCATCTTGTGGTTGATGCCGGCCTTCTCATCCCGGATGTCGTCCTCGTCCGTTTGGGAAGCGTCGATCAGGATGTCGGCAGCGCTGTTGAGCATCTCCAGCAGGGACCGGCGCTTCTCCACGTCGCTCAGCATGGCCTTTGACCTCAGAAGAGTGGCCTCCAGCTGCACCGGGTCCAGGGTTACCTCCAGCTCCGCCATCCTCGCCTTGCAGTCCTCCACCCAGGGCAGGAGATCCTCGGCGTGCCGCTGGTACTTCTGGGCCTTCTGCAAGCAGTCCTTGAGCTTGGAGTGCCTGTCAGCAGCCTGCTTGCTGAGCTCCTCCCAGTGTGTTTTCAGGCCGACCAGCTGGCTCTGCAGAGTGGTCTTCTCCTCCCCAGGCTGGACCGAGAGCAGCAAAGATTCTCCCTCGGCCACGATCATCTCGTAGGAGCCGCTGTGTTGGTTGAGGCTCTTCTGGAACTCTTCTTGCTCCTGGATTTGGCTCTGCAGCCTCTCCAGTTTAGCAGAAATCGGTTGGCTCTGGGCTTGCTGGCACCTTTTGTCGTCCAGCCAGGTCCTGAGTTCATCGAACATGTGCTGGAACTGCTGGGAACTCGCGAGCGCAGTCTGCAGTCGGTTCATCCGGTCGGCTGGAACGGGAATGAGATTAGAAGGCGACAATTAAGCTCAAATCAAATAAGCGAAGTGCAATTATTTAAAATCATCTCAGATGCACCAACTGTGTTTTGATTAACAGGAAGGAGCTTTCCATTGCATCACCAGCCCTTTTTGCTCACTGATTCATAAATTTCTTAAGTAGTAAGAGGCAGCGATGATGCCGAAGCCTCAGCTCTCCAGAGCAGTCTCTAAATGGAACCTCTGAGAAACCAGAAGATGCATCCCAAGATCAGAGGGTGGCCACTGGGGCTTCTCCATGCCCCAATTTGAATTTAGGAACCTGTTTTTTTTTTTCTTCCAAGCACATGCCACCCCTGCTTGTTGAAGAGCCACATCAGCGGGGCTAAACACCTCTGCTCCCTCTCCAGGCTCAGGTATTCCTGAAGTTTGAACTCCCCCATGCTTGGTCCCACATAAAACACCCATGAAGAACCCTAAAAAGCGATAAATGGTGCTTCCCCTATTATTTTTATAAACCCAGTGATGGGAGAGCCCTTTGGCAAAGAGCAGGGATGGAGCTCGACATCCCAAAATCTCTTAAGCAACTTCTCTGTCTCACCTGCCAGATCTTCCAGCCCTTTGAGGGGCAGTGCCACCGTCTCCAGACGTTTCCTCAGCTCATCTTTGAGATACTGCTCCCCAATGAGGACGGAGAGGTCATCACAGAGGGTCTGAGCCTCCGAGATCTCCTCCTCCAGCTGCTCCAGGTCTGAGCGGATCTCACTGGTCTCCTCCAGCTGCTGTTTGACAGCATCAGGCTGGGTGCTGATGGCAGACTGGCTGCTCAGGCGCTGCCCAACAGCCTTCACCTTCTCTGAGAGGCCCTGGAGAAGCTCCTGGTACTGGGTGCTCTTTACTATGGCTTGGTCGATCTGGCTGGAGCGGGAGTTGAGGCGCTCCGTGAGCTCGGACCATTTCTGGTTGACCCCTTGGAGCTCATCCTGCACCTGGCTGGTGGATGGAGAAACATCTCCAGGGCCAGTCAGGATGCTCTGAGCTGCCTGGTTGAGCTGCTCATGCTGCTGTCGGCGAGCTTCGAATTCCTTCAGCATAAACTGCAACAGAAACAACATGAAAATGTTTGCATAAAACTGACAGCTCCGAGTACACACAGTCAAAACAAAGCAGACCTCCAGGGGCTTTATCCAGCCTGTGGAATCAGCAGGAACAGCCCCTGGGGTGGGACAGCACTTGGGCCTGGTAGCCCAGGATTTATTGGAAGTTAAAAAGATGGGAGGGGTCTGCGACTCCAGGACTTTGCCCGCTTTCTCTCTCTCTTTATTTGTCTCGTAATGTAGCATAAACCACTTAGAGGAGATGGAAATCTGATTATCTCCACTGGGGCTTTTTTTGCTCCGTGATGCAGCTGCTCACAGTCATGTTAGGATTTGGAAGCAGAAGGAATGGAAGGGCCAGGCTGGCAGGCAGAGGGGCAGCATTAGCAAGTCCTGCAGAGCGTCAGCACAGGCCTTGTTTAAAGCAATTTCACTCTCCAGGAGGGGCCAAGTGATTCACTGCTGAGTCAATCCAGTGCGGGAAGGGAGCTGAGCACTGCGCCCTTTCCAAGTTACTCACAGCAGTTTGGGGTTTGGAGGACTTGGAAGAGGAGCCATGAGGTCTGTGAACACTCAGGGTGCTCTCAAAGCAAGCACCACCATCCACACCACTCCGGAGACGCTCTCCTCCATCCCGAGCCCACCACGAAGACACAAACCCTCCCTCACCTGCACCTGCTGCTTCTGAGCGTTCAGCATGTTGGGGTCGATGGAGAGGGGGCCCAGCACGCTCATCATCAGCTCCTTCTCCATGAGCCAGGGCCGCAGCTGGGCCTCGGCCGCCTGGAACGTGGCTAGCTGGGTCGCCGACTCCTCCAGCTTCTGCTGCCGTGCTGCCGTGGCCTGGCTGGCCCTCTCCCACCTGCAATCTGAAGCACCACCTCTGTTGGCTGGGATCGAGCTCCTGGCCTGCCCAAGCCTCCATCACCAAGGTTGTTTTCCCCTCCCCAAAGGGAAATCTCCTCTGTTTTCCAATAAAGCTAGCGTGGCTCTATCCACTCTCCATCTACTAAGCCATTACCCAAATCTAGTGTCTACATGGTCCAGAAGCTCCTAGGATCAAAAAAAAAACCTTGCAAGCAGGATTTCTGTGCTCTAGTCACTACTGCTCTGACCTTGGGTGAGCCATCTCACATCCCTGGCCCGAAAAATGAGGATACTCTCATGTGTGCCCGTCCTCACCCAGCACACTCAGATCTCCCGGACGGAGAACTCCGTCAACACGCTCCTGCTATTTCAAAGAAGAGAATCTCTGGGCTTCTTTTTGAACACGCAGCCTTGTTTAGTCAACACTTAATTACCTAGGATAGCCTCGCTAATGACTGGAATTTTATATCAAGCAGTGAAGCTTTTAATCAAAATAATCAACCTGTGCCTCCAACACATTTTTTTCCCCCCTGCCCCGCTTTTTTTTTTTTTTAAGGAGCAATTTAAGGAGGCAAATCTTCAAAAGCCACATCCATCACAGAGATTTCATTAATCACGACAGGGCTCGTCTCAGGAACACCTTCCACACCAGACAGCTCGGAGAGAGGTTTGCTATTTACTGAATTTTAATTAGAAGTGACTCTGCTCTAGCGTGACTTTGGGGTGGCCCCACGCTCCTGAGCCACGTCTAACGTGATGTTTGCAGACAGAAGCCTCATGAAGTGCTTCAGGCACTTACTCAGGTCTTCCTGCATCTTCTTCCAGTTCGCTGCTTCTGGAGAATCTGGATATTTCTCCAGCAATCCAGAAAGTGCTTCCTTTACCTTCTGGATCTTCCCGGAATTCTGTTCCAATTCAGCCAGAAATGCCTGGAAAAGAATGATTTGAACTTCCTCAGATATGGGGTGAAAGAATCACCGAGTAGGAATGGAAAAGCAGCTACAAGCTGGAGCTGGACAATTTCTCCTCTTTGCTCTTGAATGAAATCAATTTGTTAGCAATATCATGAGCTGACTCAGCTGCGAGGCCAGGGAAAGGCTGGGAATTGCTTTCCAGGAGAAGCTGAAGTGGCCCAGCAGCAAAGGCCTCAAATAATCTCCTTTTCCCCTCAGCCTGACAGCAACAGGTCTAAAAGCAAAGGGGAACTTCGGGCTGCTGCTCCATGGATCTGCCTGGAATTCCTGATCTGGGAATGCCCTTCTTTAACTCAGGGTAAGCCCTTGTGACTAATCCTGTGCCATAAAGCTCATCCCCGGGATCCTTTGGGAGATGCACAGCAGAGGGGTGGAACTGGATGATCTCCAAAGGCCATTTTGTGATCCTATGACCCCAGAAAGTCGGGAAGAGGAGTCACCTTGTTGTGCTCAGCCTGGGCTCTCATCGTCTCCGTCTTGGTGGGCGAGGAGGAGGCATCCAGCTCCGACAGCGTCCGTTCCTTGGACTCCAACCACTTGAGCATGGAGCTGGCCTCCTCCTGCACCTCCTGCATCCTGTCCAGCATGGCCGAGAGCTGCTGCTGGCGCTCCTGCAGCGCCGTGCCCAGCGCTTGGTACCGCCGGCTCACGTCCGACACGTCGCACTGGATCTCCGTCAGATCTGCGCCCAAAAACCAGCCCGGGGGTCAGCACCACCACCCACGTTCTCCACCCCAGACTATCAGGTTCTAACCTAGCCCCAGGCAGCCCCAGACAGCCGAGATGAGGAGCAAGAGGCCACGCTCCGTCCGCGGAGTGACATCGCATCATCCTCGCCTCTCCTGCCACGGGGGATTTTCTGCTTGTCCCCTCTGTGCCCTTTGACAGTTTACAAACAAAGCAAATGCCTCTCTGTTTGTGAGCCTGGTGCAAGCTGAGCCCCCCTTTCATAAAGCCACTGCCAACACAAGGTTAAATAATTTGGCACTGAGATATAAAGCCATTTTTATGCACCTATTATCTCGTTGAACCGGCGAACTAACAGCAGATAAGGGGCAATAATTAAAATTGCTCTTCAAACTGGAGGGCTGGATGCCGTTATAATCCCGCAGAAGCAATAAATTTAATTGCAGGCCTTAAAATGATCTCCCATTTATCAGCTCCTAACACCACCTGACGAGGTGTCAGGGTGCTGGCACTCCCCAAGGCTGCCCCTCTCCGTCCTTCAGCCTGACCTCCACCCTCCATCGCCACGGCTGAGCATTCCCAACCCATTGCCAAGCTCACTTCCCTTCTCCCGGGGTGCTGACGGCCTCACATCGAGGTTTGTATTCCCAGGGAACAGAAATGCAAGGATAAAAAAAGGGACGTGGCCCGGCGGCGCTGACAGCGAGCTCACCTTTGCAGGTGTGGTATCCATTCACGCTGCCTCCTGAGCCTCCTGGAGCAGGCAGAGTGGCACCTGGGCAGAGGGGACGGGGACAAGAGGGACAAGAGGGGTGAGACAGAGGTGTCAGGGATGCAGACAGCACACGAGGTATGGCTGCTGCATGGCAGGGATCACCGAGCACCGACGCGGTGCCTCCACCACCCAGCACTGGCATTAATTTGGTTTGGAGTCCCTTTATTTCTCCTCCTCACTTTCCCGGAGCTGGACCAACAGAGCTGAAGCTTCTGGAGCTGGTCAGCTCCCCCAGCATCCCAACATCACCCAGACACCGGGGTGGAAGTGGCTCCTGCTTGGGCTGCAATACTGGGGACTGCAGGCCACTTCTGCTGCTACCCTGAGTGTGATTTTGGGAATGACATCCAAAAAAGCTGCTGAATGCCTTCCCTGAAGGGATTAACTCCCCCATATCCTCCTTTTTTCATGGGATGAAACTATTCCAACCAGCCCCATGGACATGCTCTCTCTGCCCAGAGATGCAGGATGTGCCCGTGGCCCTTCCCTGGGCACCGGGTGTCACAACCAAAGGGAGATCCACGTTTTTCAGGCAAACCTCTCTCCTCTAACCACGCATTTTAAAGCTTTTGTGGACATAAGGGGCTGCACTTTTGGTCACCCACAAGCCTCTCCTCACTTCTCCTGATGGTTTCCCAAAGAACTGCTCACAAACTTAATCCTAACAAACACATCCAGACCATAAATTCCCGTAAATTCCCACCAGCGATGAGAGCCCAGGGACTTGCTTTCACAAGCTGGAAGACATCTTTGAGCTGGTTTCCAAACGAACCAGACATAATCTCATTGCTTCACGGACTTGAAGCCAAAAAGGAGACCAGTAAATCACATCTGACTATCGTAGCCCCAAAAGTCACCCAGACACGAAATCCGAATGCTGGGGCTTGATTCAAACACTCCAGCCCTCAGGAGGCTGAAGAACATCACCAGGAGAGAGCAGGAGCCTCCTCCACGAGCTCCCAAGCTCCATCAGAACAGCGATCTGTGTCCCCACAGCAATCGCAGGGCTCGTTAGGCTACAACTAATTAAGCCAAGTTAGGCTGATGCATTATTGAAACGAGCGCCAGCGACTCAACCACTGGGCTGAGCCCCGCGGTACTCAGATCACCACAGCCCCTCTGAATTTGGTTAAAAGGGGGGAAATAACTCCATTTTTTGCTTGAGGCAGGCTCGGAGAAGATGCAGCGGTGACAGCAGAGGTGTCCTCAGGAGAGCTGGCCACAACTCACCGGCCTTGGGCGGGGCGTTGGGGGCCGTAATCTCCACGATCAGGTTCTCCAGGAGGGTCCCTCTGCGGCCAATCTCCTCCACCTGGGCCCCCTTCCCCTTCCATTCCTCCAGGAGATCCTGCTCAAAAGCAAAGGTTGGGATTGGGGGTCAGGCTTGCCCTGGCCACAGCCCTTCCTCCCTCGCCTGTCCCCTCTGCGGTGACACCGGGACACGGCCCACAGAGAGCTGGCAGCGGGCAGGTGGGTGTGAAACAGCTATTTTTTGCCAGAGAGGGGAAATCAAACAGTGAAAAGCTCTTCCCAACTAATGGGTCTGTGGAAGGAAACCTTCTCCCTCCCACCATTCCGGGGACATCCCTCCTCCCCCTCCCGGCGGAGCCCCAGGCTAGCTGAGCCCAATCCCGCGGCATTCCGGGTGCTGAGGGCTGCGAGGGCTGTGGGTGACTCAGAGGAGCTGCTCTGCCTCTGAGTCAACCCCTCAGCACATCCTGATTTATCACATCCCTGCGCCGGGGGCTCGGGTGACAGGAGGCCACCTTCCCCATCCACGGCAGGAAAACACTCGGAAAAAACGGCTGTGCTCGGGTCTCCCACTCCCAAATCCCGCCCAGAGCAGGCAGAGGGAGCGACAGGAAACCAGGCAGTGCCCAAGGAAACCCTCACGCTGCTTCTTTCTCTGCTGAGGATTCCTGAGACTGTAAAGCACCTCCCAGGCCCTGTGCTTCTTGGGATTTGTTTCCCATTCCAGCATTTTCACACTTTCCCAGTCTGATTCCAGCTCCTTTGGCCCACCTGGATCTGCTGCCTGCGCTGCTGCAGCTCCTGGGTGCCCAGGGAGGTTTCAGCAGGCGGAATTTTGCCTTCACTCTCCCTCAGCCACTTCCTCACGGCGCTGACCAGATTCCGAAACTCGTCCAGTTGCTCCTGGCAGGACGACGCATCCTTTTCTCTGGGAGTGAAAAGGTTTTGGAGAGTCAGAGCTCGTGCTCTGCCTTGCAATTACCCCCCTCCTGAATGTAGCACGCTTGTGTCTCTAGGAGCACTTTTCCTAATTATTATTATTATTATTAGATGTTGCCTGGGAACAGCGCAGGCAGCGCCAGCCAAAACGGGGTGCACCCAGTGCTGGCCCCTCACCACTGCTGACTCCTTCAAATCCTGGCACTTTTGGGCAGCCCTGTGGTGGCCAACAGCCATGGGACCACCACTGCCAACCTGCCTTTGTGGGCTCTTTGTCCTGGGAAAAGCACCATTTTTGGGAAGACAGGGCTCATTCATGCTGTGTCCCCCTGGGCAGCTGCATCCTGGGGGGGCCCAGGCTGTGTTGCCCCTCCCTCCCTGGCCACAGCTCCATGCATGGAGCCCATCCTGGAGGAACAAGGCAGCCCCAGGATGGGAGTCCAGACACAGCTGCGAGCAGCCTGAAGGGCGCTGAATTATCAGGGATTATTGGGAGTTTCACCCACTTTTTCCCCACCACCCTCCCTGCACTCTGCAGGGATTTTGGAGAGGTGTGCCTCCTGGGGATGCTGCTGCTGCTCTGACCCTGCTCAAGCTCCCTTTTTCACATTTCAGGGGACTCCAGGGACGGGCTGCTCTGCTGCCAGCCTCGCTGCCAATCCTGCCCAGCACCCAGCAGGATGCTCCGGGGTGGAGCAGCCCACACGCTGGGAGCTGGGAAACGCAGAGCGCCGGCTCCTGCAGCACCAGGAATTCTTCACAACGCCCCCAGCCAAGGCTTTTTTTAAAGCGTCAGCTGGAGCAGAGCTGCCTCAGGATCCTGGCGTGGGAGGAGGGCAGCAGGAAGAGCTCGCTCGAGCCCCCCCTCCTCGGAAAGGAGATCTCCACAGGGTCCTGCTCGGACCACGAAGCCACCCCCGAGCTCCCCTCCCCTGGGGCTCACCTGTCTTTTGCCACCTTCTGCAGCTGCAGGAAATCTTTCTTCAGGCTCTGCAGCTTCTCCTGCTGCTGGAAGGCGCTGGGGGCGAAGCCACAGGAGCTCAGCTCCTCAGCCAGGTGCTCCAGGGTGGCCAGGTCCTCCTGGTGCTGCTTCATCTCCGAATTCAGCTCCTGCCAAGAGCAAAGGGCGATGCTGATGCAGCAGAGGGGATCGACCGGGCAGTCCCACGTCCTGGCGAGCTGGGGAGACCCTCTGTGGGCAGTGCCATGCATGGCACCAGTGCCAAATGTTGGGCACAGCTCGCTCCCAGCTGCTCCTCCAGCTCCAGCTCAGCAAATACTTCGAGCAGCTGCAGGGGCAAATTCCACTTTCCCCAGTGCTGGTCACTGGGATGGGATGGAATGAGATGGGATGGGGGGCCCTAGACCAAGCCAAATCAACCCCTCCCACAGCACAGGTGTCTGGTTTGGTGTCAGCTTGGAGCATTTCTGAGGCTGTGGACGAACCACCCCCTGCAGCAGAACACTTGTGGGAAGCCAGAGGGGGGAATCCTGCCCAGCCACCATGGCCCACAGTAGCCCTGAGCCCCCTGGTCTCGTGGAAAGTGTCCCTGCCCCTGAGAGGGGACTTGGAAGGAGATGATCTTTAAGGTCCCTTCCATGATTTTCTGGTTCAAAGACCTCCAAGGTCTCTGTCACATCCTGCACTGCCCTCACTGCCAGCACAGGGCTATTTTGCTGTTTAAAGACCCCATGGAGTCTTTAATTGGTCCTGCTCCTTTTGGACTGGACCCTAGAAGCCTGGCCATACATCCCATCTGAAAACCAGCCTGGCTCTTGGGAAATGCCATCCCCTTCTCCCACAAGCTGGGAACAGCCTGATCCAGCTGGATGCTGCCTCAGGAACCTGGTGCAGGCAGAACCTTCTCCCCCCAGAGCCTCACCTGGATGTGCTGGGAGAAGTGGGCGATGTCCCGCTCCGGCTGATTGCCGGAGGCCAACACCCGCGTCCTGCTCTCGATGAACTGCTGCAGCTTCTCCGAGAGCTGCTCGTACTGCTCCACCTTGGGGAGGAGGCCCTTGAGGGCGTCCTCCCGCTGCTGCTGCTGCTGGCACAGCCTCCCGAAGTGTTCTGTCACCTGGGCCAGCTTGTCCTGCAGGGCAGAGGCCGCGGGGCTGTCGGCGGCCTCCGTGAAGCGCGTCACCATCTCCCGGGTGGCTTCCAGGCAGCTCTTCTGCCGGGCAATGTCCTGCTTCAGCTTCTGTGGGGAGCACGTGGGGAGAGGGAGGGGCTTTTTAAGGAAGGTTCTTGAGCAAAATTAACCGGGCTGCCCCTGAGAGCAGCAGGTGCGTTGAGAGAACCAGAGCTGGGAAAAAAAAATTGTTTTCTATCCCGGTTTTCCTTTCCTTTCTGACCTTCCCCCACACTCTCTGCTTTTCCCTGCGTCTGAAATCTTGTTAGCAAAGAAAAAAGGAGATTTTCAACGAGTCTGTTGATGCTGGAGCTGCCCCGTTCCTTGGAAGCATCCAAGGATTGTACAAGGCCCTGGGACACTGGAAAGTGTCCCTGCCCACAGCAAGGGTCGGGACTGGCTGACCCAAACCATTCTGTGATTCTATGAATATAAAAGGTTCTGCTCATATCCCTTTTTAGGGGTTTTTTTTTGGTGCTTTCAGAGCTCAGCAGTGAAACCCCACCAACCCCTGCACGGTGCAGGAGCTGCTCTGGGCTATTCAGGGTGAGGGAGCTGGGCCTGGCCTTACCACGCTTGTGGCAAGCGAGTCCTGGATGGAGGCAGAGGAGAGCACGGCTGGCTGGTCCCTCTCCAGGTTCTTCTCAATCTCAGCCACCGACTGCAGGAGGCTCTCCAGGCTCTCCTGGACGCTCTGGGACTGGGCAATGGATTTCTGCAGCAGGTCCGAGCGCTCGGACATCTGCTGGGAGAGGCTCTGGAAGCGGCTCACGATGGCATCTGCAGGGATCAGAGCACAGGAGACTCAGTGGCACACAGCTCTGAGTGCTCAGAGAGCAGAGTGGGTCACCTTTGGCTCCCCCAAAACTCTCAGAGATGACAAATCCCTGTCCCCAAGCTCAGCAGCCAGAGGGGGGGACACGACACAAGCGGCCGCATCCCTCCCCACACGCAAACACAACACCCTGAGGACACAGTGCCAAGTGTTTACCCCCAAATTCCCCCAAAAGTGACTGATCTTTGCCTCCTCCTGGGCTGGTTTTCCCTCTCCCTGCCAACACTGGCAGCTGCTTCGCTCTGTACCTGTGGTTTCCTGGATGTGGCCGTGGTCTGGGGCCGGCTCCCCTTGGATGTCCAGCAGGGACCGAGCTGCCTTCTGGAGCTTCTCCACTGGCACCTGGTGCTCAGCCAGGTCTCCCTGCAGTTGCTGTTTTCACACAAGATGAGCCAAAATCAGGGATGGGTCCCAGGCAGGATTCCCACACTCGGGGAGCTCAGGGCTCCATTTACACCTTCTGAGGGATCCTCTGCACTTCGCCACTAAATCATTAAGAAACGATGGAAAAATCCACCCCCACTTTGCAGGCAGAGCTGGACCAGAGGGTTTGGGCTGTCCCAGTGCTCAGTCACCCTCATGGGGGAGGAATGTCCCCCTCTGTGTCCCTCTGGGGTGGCTGTGACTGCAGCTCCTTACTCCGAGCACCTCTCCCAGAAGTTTGACCCCACCTGACCTGCAGCGGGTTCATCTTTGCCCTCAACCAGCAAAAAAAACCCCAATGGCTCAAATCTCCCTGCTGCTGAGTGCTGAGAGCAGCCAAATTCCTATCCAGGCTCTGGCACTTCCCAGGAGATCCCCTGAGGTCCCCATACCTTGGTGCTGGCGAGCTGCTTCTGCAGCATGGCCAGATCGGACGAAACGGTCTCGGAGAGCAGCTTCCTCAGGGCAGCTTCACTCTCCTGCAGCCACGTCCCGAGAGACTCTGCCACCTCCTGGAACTGCTGGTAGTGATCCAGCAGGGTGTTCAGGTGGGAGCCCAGCTTGGAGCACTGCAAAGGAGCAAGGAGACGTGACAGGGATGCACACGAGCATGGAGCAACCCGTGGGGGAAAGCAGAGGAATCAGCAAGAAAGAAAAAACAATTAAAAAAAAAAATTCAATCTTGCCACAGGCTAAATGAATTACCAGCAGGCCAACGGCAAGATAAAGGTGATGCCCAAGCCCTGAAGAAGACAACCCTTGTCCTATAAATGCCCTGGAAGTCCAGGCGGGCAGCGGGGAGAAATATCCCTGTGCCATCCCTGCGGCACAGGGGGAAAAGAGCACCCAGGGTCCAGCTCCCAGCCCTTCCCATACCCTGCAGTGCAGCGTGGTGTATCTCTGCGTGGCATCCTCCAGCTTGCTCTTCACCACACCCCTGGACATCAACAGCTGGGATTCGGTGTCAGCAGCATCCCCCTCCAGAAACTTCTGTCCCGACATGGTGACGAAGCGCAGGTCGCCCTTGTGGGAGATCACGTCCTCCGAGAAGCTCCCCTGGCGCAGCAGCAGCTGCCGGAGGGAGGCAGGGTCGCTGCCCCCCTCGTACATCCCCTGCAGGTCCCGCTCCGCCTGCTCCAGCCAGGCCTCGAACTCGCCGTGATCCCGCAGGAATTTCTGCAGCTCCTCCCGCAGGAGCTGCACCCGCTTCAGCCGCGTCTCGGACCGCGACAGCGACGCCGAGTATTGGTCCCTGAGCTCGGCCAGCTGCGCCTGCAGCCGCTCCCTCTCCTCCCCAGCCAGGCTGTGGCCATGCTTGTCCAGGAAAGCCTGTGCTGACTGCGTGGCCAGGATGACGTCCTGCTGCTGGGACAGCAGCTCCTGGTGCTGCGCCTGAAAGATGCAGGGAGAGAAGGTGATGCTTGGGGCTGAGGGTCTGTGCCCTCCACGCGCGTGAGCGAGACTCTGCGACCCCCAAAACTTGTGGCTGTGCCACCCCTGAAGTGTTCGAGGCCAGGTTGGAGCAAGCTGGGAGAGTGGAAGGTGTCCCTGCCCATGGCAGGGGGTGGAAGGAGATGATCTTTAAGGTCCTGTCCAACCCAAACCTTTTCAGGACTCTGTGACAAAGCACCAGCAAGGTGGGGAAAACTGGGAACATCCCAGGCTGGGCTACACGAGCTCTGCCCATCAAAGAGTGACCCCTTCTCTGGCCATCGCGAGCACCTTCTGGACCCTGATTACCCCTTGCCATGGCACACGCCCACCACACATTCTGCAGGCCCTGCAGGAAGCCAGGCAGGGACTTCCCAAGCCTCCCATATGGAGCGTGTTTAATCCCATTAATCGCGTTCCAGAGGCCAGACCCAGCTAACGCCAGGGTCAGAGCGTGGGGCAGAAGGCTTTGGCTGGGATGAGGTGTCAGTGCTGACCTTCAGCCTCTCGTACTGCTCGTCCAGGCTCTCAGCAGCTCTGTCTGCTCCCACAGCGTGGCTGTCAGGGACGTCCCCAGTGCTTTTTCCTGCCTGTGTCCCTGTCCCTGCACCGACAGGGTGTGGTCTGTACTCCGGGAGCTCTCCCTTCTGCTCCAGCGATGCCACCCAGTTCAAAAGGGAATCGATCTTATTGCTGTTCTCCTCCAGCTCTTTGGCAGCTTTCACCTGAAAGCACAAAGGCTCCAGATAAGAATGAGCCAGTTTTAGCATGATCAGCAAACTGCTGCACGGTGGGGAGGGAGACAAAGACCAGCAGAAGAGGAAAAAAAACGAAAATCAAAACCCAAGGAGTTTCCCAGCCTCAGCAAATGCCTGAGACACTCCCAGACCCTTTGTGGCTCTCTGGAAGGTGCAAAGAAGATGTGAAAAACACCTCAGCCTCGCTGCCACATTGAATTTCTCATCCTGATACAACCAAAAAGGGCCGGTGGTGTGAGCCTCACCTTCAGCCAGGGATGTGACTGACAATCCTCCTCCATTGAGGGTCACCCCAAAGGCAGAGCAGGGCACCTTTTCCTCCCCCATCCCCTCCACAACCAGCTCATCCCAAGGCCTTTTGTGACAGAAATATCTGGGGGACACCTCGCCCAAGGAACAGCCAGGAAGGAGCCACCAACTGCTCTGTGCTGCATCACCCAGGTGACACCAGGACCCCGAATGACTCTGACTGGACCTCAGTGCCCCCCTCAAGCAGAGCCCGGAGGCTGCAGCCCTTGGGGTGTTACCTTCTCTGTCTCCTGCTGCACTGCAGCACTCACAGCGCTCTCCAGCTCCTTCTGGGCCACCTCTGTCCTCTCCTGCAGGGACTGGTACTGCTCCTTGGCACGCTGCAGGTCCTGCTGCAGAGCTGCCAGCTCCCCGGGCTCCAGCTTGGCCTTGTTCTCCTCCAAAAACTGCTCCGTGCTCTTCAGGACGCCGGCGAAGGAGGCGGCTCTGCTGTGCATGTTCCTCTGCAGCTCCTGGGTGGGTGATGCCGTGAGGCTCTGGGCACTCCCAAGCTGACCCTCCCTACCTCTGGCCCGCCCCAGTTTTGAAATATCACTGACCTTAACATCGCTCTGCCTCTGCTGCAAGGCAGGCAGGTCCCCTTCTGCTCTCTGCTGCTCTGCCAGCGTGTCCTCTGCCTGGCCCAGCCAGCGGCTCAGCTCGGCCAGGCTCTGTGCCCGGGCTGCCTGTTGCTCCTGCAGGGTCTGGGAAGGGGACAGGGGGACAGTCAGTGCCAGCCCTGCAGCTCTGCTCAACGCTGCTGAAAGGCAAGGTGAGGTTACAGCTGGAGCAGCTCCTGGAGGGGAGGATGCAGCACAGAAAACTTTGTGGCTCTCCAGGCGCTCCCTGTCCGGCTGCGGGTGCCACGTCCCGGCAGAAGCGGTGGTACCTCGGTCACAGCTCGAGGTTTCTCTCCCCCCAGGGAGCCCATCGAGCTCCAAGGTGGAGCTGCACTGCTGCTCTCCCAGGAAAACTTAGCCACGAGTTTCTGTGCCTTTGCCATTCCACCTTACAAACATTAAAACAGCAGCAGAAACTTCCCTGGATGAGAGGCAGCAACGGCCTGAGTCAGGCAGCGCCACTGTGGAGCCCCAGACAACCCCAAATAAGGGTTATTTTTAAATGATTTGGGGTTGGAAAGGGAGGCCTGGAGAGCGAAAGTGTTTCTGTAGCTGATCCAGCTCCCTTTTTTGCTGCCAGAGCACAACACAGAAGCGCCAGTTTGAGCAATTGAGCATGATGTGACCTGAGAGTCCCTGTGACACCCCTGTCCCCCTTTGCCAGGGGGATATAAAAGGGTTTTGAGTTTCTCCCTGGGCATTTCAGCAAAGGTGATGTTCAAACTTGTGCAAAACACTGTGCCTGCGTCTCCCAGTCACAAGATAAAACAACAGAAGCAAATTGAAAGAGCCTTCTTAAGAGCTCTTCCGCTGCAAAGCGAGTTCTTCCTGGGTTAGGATGGGCGCACACTCAATCTGAAAAGGCAAAGCAAACTGGTTAATACACACACACACACTCCAGAGAGGACAGGCAAGAGTTACAGAGAGCAATTGTTAATTTAAAAAAACAGATTAATCCTGTCTAGGAGGAGAGGATCCATGCAGTGGTGGGTGCTGCAGCAGTGCAGCACAGACCTGAGGGCTTGTTTTTGTCCCTGGGGCAGCAATGCCTGACGTGTGCAGTGGAAATAGGACAGTGAAAACTGGGGGGGTGGCCCCTCTGCATGGGGATTTCTGGGGGGATTACAGGGGTTTATTCCACCCAGCCCCAAACACAATCCCATTTCTAGCAGGGGATTTCTACCCAGACCTCGGCAGGGCTCCGCGTTTTGGGAGCAAAGCGACTTTCGGCCTGGTAGGAAGAAGAAAGACTTTTAGAAGAAGCTCATGACGTGCAGCGAGAACTCCTGAACTGGGAGTGGCATGCAGGGGAGATCCCAAATCCGAGGTGCCTCAGCTCCTGCTCCTGTGGCTGGGAAAGGCTTCAGCGAGCAAAGGGCAGCCGGGGAGGAGATGCCTCACAACCTTCACCTGGTCCGTCTGCTCCGCTTGCTGGAGACAGACCTGCAGCACCTCCACCCGCGCCGTCACGCGCTCTGACAGGTCCCTGAAGGCTTTCTGCAGCTCATTGAGCAGCCTCAGCAGCTGCCTGCTCTGCTGGAGGGTTAAATCCTGGGCGTGCTCCGAGATGAGGAACTGGATGTCAAAGGCGGTGGCGTCCAGCTCGGCCTTGGTGTTGGCGAGGGGCTCCTTCAGCTCCTGAACGGGAGAGAAAAGGTGAAACAGGTGAAATGACCCTGCAGCCAGGCCTGTGCCGCAGGTGCCACAGGAAATGTATCCCAGAAACACCAAACTGTCCCAAAATAACACTCAGCATGGAGGTGAGAGCATTTCTCCACAGCAATTCCCCAACTTTCCTCCGCACCAGGTGCTGGAGGCACCTCACCAAGAGGTTTCTTGGATGTGTGTAGGGCTGCCCTTGTGTCTGGAGATGACCCAGGCCTGGAGCTGCCACCAGGCCACAGTGACTCCCTGTGCCACCAGCAGCTCCCAAAGCCTTCAATCCCCTGACTTCCACGCCAAGGTGCCACCACTAAACTTGGCCATAAATTTTCAAGCTGTTGCTAGAAGATGGATAAACGGGGAGGGGACACTGGGCTCCCCGGACACCAGGGCAGGCATGATGGAGCAACTTCCCGGAGGATGCAGCTCCCTCCTCAGCATCCTGACAGGATTCCCCCTGGCCACTCAGCCACCTCCACACCCCTGCACTGGAGCGTGCCTGAACAACCAAATCCAGCTGTGGTTTACGAAGACGAGCGGCTTCGGAGCGCACCCAGAGCTGGCTAAAAGGGAGAACCTTTGGCAGGCTTCGGGAGAGGAGCAGGATTAAAAGCTTCTCCTCCATGCAGAGGGCAGCAAGTTCATCAGCCTGCAGGATTAGGGGCATTGCCATGGTTACCTTGTGGTGCTGCAGGCAGCGACTCAAGCTGCTGGCATCGGTGGCCTGCTGGAAATCGCTGTCATCCAGCGATGCCGTGGTGCCAGAAACCCAGCTCAGCAGCTCCTGGAGCTTGCCCTGAAGAGCCTCGTGGTGGGCCAGGATTTTAGCCTTAAAACCAGAGATTCATCATGTAAAAGGAGGAGTTTTGGGAAAGCTTGAGGGGCAGCAGGGGACAGTTGCCAGCTCTACCTTTTCGGCTTCTGCCGCCCCACGAAGGTTTTGCAGCCGGGACTGCAGGATTTCCTTTGCAGAGCTCAGAGACTTCTGGAGGTTTTTGGCGTCCTTCTCCAAAGCCTTCAGTAACTGCTCAGGGACTTCTTCAGGGGGGTTGGCCACAATCCTCTGCACAGCATCCAGCTCCTGATTCACTGGGAAGCTCAGCTCCTGCAGCTCGGCGCCCAGGGTCTGAGGTGAGATAGCATTGTTACATCTACAGCAGGGTGACTTCACCTCCCTGCTGCCAAAACCCAGCAGGGCTTTTGGAGAGGCAGCTCCAAACACTAAGCCTCGAAAGATTCATCACCACCCTTCAGCCCTGCTGGCCTGCCTTTCTCCAGGCTGTAAAATTCATGTCAGCCGAGCTCAGGCTGTTGTCGGGGCAGGGAGGAGAAGGCGGATGGATCAGCAGGAGGGACGAGGTTTGATAAAAAAGCCTGATAAAACCTGAGATGAGTCTCCCAGAGCAGGGAGGGGTGCTGGAGCTGGGGAGAGGGGGGAAAACTCTGGCACCAGCCAAGCCTGGCCCAGCCTCACTCACCTCTGCTTGCTGCCTCAGGTCGTGCAGGGCTGCCAAATTCTGCTCCGCTGGCTGCACCCGTTTGATTCTCATCTCAATATCTCGGAGCATGGAGAGATAAGATATCAGCCTCTGGTCATGCTCCAGACACATCTTCTTGCTGAACTTGATCTGCAGAATCAGACAGGAAATCAAAGCCTCAAACGTAGGCAGAAAAGGAGACAAAGTGTAATATAAAATTATTTTTTCTTTTTTTTCTCCAAAGGAGAAATCTGTTAACAACATTCCTGCTCACAGACTTGCAACTCGCTGGCCTTATCTACAAGATTTACTACACGAAAAATAAAACACAGGGCACTTTTTCCAACATAAGCTTATAAACGGCCGGAGGTCTCTTGGTGTTGCAGCAAAAGTGCCAAAAAAAAAAAAGATTTCTACTTATTAGTCACTGAGCGTTTCCAGTTGTACATCACCGGCCTCTTTGCCAAATCCACTGCAATATCCACTCCTCACGCTCCAGCTGCCCTCCGTGCTGAGGATCTCGGACAGATTTAGCATCAAACATCCACAAATAGGTCATAAAAACCACCAAATTAGCAAAAATATTCGCTTACCTGGGCGGGTCTCGTGGACTCCCTCGAGGTTTCCAGCAGCTCCCCCTCCACGATCACAGGCAGCAGCAAACCCCGATCGCCTGGACCCGGCTGCTTGCTCCTGTCCTGGGGGGTTTCTCCTGGGGATTTTGGGGGAGCAGCAGCACCTCCTCGGTCTGCTCCGAGCTCAGCTGTTTGCTTGTGCTGCTCCTCCTCTCCAAGCTCCAGGACTGCCGAGGTTTCCTGCACTTCTGCGGGTTCCTCGCTGATCATTAGGTCATGGGGCAGCTCCTGTGCCGTGGTGGCCACGCTGGGCACATCCTGGGTGTCTTCCTGAGCCATCCTCTCCTCCAGACCCAGCGCCACCAAGGAATCCTGACCATTCTTGATCCCATCTTTCCTCACCTCTTGAGCTTCCCCTCGCTCGGGGGGCACGGGGAACGCCTGATCCTCTCCGGGGCTTTCCGTATCTTTCTCAGGGATTGTTTTCTTTCCTTTCCCATCCCTGTGCTCAGCTGTGTCTCGAGCCAACCCAGCAGCAGTCTGGATGCTGGATTCCTGTTTTGGCTCTGGCACCCTCAAGTCGGAGTGCTCCTCCTCGCCCTTCTTCCTCGGAATTTTGTGGGAAACCAGAGAAGGAAGGGGCTGTGTTTCTGCAGGTTTCTCTGGCTGAGTGCTGTCCCCTGGAATGCTGCCCTGCTTTGCTTTCTTTTTCTTGCTTTTCTGTTTTTGGCTAGGTTTTAGCTCAGTTTCCCTCGTTTTTTCCCGCTCAATGGGACCTTCTGTGGGAGAGGTTTCTCTTCCTGTGGGCTTGACAGCTTTTTCCCCCACAAGCTCATCTCCCGCAGGCTCTGCAGGAACCCCAGGGGATTCTCCAGACTCGGCAGGACCCATCCCTCCCTTCCCTGGACCCACACTGACAGATTCCCTCGGGGCCACTGGTGTCACCTGGACCACGCTGGTCACTCTCTCTCCTTGCCCAGAAGCCACCACTGCACCTTCTCCACCTGCCACAACTCCCTCTGCACTCACAAACTCCCTCCTCCTCCTCCTCCTCTCCTCACCATCTTCCTCCCTGTGCAGCACCTCCGTGCCCAAGAACAGCTGCTCTTTCTCCAAGCTCAATTCCTCCACTTTCTCTGTCCCTCCATCCACTTCTTTTCTTGATTCCTTCCCTCGGGCTGCTCTCCCTTGGGAGCTGCCTTTTGGGATCCCTTTTTCCACAGCCCCTGCCACTGCCAGCTCTTCAGGGAGAGACGCTGTCCCTGACACTGAGGGGTGCTCTGGAGCCACCTCAGCTCTTGCCTGGGGGTGATGAAGATGATGATGTTCATCTTGGGGATGCACACCATCCTCTGAAGCTTCCTGGGGCTTTAATTTCCCTTCTCTCTGTGTTTTGGGGGATTTCTCAGTGGCAGCAGCTGCACCCCGAGCTTCAGGTTGAGCTTTGGGCTCAGTGCCATCAGCAGATCTGGCTGGGAGGATGACACCTTCCTCTTTCGGAGATAATTTTTCTATTTTTTCCTCTGGAAGTTGCAGTTTTTCCACTTTGCTGACCTCAGCACCAACCTTCCCTTCGGATATTTGCACATCCCGAAGACCGGCAGCCAGCTTTTGGCTGATCAGTCCTTTTCCAACAGCTTCCTTCACAGTCAACCTTTTCCCACTGGGGGCATCAACAATTCCCCCAGCCCTGAGCTGGTTGGTGGCGATGACCTTGGCCATGGCCTCGTCCAGCATCCCTCGTTCCACAGCTGCCCTCAGGGACAGCCTCTTGCTGACAGTGCCCTCCACCACCCCTCCGCTGTCTGCCTGTGCCTGCAGCAGCCTCAGGGTGGGCAGGGGGTCCACCTTCCCCAGCCTCACCGCCTCAGCGCACGTCAGCTTGGCCCCTGTCACCTCGTCCTGGATGGCCTGGAAGGGATGGACCTCCAGGTACCTCTGGCCGGATTCGATGTCGATTTTACACTTCTTCAGGAACTCCGAGTAGGGAACGACCATGCAGGTCTCGGGGTCTACGATGCCTTCCCTCATTTCTGGAGATGACAGGGCTTTCTCCACCACCTGCTGGGGCACCAAGCCCTCCTGCACCGCTTGACACAGCGCCAGTCTCTGGCCAGAAGCTGGATCAAGAATGCTGCCGCTCTCGGCCTGGATTTCCTGCACTTTCCTCTGGAATTCGGGGCTGACGAGCCCCAGCGACACTGCCTGGGGCAAGGGCAGCTCCTCCTTCGTGGCTGGATGGACGAAGTCCTGCAGGACCACACCTTCAGCTTTCCTGAGCTCCTCGCATAGATCCGGATCGATCAAACCGTGTTTCATGGCGCCGTCCACCGAAAGCCTCATCCCAGACACGTGATGGATGATCCCTCCATCAGCAACCTGCTTGGCCAAGAGCCGAAAAGCTTTTTCCTTCTCCAGAAGCCCCTTTTCAACAGACTCCGCCACAGTCAAAGGCCGTTTGGTTTCAGGATCCACAATTCCACTGGTCTCAGCCTGTAAATTAACGAGCTTTTGCCTGGTCACCTCATCGGTGCCTTTCCCCTTGGAAGCCTTCTCCAGCTTGACCAGCTCTGTCTGACTCGTCGGCTCTATGAGGCCCAGCTTTGAAGCCAAAGTCACTGACACTTTTTTGCCACGTTTCAAGTCAACAATGCCCCCGGTCACCACCTGCCCTTCCAAGATCCTCATCGCTGTCTCCTTGTCCAGAAGGCCGACGGCAGCAGCGTCCTTGATGGAGTAGACAAAGTTGTTGCCTGGGTCAAGGACGCCGCTTATGGCTTTGTCGGAAGCGAGGACCTTCTGGAGCAGCTTCTCATCCATCAGACCTTCTTCAATGACGTCCTCGGTGGTCAAGGGCTCACACACCTGAGAGTCAAAGAAGCCACTGAACATCTTCATCCTCTCCATGAGTTTCACGGCCGTGTGGCCGGACACCACTCCAGAGGCCACCGCCTCGTCCAGAAGCAGCGTCTTGCCCGTCTGCTCGTGGATGATGCCACCGCTTTGGAGCTGTGTCAGGAGCTTTTCCAAAGCGTCCTCTGCTTCCTGCTCCCCAGGGGCTGGCAGGGATGGTTCACCAACGCCCTCATCGTCACCTAACACTTCTTCCCACTCTCCTTCTTCCACTTCCAACACCCTTTCCATGTCCTTGCTTTCCCTCTCTGCCGTTGCAGGGAGCACAACCTCCTCTCCTCCCAGCACACCATTTTCAACTCTTTCCTCCTTTAGCAAACAAACCTCTCTAACATCTTCTGCCTCTCGCTCAGCTTCCCTCACACCCTGAGACCTCTCTGCCACGATTTTCAGCCCGTCCCTACTTTCTGGCGCACCCATCGTTATGCAGATTTCACTTTTCACAACCACTGCTCCACTTTCCAATGCCCTCTTCTGATCTTCGGGACCTTCCGCTCCATCTTCTGCAGCAGGCCTGGACTCTTCTTCAGCCTCAATCATAATTTTCTCTGTTTCTCTGAATAATCCACTCTCAAGGTCACTGGGAGGTTCTGGCATCAATAATTTTACCTGATGTTTGTCCTTGCTTGTGAAAGTGACCTGTTCTCTCCCAAATTCAGCACCAGTTTCACTCCCGATGGTCGCCTGTTCACTGGAAATCTTCTCCTGCTCTTCCACATGCAGGAAATCCTCTGCATCCTCCAAGAGGAGACTTCCAGGTCCCATCACCACCTCCCCATTCTCCAAGGCAGCTCTGGGTGGTTGGATCTTCTCACTTTCACCTTTTGGAGGAGCAAACTGAAGTTCGATTGGCTGCAAAGCCAAACCACTGCGAGGTTCGCGTTTGAGAGCTGCCTCTGCCTCTTTCTCCTCAAAGCCTTCCAACGCCTGGGCACAGGATCCGTTTTCTTGGCTTTGGATGAGAGCTTTGGTGAGATTCTTCAACTCTGCATCCACCAAGAGCACCCTGTGGCCATCGTGGATGTTGATGTAGCTGTGGGTCATCAAGTGGAACTTCAGCCTTTCGTCGTCACCCCTCAGCAGAGGCTCCTCGTGGCCTGTGGGACTCCTTGCAGGGGAGCTCTGGCCGTGCCTGCTCCTGCCTGGGGAGCCAGCGAGCTGCACGCTGGCCATGACATCAGGCACGGCTGTTGATTTCAGCTTCATCACCACCTCCCTCTCCAGGATGCCCTGCTCTGCTGCCTCCTGCCAGGACATCACCTCTGTGGTTTCCGGTACAAAAACAGCCCGAAGAAGCTGCCTCTTGCTGAGAATCTCATGAATCAGCTCTGGGGAGAGGATTCCTTGCTCCAAAGCATCTGCAACCGGGATGATCTCCCCCGTCTCTGGCCACAGGAGCCCCATGAAGGACCGCAGGGATTCCAGGACCAGCAGTGCAATCTTTGGAGCTACCAACCCCTTCCTTAGGGCTTCATCCAGGGCCAGCCTCTCTCCCGTGGTGCTGTCTATGATCCCACCCGTCCGGAGCTGCCGGATCAGAAGCGTGCAGGCCAAATCCTGGTCAATCAAATCATGCCTGACCGCCTCCTCCACGGTCAGCCTGTGTCCTGTCCTGGGGTCAACGATGCCACCGGCGAAGAGCTGGGCTTCCAGCAAGCTGATGGTCACCTGCCTGTCTATCAGCCCCTCCTGGACCGCCCGGAAGACGCTGACCTCCCTGCCCGGCCTCACGCTCACCATCCCACCCGCCAGCTGCTTGACTGGGAGCAGCCTCAGCCCGGTCTCCTGGTGGACAATGCACCTCTCCAGGAGCTCGGGCAGGGTGATTTTCTCTGCAGTGTTGGGGTCAATCAAATCCTTGCCACCTTCCAGGTGAGCCAGAAGCCTGGAGTGAAGCTGCGGGGGAAGGAGCTTATCTTGCACTGCTGTCTCCATGCTGATTCTGCCCTGCTGGAATCTGAAGCCCCCAGTGACGAGCTCAGCCTCAAGAATCTTTAGCCCAGTGCTCTCACTGATCCTCCCCTCTTCTATGGCAGCGACGACGGGGAGGAGATGCCTTCCTTCGCATCTGACTTCTTCCACCCGCTGGAGAGCATCCTTCAACTCCTGCAGCACCTGGAATGCCCTGAGATCGATGATGTTTCTTGCCAGAGCTTTGTCCAAGGAGAGTTTCTCACTGGTCTCTGGGACAACTAAGTCAGAGGTGATCACCTGGGCCTCCAAGAGGACCAGGCCCGTGTCCTGATCTATAAGACCTCTCTGCATGGCACCAAAGACAGGGAATATTTCTACCGTGCCAAGATCGATCACTCCTGCCACGGCTTCGCTGCCCTGGAACAGAAAGAAAAGGAAAAGAATTCAAATCAAAATCCAGCATTTCCAGCACTCATCGCATGAGTTTCAGGGAGGCCTCAGTTTAAAAAAAAAAAAACAAAAAAACCAAACTTAAAACCCCCAAACAGGTTAGAAAGTCCCAAAGTGTTTGAAATCCAGTCCATCACCAGGGCAGCACCAAGATGCTTCCAATATCCACCATCAGTAACGCAGCAAAGCAGCAAGCGCCAAAAAAGAGACCAACGAGCACAACAAAGCCCTTCAACAACTCCAGCTTTAAAAAGTAAAAACAGCACCAACCCCATTGTGCACTCATGGGGAAGAAAACCCCTCCCAAACTGCCTGCTGCAGGGTAAGGAGGAACCTCTCCCAGCGCTGATTCCTGCCATGCTGCAAATCCTGCACTTCCCAAGCAAATCCCGAGTGCCAGGAGGGCTGGGGAACAGCCCAGGAGCCATGGAGCAGCTCCCAGCCATGCATCAGGGCAGGAGCAGGACAGCTCCCCGAGGCACGAGCACCCCGCTCTCCCCGCTCCAGCACCTCCAAGCTGCTCCTCAGACAGGGCCAGGGGAGAAATGGAACAAGCTGGAGGTTCCAGCATGGGAACAGGGATGGAGTGGGACCACACCAACCACTAAGGTGGTTTTTGGAGGGGCTTTTCCTGCTGCTATCCCCACAGGGAGGGGAATAATTTAGGTGGTAAAAGAGTGTCTGCGTTCAAAGGATCTTTGGACGTTTGTGTTTCTCCCAGTGCCACTGGTTGGGTCTAAGGCTGGCCCAAGCACTCCAAGATTTTTGTGGGGATAGCGAGGAGGGAATCAGGATTCTGGAATGAATTCCTTTTGCATCCCAACACCCTGCCTGTGGGGACAGGAGGAACCTTCTGGGACATCCTAAGCTCTCCACCACCATCACCAGACCGTGACGTGCATACTCAGAGATGAACAAGCCGTGGAAAGACAGAGAAGAGGGGAAAAAGGAGGGGAAACAAAAGAGAAAGATAAAAAAAGGAGATGGATGGGAGGGAGGGGAGTAAAAGGCTTTTACTTACCGACTTGCAGGGTGTGCCTTGAGCAGTTAAAGACAGAGCCTTATGGAGCAGTTCAGCCGTATCACACACAGTGTAAAGCTTGGGGTTAGCGTCCAGCATGCGACTGTTTTGCTTTGCAAAAGGAACCCCCACACACAGGTCCGTCCTCTTTCCCTTTTGTGTGTTTTGTTTGTTTAAATCCCAGGGGGGTTAGTTAAAACTTGTAAGCAAGGATGTCAGTTAATCTTAAAAACAGTTGACATGAAACACAAACCGTACAGGGACACATCATGCTCAATTTAGCGCGCTCTGCTTTGCACTTTTTTTGGCCTTTTGTAACTTCTTTCTGACAGTTGGATGTTTCCAGCAAGCAAATGTTAAAAAGAGTTCTTCATGCTCCCTCTACAGTGAAGCAACGGCTCCGCAGCAGAGCCACAGGGATGGTTTTGCAGACGGGGATTTAAGGTGAAGCCCCGCTGCCATCTCTTGTTTTGCTGCCTGGGCTTCATCGAGAGCGTGAGTGAAAACTGTTCCAGCCCCAAAGCAGCCTCGTGCTGGACCAAAACAGCTTGACAAGCCCTGGAGAAGGCTTTTGCTCTGAAATAATTTTCCTGACCAAAAAGCGGGGGGAAAAGGGAAAGGAAAAAAACATCCATTCCACAGGGAGGCTGCACCAAATCCGAGATGGCTTAACAAGACGATCCTTGCCAGCACAAGGGCTAAAGGGCTTTCAATAAAACAAATCATTTCCTGCTCTGAAACACCTGGAATGTGCTGTAAAGTCCAGTTTGGAGCAAAACACTACGTATTTAGGTGAAAGCTGCAGAGGCAGGTCTCAAAAAAAGCCTCCCTGTCGCCCTCTCTCCACGAGTGGCTTGAACAGGGCTTCACTCACGGACCCGAGAGCCAAAACCTGCATCTCACAGCCAGATGTGAGCGGGCTGCTGCTTCAGGGTACAGGGAGCCAGCAAGCAAACACACAAAAATATCCATTGACACATGAATATACACTTAGAAAACACGCACACGTGAAATCTGTGAACGACAGCTCCGAACAGAGGCAATAAGGGATGCGCTTCCAGCCCTCCCTACCCGGTGGAACAAGGATAGGTGTGAACAGGGAATGGCTCCTGAAGGTCTCCCAGGTCAGCTGAGGGGCTGGACAATGCAGTTGCCTTCCACAGGGCAGAGCTGCTTGGTTCAGCCACCGCTGAGAAAAACCCTTGGTCAGGCCCCAAGATTCACGAGGCCACGTGAGTCCCACCTCCCTGCATCCCTGTGGGACTGAGCCCTCTGAGGTGACAGCCCCGAGAGGACACAGGGGGATGCAGATTTCCTTTAAGGGGACCATTTCCAGGGCAGAATTCCATCTGCCACCCTGCTCACCGAGCACGAACGAGCCCAGCCTTGCGCAGAGGGGCAGAGCCCTGACGGAAACCAAAGGACAACTCTCCCACTGAGCTGGGAGGCAGCAGGAAAATGGCTCCTGCTTGGCCTCCAGGGCCCACCAGATGCTTTGGGTGACCATGGGTGGAAGAGAAGGGAGGGCAACCACAACAAAACAAAACCTTTTCCACGCCCTGAGGAGCGAAATGTGTTTGTGCAGCCACGGGGCTGAGCAGGGAGCAGTACCTTGTGCTCGGTCTCCTGAGCCAGCTGGCTCTGGAGCTGCTGGAGCTGCTCCATGGAGTTGCTGCAGAGAGCCTGGTAGGTTTCCTTCAGAGAACCAATCTGAGCAGAAATCTGGTCCTTTTCCGCTTGGGAAAGCCTGCAAGGGGAAGGGGAAATCTCTCAGGGTACTGCCCAAACCAGCCCCGCAGAGCTGCCACGTTCTTCTAGTGCAGGAAAAGGCCAAATCCACCACGAGTCCCTTCCTCTGCCTGCCTCACTCCTTGCCCAGCTCAGCTAAAACCTGCCAGGATAACTGAGCCAAGGCTGAGCTGCACTGCAACAACCAAATCCCCAAATATACGGGGCCGCATCTCAACTAGAGAGGATTAATGTCAGCCCACAGCAGCATAAATGGGTTGAACATTTTGCATTTCTCATTGCAGACGATGAAGAAGACAACTGTCACGTGCAGCTCATCTTTGTTTTTCACTGGAGTCAGGCACTGGGTCCCACCAGCTCTAAGGAATCTCATCCCCAGCCCCTGTTTTCTCTCCCTGGGTCACACTCACTTGTGGCTGTGTTTTGCCAGAAAGATTTGGGAAGTTTTGATGGCCTCAGAGACCTGCTCCTTCTTTGCAGTCAGCTCCTCATTCAGGGCCTGGCAAAAAATAAAATAAAGAAATAAAGAAATCATCTTAATTCAGCTGTGAAAAAAGAGCAGAAGTTAAACCTCAGTGTCTGGTGCCGCTCCTGCTTTACCTGCTGCTCCGAGATGGATTTCTCGATGTCTCCCAGCTCTCTGCTCCCAGCAGCAGCTGTCCTGCCCTGCACACTCTGCTTCAAGCCCAGGGCCCAGCCCAGGAGCTCTTTCACCTTGTCCACGTGCTCCTGCTTCTCCTCCTCCACCACTTTCTGCAAACAGACAAGGAAGGAAGAAGACAACCACGTCAGAGGGGATCTCCAAAGCGGGGGCAGCACCCAGGACGTGCCCTCAGCATGGAGCAGCATCCTTAGGGATGGAGGAGCAGCATCCTTAGGGATGGAGGAGCAGCATCCTTAGGGATGGAGGGGACATGGGAAGAGCCCTCACCTCCTCCTCCTCCAGCCGCCGCAGCGCGTCGCTGATGTACTTCACGTGCTGGGTGGTCAGAGTCACCAGGGCTGTGTAACGAGTCCTCAGATCCATGAACTGCCAAGGGAGAGAGAGGGGGGGGAAACAGAGGGAAAAGGGGCTGCATCAGTCCTGCCGGCGGATCCACAGCATCACCCTTCACAGGACACCACACGGATGCAGCACCTCTGGCTCGGGAACCCCCCAGGGCACCTTGGCAGAGCTGGGATGGCACCAATGGAATGCAGCAAGTCTGCTGGGGAGGGTGGTGGCCACACAAGGCATGCTGCACGACACTGGAGCGAGGGGACACTCCGGCCACGGACACTGGGGGCGGATGCTCAACTCTTACAGAGGGCTACCGGGATCTTTAATATCCACACAGAGCAGACAGGACCTCGGGTCCCTAAAAGGTTCTCATCCCAAAGATGCACACACAGCAACACTGCATGGTGCTCTGGTTATTTACCTCGCAAGGCTGAAGGGCTGAGCCGACCCCGCTGGATTTGACCCAGGGGTTCCCAGGGGTTCCCAGGAGTCTAGGTATGGCATACCTGGTGCTTAGGGCACTAAGCCATCCTCTCTGGCTATTGGAAAAAACAGCGAGGGTGGAAACTTTATTTATACAAGAGAGTTCAGCAGAAAGGAGCTCATTTCACAGAGGCTGCTGGGCGGTTTTGCTGGGCACGTCGAAGGATTCTCCCCCCCACAGCCCCAAAATTTTCCCCCTGCCGAGTTTAGGTGGGTCCCTACCTCCTGGGTGATGGCATCCGAGGAGGAGAGCATCCGCCGGCGCTTCATGGGGGACTTCTGTTGCGACTCCACGAAGGCCCTGTAGGTCATCAGCTGCAGCTCGTAGTCCTGCAAAGGTGGGGAGATGTGGAGATCTGCAGGCTCTGCTGGGGCTGCTCCTGCCCAGCCCGCCCTACCCAGGTGCAGGGGGGGAACTGTACCTTGACGGCGGCCGAGTATTGCTGGGAGAACTTCTGACACTGGTCCAGCTTGGCTTGGTTGTTCTCAATTTCTGCAGCCAAAGCCTTCAAGGAAATTCAAAGCAGAAAATGGTCGTCAGGACGGGTTGGCTGAGTTGCTGCCCAGAGAAGCTGTGGATGCTCCAACACTGGAAGTGTCTGAGGCCAGGTTGGACGGGGCTTGGAGCAGCCTGGGACAGTGGAAGGTGTCCCTGCCCAAGGCAGGGGGGTTGAAACAAGAGGATCTTGAAGATCCCTTCCAACCCACCCTTTGTGGGATTCTGTGACAGCAGCCATGGGGGGGTGAGCAGAATTCTGGTTCACATCCCTGCGCTTTCGGGTAAAATCTCTACACTCTCCAATTTTTCACGCAAGACCTCATCTGCACCTCGAGTCAAGCAGAGTTCCTCCACTTCCCAGACACCCAACTCAGGCCTGCAGCCTCCTCCCTGCTGCTTTTCATATTTTCAAGCTCAGAGATGAAGAGAAGTGACACAGTCACTGCAGCAACGAGACATCACGGGGTCCTGCCTCACCGTTTGCTGGCTGAGCTGCTCCGACAGCACCCGGCTGTCCTCTGCCTGGCCAGGCTTCATCAGCTCCTGCTGGGCTGTGATCTCCTCGATCCACTGGATCAGGGCGCTGTGGCACTGCCGGTAATCACTCAGCACCTCCTGGATGCTCTCCAGCTCCGTGTGGCTGAGAGAAAACCACCGCAGTTAAGAGGAGGTGGGGTGAGACAGCCGGAAAAAATTTCACCACCACCAAGCCCGACCCCAACTCTCAGCTGAAGCTGAGGAGAGGAGGCAGCAGGTTCCTCACCGGGTCTCGATCTGGGCGCAGACTCGCTGCCAGCGATCCCACAGCTGGCTCCCCTTGTCCTGGAAGCGCTCCAGGTCGATGCTGCGCTCCTGCCTCAGCCGGAACAGCTGCTCCCCCACCTCCTTCGCCTTCGCCATCTCCTCCTCCAGCGTGGAGAACATGGAGCCCTTGTCCTTCACCTCCCCGAGCCATTGCTGCAAAAGGAGACAGCACCGGGTCGGTGGCACCGAAAGCAGAAGGGACCAAAGTCAGAGATGTGCTCCTGCCCGGAGCTGACAAAGCTGGGAAGGGGTTAACGGGTTTATTTTCCTGCTGTCCTTAACCTGCAAAGAACTGGGGGGTTATAGGAGGTGTGGGGTGAACCATGCTCCTGCTGGTTCAAGCCCTGTCCCACAGCAGCAGACAGAGCCCAAGCCACCTCCTCCACACTTTCAAAGCAATCAGGGATATCACATCAGCAGCACAAAATCCCCTCAAACGCATCAAGGCAAGAAAAACGTCCCACGGTCCAAACTGGGCAGGAAAAAGGGAAGGAGCCTGCTCGACCAAACCGACAGCACCAACCTGCAGCGCCGCCCTGTGAGTCTGAATGGCTGCCAGGTCAGCAGGAACGGCCTCCTCCTGGCTCAGCTTCACCTCGTAGCCTTTGACCAGGGATTCTGCCCCTTGGGTGTTGCGGATAATGACATCAACCGTCTTCAACCTGGCAAAGCAAACAGAGGCAGCACGATGACATCCCAGCTGTGGCAGAGATCTGGAGCCTGCACCGTGTGCTGCAGGGGGATGGACTCAGTGACGTCCAGCACGAGGTGCGCTGGAGGCACGGAATAAAGCTGGGAATACTCCAAAGGGTGTTTGAGAACAGAGGCATATCCTGACTCACTTCTCCAGGTAGATGGAAGACAGCCCATGAGTCTGCTCCATCTTGTTCACCACCAGGTCCAGCTCTGAACGCAGCTGGGGCGTGCTGGGCCCCGCAGGAGCCTTGTCCAGGAAGCTGCAGCACCTCTCAGACACAACCCGGAGCTCCGACTGCAGCTGCTGCAGATCCTCCTGCGTGCGCTGGGGAGGGAGGGAGGGAGGGAGAGAACGTGAAAGGAGAGCCCAAACAGGCAGGGAGAAAAAGCAGGATTGCCCTTGGCAAAGGAGCCGGTAGGAAATGAAGCAGGGAGCCCACCTGCTGAGGTTCTCCTGCCGCCCTATGCGCAGCGAGATTCCCTCAAACCCTGCGCCCTTTGCCCACACCCTCGCTCCAGAGGAGCCACAGATTATTTTTGGACCTGTGACCACCTCGGCCCTCCCCCTGCCCACCTCCCAGCAGCAGGCCTGACCTCCTGCTCTGCAATGCGGAGGGCGTTCTCCTGGATGGTGTCCCCATCTGCCCGGGCGCTGCTCGGAGACTGGATGCGGCTCACGAGCCGCTGCTCGCACTCCTCCAGGCGCAGGCGGATGTTCTTCAGCTCGGACAGGTACGTCCTGGCCACGGTCTCATCCTTGTCCTCTGCAAGTCAGAGATGCACAGAACAGCAGCTCAAGCACCACGGGCTGATATCTGTCCCACACGGGACCCGCTGGAAGCCCCGGAGCCAAAAGCAGCACCGGGATCTCTGCTCGGATTAATCATCACCGATAATTAAATCATCTCGTTCCGGGAACGAGCCCGGCCATGGGGAACCTCGCCAGAGTCCTCGGTCCTAGCAGGACTCACGGTGTCACAAGTGCCACCACCACGTGTGTTTTCCCAAAGACTAAAGGCAGGAAGGACTCTGTGCTTGGAATGAATCCCCACGACTAAACCTACTGCCAGCAATGTTAGGACTCAGCAGTTCAGCTGAAGCTGCAAAGCCAGGGACTCTCTGCAGGAATACTGCTGGACAAAGGCCCAACACTGGGATGGATGGATGGATGGATGGATGGATGGATGGATGGATGGATGGATGGATGGATGGATGGATGGATGGATGGATGGATGGATGGATGGAAGGATGGATGGATGAATAAGGAGAGCAGCTGCTCACACCATCAACCAGCCAGCTCAGGAAAAGAAGAACACGAAGCCGCCCCGTAAATCCTTCGTTTATGAGTTCCCACAGCTCCTGGTTAAACCATCAGGCCCTTTGAAGCTCACCGTTCTCCATGGACTCCAGCAGCTGCCGGATGTGTTCCTTGGAAGACTCCACTTCCTCCTCCAGGCGCAGCCGGTCCGACACGGAGAAGAGCTCCGAGTCCCGGCTGTCCTGCAGGAAATCCTCGTAGTGGGCCTGGAGGCTCTTCAGGGCTTGCTGACACTCCCCTTGAGCCAAGGATCTGATCTGCAGGTGGAAAAAGGGCACATCCAAACATCAGGAACAACTTCCTGCGCACCAAGCCAACCGCCTTCGCTCGCCAGGGGAGTGTTTTCAGAGGAGGAAAAGTAAAATCCTCTGTATCAACCTCCTGCCTCCCTCCAGCCGTGCTCACTGCCTAATGAAATGCTCAATCCACAGTCTCTCATCAGCAGCAAACTCCTGGTGCTCTTTTTGTCAGAAAAAGCTGCAATCCCTTTGCACAGCACCCCCAAGCTCAGCTTTTCCAGGTGTAAATTGTTCCCCTTTTTCCCCCGCTGCTCCCCACAGCTTTTCCCTTTTTTACACCATTCCAGGTGTAAAAGCCCTTGACTTCCCCAATGCTGAACTCCCTATCTTCCCCCTCTCCTCTGGCACACAGAGAAGCCTGGAGAGCAGCATGACCCCGGAACCAGGCGGGCAAGTTCCTCCACACCTTTTCCATGCTGAAGCTCTGCACCAGGGCAATGTCCTTGCGCAGGTAGTTCCAGGAGATGAGGCTCTTCATGTTCACGTGAAGCTGGTGCCAGAGAGCCATCACCTTCTGGTACAGCTGTTCCACCCTGCAGGGAGAAGGAGCAGGATCCATCAGCCCTGGATCTTCCCAGCAAAGCCAGTCCTGACCCCATTAATCCTCCAGCCATCAGTGCCAGGCAGCAGCCCATCAATGCCAGCGATCCCAGGGAGTGGTCAGTGCCAGAGATCCCTGTAGGGGGGATCTCTCCTCCCAAACTGTGGGGGTTTTTTTTGGTTTCTGAGCTCCCACAGCAGTCGCTGCAACGGAGCTTGCAGCTGTGGAACTATGAGGGATTCCTTTCCTCACCACAAACCGCTTCCATTCCTCCATCCCCACTCTTTTCCCATTCCCACCCCCAAATCTCTCCCCTCCCACGCCACCCTCCCACCTCTCCGTGACTGCCACCAAAGTCACCTGTTGGCCATGTCGATGGCCTCTTTGTTGGGTGGGGGGATCAGGAAGCAGACAGAAGGCACCATGGCCTCATTCCCCGTGGGGCTGATCACCTTCCACTTGGTCCTCTGGGAATTGTCCTCCAGGACACACTCGTCGTTCCTGCAGATGGTGATCTGCGACAGCCCCCAGCCCGTCAGAGACTGGCAGCAGGGCTGAGCACACCCATCCCTGCTGCCAGCCGCTCTCCTGGGGGTGAGCCAGCTCCCAAAAATACCCAGATGGGTCTGTTTCAATCAAGCAGCAGCCTGGAACGGCGCCAAGCATGCTCGTGCCGGGAGAGGAAGGGATGGGGAAGTGAAAGGAGAAAGCTGCTGGCCACCCACACGCTTGCCTGGCTGAGGCTGACAGAGCCCATCCCTCCCTGGAAGGGGAAAGGACTCCAGCTCCTGCTCAGAACAAATCTGAGACATGGGAATCTGCTCCAGGAAAAACAGCCCTGCTGCTTCCCCTCCCTCCGTCTTCCCACTCCTGCTTTCCATTGACAGATTTTAGGGAGCTCATCCCAAACCACCACAGGTGTCGCTCCCTCTGCCTTCCCTTCCCGAGGTGCCACCACCAAACACCCTCCCAGCCTTCACCTCGATCTGCCGGTAGTCACAGACAGCCTTGATGGGGATGGTGCTCTTCACGGCGTGCTCTGGGTTCCTGGGCCGCAGCTGGACGATGGTTTTGGACCGTCCCACCAGGCTGGCCACGGAGCTCTTGGACTGGATGAGCTGCTCCTTCTCATCCTGGCAGGGAGAAGGAGGATGGGCGGGTTGCTAGAGGATGGGGAGGTCTCTCCCGGGCATCTCGGCTCTCCCCCCACCCCAATGCCGGCCTGCAAGGGCTGAGCAAACACGTCAGGAGGGTCCTGCTGCCCTGGCAGGAGGGGAAGAGGGCTCAGGAGATGGGATGGGAGGGAGGACGGACGCCACTGCTACTCCCACTGCCCTGCAAAGCCACATGCACACCTCTGGCTCTCCGGCTGGTAGGACAAGAAAGTGTTTTCTTTTCAAAGGGAACGCAACATCCACCAAAACAAAGCCCCAGGAGCTGTGAGGGGCTGAGAGCAGGGCAATCTCCAGCCCAAAGCTGGGGACGTTTGGTTGCCTGGAGGAGAGCCCAGGGCAGCATGCTCCTTTCTCTACAGCAAAGGACGAAGGGGTGTTTAAACCAACTGGAATGGGAGACGATGAATTATGCGGATAAAACATCTCAGGAGAAGGGGCTCGTGGTGGAGTGATCGCACAGGCCTCTGGCTTTGGGGAGAAATCTGCCAAATTCTACAAATCCCTGCTGGGTTTGGTGACCAACCCAGGGGGGGACTGGTGGCAAAGCTCCCCTGGAACAGCCTCTGGCAGAGATGGAGACGTGTGGGATCACCTCACTGGCAGCTTGTGTGACCAGTGACAGCTCAGCCCGTTGCTGGCTGCAGCTAAGGTTTCAAAAACAAAAAAAAAATGGATCCCAGAAAAGGTTCTCCCTCATGCTCGGTACTCTGGGGTTGGTTAGTGTGCTACGACAGTGGAGGAGAATTTAATGGGTAAAACAAAAAAAAAAATCATAATAATTAAAAAAAAAAAAGGAAAATAAAAGAATAAATGATTAAATAAACTACCTGTGCCTGTCCCCGGGGAGCATGATTGGAAGAAATACAACTTTAACTTATTAGGTAAGAAAGAGTAATATAGCTGAGCTCAGGGCAGCTGCCCCAGTCCTGGGTTTGGGGTCACTCTCTGGCTGTCCAGAACAGCCTCTCCCACCCCAGATGGCACCTGCCAGACTCCTGCTGCCCCAGGGCTCCCAAACACAGCCCCCAGGAGCCAGGCTGGCCACTCTATGTCCTGCCAGCACCGGACACAGGCCAGGACAACCCCGAGACCCTGACAGAGAGGATGGGGGTGCCCCCAGGCCTCCAGGCACCCCTCACCCCCAGTAAGGGCACCCCAGTGCCCCCGGGGACACCCCTGGGGAGCTGTGCTGTGCACTGAGAGCAGAGTGACCGCCTGCCCCCACACCCTCAGCATCACCTCCTGACCCTGCCACCATGGCTCAGCGCTTCCCCCACAGCCCAAATCCTCCCCTGACCCCGGTGCCGAGCACCAGCTGATGCTTTGCTCCTCGGGGGGTTGTTTTGAGGTTGTTTTTTTTTTTTTTCAGGCCAGATCAGGCAAGAAGGTGACAGTGCCACGGCCCGGGCTCTGCTGTGCTGCAGCTAAGCCAGGCCACGTGTTCAGAGATCAGCCCCTGGCACAGCCAGGCTGCCCCGGCTCTCCCCCACGCAGCAGGATGGATTAACACGGGATTTGGGCTGGATAAAGGGCAGGCGTTTCTCCGCCGGCTCCGAAGCGGAACCGGGAGCATCCGACGGGCCCTGCCTTTGTCAGCAGGGCTGGGGCAGGATGGCAGGGCGGGCACGGCGGGGGCAGAGGCAGCCCACACGTCAGGCTGTGAGCTGGCACAGACAGCGCAGGCTGCCTGCTCCTCACCCTGAGGACACAGAGAGGCCTCTAAATGACAGCAACCAGGCTGGGGCCAGCACAGCCTGCACCCCACGGCAGCTCCGAGGGAAAGCAAATCACTGCCCGAGGTGGAAAACAAACCCCATCCCACCAAAACTGTGGGGAGAAAGAGGCCCCCAGCTCCCCCTGGGGAAGCAAGAGGTGCCCCAGGCAATGCTGCCGGGCTGGAGCAGGGTGGTGGGGAGTGGGAGAACCCACCATGGAGTCCTGCAGCAGGTCCTCCAGCCGCGTCAGGCTTGTGTTGTGGTCGCAGGAATATTTCCTTTTGATGGAGTCCTGCAGGTTCCGCAGGTACGTCTCCGACTCCCGGGCATCACTAAAGAACTGCGGAGGCAAAAAGGGTCACAGGGAGCCGGGCAAGTGCCCCTGAGCAGCCTGAGGGAAGGCAAGGAGCAGCCCAAAGGCTCAGCCAGCCCCTCCTGACGCTGCTCTGGCTTTAGGGCTGCAAGGGCAGGATCGTCCCACAGAAGCCGATCCCTTTTTCCCCTAGCAGTGCCCAGGGAGCAGCTAACAGATATTCCAGAGAAAGCCCAAATCCCTCCTTCCCTCTCCCCCAAGGAGAACAGCAGCACAGGGAGCTCACGGAGCGGGATTCAGCGGATGGGACGGAGGGGATTTGGTCCCAAATACCTGGAAATAGGCAGCGTTCTCCTTGACGTGCTGCTCCACGCACAGGCAGAGCTGCTTGATCCACTGCCACTGGGTGTGCACGGCAGCGCTGTAGGCCTGCAGAAAACATGGAAAAGGATGCTGGAAAAGGGGCGTTCACAGCCAGGAGGGGCACGGGAAGGACACAGGAGCCGGAGGGAGGGACAGAAATGACCAAAGTCTGGCTGCAACCCGGAGGGTTTGGATGCAGGAGATGGCAGACCCTGTCTCAGCGTCCCCATGTCCCACACAGCCACGGTGCCAGAGGCAGGAACAGGTTGGCTTTAACCCCGTGGAAAAGGTTCCCACAGCCCTCTGCTTCACCACCACAGTGTTCCTGGAAGCCTGGATGGCTCCAGGGCAGCCAAAGCTCCTCGCTGCAGGAAAGGCTCGTGCTCTGTGTGCTCGCGTCTTAATTTGAGGTGGGGATTATTTGGGAACGGCCACTTCCCAAAATAAAGCGGCACCGGGGTCAGGCCACCACAAAACCCTTCCTTGGGCACTGCTGGGAGCAAATCTCCCAGTTCCAGGTGAGGTGATGGGATCCTTGGGAACCCCACAGCTCTCCCAGGTTCCTGCTCACCTCCACGGTTTGCTTGGCCGGGTGGTTCTCCAGGGAGAGCAGCTCAGCTGTGTCCTGGAGGGAGCGGAAGATGTCCTGCTTCTCTTCCAGCTCTGCTGTCAGCTCCTGCATGAAGGACATGGGAAAAGTCCAAACTTCAGCCCTGGGACCTCGCTCACACCAACTAACAGAGCGTGGAAGTTCTACAGGAAATGCCAGCGGATCCCAGGGAATCCAGCACAGCCCCATTCCCGATGGGAATCTGCCTCCTGTGTGCCAAGCAGGCACTGGAAACCTGCCCAGGGACCTCTTCAGCTCCAGACAGTGTGATCGGGGAAAGAGGGGGATTTATTTATACTGCTTTAAAGAGGAATTCATCCTCCTCCCTGGCTCAGACTCGCCCCCCTCACCCCCGCTAGCTCAAGACGCCTTGAGCTCCAAAATAATGCTAAAAATACATCTTGTGATGCCTTTTTGATCGCAATTCAATCGAACACACACTTTCATTCCAAGTTCTGCTCTGGGGGAGAGCTTCCATCAGCTCCGTTCAGGAGCAACAAGCTCGGCGAGCTGGGAGGGAGCATCCAGCCTCGGGAATTCAGGTCTGCTGGGAGCCGAGGGTTCTGCAGTGGATCCAAAGCGGCCCCTGCCCTCCCAGCACTCACCGAGAAGTAATTCTTCTTGGCTGCAATGTTGGGGTTGTTGTCACTCCAGTCGTAGGCCAGCTCCTCCTCCTCCTTCTCGTTCAGCCAGATCAGCTCGGCAGTGGCGCGGGACACGAACCCGTGCAAGCTCTGCAGGTGCCTCAGCCGGAAGCTCGAGGTTTCCTGGGCACAAGGAATGATTTGTTATAAATAAATAAAGGGGTTTCTTCCCCTCTGCGCAGCCCTGGAGCAGGGATGGAGCCCAGCAGTGCTGGGAGCTGCTCACCATCAGTTTGCAGTACTGAGTCTCCAGCTTGCCCAGCGTCTCCGTGTAGCTGGCGCGGAAATTCGGAGACATCTTACCCTGAGGGATGAGAAATGCTCCTGTTACCCCACATGGGACAGCATCACTCAGAACCCCATCCCCAAATCTTTCTCCACAGCTCCACGTGAGGAAGGGGAGGTGGAGAGGATGGCTCAAGGCAGCGCTGCATCAACTCCATCCTTAAAAATCACCTCTGCCCCAGGAATGTGAGCCACAAGAGCTGGGGCCCAACGCCCTCAGCCCCCCATGTGGGGCCGTGCCCGGTGTCCCCCGTTGTACCTCGTACATCCTGGCCTCCTTCACGCTGGAGCCCAGGTCCTCCACGCTGGCGTGGATGTGCCTCTGGGTCTCCAGCTGGGATTCCACGCTCGGCAGGTCCGTGCCCCACTCCGCCCGCTCCAGTCTCATCTGGAACCAAGAGGCTCAGGTCAGCACTGCTCGTTCTGCCCTCAAAAGGGACACCAGGAGTCCCCCCAGGTCACCCCAGAGGGAACAAACACCTCCCAGTCCTGGGAGAAGATCCTAAGCCAGTGCTCCAGCAGTGAATATTTCTGGGACAGCCTAGGCAAGCTTGCCACCCACGTAAGACCAAGTGCCTGCATCAGCACAGATCTGCTTCCAGCCTTGAAAGGCTCCCCTGATCCCCCACTGGCCAGCAGGACCACAAGAGAGAAAACCCAGCTCCAGACAGAAGCCTCAGATCTCCGAAAGCTACAAACCATCAAAGCAGCTGCTCACAGATAAAGGCAGGAAAAGGCCTGGGGCAGCTTCCCACATCAGTCAGAGCAGAGGCAGAGGTCTGGCCCAGCGCTCACCTGCATCTCCTCCACCCAGGCCAGCAGCTCGTAGACGAAGCGGAGGCTGCCTTCATCTTCGGAGGAGGAGATGGCCACCAGCTCCGTCCTGGTCATCGGCTTCCGGAACCAGGAGGCCGAGGAGGTGTGGAGCCCCTTGGTCAGGGACTCGCCCTTCAAGTGCGTCGTGCTCAGCGTGGACGTGGGCGCCAGCTCCAGGGTGGAGAAGTGACCTTTCCTGTACAGGTTGGTGCACTCCAACCTCAGCGTCACCAGCTCGTCCTGCAGCCTCATGATCCTGGGGAAGCAAGCAAGGGAAGAGCGGATGAGGAGAGGGACGTGTGCTCCCTTCCTTCCCCCGAGCAGAGTAGACGTGAGGCCCCTGGGGAAGCTCCTCCGTGGTCACCTGAACACCAGCTCCTCCAGCTGGTAGTAGTTCTCATCCCGGAGGATCTGCACGTCCACCTGCAGCTGGCGGAGGAGCCCCTCACACTCCTGCAGGTACACGACCACGTCGGACTCGTACTGCACCGGCTGCCCCGACTCCAGGTGAGCAGCATCCTGAGGGCACAAGGGACACTCAGGGCCGGGTCCTCTCAGCCCAGGAGGGGCAGGGAGAACACCCCAGCAGCCCAGCTTGGAGGCTGGAAACACCTTTGGATCCAAGAGATTAACTGGGGCAGAACAGGAATCCGTCCCCCCACACCACACCCAGGACAAGCCCTTTTAGGAAAACTTCTGGAGATGAACTGAGAGCTTCCAGGGATAGATGGGAATCACCATTTTTAGCTCCCGGCCTTTTCAACCAATATCTCTTTCTCCCACAACAAAGAAAACCTCTTCAGAAACCTGCTCCCTATCCGGGCTCTGCCACTGAGTCCTTTCCACCAGGCAAATAAAATAGATTTTGGGGTTTTTAAGCCTCATTATATAACAAAAATTATTCAACAAACTTTCCCAGAAGTGCTGTTCTCCTCTACGCCAGCACCTCTGCAGATGTCCCGCCCCACTTGCTGTATTCCCAGAGAACAAGGTGATTCCCCATCCCCCTGTCCCCAAGGTGATCTGTGGATCACCAAAGTATCCACCACCTCCCCTACAGGACCTCTGGGATAGGCTGAAGGGCAGGAGAGAAAGGAAAACTGCCCAGGGGAACCCAGCAGAAGAGAGGGGAGGAGATGGGTACAAAAGAAGAGCAGGAAAACAAATAAATCAGTGAGATCAGGAGGGGGAAACACCACCCCACACTCACGGCCTGCAGCGTGTTCTTCGCCAGGGTGAGCTTTTCCTCACAGCTCAGAGCACCATTCTGGATTTTGTTAGCGATTTGTAGCAGCAATTCCAGCCTGCAGTGACAGAGGGAGATGAGAGAGGGGGGGTTTTTGGATGTCCCTGTGGCCAGAGAAGGGAGCAGGGGATGTCCCTGCCATGGGCACAGCACCGACCTCTCCACCGCCGGCCGCAGGAGCTTCTCGCGCTCCAGCATCTCGATGATGAGCTTGCCCCACTCCTCCTCCACGTCGTTGGGGTGGTAGCCCTGGGGCAACTTGATGCGCCCAAATTCAATCCATACCTGGAGAGGAAACATCAGCAGGTTGGCATTTCCCACCTCTTCCTCGAGCAAGGGAAGAGGGGCTCTGCCTCCTCGCCAGCAGCTCGCTGCCTCGTGATCCTGAGGGTTATTCCCTGTTGAGCTTTTGATGGGATCCCCTTTCTGCTTGGAGCAGAGCAGAGGAGGCTGCTGTTCTGCTAAGTTCTTTATTTCACAGTCTCAGGGCTTCTTGAAGGCAGAGTTCAAAAGGGGTTACATGGTAAAGCCAAGCAGCAACAGCAGCAGCAGCAACACAGCAGGCAGCAAACAACTTCTTCTAATTTCTTCTTCTAATTTCTTCTAATTAATCTTTTTCTTACAGAAGTGTGGATTATATTTGTTAACTAACCAATGAGATTTACACACGATTCTAGTTTTTCTTTTCTTAACCTATGCTGGTCTAACTCTAACAATCGTAAGCATTACATGAGTATTACACAGATTTGTGTGTACAGTTTCTATCAGCTCTTATTGTTTATGTGAACACTACATCTGAAAAACATGAATAATTTCATTCTATCTATATTTTGTCTAAAATAATACATCTAAAAAATGTGAACAATATAGTTCTATCCATATTTTGTCTAAAATAAAGAACTCCATGAAAGGATAACACTGCTACAGCAAAAAGAACTCTGCTCAAGGTCTCTGCTGCAGCTTTCCAATGTTTAAGGCACTTAGAAATACAGAATTTTTAACTTTTAGTAGAAATACATGCTGTTTCACTTTGGTAAGATTTCAGGTATCTCAGTTTGTCCAAAGGCATTAATTCAACTCCTGTGCTTTGGCCTTCCTCTGGGCCTGAGTCTAGAGATGCTCTCACTCCAACATTTCCCCCTTCTCCATCCCAAAATAAACCTGAACCGAGCAAGCACAGTTCAGTCTTGCTGAAAAAGCACAACATTCCCCTGCTACCAGCCGTGGCCATCCTTACCTCTAGCAGTTTGTAGAGCTCCTCTATCTGTCCTTTTTCCTGCTCCTTCGCTGGGATTTCGGTTTCTTTGAAGTGTATGTACTGGTTATAAAGTGCCTGCGACAAGAAAGGCTGGTCAGGAACCACCCTGGGCAATGCCACCACCCATCCCTGGGCACTGGGCACAGGGGGACACTGCAGATGGACCCCTTACAGGACCTACCTTTAGCTCTACGGGGTTCTGGGGGAAGGATTTGTCTGACATGAGTATCGTGTGCTGCTTGATCCACGAGATGAGGGACTCCACGCGGCTCTGGTATTCCAGCCACCTGGAATCCACCTCCTGCGGGGCGAGAGTGTCTCTGCTGGTGGGCAAAGCTCCGTGGGGATGAGGGAGAGCCCAGAGGGGACTGAGGTGCCACGGACAAGCTACGGGCACCAGGGCCTCCCTGCTGGGATGCCATCCCAGGAACAAGGAGGAAAGGAGGAGGATCCTCCTGGAAGCTCTCTGAAAGCTTTTTCCCTACAGAGCCCCGACAGCGCCGTGGCCTTACAGAGACCCAGCAGGTCACAGGGCAGACACCATAAAGGGGATGCTCCTTCCTCCCCCTCAACCTCTTCCCCCTCCTCAACCCTCTTCCACAGGGAACAGACCCTTTCCCAAACCCTTCCCACGACCCCCAGCTGCCTCCCAAACGGCCCTCCCAGCCCGCAGCAGCGCTTACGATGGCGCTGATCCCTTCTCCTCCCTCGGGGACTTTGGGAAAGGCATCGTAGATTGAAGACACGTAAGTTATCACGGATTTCTCGTCCGGAGAGGGGACGTCCACGTCTGGCAAGAGGGAAGCAGAAAGACAGTGAGGAAAGGGAGTGGGAAGAGAGGCTGGCATGTCCCTGCGCTGGTCACATGCCCTGGCCACCCACCTTCGGCGTCCAGCAGCCGCGTGACCCCCAGGCGCTCGGCGATCTCGAAGGCCTGCTCCAGGTTCTCCCGGTTACTCTGGATCTGCACCCTCTCCATGTCCACCAGATCCGGCCTGCAAGGCACACCCCAGAGTCACAACCAGCCCCAGGTGCCCAGGGCAAAGCGTCCTGGATGGGTTTTTGCTGCCGTGGGTGGCTCTGAGGGTTGGTCTGAGCCCCTGTCCCAAGCTCTCCAAGGGGACCTGGGCTGCAGGGCCTCCCTGGCTCGTCCCATTTGGGCTTCAGGCTGCAAAGGAAAACCTCTTGGTGCCAGCTGAGGAAGAAGGAACCATGAGAGGTTGAACTGCTGCTTGGGAGACCTCTGAGATCCCTGGATAAAAGGATGGAAGTGCTGCTGCTCACCGAAGGCCAAAGGGCAGCACTGACGCTCAGCCACCGCAGCACTCAAGAGTTTAAAAGCTTTGCTTTCCTGCCTCTCTCCCCAACCACATCAAGACGTTTCTTTCCTGCAACCTGATGTATTTTTTGCTCATTCCGAGCATCCCCCCCCGCCACCATAGCCACCTGGCAGAAGAGACAATTCCAGGCAAAAAAGACATTGCTCCCTGCCAGCCTCACCCACATCTCCAAGCACTCCAGCCCATCACTGACCACAATGGTGGGCAGGGGCCTCCGGGAGATCCTCACCCCTCCCCACTGCTCCTTCCTGCCTACCTGTATCTGTGGATGAGGGCGTTGAACATCTTGCCATCGCTCCAGCACGAGGAGAAGTTGGTGCACTTCACCCCGATGTACCCTGCCGTCACCTTCTGTGTCCACAGCAGCAGCTTCTCCTTGGCTGACATATCCCCCAGCTCCCCGCTGATGTAGATGTCGGAGATCTGCAAGGAAGCAGCACAGCCATGGGAGGATGCAGGAGCAGGGAAAGCTCCACCAGGCACATCCAGTTCCTACGAGCTTGCCCCACACCTGGCTACTAGAAAGGGCAGGAGGAAACTTATGGTCGCCACAGGGGAGAGGGGAGCTGAGAAACTTGGGAATGGGATCAGCGGGGCTGCAGGAGAACACTGGGGTGGTTTGGGCAGGCAGAGCCAGATTTGCACAGGGGCACTGGGTGCTGCTTGGCCACACGGCCCAGCCCAGCTGGGACACGAGGTGACACCACCAAACCCCAGCTTCCAACAACCACTGCAGCCACTCCCTCAGCACCATCCCTGTCCCCGCCAGACAGGGACACACCTCACTGGGAACACAATGTCCGGGAGACAGGAGGCTCCAGGCAGGTCCCTTCCTGCCTCTCCCCACTCTGAACACGTTGTGCACCCTCCTGTACCCTCACACCCACCACGAGGAGCCCCAAGCACGCTCGGACACCCAGGGCTCCCACAGGAATGGTCACTTCCACCCAGCAGCACCCAGGGTGGGCAGTGAGAAGGGACCACCACCAGTATCCCTTCCTGGGGCTGCAGGTGTGGCAGGAGCACCCTGGTGTAAAAAATACCAACTTTAGAAGCAGGAAACAGCACTTGGAGAGGAGATCTCTCCCTGACCTCCAGCCATGGAGCAGCTCCATGTCGGGGAGAGATGGAAAAGGGAAGGATGGGGACAAGGATGTGACATCCCCCCCCTCTGCCTCGCTGGTGCCAGGGGGTGCTGGTGCCAGGGGTGCCGTGACCCAATTCCCAACAAAAGACAGCGACAGTCACGGACCCCTCAGACGGGGCTGGCTGCGAATCCCAGACTGGCACGTGACACCACGCACGTGTCCCCGCATGCCAGCATATTCCTGATTGGCACAGCTTCCTTCTCACCCTCCCCTCTCCAGCTCCCCAATTAGTACAATTACCTCCCCTTAATTAAGGGGTGGACAAAGAGGAGGATGGGAGCCGCTCGGATTTTCCGGGGTGCCCGCGGAAAAGCAATGCAAGCTCCCCGGATTCCTCCTCCCGGCGCTGCAGGGAGAAGGTGTGCCAGCACCCAGCCCTGCCCGCCGCCCTGCAAACACCCAGCTGCTTTATTCCTCCCCAAAACACACCCAGCTGGGTGCTGGCATGGCACAGGTCCCAGCTGTCAGACATCCCTTGGCGGGCAGGAGACAGGGACCTGCGGGATTATCCGTGTCTCCCGCCGGCGGGGCGGATGCTGCCGGTGTCATTGGTATGCTGCAGCTCACCTCCCTCTCCAGCCTGATACGCTCATCACACATGAAACTGCTCTTTGTCAGCTGCTGCCACACTGCCCGAGCTGCCTTTAACTCCTCCAGCCCCGGGGCTGCCTTTCCCCCGGGATGTCGGGAGCCGGCACCCGGCGGTAGAGCCGGGATGGATGGGATGATGCACGGCATGAGCAGCAGGATGCAGGATGGGACCCTCCACGCCTGCAGGGAGCAGGGAGGGACCCACAAACCTCCCTCTGCTCGGCACCCCTTTATTAATTACCTTAATGAAGAGCAGAATGAACCCTTCTGTGAACCCACCCACCGGCTGTGCCCCACCCGGGCTCTCCAGCGCTGCTGCCCATCCGGGAGCACCTCACAGCACCCAGCTCCCAAAAATCCTTTCTTTTTAATCCCTGACACAGCACTGGGGCTCTCCAACCACTGGGCCTCTTCCCTGAGAGCATCCTTGAAGGAAACTCTCCTGGAGATGCGCTTACGGAGGTGCAGGGTGCGGCACCAGCTCCACCCTCCTTTCTTCAAGTGTCTGTGACAGGACAAAGATTTAGGGAGGCACCAGCGAGAAAAGAAAGAGGAAGCTCACAGGACCTGGGCCCAAACCCTTCCAGCACCAGCTTCATGCATCAAGCAACTGGTGGCAGGATGCTGAAGGCCACATGGTGGCTGTGACACTGGTCCCAGCCTGGCAAAGGGATCGGGGGCCACAGCCCCTTGAACCACGCGCTTGTCCTGGGGCACTCAGAGCCTGGCCAGACCCAAGGGCACCTTTGCCCACACTGTCACCCCCAAAGGAGTGATCACCAAACAGCAAAAGGCTCCAAAACACAGAACCATCCCCTCCTGTTCCTCTTGGAGACCCCTCAGAGCAGGCGGAGCCCCCACATCTCCACGTTCGTCCTGCACGGGCAGCAGGAAACCCCAAACCCCAAACTCACACCCGAGCCAGCAGCCCTGAGGGCACGTGTGCCACTGCTGACAGCAGCCACCAGCTGCACCCACTGCATGCAGTGACTGCCACTCTCAGCCTGCCCGTGCCAGGAGCAGAGCACAGGACAGGTCGCTCCCCAAGGGATCCTTTCCCAGTGGAGATGCTGGAGGGGAAAAGACTTCAGAGCTCTCTGCCCCAGCATCCTCAGCACGAGGCTGCCCCTTGCCAAAACGACCGTGCCCAGGGGCCACCAGGATCTGGGGTCCACCGAGCCGGGCCCCCCCCACCCCGCTCCGGAAAGGGGGCGAGGGCACACGCACACACTGACCATTGCTCCGGCCGTCCCCGAGCTCCCCCTGCAAGCCCGGCCCTCCACAGCGAGCCTGAGGCCACCATCAGAGGGTGACACCGTGGTCCCACCAGCTCCTGTGCCCTTGGCCGGCCGGTCGCTGCCGTACCCCGAGGAGCTCCGGGCCGCGCTGCCGCTGAAGGAGGACGGGCTGCGGGAAGCCGGCAGTCCGTGACCATCTCCCTCCCCGGCCCGAGACGACGGCAACCCCGAGCTTCTCCCCGCGCTGGGGTTTTCCAGCTGATCCACCATGGGGGACGGCGTAGACAGCTCGGAGACGGTGCCCGGCTCTGCTGCGGACGAGCAGGTCCATGCGGCGCTGGAGCTGGGATCATCGCTGCCTCCTTTCCCCCAGGCATCCAGGGCGCTGCCGGCCTCCGGCTCCCGGCTGGGCGCTGGCTCCTGGCCGGACACGGACAGGAATCCTCCCGCAGGGCCATCGGTCCCCGTGCGTAGGGGCAGCAGCACGGCCCGGCAGCTGCCGCTCCTGTGCAGCTCGACCAGCCGGCTGACCGCCTTCTCGCAGTCCTTCTCGGCCGGGTTCTCCAGCAGGCGGGCGATGACGGTGGTGCCTTCCTCCCGGGCAGCTCCCGCCACACCCGGCCGCTGCGGCTCCAGCACCAGGCGAGCTTTCTGCACCTCCCCCTGGAAGCGCTCCTTCACCTGCACGATGATCCCGGGGTGCAGCGCCGCCGGCTCGGGGTCCCCGCCTCGGGGCCGGCTGCCGGAGGGCTCCTCTCCTTCCTCCTGCCCGGGGGCTGCCTTCGACTTCGGCGCCTCCTCATCCTCGGCCACCTCCAGCGCCGGCGGCTCCTCCTGCGGGGCTGCCTCCGGCATCGCTCTCCTCTTCCCTCTCCGCCTCCGTTTGAAGCGGACCCTTTTTTTGGGAGACAGCGGCGCCTTCCCCGCAGCTTTTTCCTTCTGCTCTTTAACGCAGCCCAGCGAATTCCCCATCTCCTCCTGCTCGGTGCCGGCAGGAACGCAGCTGAGCGAGTCGCCGGCTCCCGAATAAATCCCAACCCGGGCTTCATCGGATCAAACGCCCGGCGCTCAGCGCTCCCCGGACTGCCCCTCGTCGCCGTCCCCTCCCGCCAGCCCTGCCGCCACCGCCGCCGCTCCAGACAGCCATCTTACAGCCTGGGCGCTGCGAGAAGACAAATTCAAAGCATCTCACTGCAGTTCAGAAATCACTTGACCTAAAAGCAGAGGGAGCGGGGATTGGCTGCGGCGTCCTTCTCTCCAAATATGAGGTAATTGGAGCACGGCCCTTGCCAACACAAACAGGGGGCAGGAATCAGGCAGCGGAGCGAGGAGGGGAGGGGGAGAGGGTGGGGAAGAACGGGGAGAAAACACAAAACCTAAGGAAGGTTGGCAAAGGTAGAATAAAGGAAGGGGTGGGAGAGAAATGGGGGAAAAAAAAAAAAAAAAAAAGCAGGGAGGAGTCAGAGTGACTCTGCATGCACGGCAGCCGGCTCCGCAGGGCTGCTGCTCTCCAGTCCGGGAGGTTTGCTCCTTAATTCTGAATTCCGGGAGCCCCAAAAGCCCAACTCACGTGCCCACGCTGCTGCCAGGCTCACCCAGTTTGGGGCACAGAGGGGCAGCTCGAGGTGCCCTGGGGGGGACCCGGCATCGCTTCAGGGAGCCACAGTCTGAGGGTCCCAATAGGAACGGGAGCGTGATGCTGCCCATCCCATCCCATCCCATCCCATCCCATCCCATCCCAGTCCCAGTCCTGCCTCTCTCCTGTGGCTCCTGCCCCAAATGCCACCCAGGGCAAGGGTTTGAGGAGCGTGGAGCATCCCAACCCTGCCTGCCAGCTCAGAGGGACCAGGGCAGGGTAACACACGCACCAAAAGTGGGGGTGAGACAAAAACTGGGGAGCAGAGGGCATAAAGATGGGGGGGACTAGGCTCAGCCCCAGGAAGCAGGGAAACAACGAGGGAAACACTCAACGAGGAAACACTCAACAGGGAGCAATCCAGAAAATGACTAAGGGAAAAAACCAGTGACCACAGGAGCTCCCGGGGCACAGGGAAAAACCCCCAGGACACCACACCAGCTCTCTGAGCTCCACACCGGCACCACCCCACCCCAAACCTCTCCCGGGGCTCTCCCAGCTGCCTGCCCCCAGGCAGCAGTGCTGGGACACGGGAGATTAAGAGGTTCACAATGGAGCTACAACCCCAGAAAAAATCCCGTTAGCGCAGCGGGAGGAGGACGCGCAGACTCGCCAGCACCAGCCCTGCTCCTGTGTCACCCACCCTGTGCCCCCCACGGCAGGGTGGCACGGAGGGGACCCGGGAGCTCCCCATGCCCCTGTCCTGCCCCAGAGGATGCACCAGGGCTGGGTGACCCCGAGGACAGCAGGGATGAGATGCCACAGCCAGGGCCCCGCCGGAGATGATGGTAACTCATCAGCATCCAGAGCCTGCCTGACCCCGGCTGCTTCCCGGGGCCAAAGCCTGGGAGAGCCACGTCAGCAGCCTCACACCCAGCTCAGCCCCAGGCTGCCCCCAAAAGCCTCTCCCTGAGGCACTGCCCATCCTCCAAAAAATGCAATCTTCCAGTGCAAACTTCCTCAAAAATCTCAAAGCCGGCGCTAGTCCCGCCTGGAAGATGCCAGCAGGGATCCGGCAGGGAGCTGGGATCCAGCAGGGAGCTGGATCTTTGTGCTGCTGACAGCAGCACTGCCCAGCAAAGCCCACATGCCAACTCACTGGTGGCCACACGTCATCCCCCCGAAGCCATCGGAGCTACAACTGGATAATTTGAGGCTCTTAAAGACCCAGAAGTCACTTTTCCAAGAGCATCTCCAGCACGCAATTGCTGGAGACAGTCCCAGGTCACGGCGCTTCTCCCATCCCTGTGCTGTCACCCAGCTGACCCATCCCATCCCATCCCATCCCATCCCATCCCATCCCATCCCATCCCATCCCATCCCATCCCATCCCATCCCATCCCATCCCAGTGAAAAATCCTGTGGCTGTGCCGACCACCCAAAAGGCCGGGAGCACCTCGGGATACGAGCCCATGGCCCCTTCAAATCCTGTGGCCCCTTCCAAATTCGCTCTCCTCCTCCAGAGACTCCAGCTGAGCAAACAACCACGGCCAACAACCCCGGGAGGCCACGGCACACAACCCGTCATTAATGATTTCGTTATGCAAATGACGAGGGGAGGGCATTGCTGTTCTCCCAACACGGTCTCCATGACACTGCCATGAACCTCCAGACCCATCCGTGCGCCGACATCACCAGGGAAAAACGCAGAAATCATGGATTCCACCCTCCCCTGGAGAGACAACGCGCTCCCGACACTCACCCCGCGTCCTCCGGCAAGAAAATCTCATGTCCTACCTGGAAGTGGAGGATGATGGTCCAGATGAGGCCCAGGGTGAGCTTGGGGTTGCCATCCGTGATGTCATCATTGCGGATATTCACCAGTTTCACCTGGAAAAAAAGGCAACAGGGTTGAAGTTTTCCCCGGAGAGGTCCCCAGGGCCACCCCAGGCGCTCCAGTGAGGAGTGGGCACACAGGGAGATCCCAGTGCTTCCCAAAGAGGCAGCGAGGCCACCTCATCTGCTGGCTCGGGGAGGATTTTTCCATGTTTCCAGCACTCTCCATCCAGAAGTGCTTTCCCAGCACTTAATGGCTTTACTTCAGCTCACAGAGCAGCATCCCCAGAGCTGCTGGTGCATAATTGAGCAGCTACAGACTACAGAGAGCAGGGAAAAAAAGGGGGATGACCAAGCTTTAACTCCAGCCTCGGCTCAAAACCAAGCTCAAATCAATCAGCCCTAACGAAGGCAGCAACACCCTCAATCTGCTCCCTGCTCCCCACTGCTCCACAGGACCCCATGGATCATTCCCCAGCAGGAATGTCTGGGGTAAGACACCCCAGCGAGGCCACCAGGCCATCACACTTCAAAGGAAAAAGCTGTTTCATCCAAGTGGAGAAACAAGTTCCCAGGAGCCCTTGGCAAAATGTCTCTATCAAGGAGCAGGGAGGAGGAGGAGGAGGAGGGAAGCTGGAAGCAGCTCGCCCTCCCTGGAGTAGGGAATGTGCTCAAATTTATTCCGTGCCCTCAGGCCAGCAGCGAGGGAGAAAAGTCTCTGCTTCAGCACGAACTGGTCCCATTTATCATCATCATCATCATCATCACCCTGGCATATCTGGGAGCATCACGCTGCCGAGACCTGGCCCGACAGGCAGAACAGGACACCCAGGGCTGCGGGGGTTCCACCTGCAGAGCCAACAAGTCTCGGGATGCATCCCATTGCTCCGGGCAGGACCTGCCCAGGGCTGGTCTCTGCCAGCTGTGCAGGCACTGAGGGGCCAGCGGCTCCCAAAAGCCTGGAGGAGGGAGCCTGTCCCCCAAAAACCGAGGGATAATAAATCCATGCTGATATCCAGAGGGGTGATGCCACACAGAGACACCCCCAGTGACCCCCGAGGTCAAGGCAGAGGCAGCTGCCACACCTCCCCAAAAACTGGGAGCTGTGCCACAGCCGCCCGTCCCCACAGCCAGGACCTGCTGGGGAGCCCCAGGGGAGGTTTTTGGGGTGCAGAAGTGACATTTGCCGACCCCTTCTCAGAGCTGGGGTCTGGTGCCTTTCTCACAGCAGGTTTTTGTGTGCGGGGGTGGTTTCCAGAGGCGCAACACCCACAGGGAAAAGCCCCCTGAAACCCCTCCTCACACAGAGACAGGCACACCCCAGCGCGGGCTGACGCTCACTGACTCCTTCCAAAGCCTCTGACAAGAGAGAGAAAACCCACAAACCCACCCAGCTCTGCCGGATGAGCTTTTATCAGCCCTTACCTGTCGCTGCTTCAGGAAATCCAGGGCAATCTGCACGTTCTGCAGGCGGTGGAAGCGCATCCGCCCCTTCTCACGCGGCTGCAAGAGACAGGAGGCAGTTTTAGGTCAGGCTCGTGGGGCTGGGCTGGGCTGGCAGCACCCCACATGCACAGTGACCCCCCCTGGGAGCTGTCAGCGTGCTGCTGTGACCCCCTGTGCCCCCACACATCCTGCTCTGCCTTGTCCCGGGAGCAAATACGGTCGCTGCTGTGCACAGTCCTGCTGGAAGAAGGTTAAAATGCCCTGCGGGGAGATGGAGGCGGGAAGATCCTGAGATCCCGACCTCTGCTGAGGCCCTGAGGGTTTGTGTCCAGGCCTGGCTCAGCCTCTGAGATCCCAGGGCAGGATCTTGCCCAGCTCACGGACAGCCAGGCAAGCTGGGAAGAGGGTTCAGCAAAGAGACGGACTCCAACAGGTACAGAGTCTGATTTTTCCAGGTGGAAGCCAAGGCAGGACATGGAAGCCCAGGCAGGGACCAAATGCAGGTCCCCAGTGGTGGCAGAGGAACCCTGGCCTCAGCACCAGCCCCACCAGCTCCTCCTGCACACGGGCAGGGGCTGCTGCTCCAGGAACCTCTGAATCCATTGGGGAGGGGCACAGGAGACACCCTGGGCCTTGCCCATCGCTGCTGAAGGTGAGGGATTTCCAGAGGTATCCAGGGAAAGGGGACGGGAGGCCAGCTCAGCTCTCAATCAGCAGGAGCGGGAGGATCGACACCCAAAATCCGATCTCAGCCTCCGTACAAGGAATCACCAGGATGTTCACGGAATCACAGGAGTTTGGGGTTGGGAAGGACCTCAAAGACCATCTAATTCCAAACTTGGTGGGGGGACACACCCCACAACCGTGTTCTGAACTGTGGGGATGCCCCAAATTCTCCGAGTCACCTTCTGCCATGGTTTTATATTCTGTTAAGTTTTGTGCCTGCTTGGTTTTCTCCTCATTCTTATCTCACAGAAGGAAAATAAGGAAGTAATGGCTAATTCCAACCAAACCACTACACCTTCCTTTCCCAGCCTGAAGGGAAGAGCTGTCCCTGCAGGGGGAACATCTCCAGGGGACCATCAGGAAGGTGCTACAGCCCCAGCTCCTCCCGCACCGCTCCAGGGAGGTGACGCTGCACAAGGGCATCATCACCCTGAGCACAGGGGCTGAGAAACACATCCGGGCACATTTTGGGGTCTGACCCTCCACTGGGGCTGTGCTGTGCTCGCTCCCACCCCCATTCCCATGCAGGATCCCAGAAGGTGCCCGTGCCAGGGGCCTGTCCATGCAGTGCCAGGTGCGCAGCCGTGCGGGATCCGTGTCCCCTCCCGCCCCCGTGGAGGGGAATCCATGCTGCCACACCGCACAGATGATCCAGCTGCCAGCAACACGGCCCTGCAACCCTGCCACGAGGCACCCGCAGCTCCAGCAGGGCCACAGAGGCTGGGTTTTCATCCCCAAACCCCTCTGGGATGGCGCTGGATGATCTGGCGGCAGCACCAGGGAGATGCTGTGGCCGGAGCAGGCTCGACCTACTTCTTCATCATCATCATCTTCCTCCTCCTCGCTGCTTGCCCGGCACCAGGCCGGTGCTGTCACCAGGCGAAGGCTCCGCTGAGCTGGCGGCTCTACGGGCTAAGGAGGACGGGAGGGTGGCACGGCAGGGACACGGAATGGAAACCAAAATGCGACACCCAGGCACGAGGAGAAACACAAAATAAACAAACCAAAATAAAAGGGGGTAAAGGCGGCTGGGTCTCCGGCACACCCCAGGCTCCAGCACTGGAATTTCCTCCTGATTTTGGAAGCTGAAGAGCAGGAAGCTGTCTGGATCACAAGTAGCACCATCCAAGTTTTCAGCCCCCGCAAAAAAAAAAGGGATTTGGCGTCTCCGGAGGGTACGGAGGGACGTAGGAGATCTTTGCCCAGATGCTATTTTTGGGGAGAGCTAAAATAATTGCTGCTGTGCTACGGCAATCGGGATCTTCCCGGAGCTGAGGGAATGTGTCAGTCAGAGAGGGAAGAGGAGGAGGAGGAGGAGGAAGGAGGGGGAACTCTACGATGCTCCAGGAGCAGGAAGAGGTTTGTACCAGTGACTGCTACAAACCCAGGAGCTGATCAGGGGGTCACATCTGAGATAAACTGCTGGGCACGCTGCCAGAGAAGCAGTTTTTGGCCAAATTCTGCTGTTATCCATGATTTTAAAAATGAAGCCACATCTGGGAGGTGAAGGTGTGTAAAACTTGGCAAGAAGAGGGGGGAAAAAGCACCCTGAAAGTCACCATAATCAGATGAGAGACCAGCCTGGGGAACAGGGGTTCGAGTAAAAACAAATCAATAAAAAATACAATGATAAACATAATAGTAAATAACAATAATCATATCAATAATGATAATAAAAGAAACGGTGACAGACATTTGAAACCAAAACCAGAAAAGACAGCTGGGGGTGGAGGGGAGCAGGGAGAGGATGGAGGGGGTTTGGGGCAGGGGGAGGCTCTCCAGAATCCCTGCCCAGCCCTGGGGACTCACCAGCTTCACTCCCGACAGCACTTCCAGGAGGGAGATGAGGTTGTGGCCATCTCTCAGGTCTTCATAGAGGTCATTGATGTGCTTGCGCACCTGGGGAGGGGAAGAGCCACCAGAATTAACCCTGGGAAGAGCAGCCTCCCCTTCCCCAAACAGCCTGGCAGAAGCTGCTGCCAATTTCACCCCCAAAACCCGACCTTGCCACCACCACCTGCACCCCAGGGAGCCCCTCCTGAGGACGAGGTTTCACTTCTCCCACTCCTCACAGCATCCCCCAAAACACAGCTCCTGCCTGGCAGCAGAGCAGCTTTCCCCAGGCACCACAGGTAGCCTCTCTTCCCTGGACATCCTGATTTTGTCCTGGGGTTTTACCCACTTGGGAATCCCCAAATGTTTTCCCCCAACAGCCTCAAGATTTTTCTCTGTTTTCCCCTCCTCTGTAAGATTTAGGAAGCAGGAAAAAAGCTTGGCACGGAGCTTGGCAAAGCTGGCAGGAAAACACAGCTGGGACACTCAGTGTTCAAACCACTTTTTTCCTCAGTTTTTTTTTTATTTTCTGGCAAATGGAGAATTAATTAAAACCCACTCCAAGAAAGCAGGAGGCACCTCGTGGCACCGTGTTAATCCTGCTTGACAAACTTTGGATCTCCTCTCCACCCTGGAGCATCCTTCAAAGGACAAAAATGCCCCTTTTTTTCCTGGCAAGGAGAAGAGAGGGGTGAGTCAGGATCCTCTCCTTTCCCCCAGGATGCACAAACCTCGAGTTAAAGCAAGGACCAGGTGCCCAGAAGGCAAAGGTACTAAAAGGGCTGTGTGGTGATGCTACAGTGCCCTCCAAAGGCTCCAGCACATTTCCAGCACATCCTGCTCTGCTCTGACTCACGCAAACACTCAAAACAAACACTCCTAGGCATAAAACAAATTTTTAAAAACCCCTTAAAAAGGCATTTATCTGCCAGTCCTGAGCTGCAACACAGAGAGAGAGAGAGAGAGAGGGTCATTTCACCGGCTTTATAACAAACTCCGTGACTCTTACCTTCATCAAGTGTTTATTGACCCATTTAGTGAAGGTTTTCTTTTGGACTCTGTCCCGTTCATCTGTCAAAAGGAGACAAAGGCAGCTCTTGGTCAGTGGTTCTCATGCAGAAACTCAAACGACTTTGAAATGACGGGAAGAGACAGAGGGATCGCCGCCGGTGCCAGGACAGATCCCGCGCCGGCACAGGGAACAGAGGCAGCTTATTCAGGGAATGGTGCGGGATGGGGCCGTTCACGAGGCTCCAGCATCCCCCCACGGGGCAGGGAAATGGCAGTCAGAACAAAATCCACCGGGTTTGTGCTGCTGGGAATAATGATATTTAACGAAAGCAGCGCGGATGACCGGGATGGGTACGACCGGCAGCACCGAGTGAACGCCGGGAATTCACCCCCTCTGTGCCTCCCCACCTCCCCTGCAGGGAAAGGGGGATTTGCCCAATTTTAGGAGGGTGTCCCCCTCCCCTGCCCGCTCCCGGAAGGTTTTAGGGTGTTACATAAACCCCCAGATGTCCCATAACAGGCCCTGGCCGGGCGCTGCCAGCGTGTGCAATTAGCAGCTTATTCTGTCGCTGTATTTTTGGTTCATTGGATTGCCAGGATTTAATGTTTATTTCTGTCCCGCAGCTCAGCCCTGGCCGGAGCTCTGAACGCTGCTGGGACAGGGTGACAAGGTGGGTGCCATCTCCAGGGGGTCCCAGTCCCCAGGGGTGGAAGAAGGACAGGATGGGAGATTGGTGGTGAGGCCAAGCAGCGACGGGGGAGCTCTGGGCAAGATTTTTGCTCCATGAAACAAAATAATATCACAGAAAAAAAACCACAGGCAGACAGGTGAAAGGAGATGGTCCCACAGGGCACGGGGGGTGCCACTCAGCTCCCCAGGCAGTGAGGGGGGCTCAGGGCAGCCCTGAGTCCAGCGGGGTTTAACAACAACATCTTGGGGCACAGAGAGATCCTCAGCACCGACCCACGGCACGAGAGATCCTCAGCACCAACCCACGGCATGAGAGATCCTCAGCACCCACCCAAAGCATGCAACCCCGAGCACTCCACGGCCAGCCCAGAGGACCCCTGGGATATTTCGGGAAAGGATGAGCCCTGCTCACCCAAAACATTTCTCTGACATCAGGGTGCACCAGGAAGCAGCGCCCCTTGCTTTGGTTTTAAGTCAAAGATCAAGGAAAGGGAGAAAACCAGCATTTCTCAGGCTGAGCTCCCCAGGCCAGCCCCAGAGCCCCCTCCGCGGATGGGAGGTCAGTGGGGGTCCCCACACAGCCCCAGGGACCCTCGGTAAAAGCCCCTCGAGGTCTCCATCCACAGATCGGAAAGCAGCACCCAACACCCTTCCTCTTCCTCAGCCACCCCGCGCCTTCCCCCTCCGAAACACGTGGCACGGGGTGACACAGCGTCACCTCCTCCTGTCCCCGCTCCGTCCCTCGGCCACGGCACCGAACCAGGTGCCAAAAACCACATCCACCCTCACTTCCCACCCCGCCAGGCTCCAGCCTGGGCACGGCTTCCAGGATCCACGGAGCTGCGTGTTCCCCGTAGGAAGCTGTGTCACTCCCACGTGCGTTTAGGGGTTTTCCTTCACCAGACCCCTCCAGAGCCGCAGCGCCGGGTCCCTTCCCAACTCTGGGGTCCATTCGGGAGGGACAAACCCCGTGTCCCGGGTGTCCCGAGGGCTGGGCAGTGGGTACTAACCGATGCAGCACATCCGGCACACCAGGCAGGCGCTGAGCCGCCTCTTCTCCCCGGAGAGATGCCGCCTCTCCATCGCCCCAGCCCCGGGATGGCGACCGCTGGGTCCCGGCAAAGCGGCAGCACCCGGGGAAGGGTCTCCTGGGGAAGGGTCTCCTGGGGAAGCGGCGGCACCTGGGGGGGAGGGCACCTCCCGCTCGCCGACCTCGACCCCGGCGGGTGTGGACGGATGAGTTCTTGACCGCAGAGAACTCCTCCCACCGTGCCACTTCCTAAAAGCACGGGCAGCGGCCGTTCCTCCTCCGCGCCATCGCCGCCGACCTCTCCCAGGCGACGCCCGTTCCCGGCTCCTCCGGGTGCTCCCAGCTCTGCAAATTCCTCACGGGCCCAGCAAGCCGGCGGAGCAGCTTGGAAAGCTCCCAGCAGCGAAGGGCAGAGCCGCTGCTCCCTCCGACACGTGGGGGAAGAAGCGACGCCGAGCGCGGCTCCCGCAGCCCCAAAGCCCGGCGCGGTGGCGATGCGGGCACGGGCTCGCCCCGCAGAGCCGGGCACTGCCCGCTGGCCGCGGCTCCTGGCTTGTTTTTCCCTCGTCTTGTTTTCCAGTTAATTGCACCAGGGACGGCAGGGACAATGCCGGGCTGTTCTCCGCGCTCCCGCCTGCGCGCCCGCGGCTTCTGCCCAAATCATGTCCCGGGTCCGCGGCGCTGGAGCCGGGACGCGGCCCCGCTTGGCACGCGGGGAGATAACGGGGGCCGCCTTATCACCACCTCTCTTCCTCTTCTTCTAAATATAATCCCCCTGCAGCCCTTCTGCCGGCTGCTGGCCCGGCCTGGAGGGCGGCAGGAGCCGGGCTGCTGCCTCGGGAAGGTGGGAGCACGTCCCCGAGCATCGCACGGAGCACACGGGGACACGGGGATGTCACCGGCTCCCACACGGACAGTCTGCAGCCAGCCGCCTCCAGCGCTGCATCCCAGGGGTGCCCACAGGCCAGAGGCTCCTCGGCGAGCTCCCTCTTCCCATGTCCCGCAGAAATTGGGGGTTTCTCCTCCGTTTTTTTTTTTTTTTTTTGCCCTGGCTCCCCACCTTTGGGTGGTTCCCGGGCTCTGACCAGATTAAATCTCCCCAGCCCGGTCCCACGCTATCAGCTGAGCTAATAATAATGCTGGTTACTGCTTACTAACAATATTAAGGCATTGCAAGCTTATCTCTGCCGAGCTAATCTTTTCCAGAGTCACCCTGACAAATAACTTGCTGCAATCCGCCCCCTCCCCATGCTCGTCCTCTCCCTGGTCCAGCAGAGGTTTGCTGGCCCCAGCCACCAAAAACCACCCTGCCACCAGCCAGGGACAGTCAGCAGAGGCACAGCAGGCAGGTAGGGCAGGGCCAGAGGGAAGATTATGGGGAAAAGGGAAGGAAAATCTGTCCCACTCCAAAGCCAAGCCAGTGGGAAGGGGCTACAGAGCCTCAGGTCCCTCACGCACGGGGCGTGGAGCAAAGGCTGGTGGCAGCGACACAGGGAACATCAGCAGCAAACAGAGACCGTGAGCCTCTGCAGGACCACACGTGGTTTAATTCCCTCCCCACCTCCCCTCCCGGCATTGCTCATCAGAGCTCAGCTCACCGCATCCCCAAAAATGGGGATCCCAAAGGAACCGGGGCACTGTGGCACAAATCCCCACCAGAGGCTCGAGGGGCATCGGTGGCTGCACAAGGGGAAGGTGGGTTTGGGGTTTTCCTCTGCTGCTGAACCGACCGAGTGAGAGGGAACAGGGAAATCTACCCTGCCCCACAGCTCCAAAACCAGAGGCATCAGCTGAGCACGGAAAGAAAAACTCCCACTCCCCATCCCGCTGCACCTCAGCGTCCCCAGGCACTTTCCATCATCACGGGGATGGCTCCCACAGGCCCTGGGTGCCAGAGAACCCCCCAGCACCACCACAAGACCCTGCACAGACAATTCCCTGCCCGTTTGCCTGCGGCAGCCTCCGTCCTGGCAGCCTGCCTGTCCCCAGCAGCTCCCAACACGTCTGGCCGGGAGCTGCCGCTCCCCCCTGGATCTCTCCTCCATCATCGCCGGCCTCGCTCGCTGCCACACTCCATCCCTGTGTGCCTCCTCCTGCCTCAGGCTGCTGCCACAGCCCAGCCCCAGCCACAGGAACCAGCAGGATAAAAGGTGCCTGGCTGGGCACCATCCCTAATCCCAAGCCTGGCTTGGCACCCTCCATCCCACCGATCCTTGGTGCTCCCCAGGACGGCCTTTTGCCATCATTGGGAGGGAACCCAGGGGGTTTCACGTCACCCACCAGCTCCTGGAATGAAGCTGGGGAGTGGCTCCCAAACTTTCTGCTCCTGTTAAGCCCAAAGGAACACAGGAGACATCAGACAGGGCACTGCACTGGATGAGCTCGCAGAGATCTCGAGGATATCTCCAAGCCCACGCTCAGTGGGAAAGTGGGATTAGACACAATCCAACCTTGGGGTAAAGGAGGAGTTGGTTACTTAAAAATGCCAAAATTCCCAATTTTTAAGCATTGAAACCCAGCGCTTTCCCTTCAAGGCAAGCAAAGAACGAGAACGTGCAGGGGGCTTTTTAAACCTGGCACTTTTGAGAGGGGGGGATACGCAAAAAAAAATCTGGCTGGCTGAGGAACACAAGGTATTTAAAACACGCTGGCTGCCAACTTGAGAGCTGACATAATCCATCATGACAACAGAGCCAACAGGGCAGGATTTACGGAGCCTTTCACCCAGGGAGAGGAAACAGAGCCTGATTCAGCCTGGAAGAATGCACAAGAGATACCTGCGGTGGAAAAGTATCCAACACCCGGATATTTAATGAGGCAGACACCTGAGATGTGGTGATGCCAAGGAGAGCAGGGCAGATGCTCGGCAGAGCTGGGCGAGCGTCACAGAGCAAAAAACCTGCTGCAAAGTGATCCTGGTCTGCCAGGATTGTGCTTTACCTGCCCTTTCCTGGGAAAAAGTGAGGAAAGAAAGCAGATATTGAGTACACTCACTGCTTGCAACACTCACTCCAGGATTTTTTCCAAAAAGGGGTGGATTTGTGGGGGGGAAAACATCCCTACAAGTAGGATGAAGCAGCAGGTCAGCATGGGGAAGAGAGAGTCCAGTTAGGAAACATCCAAGAGGTCCCCAAACGGAGCCAAGAACATCACTGGACAACACTGCCCAGCCACGGAGACTAATTAAGTGGACAGGTCAGCAGGAGGAATTGCAGCAAGGCTGGGTTTAGTGGGTGACAGGGCGCATTCTGCGTGACACGTTTGTGCAATTCCCTCTCCATCTCCCTCTCCCAGCAGCTCCGAGGGAGAAAGGAAGAAGCTTATCCCAAAGCAGCATCCAGGGAAAAGCCTGCGCGCGCTGCCCGGCTGCGCAGTCCCGCCCCTTTGCATGGAAAAAAAAAAGGAAAGAAAAGAGGGAATCGGTCATGGACGCGGGGAAAGGGCCCCATGCGGAGGCACAGGCGAGAACAAGCACGGCTGGAAAGAAAGAGGGAGGAATCAAAACAAACAAATCCCAAGGGGGGAGAGGTCGGGGGACAGAGAAGGAGTTAGCGAGACTTCGTCTGGGGCCTGCAGCTATCCCACACCCCCGAAACGACTCCTTGCCCTCCTCGGGCGGTCATGTGCAAGCCCTATTTTGGGAAACTGAGGCAGGGTCAGCCCCAGCTGCTCGGCGAGGCCGTGCCAGGGCCGGGAGAAGCTCCCAGGGCCGCGTCTTGCCGGTGCCGGCGGGTGACGGAGACGGAGACCGGGGCACAAGCGGGAGGCAGAACCCCTCAGCCACAAAGCAGCCTCGCCCCCAGCCAGACCCCTCCTCATCCCAGTCCCTCCCAGCCCCACACAGGCCGGGAATGGGCGGCGAGGCCAAATTTAGGCACTCGAACCTCCCCCCCGCCTCCCCACACGGGTTCAGGGCCCTCAGGAGGTTCCCCACTGCCGTGTCCTCCTCCCTTCTCCCCACAGCCACGTCCGTCCTTGTCCGTGGCGCTGCCACGGCTCCTGGGGAGGCACAGCAATCCTGGGGAAGGGACAACAATCCTGGGAAGGGACAGCAGTCCTGGGGAGGCCCAAAAATCCTGGGAAGGGACAGCAACCCTGGGGAGGGACAGCAATCCTGGGGAGGGGACAACAATCCTGGGGAGGCCCAACAATCCTGGGGAGGGACAGCAAACCTGGGGAGGGGACAACAATCCTGGGGAGGCCCAACAATCCTGGGGAGGGACAGCAAACCTGGGGAGGGACAGCAAACCTGGGGAGGGACAGCAAACCTGGGGAAGGGACAACAATCCTGGGAAGGGACAGCAATCCTGGGGAGGGGACAGCAATCCTGGGGAGGGACAGAAATCCTGGGAAGGGACAGCAAACCTGGGGAGGGACAGCAAACCTGGGGAAGGGACAACAATCCTGGGAAGGGACAGCAATCCTGGGGAGGGGACAGCAATCCTGGGGAGGGACAGAAATCCTGGGAAGGGACAGCAAACCTGGGGAGGGACAGCAAACCTGGGGAAGGGACAACAATCCTGGGAAGGGACAGCAATCCTGGGGAGGGGACAGCAATCCTGGGGAGGGACAGAAATCCTGGGAAGGGACAGCAAACCTGGGGAGGGACAGCAAACCTGGGGAAGGGACAACAATCCTGGGAAGGGACAGCAATCCTGGGAAGGGACAGCAATCCTGGGGAGGGGACAGCAATCCTGGGGAGGGACAGAAATCCTGGGAAGGGACAGCAAACCTGGGGAAGGGACAACAATCCTGGGAAGGGACAGCAATCCTGGGAAGGGACGACAACCCTGGGGAAGGGACAACAATCCGTGCCCCTCATCACGCCGGCCATCTTAGCTTAGCCGTGCCCCCCCCGGGAACATCCCCTACCTTCCCTGCTCCGGCTCCTCCAGTACAGGACGCCGGCGATGCCCAGGACGTGGCTCAGGACAAAGGCAGCGGGTGGCAGATAGGAGCTCTCCGAAAGAGGCATCGCTTCCTATTCCCGGCCCGTTATCCCAAGCCTGGCTCCGACTTTCTTTCTCCTGCCGGAGCCCGGCATCGCCGGGAGGGTGAGGGGATGGGGGGTTGAGTCGCTGCCTGGAGAAACTCCCAAAACTTCCTGCCTGCGCCTCTGCCGGCAGCTGGCTGTGTCCTGCGGCGTCCCCGGAGCTGGCAGGGCTTTGGGGACAGCCAGCGCCGCTGGGACGGGGAGATTTGGGAGCTCCAAGAGGGGGCGGGTAAGAGGGAGAAAAGCGAGCGTCAGGCCGCCTCGAACATCTTTCCTCGGGAGTTCTCGCGGCCAAACTTCGTCCGTCCCCCCCCTTTCCCTCCTCCTCCTCCCCTTCCCCGCTCGGTGGGGAGAGACGTCATCTCCTCCATATCCATTCCCAGCCCCGCTGGAAGGGAGCCGCAGCCCGAGGGATATCGGCGGCGGCAGCTGCCCTGGAGGCATCGCCGCAACCTCCCCGTCCTCACGGGGTGAGGGGGGGCTCGGGACAGGCACAAAACCTCGGCAAAACCTCCCCCTCCGCACCCCCCCGGATGGGTGACAGTCAGCAGCGTCCCCTGCCAGCAGACAGCCAGAGATGCCAAGCGCAGCCGGGAGCGGCTGGGACATGGAGACAGCACTTCCAGGGGCTCCCGGGGTACTTGGGCTGGAGCCAGCAGTGCCTGCTCGCAGGAAAACTCTGCCCAGCAGCGGGGCGAAAGCGATGCTGACGAAATTTGGGCTTCTGGGAGTTGAGGATCACCAGCACATCCCCATCACCCTCCCTGGATGCTCTGAATAATGTAAGAACACCCTCCCTCAAAACGAGGAAACACCCCAAAAAGATGCTCTAACACCGGAGGTTTGTGCACTTCCCCACGCTCCCCGTGGCTGGCTGGGTGTCCTGCTTGCCCCCAGCACCACAGACTTGGCAGCCCAGCCTCATTTACCCATGGTTTGCACCGTGTCGGGCGTTACTCAGAGTTTCGGTTCTTTTCGGAAACGCTTCCGCCGCCGGCGGTACCAGGAACGGAGCAGGGAAACCGAGAGCAGCCGCTGCCCCCCCGGCCCCTCTGCCGTTGTAACCACAAGCAAACGGCGTGGGGAGGCTCCCAAAAAGCCTGGCTTGAGCTCAGAGCCCACCACATCCCCGAAATTGGCTCTCGGATAGAGGTTGGATGGAATTAAAGGCTCATTTTTCGCCGTTACCTTCCCCCAAGGGCTCAGACAAGAGAGGGTTGTTCTGCTGGCACTCGGGGGAGTTGTTCCAATGAGGGTGGCACAGAGCAGACCTGCAGAGCATCAGCCTGGCTCAGGATTTACTGGTGGGACAGCCAGAAATCCCAGCTCAGGATCTGCTGAGCCGGAGATGCAGCTCATGCAAGGCCGGATGCCATCCCACAGCTCCCGCTCCACGTTTGGGAAACCCCATGAGGTCCAGGGTTTCATGCAGGTGCAAACAGAGGCTTATATTGTATTTATAACCCTGAGCAGTTCCCCAAACCCAGCAGCCACCAGCTGGTCAGGCACACAAAGAAAACCATACCAAGCAAAACCTGATACACCAAACATTGCCTGAAACATTTCAAAACCTGGCACAATTTGACCAGAGAAGCTGTGGCTGCCCCTGGATGCCTGGAAGTGTCCAAGGCCAGGTTGGACAGGGCTTGGAGCAGCCTGGGATCGTGGAAGGTGTCCTTGTCCATTACAGGGGTGAGGAATGTGATGATCTTTAAGGTCCCTTCCAACCCAACCATTCCACGATCCTACAACTGCATCTCTCCCTGGGCTTCCTGCAACCCCCACATCTTTCGGGACAGGGAGACGGGTGATAAAAAATACAGAATTACCCCGGGGCTCGGCGCTGTTGCAATATATTTTCCAGAGCTCCATCCCTGCCCGGATGATGAAAAATATCCCGGCATAGTTTTCCTCCAAAGCCGTCTGCTTTCTGTTAAGGCTGCAGGAGGAATGACCCACCACGAGGCAGGCACGAGGCCACCATAAATGGGCCCGTGGTCCACTCTGAGCAGGGTAAAAAGCCTCCTGCAAGGCAGAGATGGAGCTGGGATGTGCCAGTGGAAAAGGGTCTGGGAAGCAGGAGTTGTTTTCCCACATCCCCGAGCCCCAGCTGCAATATCAGGGCTCAGCTGCTCCTGTGCTTCCCGGGTGTTTCCTGCACGGAGGGGCTGAAAAAAAGCACTGAGCTCCAGCTGGACAAGGCTTTGGGTGAAATAAATTCTTGAAAATATATATAATCGTGTGCAAACGTATGTTTTTATTTATATTTATAGGTATAGTTTATTGGAACTGTAGAATGCCCGGACTTGGAAGGGACCCACAAGGATCACTGAGCCCAAGTCCTGAATATATTTATATAAATGCATATTTATAGATCTCAGTACATCCCTCTGCTGCATCAGGACACCCCGGGGACTCCTGTGACCCCCAATTCACCCAGCTCAGTTTAACACCATCACCCCACTTTCCTTTTCCCGCTGCAGGAAGCTGATAAGGCAGGAAGGAGGTGGCTGATCCGGGGGGTGTCAGGAGCCAACGGCAACTTTTGGGGTGACTCTGCCGGGCTCTGGGGACCACCCAGCCCCGGATGCAGCCACCAACCCCCACACCCCGCCCCTCCCTGCCATGGAAACCACCCCGAGCACCCAAAACACAAACAGCTCATTTTTAGTTCCTTGCAAGGCGGTTTGGCCCAGAAAGGAAAGGGGTGGGGAGAGGCCACATCTCCCGCCCGCACAGGAATTTGGGGAGCGGAGAGGCCCTGCCCTCCCACAGAGGGGTCCCCACCTTGCAGGGCACCCCCCTTTCATTTCACAGGGGTGCCCTGGGCACTTTGCATCACCCAGAACGGTGGCACCCCAGCGCTGCCCCCCACCTGGTTTTAGGGCACCCCATGGGGCAGCTGTGGGGATGCAGATCCCGGACCCCCCTCGCTCCAGCCACGCTCCTGCCCGCAGCTGAGTCATGCCAAGCTTTGGGTGTCCTGGGCTGTTCCTGCCCCCTCCCTGTGCCTCCCCAGTGAGTAATGCTCAGGCGACAGAGATCAGCTCCCGGCTCAGCTCCCGGCTCCGGCATCTCCTTATATGACCGGAGAAGCTGCCGGGCAGTGTCACACGGGAGCCGGGCACAGCCCCCGTGTCCCTGGCGCCACTCAGGGCACGGAGGCAGCCTGGCATCGCTGTGGGTGAAGCCACCGCAGCGCCCCTTCATCCCCTGGGTGCTGCGGCCTGGCAGAAGGGCAGCGAAAGCTCCGGGCGGCGTGTGCCAACCCCGGGAGGTGGCAGCCAGGTGGCACTGTGGAAACGCCGGAGCGGGCATCGCTGGGGACAGAGCCAGAGCTGGCAGCCGGCAGCGCTGAGCCGGCCTGAAGCATCGCTCCGGCGCTCTGCTGTGCCCGGCTGGGTGGGGGTGTTGCCAGTGCACCCCCCAAGCTAAGCCCGACAAAGTCCCCTCCGCTGCCCGCAGCAGGAAAAACTGGACGTGGGAGCAGCTGGGAGTGCCCTGGAGGGATTCTGTGCCCCGAAAGGGTGGTCAGGGTCACCCCACCCTGCCCACGAGGCACCCCAGTTCCCAGAGCAGTCACGGAGCCTGTCCAGCAGCAGTGCTGAGCACGCACAAACTCGTGACGGCAGGACAGGAGCCAGGTTTCCTGCCGTGCTTCCTCAGCGAAGCTTTTCCCCTTTCTGCCGTTTTCTCCTCCTTTTTGGGCGGCTTTAAGGGTAAATCTCAGTCCTTTATGGTAGCGGCTGAGAATCGACCGGGAGGGGGAAGGAGAGCCCAGGTTTTGCATCGGGGGGTACCCAGGTAAATCAAAGCGTCACCCAGGGGCAGGTCCCGCTCTGGAGTGGGTGGAGGAGCCTGTCTGGGCTTCCGTGGGGGCTGCATGGGGTCCCAGGGCTGGAACAAACACAGTTCCTAACCCTGAACCAGGGCACGGAGCACAGAGATCTCAGCTGAGATCCTTCCCCCCTTTTGGATCACAGCTCTTTTTCCCCCCCCCCACCCCGGGTCACAGCATCACACCCTGCCGGGCAAAACCGCACCAAAGGCAGCTGCGGACAGACAGACAGACAGACAGACAGCTCAGCACGACCCACCCCTGGCAGCCGAGCGCTCCCGCACGTGCCAGGGCACCCCTTTCTGCCGGCAAGCACGGGCAGGGCCCCGCCGGGGCGCGGAGCCTCGCTCCACCCGGCGCCAGCAGCCTTGGGAAAGGAAAGCCAGAACAAAGATGACGTTTTCTTCTGATGCGGGCTATTAAAAAAAAAAAAAAAAAAAAAAAAAAATCAAGGTGGAACGAGGCAGGTCACGGCTCCCGACGCTGCCCAGCTCCTCAGTTCCAGCTCCCAAACCCTCTCCCGGTGAATCACCCGCCCGCCCGAGCGTGTGCGGGCACAGCCGGTAAGCGAACCCTCGGCAGCCGGCTCCTGGCACAGCGGGCACATTCCCCGCGTTCAACGTTTCCTTCTGGCTTTCGTCATCCCCCAGCGGCCACATTCCCGCTGGGAGGGACGGGGAGAAACCCGCGGGGTCCCGTGCGGGGCTCCTGGGCATCACCACCCTCCCTCCACTACTGCAAAAATGAAGATTATGGAAACTCCCAGACAGCAGCGCTCTTGTGGCCCTGGAAAACCAAGATCCCAAGCACAGAGGTTTGTGCAAATGGGGATTTTGGCTCTGAGTTACCCCTCCACTGCTCCCCATTTGGACAGGGAATAGTGGGAGCTGGAGCTGGGCTTCATCCGGATTAATCGGAGCAGCTCCATCCCACCCAGGGCTGGGGGGCTGCTCTGCACCAGCTCCCCCTGATCCACACCGTGAGGGCAGCACAAACCAATATTTGCATGCGAATCTCTCACAGAGGAGATTCCAAAGGTCACCTGGACTCGGCAAAACGAGGGGAGAAGGAAGGGGCTGGGAGGGAACCTCGGAAACCCCCCTCTGGCACTAAAATCGGAACTGAGCAAAAGGAAGCTCTGGTGATAAGAATGGAGATGTTCCCTTTTCTAGCAGACGTCTGGGCACCAAAATTAGAAAAATATCTTTAAAAAAAGACAAGACTTCCCTTCCCACAGCAGGGCTGACAGTGCTGCACTGGGGGGGGACGTGGGAAAGGACCCCGGGACCACCTTGCTGCGGGACACGGAGGTGGAGGGCAGGGATAAGAAGGTTCAAGGCAAGGCTGGAAGCAAACATCATTCCTGTGGCTTTCATCCTGCAAATGCAAACAGCTGAGCTGCACGGCCACCTGCTCATGACTTAATCATTCCCCAACAGCACGAACTCCCGGGCTGGAGGGCAAATCCCTCAGCACTGCAGCAGTTACGGGGTCTGCGGGAATGTGACATCCCAACGGGGCCCGTCCAGAGGGACCGACCCCAGCGAGATGGACAGAGCCAACAGGAGAACCCAGGGCCTGGAGAATCTCAAAAATAACTCGGAAAGAGACCGTTCCCTTCGCAGCAGGATCAGGGAGAGGCTCCCACATCTCCTGCAGGAAGAGCAGCCGGCATTCCCAGGGCGCCAGCTGCCTTTCCTAGGTGGGGCTCACTTTTTGGTGTCCCAGAACCAGCACCTTTCCCAGGGGCATCCAGAGCCACCAGCACTTCCAGCCCTGCCTCCCTCAGCACAGGCAGGGTGCCCACCCCTCCGTGCCCCCTCCAGAGCGACCCCAGCTCCATCTCCATCCCCATCTCCCTGACACGGATCCCAGCAGATCCTTGCCCACGAGCCACGTGCACGCAGTGCCAGCCTGGACACATCCCATTCCAACTCTCTCCCGGCCTTTGGAACTCTCCCTCCGGGCCGGGAGCGTCACGCTGGAGCTGGGGGTGATCTCACCGCTGCTTTCCCAGCATGACAAACCTCCCTCCATCCACCCTCCCCAAGGCTGCCGGGATTCTGCTGACGCAGCAGCTCGGGCATTATTTCATCGCTTCCCACTTCTCGGAAGCCTCCCGTGGTTTGTCACCCCTCCGAGGACGCTGGCAGCTCATTGAGTGATGCCATGAAATCCACGGCCACGTAAGCCCGGCTCCCGGAAAGCACCGAACCCCGCTGAGCTGGCCCGGACTCGGTGGCATCGAACTGCCAGGAGAGGGCAGGGAACGGGGAGAGGGCACTGGGGGCACGGAAAAAAGCCGCACGGAGAGCTTGGAGCCATCATCCATGGAGATGCCGGGTGAGAGGGAAGAGGTGAAGCCGGTGCCGAGGAGGATGGGGATGAGCGGGGAAAGGAACAGCAAAGGTCTCCCGGCAGAAAACCCAAAACCCCGCGAGCTCTTCGGGAGGCAGCAGCGTCAGCCCTGAGCCTTTTTTTTTTTTGGGGGCAGAGGAAGGTTTGCTCGCACGCCCACGTGCAAGAGGACACACACGTCTGCACGCCTTCCCAGGGGCCTGTGCTGACACGAGAGGTGGCTTCTTTCCCAGGCCGGGGGAGGAGGAGGAAGGCGATGCCATCTCCGGGTCCCTCCCTGCCCCTCCGGCCACGGGGACAACGCCGCACACCTCCACAGAGCCGCCGTCTCCGCGGCTGGGTAAACACCCGCTCCGCGATTCCCAGCACACCCCGACAGCCCAGGGAGAAAGCCGTGAAAACACAGAACACCAGAAAAAAAAGAAGATTTGATGGAAACCCCGGCAGAGGGGACGGGCACAGCCCCGTACAGGAGAGCAGCCCAAATCCCAAATCCTGCACCCGCTCCCACCGCCTGCGCAGGAGCTGAGCACCAGGAATGCCCTAAACGCTGGGAAAATCCCCCAAATTAAATCCCAGGCTCCGGCCCCTCTTGGAGGAGCCAGACCCCGCTGTGATGTGGCCACTTGGGGTGCGGAGCTGCTCCCCCAGCACCGCCAAACCCCAGGGAGAGCCGCGGGGAGCCGGATCGGAGCCACGGCGCTGGGATCATCCCCGGCAGCTCAAGTCCAAGCTTTGCACTTCCCACAGCAGCGGCTTAGGGAGCAGGAAAGCCGGGGGGGGGGCGGAGGGATGGCCGGCATCAAAAACTCCTTTTCTAGCAGCTAACAAAAGAGCCGGTGTCTCCGCAGAGAGCCTTGTTATTCCAACGCCAACCAGAGGCTGCTTGGCAGCGGGGGAAACAGGGAAATGTTGGCCTAGTGGGAACTGGCTGCGCTTTGTTTGGGGGTGCTGTGTTTGCACAGCCCCCGCACAACGGGGCTGTAGGGGCCAGCGGGGGTCAGGGCTGGGCTTTCCCCTGGGTATGGCCTCTGGTGGCTTCGTCCTGCTCCCCACAAATAAAGCACAGAGGTGACTGCCCAAGGTGCCGTTGGGAAGCTGTGCCCCCCCTTTTTTCTGCCTTCAGCTCCCCAGGTGTGCCCCGAAAAGCAGCTCAGGGTCTCACCACGCTGCGAACGCGAGGACGGCGGCGGAGCCGGAGATGGGCAAAGCCTCCTCTGAGAAATGGAGGTCAAAGAGAAGGAAGCAGCCGATTTCCCTCCTCTTCCTCTGCAGATGGAGGGCAGGCAGCAACCTTGAGCCCTGATCTCATTAGATGTCCCAAACTAAGCAGTGTGAAACCTGATTAGCGCCGGGCGGGAGGCGGGCAAAAGGAGCGGCAGCTTGCTCTGCCAGCCAGCCCCAGCACCCTGCCTCTGTAGAGGGGGGTCTGGGGAGCAGGGCACCCACAGCTGCCTCTCCACAGCACCCAGGACCTGGCCCTGGTCCTTCCAGGCTCGATCACACCCCAGGTTATGGCTGTGCCATGCCCTGAAGTGATGCTTCATCTCCGCAGCTCCCAGCCGGCCTCGGCGTGCAGCAGCACAGAGAAATGTAGGATTAAAAAAAAGGGGGAGGCAGGAGCCCAAAACCTCTGTTCCCTAGAGACCTGCTCTCCTGCAGAGAAACTTAATCCCTGTTAAAAAGCAAATGAAATAACCCAGTTGCTAACACTGCTCTGGCCGCTCCGTTCAAGCCCCAGGCCTGCCGGACCCCTCCAGCCTGGCCCAAGCCCAGCAGATTCCCTCAGCAGGGCTGAGCCGGACCTTTCCGAGGCTAAAACCATCCCTAGCACCACAGAGCTGTGGTGGGAAAGCTGTAAATCGGCAGAGATCCTCAGTCAGGGCCCATGAGTGCCCTGGCAGTGCTGCCCAGGGGACACCTCACGGGGTGGCCGTGCTGGAAAAATGCCCCCCACTCTTTCCCAGGGGACAGCAGCCCCATCCTCCTCACACCCAGGGACACAGGGCTGGCAGAGCCACGCGCTGGAGGAGCCAAAACTCACCAGGGCCTCCACCCACGGCAGCCAGGGAAGATGTTGGCCCTGGATCTCTTATCACACCCGGCCACCTTGGGCGGCCTCAGCAGCACAGGACAGGACGAAAGCAAACAGTGACAGGGGGATGAGCTATGGCACCACCCCACAACTGTGGCACACAGCAGGGCAGGATGCTGCTCCTGCCTCCTGCTCCAACCCCACACATCCCTCAGCCAGCAGGGCCAGCACGTTACACCTAAACCCCTCTTTTTTTCAACAGCAGAAACTCAGCAGAGCCACGAAATTCCTCACTGCTGGTGCACGGTGGTGAGGGGACAGGAACAAGCGTGGACCCACTCCTTGGTCACGGGGTGGGGGAAAATCTGAGCCCGCTTCCCCTGGGGAAGGCACGTGGCAGCTCCAAGGTCAGATGGAGCCAGATTAGCTGGCAGTGCACGGACAGGGCCGAGGAGATGCCGGGTTTGAGCCGGCTGCCAAGTAAACAACAAAACTCCTCAGAAAGAGAAACCGGCCGTCCTCGTGCTGCTGGTAAAATTAACCCAGCAATAAATTTGTAATCAAATGGGTTTCCTCAGCCAAGCCCGAAGGATCTGCTCATCTCGGGGCCGTGACCGACGCCGCCCCGCGAAACTCAAGATGGAAACTGTGTGGAAAGTCCGGGTGACCCCACACCCAGTGGGGCAGGGTCCCTCCTGGAGCAGCATCCTTTGTCCCCAGCATGGAGACAGGGATCTGGCAGGGCCCCCCAGCCCCATCCCAGCTGGGCGGGCTGGGGGCACTGGGACGCTCTCCAAGCCCCTTGGAGGGCTGACAGGGATGGATGCTGGCACCGAGCCGGGGGTCAGGGGCCTGGACTCACACACACACACGAGCATTTACATATGAAACACTCCCAGCTCCAATATCCGCTGCTGCCTCCACCTCCCCGGGGAGATGAATAGAGATGAGGGGGGGAGAAGGGAAAAGAAACCTCGCCAGCAATAAAACCTTGTTTTCCTCCAGCTCTGGCCAGCCCCGCGGCTCAAGGGCAGGCTGGGCTGGCTGTTTGCAGTGCTGGGAGCACACTTAGATCCATGGCCATGCCAAACAGTGACAGCAGGATGCATGGCACAGCATCTCCACGCCACAGAGCCAACAATTCCCTGAGGGCACCCCTTCCGTGCTTGGATGCACAGGGAAGCCCCCCCAGCAGTGTGGAAGAACTCAAACTGTGCTGCTCAAACTCAAGTTTGGCCTCCACCAAGCACAGAAACCCACACTGGATTGGTTGGAAGGGACCTTTAAGGCCATTTCATCCCCATGGGCAAAACACCTTCCACCAGACCAGGTTACTCCAAGCCTTGTCCAACCCGGCCCTGGACACTTCCAGCCTCCAGCCCTTCCCTGCCCACGCCACCACCTCGTCCCTGCTCTGCTTCCTGAATTAAAACCACAAAGGGCTGCGGTAAACACAGCTGGTGATAAAGGTCGGCATCACTGGGTCTAGAGGCAGCAAAACAGACCAAAACCCACAGACTGGGGCTCCTTGGGGACGTGCCACCCGCGTTGCCATGTCCTTGTTCCGGGCTCGCGGGAGCGGAAAGCGCCACGAGCTGTGGGATGTGGGAGCCAGAGCAGGAGCCAACGCTCCCAGCAGAGCTCTGGGCAGCACCTGGAGAGGGGAAGGCTGCCAGCTCAGCTCCTGCAAGCAGTCACCTTGTAAACACGATTAATAATGGCATCTGAGCTCCCCGCGCCTCGCAGAACTCGCCGAGCTGCAGCTGGAGACGGGGCCAGGAAGCTCCACGTGAGAGCTTCAGGAGCAGCCCCAAAACGCAGAGTTGGGGTCAATGGCAGCCAAACCCAGCTCCCAAAACGCAGAGTTGGGGTCAATGGCAGCCAAACCCAGCTCCCAAAACGCAGAGTTGGGGTCAATGGCAGCCAAACCCAGCTCCCAAACACAGCATCCAAACACAGCACCCAAACCCAGCACCCAAATCCAGCACCCAAACACAGTGCCCAACCCTGCTCCAGCTGCCAGGGGCTGCCCATGGAGGGCACAGAGCCGGCCACCGCCCCCGGCACACCCAGCCGGCACATGGCGACTCGGGGCTTCTTTCACATTGATTCCCAGTGCCAGCTGCAGCGAGGCTCAGGAAAAATTTATGATGGACACCGCGGCAGCATAAGAAAGTGAATTATATTCCTCCCAGACTCGATAAGTCAGGGCAGCTGTCAGCCACAGAGCTGTGGGATTAACCCTTCGCGGCGGCGGTGGCGGCGGCGGCACGGGAGGGTGGGGAGGCTGCCAGCCTGCTGGTGACAACTCCCTTGGCTCCCTGCTAAATTAAACATGGAATTGATTCACCTTTGTTATACAATGGGATCAGCTGGTAAAGCCCAGCCGAGGCCTTGCTGTGAAAAGGGGCGAGTCAATGACAGCATTGTTGGATGACAGGCGATGGCATTCCAGGTGCCTCCTGTTCCCTTCTCCTCTCCTTCTAGCAGGACAACCCCTGCAGCAGGATGAGGCCGGCTGAGAATTCCAGGGGAAAAAACTTCCTCTGACAGCAGGGAAGATAAAAAAACAGAGAAAGAAAGGGGGAGAGAAAGCATTCCTGGAGCAGCAGGTAAGCCGAGCTGCTCTCCCGCAGGCCGGGCTCGCTGCCTGGGACAGTGGGACAACGGGTGCCTGCCTCCAGCCACCTGCCAGGGGCCAGCCCGGCACGATCGGGTGTCCCAGCTGCTCTCCAGGGACAGCCCTCGAGGCAGGAGAGGGCACAGCACTGGGAAAGAGCTTTAGAAAGAAAGGAAATGGGAAAACAGCAATCTGCACCCGCGGCCGTGCGGCGAAAACACCCTGAGCGGGGCAGGGTGAGCCCCCATGCCATGGCAACAACAGCCTTCTCTCCCTCAGAGCAGGAATTGCAGCTCAATTCCTTTCCCAGTTGTTATTGAAGCAGCTTCCCCGGGCTCCCTGCGCTGCTCCCAGCTCCAAATCCAAGGAGAGGACAAAAGAGGGAAGTGAAGCGGAGCCGTGGAAGTACCACCCCTCCCTGGGCTGCGCTCGATCCGCCTCGATCGGCGATCGATGGCAGATGGTGGGACCCAGCTGGAGCCGGAGCAGCTCAGCCTCTCCCCTCAGCGCTGGGTCACAAATACCTCTCAGCGAGCCGAGCCCATCCAGGAACTTCTTGTACTTCTCCAGGTTCATTTTCCAGCCGGACCCAGCAGCAGCTCCTCAGCTGGGCGGCATCGGGGCACCCACAAGCTCCGGCCACTGTCCCCGGCTCAGCATTCCCACTGGACTTCTCTGAGTCGCCCTTTGACCACTGGCAGCGTTTCCTTATTTGATGAAGCACATGAAAGCCTCCCAGGGCTGAGGCCACCCCCCTTTTTGCAAATGAGCCCAGCAACTGCCCCGCACCACCAGGGCCCCCCCTCCGGCATCCCTCATCCCACCCCTCCACGCCGGAGGTTTCAGGGATTGGATGTCCTGGGGATATTTCCAGCAAGGAGCATGGTCAAGGGAATTGGGAGGGGAAGGAAAAAAAAATCCAAATGGGATTTAAGGCTGGCAGGCAGGAGACGAGGAAAACGCAGGCAGTGGGCAGATGGGTCCCAATCCTTGTGGGAAAAGCCACCCTGGCCAAGAATCTGGGAGAAGCCACCAGAAAAGTGCCATGAAATGCTGGAAAAATGGGCCAGGTGAGACCCGGGAGCAGATGGGGAGCAGATCCCTCCTGTCTCTGCCCCCCAACACTCGCCACATGTTCACCTCGCCCCGGCTGCGAGGCGCTCACAAAGCTGAAAAGGAGATTTACTGGTTTTAAAGGAATTTTTGGCAGCAGGAACCAGCCCAGAGTGATCCAAGGGGATCTGAGCGCCTGACCCGCTCACTGCTGCCCTTCAGCAGGGCTGGTGTCCACTGGGCACGGAGCAGGACTTCTGTTCAATCAAATAATAAAACTGATAATGATAATGATAACAATAATATCATCAGCAGCAGTGTTGAAATGTGCTGTCACGGAGGTAGATCCTGCTCTCACCATTCCCCCTCCGGAAAGATCCCAGCAGATTGAGCAAGACCCACCACAAGGTGCAGGATCATCCTGCCTGGGCTCCCACATGGCATCTGAGCTTTGCCAGAGGAAGAGGAGAGAAACAGAGCCAGGATGTGCTGCAGGAGCTAAATCTCCCCCCAAAAACCAGGGGGGAAGCTCCCTGGAAGTCAGGGGAGCGAGGAGATTCCCCTCATCTGTGAATCCCTGGCTCCTTCACCACATGTTGAGGTGCCTTCCCCAGAGCAAGCCCCATGCCACGGCGACATTATCCATAAAAATATTCCTAAAACCAGAACACTCATGGAAGCAGCTCCTCCGCAGCTCCAGGACAGACGGACGCTTCTCCAGGGACAGACACACACCGAGGGTATCACCTTGCATGGTGAGCAGAACAAGCCCAGCAGGCCCAGTTGCTGCTCGTGCCCCCGACAGCTGGGAACCAGGGAGCCAAAATTCCCTGTGGGAGCTCCAGGTTGGGAAGGGGGGAAGGTGGTGAGGTGCCTCCTCCACACTCGGAGCACCCCAGGACTCTCTGCACCCTTCCGAGCTCCGGTGGGATGGAGGTGACATCCCTTCGTCCCAGCAAGGAGCTGATCCAGGAGCTGATCCGACCACCAGGGAGTGGGCACAGGAAGAGCCTGGATGCAGGGCTGGAGCTGGAGGTGCCCACTGCATCCCTGGCATCGTGGGGGCCATTCCCAGCCATCCCCCCGCGCCCGCCGGCAGCGCCGGCAGCAGAATGAAGTTGTTTCGAGAAGCCAAGTTGTCACCACTAAAAATAGCACAATGGAATTTTCCTCTAAAGGAAGACAAAAAAGAGAAAAGGGGGGGGGGGAACAAAAAAAAATCCTGATTCTTCCTGACAAAGGGGCTGTGAGAAGGAAGGGTGGGGACAGCCCCACGGAGGGGGCACGAGGGGACATCGGGTCCTTCCCTTCCAACAGCCCCCAACAGGCACGGAGAGCTGAGCCCATCGTGGGGGGACAGCGAGATCCCACCTTATTTATCTCCATCCTCCCCTTCCCAGCAAAGGGGAGAGACCAGATCCCATCGGGATGGCCGCTGGAGCAGGGAGCTGCTCCAAAATTACAGCAGCAGGAGGGAGATGCGAGAGAAGACAGCCCAGCACCCACCGGGCACCCCCCAAACCCTGCCTTGGTGGGGAGAAGGGCACTTCCCTCCTCCCGTCCCGAGGGGGTTAATGGGAAGCGGCTCTGACGCCACCAGATCCCATCCCCAAGCATCCCAGCTCCCTCTCCCCTCTGCCGGGAGCGCCAGGAATTCCTGGAGGAGGGAAGGATCGCTCCAGCTGGCTCGATCCTATTGAGAATGGGGCGGGGGGAGTGGGGGGACAGTCCGGCGAGCCCCCAGCTCCCGCGGCATCCAGGAATCCCAGATCTCCCAGCACAGCAACTGCCCTCGCAGCAGGAACGAGAAGCATCCCAAACAGCCGGCCGGGATGAAATATCTCCAGGGGCAGCAGGCGCCCGCACCCAAACCTCCCGTGCTGTCCCCACCGCCGTCACCCCGGAGTTTGGGGGATGTTGGGACACCCCAGCAGCCCCAGGAGTGGGGACGGGGCTGTTCCAGCCACGCCGAGGATGCTGCCGGAGCCAGGGAATGGGGGTGTGATCCCAGGGCACGCCTGGGGTGCGGGGTGGATTTATTTAGGGACAGCCTTAAAGGCTGCAGCATCACCGCCCTGGCGAGCCCCCAGCGGGGTCACAGGGGCGGCCAGGGTCACAGCAGCTGTCCCCAACACCACCGAAGGTGCCTGCAGCAGAGGGGTGCTGCGGGGGCACTAATTAATTAACGCTCATTAGCTGATGGGGCAGCACGGAACCACCGGGCTGGGAAGGAGTCCCTGCCCCGCTGCGCAGGGAGAGGAGTCGCTCCCACAGGATAGTTTTGAGTTTTACCAGGAGCAAAAGTGCCCCAAGGTCACCCGGAATCTCTCAGCCAAGGGAGCCCTTGTATACGGTTTCCTGCAGGGAAAAATAAGCTGCTGGCAAAAGCGTTTTCTGTAAGGCCACGACGGACCCGAGTAACGATTAATAAAAACCAAGAGGAGTCCCAGCCTGATGGGACACGACCAGAAATCAGCAAAAAAATCCCACCGGGATCAAGGCAGGGGTGGGGTGGATGGCTGGGGGCAGCAAGGGCAGAGCAAGGGATTTGGAGAAGGAGCTGGTTTCAATCCCAGCCACGCCAGGATTGCACCCCCGACCTGGGCAGAGCTGGAGGAAGGGGAAAAGGCTCCCAGCAGAGCTCAAGGTGGGCAAAAACAGAAGCTGGGAGAGAGCACAGCCCACGCAGGTGGCGCAGAGGTGCGAAACACAGCACTCATCACCCGTGGGAGGCTGCAAGAGCTTCCCCAGCATCATTAAAAAAAGGCTCATCCGAGCAGGGGAGGGCAGGCGGGGCAGGCGGCTGCCGGCACGCTCGGGCTCACCGGAGGGAAACAGGGCTCAGCAGGAAATGAAAAATGGAAATGCAGGCATGTCACGCACAGGAAAACAACAAAATAAACACGATTGTGGCCTCGCAGCGCCCGGAGCTCGCTGGCTCAGAGCGCCGATAAACAGGGGGTGACAAAGGGACACGGCTGCAGGGACCAGGCACAGCACAAGCCCTGCACACAGACCTGTCCCAGCTCTGCCAGGCTGTGCTCTGGCAGGGCACAGGGAGCTGCAGCCTCGTCCTGCCGGGATCAGCATCCTGCTGCTCACCCGGAATCTCCCAAAACCATCTCGCCCAGCAGCCCCCCCCACTTCCCCCCCTCCCTCTTCTAGGAATCTCTGGGCTTATCTGACCCAGAAGCAGGGCAAACATCTCAGATCACATCCCCAGCACTCGTTTTACCGTGGCCACGGCCAAACGCACACCAAATCTGATCACTCAGCCTCCCGCCCCACCACACATCCCTGCGGGAAGCTGGCGCTGCTGGATCCCCCTCCCCGGCCCCCCCAGCCGGGTGAGATCCATCCAGACACACAAAAAAAAAAAAAACCCCACGACGTGAGCTTGGAAGTGAAACTTCCCAGTTTATTAACACAAGCATCCTCCGTGCAGGGAATTTCCTTGGCGGTTTCCCTCTCCAAGCTGAAGGCTGTTTCAACACCCCCAGACCCGGCAGCGGGCCCAGACCCCCCCCCACCAGAGGTTGAATCTGAGAGGTTAAATCTGGAGTTTGCCGGGAGAAAAGAGCGTCTGGAAGGAAAGGGAGATCTCAGGGACAGCATCCAGCAGGGATGAGGGGTGTGCTGGGGAGAGCAGCTCCCTGCCTCCACCCCTGCTCCCCCAGCACCTCCCAGCACCGGCTCTGCTGGTTCCCGACCCACCCGCAGCCTCCGATGGGATGGGATGGGATGGGAAAGGTGTGAGCAATCCGAGCTGCGGAGAGGAGCCGGTTTGCTGGTCCTGCCCATGGACCTGGGAGGGTTCACCCAGCGCCGGAGGGCACAGCACGGGTGACCAGCCCCAGCAATGCCGCTGTGTCCCCGCTGCCGGCCCCATCCCAGGTGTGCCAGCAGCCCTGCACCGCCTCTCCCCAGGGCAGGGATTGCCTCACCTGCCTGGAAAACTCAGCTGGCGTCGCTAAGATGCGGCCACAGCACGGAGCTTCCACGGCAGCACCGCCCCGGGCACGGCTGAGCCACGGAGAGCGCTGGGAAGGGCTGGATTCTTGGAGCTCAGGGTCCCTTCCAGGGTGTCCCTGCGATGCTTCCCAGCTGCTCCGGGCATCTTCCCACCACCCCACGCCTGTCCCGGCCCTGCTGCTCCAGCCAGCAGGGAAACACTGCCCCATTCAGGAGCCAGCCCATGGCCCAGGAAGGGCTCACGGCCCCTCTGGGCAGGAGGATGGAGCTGTATCCAGAGATCCCAGTATGGATCGGCTCCTTCACGCCCACCCCGAGCTCCAGCACAGCCTCTCCCAGCACCGGGACAGGAGGAACTGGAAGCTGCAGCGCCCTGCTGCTCCCACAGCCTGGATTTATCCATTTCAGACCCATAAAAAAGGCACTTATCACGCGGGTATCCAAACAATGGTGTTAAGACACTTCACATTTAAATAAAACCTCTTGTTTTACTTCCCTCTGGGAGGTTCCTTGCCACTGGCATCAGCCACGGTATGTCCAGAGCAGTCTAAACTTAGCTGACACAAGCGAGACGAGCCTGGAAAGGAGGTTGGCTGGGACCCAGCAGACGGAGGTCAAAGACTCCGGTCTCACCCCGAAGCATGAGCCGGGAAGGAAAAGGCTCCACGGGAATGCAGCGCTGAGGAGAGCAAGGAGAGAACAGCCCCAGCTCTTTTCCAAAGGCTCCGAGAGGAGATCAAAGCCTTCCGGCACAGCCCCGCACACCCGCGGGTCACGTCCCGGTGACGGTGCCAGCGAGGCACCGCGGCCACCTCGCACCCACCCCCTGCCCTCCCCAGGGGATTTTCCCTCTGGACCAGAAGCACATGGAAAGGAGGAGAAGCAGCCAACAGCCCCAGGAGCTGCGAGAGCAGGGCTCAGCCACGGTTCTGGTTCACCAGCAGGGCACCAGGACAACGGCCGCTGATTCCAGGGATGCCGGCGGGATGGGGGGAGGCAATCCCAGCCCAGGAGGCACCGCTGAGCCTTGGGATGGGGAGGACTCCACTGCCAGGGCAGCAGAGAGAGGCCGGGCCGGGTGGGGAGGATCCTGTCACCTGCAATGCCACCAGCCCCGTTTCCCCACTGGCCAAAACAAACAGGAGCAGAGCAGCTCCGTGCACCGAGCACACAGGGCTGCCCCAGGCTCCTGCCACCTCCTTGAGCCCCCTTTGCCTCTGCTCCCTGCCCCCCATGCCAGAGAAACCAACGGCTCCCACACGTATCCCCCCAAAAAATCCGTGTTATTCACCCAGGGATGGAAAACCCCGTGGGCTCCCGGCCCAGCTTCCCCCACGCTTGCTCAAGCCAGGGACTCTCCACTCCAAAAGTGGAACTCAGCCAGCCCTCCTCCCGAGGGATGAAGGGGAAGAAGGGCTTCCCCTCCTCCAGTGAGGAGTCACCACCACGCCACCAGCCCCAGCAGAGCCCTCATAGGCCACAGAAGCCTCGTGCAGCCCGCTCAGGAGTGATGTTCATCCTCGTGGGATGGATCTCCCAGCAATCCCTGGCATCAGGAGGTGGCTGCACGCTGGGAGAGCCACTGGGCTCAAGGAACAAGGCCCCTCTGAGTCCCCAGATGCCTCTGGTTGCATTTATTGTGGCACAGCACCAGCTACAAGTGGAAATAAGGACGTTCTTCAGAGGTGGGCATGGCCAGGAATGCCATGTACCACCAGGAAGGTTCCAGCCCCAACTGGGAATGAACCCTGGCTGATTTATCCAAGGGTCCCCCACTTCTCCTGCCCACCCCAGGGTCTCCTCCAGTCCCTGGGAGGTTGTTCCCTCCCTAACTGGAGCCAGGTTACTCAGCCAAGGTGACAACCCACCTCGTGCTGTCCCAGTCCAAACAAGCCAGGCCACGTGAGCAGGCAGAGACAGCGCCAGCAGCGGGCAAAACCTTCCTGGATGTCACAGCTCCAGCTTTTCTACCCCCAATCCCCCCAAAAAACCCCAGTTAACGGTGAAAAAGAAAGGATTTCACCAGGATTGATTAGTTAATGTTTACAGCACTGCGAGCAGGGGAAGCATGACCTGTGTTCTGAGCTGGGCAGAGCTGCCTGCACCCTTGAGCTGCCGGACATCCCAGGGCTGCTCAGCACAGGGCCACGAGCTGGCTCCTGCTTGCCATGGGCTGCCTCTTGATTTTCCAAGGAGGCAGTGAGGGTCAGCACCCCCCAAAACATGCTGGGAAGCGGCTGTGGGAATGGAGAGTGGCCTCAGCTGCTGGGCCCCTGCTCAGGGTGGCAGAGTCAGGCTCCTCTTCCTGCCCAGACCCCAAAAGAGAGGTGCCCAAAAAGCTCCACCATCACCCCCCGCCTCGATGCCGTCATTCCCACCGGGATGGGCGGCAGCAGGTCCTGGCATGTGGGGTGGCACCATGACCCAGGCACAAGGCAAGAGGAGCTGGAAACCACCCTGTGGCCGGCTCCCTGTGGGGAACTGGCCCGCTGGCTTTCAACTGGGCCACACTGGAGAAAGTCGTGGCATTGGGGACCTCCCACTGCAGGTGTGAGGCTCTTCCCGGACAGGACAACCCCGAGGACGCCAGGAAGTGACAGCCCGGGGAGCGCTGAGGCAGCACCGCCCCCAAAATCCCCACTTTTAGCCCCATCCTCTGGTTGGAGCCACCCAGCAGAGCAGGTGGGTGCCCCCGCAGCGCTGATGCAAACGTCCTCCCCCGGGGATGGGGAGCATCCCGACGAGCCCTGGCACCGCAGCGCTGCGGCACAGCTCCCCGGCACCCCGCTGCCGAGGGTGGGTGTTCTCAGAAAGAAAGGAATCACGGGGCTCTGCCAGCTGGATCACTCCTGCTCACCGGGGAAAATCAGGACTCGCAGCTCCGGGACCCTTCCCGTGCCGCCGCTCTCCTCGTCTCCAGACCCATCCCCAGCTGGAGTAACAGCAGAGGCCTCGCTGCTCAAATTGGGATTTTTTAGGGTGTTTGGTGGTGCTGTCTAAAAGAAATGCACTTGCAATCCCGGCTCTGGCAGTGCCAAGTGTCCTCCTTGCCCTCTCCTTGCCCTCCTTGCTGGCAGCGCCAGGTTCTGGATGTGGCAGGTCCAGGGTGGCCACCACAAGCCGGCCACCAACGCCACGGGTCTCACCCCCAGCCGGCCCTCAGCAGTCACATTTCAGTGAAAACTCTCTGTTTTTGCAGGATTAAGAGGGGGAGGGGATGAGCCAGTGGAAAACTTGCTCTGGACAGGAAAAACCAAACGGTTCCCGGGAGCTGCAGCGGGGGATAACATGGAAGAGGCAACACAGCCACCAACTCGGAGCCAAACAACCCAAACTGGGGCTCCCACCCAGCCCTTGCAGCGCTGCTGGGAAGGGGTCAAAGGCAAAGGGAAGCTTTTATGGAGCATAAACACTCATTTCCCCTGCACCACAAACAAGCTCCAACAACACCCAGCAGGGAACTTCCAAGTTATCGCCTCCTTCCTACCTAAAATCAGGTATTCCCTGGAAAAACTCCTTCCCAGAAGGAGCCAGTTGCTCGTGGAAGGTGCCAACACCCAGAGCTCGGGGCGGGCAAGGGGAGCCCAGGTGCCAGGGGTGCTCCCACTGGACCAAGCACGTTACAGGCTCTGGAATTCCCATTTCTTTTCTGGAACGAAGCTAACCCGGTGCAAACAGCAGCTCCTTCCCTGCCAGCGCTGGCACCCACGTCTCCACGCTGAACCCAGCTACATCAAAGCAGCTTTTTTTTTTTAATAAAAAAAAGTTTGTTGGGTACTTGGACGAGCCCAAGTCATGTTTCCCAGCGCCTTTCCAAGGCACCCGAGGAGGTTTCATTCCCTGCTCCCTGCGGAGGCTGCACGTCTCTCCCACCTCTGGGATGTTCGAGTGGCACCCCCTGGATCAGGGAGCCAGGGAATCCATTATTCCCCTCTCTCCGCAGGCAGAAAGGAAAAGGAAACAGGCGCTGCGAGCTCCTGGCTCCTCTCGGCCCGGCCATCGGCATTTTAAACACACTTGGCTGCTAAACTTATAAAACAGAGCACTGGGAGCCCTGTGGGGCTGGAATCTGGGCTCCAGGACAAGCCTAGCGCTGCAGCGGGGAGGAGGAGGAGGAGAAAAAAAAAAAAAAAAATAATAACAACAAGCAGAAGAATGGGAACGCACGGAGCTGCCGGGAATGAGCCGCTGACATCAAAACTGCACACTCACTGCCGGTACCGGCACCGGCCTCGGCAGCACCTTGGCCCCTCATCCCTGCGCCTCGGGGAGCGACCCCGGAGGTGTGGGGAGGCTGTGGGGACACGGAGGGGTCCCCAAAACCCTTGTGCCACCGCGGGGGAGGGCACAGGGGTGACGGGCATCGCGCTGCCCCGAGCGGCGGGGTGCTTGGCTGGGATGCTGGGCACCCCACGGGAAGGGACGCAGGGAACCCCAAAAACTCTGGGAAAGCCACGCGGGGGGACGTGGGAAGCTCAGTAGCTTACACAGGAACCCCAGACACCCCAGGCTGGGGGACAGCAGCGCCGCTCAGCCCCCGGGCAGCCCACGCGGGGATGCGGAGCCCACGGGCAGCCCACGCAGGAGACGCGGCACCCGGGAACCCCACGCGGGGAGGCTGCGAGCCCCAAGAGCCCACCCAGGAAGCCCAGGCAGGGACACCCGGGACGCTCAGACGCTGGGGAACACTCAGACCTGGGCACCCCACGCTGGGGACACCGAGGATGCTGCCCCCGAGCATCCCCAGCCCGCAGCGCGCCCGGGGCCGCATCCAGCGCTCCGGCCGTGGGCACCGAGAAAACAAACAGCCGGGAAGGCACCGAGAAAACAGCCGGGAAGGCACCGGAAAGGCACCGAGAAAACACCCGGGAAGGCTCCGGAAAGGCTCCGGAAAGGCACCGGGAAAGCTCCGGAAAGGCACCGGGAAGGCTCCGGCTGAGCCCCCGCGGTGCGGCCCCGGCGCTCTCCAGGCCCGGCCGCGGGGCCCGGCGGGCTCGGTACCTTTGTAGCGCTCCAGCACGTCCTCGTAGGCCTGCACGAACTCCTTCTCCTGGCTGCGGTTGGCCGGGAGCAGCCCCGGCACGTAGCCGGCCATGGCGGCCTTTGTGCCCGGGCTGGGCGCAGCTGCCGGCGGCGCGGCCAGGGCCCGTCTGTGCCGGGGCTGCTTCCGCCGCGCCGCGCCCGCCACCGGGACCCGCCCCGGGGACCCGCCCCCGGCCACCGGGACCCGCCCCTGGCCACCGGGACCCGCCCCTGGCCACCGGGACCCGCCCCGGGGACCCGCCCCTGGCCACCGGGATCCGCCCCTGGCCACCGGGACCCGCCCCGGGGACCCGCCCCTGGCCACCGGGATCCGCCCCTGGCCACTAAAACCCGCCCCGGGGACCCGCCCCTGGCCACCGGGATCCGCCCTCCGCCAGCGGGACCCGCCTATGGATGGGGATCCGCCCCTGGCCACCGGGACCCGCCCCTGGCCACTAAAACCCGCCCCTGGCCACTAAAACCCGCCCCTGGCCACCGGGACCCGCCCTGGCCACCGGGACCGCCCCGGGGACCCGCCCTGGCCACCGGGACCGCCCTGGCCACTAAAACCGCCCCGGGGCCCGCCCGGCCACCGGGATCCGCCTCCGCAGCGGGACCGCCTGGATGGGGATCCGCCTGGCCACCGGGATCCGCCCCTGGCCACTACCGCCCGGGGACCGCCCCTGGCCACGGGATCCGCTCGCAGGGGACCGCCTATGGATGGGGATCCGCCCCTGGCCACCGGGACCCGCCCTGGCCACTAAACCCGCCCCTGGTGCTGGCCACCGGGACCCGCCCCTGGCCACCGGGACCCGCCCCTGGCCAGCGGGACCCGCCCATGGCCACTGAGATCCGCCCCTGGCCACCGGGATCCGCCCCTGGCCACTGAAACCCGCCCCTGGCCACCGGGATCCGCCCATGGCCACTGAAACCCGCCCCTGGCCACCGGGATCCGCCCCTGGCCACCAGGATCCGCCCCTGGCCAGCGGGATCCGCCCCTGGCCACCGGGACCCGCCCCTGGCCACCGGGACCCGCCCCTGGCCAGCGGGACCCGCCCCTGGCCACCGGGACCCGCCCCTGGCCAGCGGGACCCGCCCCGGGGACCCGCCCCTGGCCACCGGGACCAGCCCATGGCCAGCGGGATCCGCCCCCGGCCACCGGGACCCGCCCGCGGACACGGGACACGCCCCTGGGACACGCCCCTGGGACACGCCCCTGGGACACGCCCTGGGACACGCCCCTGGGACACGCCCCTGGGACACGCCCCTGGACACGCCCATCCGGCTCAGAGCCTGCATATTTTAGGTGGCCACGCCCCGTGGCCACGCCCATCGGACCGCGTTTGCTCCGCCTCCTGATGACACCACACCCCCCAGAAAAGGCCCCGCCCCCTGGCGCGCGCCCCGGCCCCGCCGCGACCCCTGGCGGCCGCTGGGGGCAGCACGGGGGGGGGCAATGGGGGGGCAATGGGGGGCAATGGGGGGGCAATGGGGGGCAATGGGGGGCAATGGGGGCAATGGGGGGCAATGGGGGGCAATGGGGCAATGGGGGGCATGGGAGGGCAATGGGGGGCAATGGGGGGGCAATGGGGGGCAATGGGGGGCAATGGGGGGCAATGGGGGCAATGGGGGGCAATGGGGGGCAATGGGGGGCAATGGGGGCAATGGGGGGCAATGGAGGGCAATGGGGGGGCAATGGGGGGCAATGGAGGGGCACAGGGGTGACAATGGGGGTGACACCGGGAGTGATACAGGGGTGACAATGGGGGTGAACCAGGGTGACACTGGGGGGACACCAGGGTGAAACCGGGGATGACAATGGGGTGACACTCGGGGTGACACTGGGGGTGAACCGGGGTGATATCGGGGGTGACACAGGGGTGACAATGGGGGTGAACTGCGGGGACACCGGGGTGGCACCGGAGTGACACCGGGGAGGACACAGGGGGTGGCACCGGGGGTGACAATGGGGGTGAACCGGGGTGACACCGGGGGTGACACAGGAGGGGACAATGGGGTAACACAGGGGTGACACCGGGGGTGACACAGGAGGGGACAATGGGGTAACACAGGGGTGACACCGGGGGTAACAATGGGGGTGAACCGGGGTGACACTGGGGGCGACAATCGGTGCCATACCGGGAAGGACACCAGGGGGTGACACCGGGAGTGACATCGTGGACAACACCGGGGAGTGACTGACACAGACAGAGACACCGGGGGTGACACAGAGGGGGCACAGCGGGACTGACCCCGGGGCTGACACCTCGGGAGGGGGGCAAGGACACTGCCCCCAGTGACCCCTCAGTGCCCCGCTGTCACCCAGAGACCCCCAGCAGCACTTCGTGCCACCAGTGCATCCCAGTGAGCCCAGGGAGTTCATCCCAGTAGATCCCAGTAGCTCCCAGTGCATCCCATCGCATCCCGGTAGATCCCAGTGCATCACCTCAGCTGCCCCCAGGACGGGGGTTCCTGCTGCCCCCCATCCTGCCCCCAGCATGGGGGGGCTGCCAGGCCCGTGGGGCTCCCCCCGGGCTGCGATCCTGGCTGGAAGCTGTGACCAGGGAGGGCCAAACCCCCTGGGACTGCCTGGAGGGGCTGGGGAGGAAAAAGGGGGCCCTAAGAATCACCTGGGGGACTTTGGAAAGACCCCACCAAGGGGAGCAATGAGGCAGAGCCAAACCCCGTGGGGAAATGGGGGCTCAGAGCCAAACCTGCCTGGCACCCCCTATCCACAGAAACCCCACTCGGCCCCTCCAAATCCCAGCCGAGCTGACGGAGCAAAACTTCCCACGGGAGGAGCCCTTTGGGGGCACGGGGGTGGCACAGGGGACCCCCCAGCCCCTCAACACCCCCCAGCCCCCGCTGACCCCACAGGACACCCCCTCGCCATGACCCCCGCCGGACCCAGCCCCAGCCCCCCTCTTCCGACTGGGGCAAATCCCGGCCCTTTTTTGGCCATCTCGAGATGTTGCTTTTTCACCCCGATGCGCCGTTCCCATGGCAACTGGAGGGCCCGGCTGGGTAACCATGGCAACGAGAAAAGCCCCATCCCGCTCAGGCAGACACCCCTGTGTGTCCCCAGTGGCACCCAGGGACCCCCGAGCCCCCCCGGTTGTACCCCAAATCCCTCCAGGGAATGAAGAGGGACCAGGGGCAGCACCTCCATCTTCCTCCTCCTCTTCCTCCTCCTCCTCCTCCTCCCGCAGCCCCCGGCCTGGGGTGGGGTTACACAAATCACCCCCCTCACCCCGGCTTTGGAGGCATCTCCCTTTCAGCGCGGCGCCTTAATTAGGAAAAGTAATTAACGCGGCACAGAGCGCCGGTGCCCGGCTGCATCCCCCGGCAGAGCCTCCGTGGGGAGGAGGGATTCGATCGCGGCGACCTCGTGGCAGGGCCTTTGTGCCCAGCGGTGCCAGGGCCGGGCAGGCACCGTCAGCGGAGCATCATCCCACCGGGAATGACCAGAGAATCACCCGGGAACGGCCGGAGAATCCCCCGGGAACGGCCACAGGGAGGCCACAGGAGGTGCCCCTCACGGAGCCCTGCGGAGGTGCCCGCGCTCGCCACATCCCTCTGACCCAAAAACGCGTTCCCAGGCGAAGGGAAATGTGTGCCGGCCAGCTGGCACGCCGCGATTCCTCCCCGGGCAGCGGCAACGCTGCTCGGAACCTGCCCCGGCCCCTCAAGCCGGCGGCTCCGAGGCTCCCGAGGCAGCGGAGAACAAGGGGGTTTGTTCCCGTGTCCCCGGGGATGAAGTGCAGCTCCCTCCCGCAGCCAGCGCCGGCTCTGCCAGCGGCGCGGGTGACGCGCCCGGGTGACAAAGGACTCCCAGGAACCTTTTCAAAGAGCCCTTGGAAAGCCCCCGCGACGCCTCGTCCATCACCCCCCGGCACCCCGGAGTCCCCCGGCCCCTCCCGCCCCAGCGCAGCCCTGGCAGCACCGAGTGCAAACAGATTTAGGATGAAAGAGGCCTTTTTTTTCTCCCCAAAAGCGGCACCTCCCGCCCACCCTCACCCTCTGCCAAGCGCCCGGAGTGAGACAGAGCAAGGCAGGGCCAAGGGTCGCACTCTGACCCTCCACGTCCTGCTCTCCCCTCCCCTCCCGCCGCTGCTTCCCAAGGAGATGCCACAAAAGCAGGGAACGGCTCCAGAGCTGCCTGGGGACCCGGGCCAGCATGTTCCAGCCCCCCTCAAAGCCCTCCCTGGGCACGGCTGTGCCCTCCTTTCCTCGCCTCTGATGGCCAGAAGGGATGCAGAGACTGCTGGGCCCCACGGACAGCGAGGAGCAAGAGCCCCCCAGATCCCTGTGTCCCCCCAAAACCACTGAGGTGCCACTCCTGGGTCACCTCTGCAAGACCCGTGGTGGGCACAGGATGGGGCTGCCCAGCCCCAAATGATTCTCAGCTCCATCCCCAGGCTCTGGTGCCCCTTCCTGGGGATCCCAAAAATCCAAGCCCCATCCCCCTCCCCGGGCACGCTGAGCAGTGCCAGCTCCCCCAGGGCACATCCCCAGGCCACCATCCCTCGTGCCAAGGCTGATCCCAGTGGGAAGAGGCACTGGGGCAGCCAGCGCCCAGCAGACATTCCCACTGAATAATGCAAGGATCCCAATCAATATTTCAGCTCATTTTCAAACTTGGTGACACAAAACTGTCTCTGAACTCTTTTTTTTTTGTTTTTTTTCTCCCAGCTCAGCACTGTCTCACTGCACCTCCCGAGTTATTTTTAATGGGGAATCTGCATGAGACCGAATTTTGTGACATCCCCTTGCCTTTCATCACAGGCTGGATCCAGCCAGAGCGACGACAAGCACTCGGCAACCTGGGCAGGAAAGGAGCTGGGGGATGGCTGGGCCTTGGCAGGATCCATCCCTGATGTGTGGGAGGATGGGGGTTTTGGCTCCATGAGAAGTGGTGGATACGGCAGGATCCCGGTACCCCTCACCTCCCAGCCCCAGGGATTTGGGATGATTTGGGATTTGGGGCAGGGCCAGCCGCACCCTGTGCATTTGCCTATCCCAGCCCCAGACGGGTGCATTCTCAAGAGCCATCATTTGAATCAACTGGTTCTTCCAGCCCCAAGATTCCCGGGATGGCACCGCGGCACGGCCGGATCCCCACGCACCCCCGTGCCATGGGGCAGGCAGGCAGGCAGCAGCACCCACGGCCACCCCTGACCTGCTGGCACCTGCCCCTGTGCCAGGCGCTGTCCCTGCTCCCCAGTGCTCCCAGTTTGTGCCCCCACGGGGCTGGTTTGGGCACCGACTGGGGGCTGGGCAGTGCGGACACCTCAGCTCCCCTTGTGCCCACCCTGCCAGTGAGGTTAAAGCCCAGCCCCGGGTTTCTCTTGGAGCAACAGCCAGGGACAGCTTGGCCAGGGCTCGGCGGGGGTCCCTCAGCACGGCCCCGAATCCCCAGACCCCCCTTTGCTCCAGCGGGGGCAGATCAAAGGCTCCCGGAGCGCCGGGAGATGTGGACAGACCCCGGCAGACGCAGATCAAAGCCCTTGATGGCCGTTTGGCCCCAACCAAGAACCAAATCCCGGCTCTGGTGCCTGGAGCCACCGCCCTGAGCTGATTCCCCCATCCTCCATCCCAGAGCGGGGTCCCCACCACCCCTCAGAGCCGGCGCTTGGAGAAGGAGCCATCGGCCAAGGTGGGTCCATCCCTGTCTTTGTTTCTGCTTCCCGTCCCTGTTCCTTCCCCAGCAGCTCAGCAGGCAAAGGGACACCCGGGGCAGTGTCCCCTCCACAGGGGGACCCCAGAAGTGTCCCCTCCACACGGGGACACCCAGCAGTGCCCCAATGACCGCAGCCGTGGAGCTGCCGATGGGCGCCACAAAGGAGCAGCCCCGGCTCCATCACCCGGGCGGGGAATCCCAAACCTCCCCGGGCAAATTCCTCCCCCGGAGTTCAGCCAAGGGCATTGTTGCACCGAGGAGCCATTCAGTCCTTAATTAAGCGTTTTAATGGCACCCAAGCCGCGAGCTGGAGGTGCCCAGTCATCCCTGAACCCCGGTGCTGAGGGTATGAACCGCCCGGGCGAGCCTGGAGAGGACAAAGCCATGGCAGACACAAACCCTGGTCCTCGGCCACCAAAGCCACATCCATCCCTCGCCTCCTCTCCCCATCCATCCCCAGGCTCCCTGAGGAGCAGTGGGGCACAGGGATGACCCCAAGACCATCGCAGCCACGGCGGGGGAGCACAGGGAACCCCCGGGTGGGGGAACCAACGAGGCGCTGCCTTACCTGCGACCCTGACGACGGCTCTCTCGGCCGGGTCCAGCACCGAATCCTGGCTCTTCCTCTTCCTCTGCTCATGGAGGGGTAAATTCCAGGGCAAGGTGTCCCCGGGGGGACAGGGGGAGAGGCTGCCCGAGCGCTCGCTGCGGTAGGAGCGCTCGCTCCGGCACGACCGCTCGCTCCGGCAGGAGCGCTCGCTGAGGGTCTCCTCGTCGGAGGACGACATGGCCCAGGCCACGGGCAGGAGGGCGGGCAGGACGTTCCCGCGGGCAGCAGCACCCTGGAGAAGGAGCAGAGAGCTCGTGACACCGGGCCGGAGGCCGCGGGGCCCTCCCCGCCACAGGTGCTGGGGGTGGCAGAGAAGGGATCATCCACCATGGGTGGCTCTGCTCTCTCGGCCAGGTGGATCAGCCCTCCTGGAGGTTGTAAATGCTGCCTCAGTTTCCCCCTGGCTGGCGTTCCCAGGGATGGGGAGAGTGGCACGGGTGTCCCTCTAGCAGCAAAGCTCACACCGGCATCCCCCAGCTCACTCCCACAAAGCCGAGTCCAACCTTTTGGGCTCGATTTCTTTGTGCTCGGTACAAGAAGGAGCATCAGCTCGGCTCTGCCCTTTGTACCTGCGGGTTTTTCCCCTCTGAGAACGGGGATGGCTTTAAAAATCCTATTAATCATGGTAGGGCTTTCTGGAGCACGCCGGGAGTGAGCTGTGCCGCGTACACACGCTGGGCAAATAAGCACCTTGCATGAGACATATTTAAAATAAATCTCATTGTGTCCTCTAGCACGGCCAGGAAAAATGCCTGAGACTCCTACAACCGATGTGCCGCGGCGCAGGAGCCGCCTCCATCACGCCGAGCCTTTCCTTATTCCCATCATTTAATCAGCAAAACAGGAACAAAGAGACCCAAAAAAACATTGAAAGAAACGGAGAAAGGATTCCATGAGTCATTCACCCCCCATTGAAAAGCTGCGAAAAAATGAATCGCGGCCCAAAACCGCGGCTCCCCCGGGCAGCCCCGAGGGGCTCAGCCCGCGCCCTGCTTTCGGGGGACCCACGGCTGTGGGGCTGGGGGGGGCTGCGGGGCAGGGTGGGGTTCGGAGCCCAGGGAGAGGCAGAGCCGGGGGCTGCGGGGGCCGGACCGGGTTTTGCGGTGCGGGCGGGGGGGGCAGCAGGTGCGGGAGGCAGCGGGGTGCGGGCACGGCTCTGCGGGGGCACCCGGGGCCGCTGCGGCCCCCCCGGCTGCTGCTCCCACCTGGTCCTACCCCCCCTTCCCGGCACCCGCCGGTGTCCGCAGCTCCAGCCCAGCCCCGGCGGCTGCCGCCCCCCTTTTCCCGGTCCATCCCCATCCCCACCCGCCGCCCTTCCGCGCTCCATCCCCGCTGCATCCCTGTGTCCTGCCCTTCCCGCTTCATCCCCCGCTCTGACCCTGCGCTTTCCCGCTCCATCCCCGGCGCTTTCCCGCTCCATCCCCGGCGCTTCCCCGCTCCATCCCCGGCCCATCCCCGCTCCATCCGCCGCCCTTCCCCTCTCCCTCCCCGGTGCGCAGCCCCGGCCCCGCTCACCCCCGGCCGGCGCTCCGGTACCGACTCGGCGCGGGCAGGACGCGGCGCTCCGGTGCCGGCCCGGCCCCGCCGTGCGCTCCCGGTCCGGCCGCTCCCGGCCCCGCCGTGCGCTCCCGCCGCCGCGGCGCCTCCCCCGGCCCGGCCCGGCCCTGCCCACCGGGCGGCGGCGAGCGGCGGGGGGGTCCCGGCCGCCTCCCGCCCCGCGCAGCCCCGGGACCGGCCCCGCCGCCCGCCCCTGCGCCGGCACAACCGGCACCTCCACCCCGGGCACCCCCGGGCCTGCCCCGGGCAACCTCCCCGGGGCTCCCACCCTGCGCCCCCCGACCCGCCCGTGCTCCTCAGGGCACCCCAACGCCTGCTGCCTCCCCACCCTGCGCCCCCGTTGCGCAGGGGGTCCCCCCCAAACCAGCCAGCAGCTCCCCACACCCTACAGAGCCCCCCCGGCATCGTCCCAGCATCCCCCTTCCATCCTCATCCTCCGGATCCCCCCAGGCCCCGGGTAATTAGAGCACCCATCGATCGGGGAGCGGGGCCAGCAGCCTCGGCCGCAGCGCATCGCGGGGGACACGAGCAGGGGTGCGGGGGACAGGCACGGCCAGGTCCGGAGGGCCGAGCTGGGAGAGCCGTGAGCTGCCCAGGGCCTCACCTGCGGGGCAGCCGGGCATCCCAGGCGCAGCCGAACGTGTCCCAGCGCCAGCCGCGGAGCGGGCAGGGACACCAGGAGCAGCCCGAAGGGGTGGCGGAGCTGCAGGACAGCCCCAGCCGCCTGGCAGGAGTGAAGCAGGATAAACCGCTCCGGCTGACGGCAGATCCAGCCGCCCCGCACCGACGGCGGCATCCAGCGAGCAGCAGCAGCTCCGTGCCACGGCCCGGGGCCAGCGCGGCTGCTCCCGCGGCGCCGCACTCGGCCCGGCCAAACCCGGCGCCCCAATCCCCCCGGGGTCTCGGCGCACCCGAGCGCCCCGTGGGCATCTCTCCCCCGCCGGTTTTCAGATCTCATCCCCAACGCCTCTGCTTCCCGGTGCCTGTTTCCCGGAGCACTGGCAGCGAGGGCGTGGGACGCGGCGGAGGACACACGGCGTGGGGTGTGGTGCCACCGGCTCGTGGACGCTTGGGACGGGGCTGGAGACGAGCACGTGTTGCCCTGCGGCCCTGCCCGCTCGGATGCAGGGATGGGGAGGAAGCACTCGGCCAAAACCCGCCCTGGTGCGGATACACCCGTGGGGTGACCCCACAGATGAAGGGGCAAGGCCTCGAAGACACGAGGTCCAGCTAGGAATGAGGCTGGGAGTTCCCGGGATCTGGGAACCCTCATGGGCTGCAGCCAGGCCAGAGTGGGGCAGAGTGAAGGGTGTACTGGAAAAGGGTGAGCTTGTGGGCTGGCACCAGTCCCAGTACCCCAAGGACGGGTGACAGTGACCGGCCCATGGCCCTGGTGCCAGCCCTGCCACCCTGACGCTGCTTTCTGTGCGAGCCTCTCACCCTTGAAGAGTCCATCCTGGACGCTGATGGATAAATGCACTCAACTCGGGGGGCTGTGGTGCCCATCGTTACGAGGGACCCCAAATCCTGTGAGAGCTGTGGAGCAGGGAAGGCTCATGCCACAAGAGAGCCGGCGGCCCCAGACGCGCAGGGAGGAGGGAAGCCCTGGAGAGCCAGACGCTGCCGCAGCGCCATTCCCAAAGCTCCCGGACGGGTTGGGCGGCTCGGCCGCGTGTCTGCAGAGCTGCCGGCCCTGAGAGCCCGGCCGCGGCCAGCCCGGCCCCTGGCACACGTTGGGGCGATGCCGTGACACCCTCGGTCACCCCTGCTCCCACCCAGGGTGACCGGGCACCGCTCGCCCTCGGGGCACCAGCCAGGGTTGCCGGCCCGGGCGGCTGCGGGAAGGCCGGTGCTGGCTGCAGGGTGACTCGTGCCTTTGTCACCCCTTGTCGCCAGCCGGGCTCCAGCCTCCTCCTCCTCCCTTCGCGGTGCTCTCCCAGCCCGTTCCAGCCGTGCTGAATCCCGGAGGAGCGCGGGCGGCTGGGAGACGGCGCCTGTTTCCAGCCTGCGTGGATCCCGCAGCCGGGAACGCGCTTCCCGAAATCCCTCGCAGCGCCGGGAGGTGCTGGATTATTTGTGCTGCGAATCTGGGTTAGGATCGTGCGTTGTTTTGCCGACGTGGAGACAGGGAAGCGTTATTTCGGGAGGAAGGGGGAGGCAGGTCCTCCCGGAATCATTTCATTTCATCTCCCTGCTCCTGCGCTGCTCAGCAGCACCGTGGGGACCCCTGGGAGCGCCGAGACCTTGGGCATCCACAGGGATGCAAGGAGATGGCTCCTGGTGTAAATCAGCCAGGACTCAGCTCTGCCCCAGGAACTGTCCCCTCTCCCTCATTAAAACCTCTGCCCAAGGCCAGGGCTGAAACCTGCCTTTTCCCTTGACTTTTGATAAATTATTCATCTCCCGAGAGTTGTTTATTCTCCCTCTCCGAGGCAGAGAGGAGCTGCAGATGCTGCACAGCACAATCCAGGGCTGCGGGAGCTGCAGGAGGTGGGGGATCACCCCAATCCCAGACCCCCAATTCCCACTCCTGGGGGCTCAGGGTTGTGGGAAAAGGGAATGAGGGGCTGGGGGGAGGGACGGTGCTCTGCCCTCACCACCTCCTGCCCAGCCAAGGCCGTGCTGATGGCAGGAGCAGCTCCCCATGGAGATCTCCCACCCTATCCCAGCCCCGGGACGTGGCATCACCCCGTGCCAAAAAAGCGACCAAAAAAGGCAAAGAGCAAAATATAAATTTGGAACTACTACAGGCTGGAAATGGATCCTGTTCAGGGCTCCGTGGTGAACCACACTGTGGAGCTGAGGATGCTCCAAATCCCTTTGCCCAAGGGAACTCGGTCAGGAGCATCGGATCCATTTTCGATCCCTGCTGCTCAGCCAGAGCCTCGGCCTCGCTCTCCTCCCCGCAGAGCCGGGAGGTGCTGTTTTTATCTCTCCACGAATTTGATCGTTTTCATCGGCTCTTTGATTGTTCCCTTTATCAGCTGAAATTCCTGACAGAGCTTTTAACTACAGCAAAAGGATCCTCCCGGCTCCGGCCGCTCCCCGCTCGCCCTCGGCCGCGATAACGCCGATCGCCGCAGCAATTAGATTTTGAATGGCTCTAAAGAGCCACTCGGGAGCCAGGAGCGTTCGGATTCATCCCGATATTTCCTCCGACATCTGCACCGCTCCATGGGATGAGTCACTCTCCACACCAGCGAGCTGCCAGGCTTTTTGCTGAGCCTGGTTTTTTTCCCCTCCTCACCCTGGAAAAGCAACCCTTCCCAATCAAAACATTAGTTGGGGTTTATTTTTTCCCCCCTCCAAACCAGTAATTCCCGTGTTTCTGCACGGCTCCGGGTGCCACCAGCCTCCCATCCAGGTTTGGAGGAGGTTGTGGTGCCACCAAGGTAAGGACTGGCAAAGCCTCCACCACGAGAGTCACTCCCAAGGTCTTCTCTGCATTCCTGGTGCCTCTGCAGTGCACATCTCTTTGGGAAAGGGAAGGATAATTGATAACAATTAATCATCATCCATAATGAGTGTGGAGTGTGGAGCGTGCAAGTGTGGAGGCTCATGAAGATTTGACCTCCTGGCTGGCCCTGCTTCCCAAATTTCCATGCATGGGTGAAACGCAGGGATGGAGCCTGGGGAACTGCACTGTGGATGGGTGAGGAATCAGCTCCTGGAATAACTCGGCCCTGCTCAGAGCCTCTGGATGCTCCATGTGGGTCCCTGCATCCCCCATCCCCTCCCTCTCTCCTCCTCCCCAAATCCACCCAGGATAACAACTCACTGTGGATAAACAACTCCCATGTCTCCCACGGCACTGCTCCATTTCCATCCCCAGCACCATTTTCCCTCTTTATCCCTCCTTTATTTGTTCCTGCAGCTTTCCAACCCCTTTCCACCCGAAACCATTCCCATTTCCTCCTGGATTTTCCCTGTTTCCCTCCTCAGAGCTCCCCTTTGCCCAATTTTCCAGCTGGAATGCTGGGATCCATCGAGCACTGATATCCTGTTGTTGGTTTTCCTCTGCTCAAACTCATCACCAGCAGAATTTTCATATTAAAAGCACCAAACAGAATTCCTGAGGATTATCAGTGTCCATCATTTACAGCAAGGACAGGCAGGAATCCCACCAGGATCCAGCCAGGATGGGCTCTTGGGCCAATTATTGCTGCCGTGGGCAGGAATCAGGAGAAAAATATAAAAAAATGACGGAAAAAGATTTTTAAAAAGGATATTATTTCTGGAATAATCTACAACAGAGGGCAGAGTGCAGATCAGCAGTGCCAAACGAAGGCAGACACGGGGAAGAACCAGTCCTGGGTCATGGATTTGAACCCAAACTGGGAAGTTGGAGCTCTCCAGTGCCACCCTCCCCCAGTGTCTGCCCCTGCCAGGGAGAATCGTGGCTCCAGCCCCAGCCCTGACTCAGCTGGAGCGCAGAGAATCCATCTGGGCTGGAGCAACGGCTCCATCTGGGCTTGGGGGAAGGGAAAAACCTCGGGGCAGGGCTTGGGAAGGCTGCTTTGGGGGCAGCTGAGGGATGAGGAGCTGCAGAAATCCCAGGAAAAGGTCACACCCTGCTGGGATGGCTCCTGAGAGATCCTCACTGCTGCCACGGCCCCGTGAAATCCAGGGAAGTGCTTCTTGCAGTGCAATTTGTGCAGGAGTTCTCCTGGTTCAGATCCTGCCCTGGACACCCTGGGACAGCTCAGAGCCCCAAAAGCACAGCACCCAGCTGGGATTCCCTCCTTTCCAAGGGCACAGCAATTCCAGGGGCTGCCTGGAGTCAGGGCTCTGGGAGATTCTTCTCCAGGAGGGATCCTGAGCCCAGCATGGGAACCCTGAGCCAGGAGCAGCACAGATCCCTCTGCAGGCAGGGCAGGAGAGCCTGGAATGTCCCTCCCATCACATCCCAGCTCCTGGAGGTCAGGCTGGGCTCAGCCTTTGCTGAGGATTTGCCAGGATCAGGAATCTCACAGGCTCCACTTGCATGGAAGATGCAGCAGGAACTCCAGCAGCAGCAGTGTGAAAAGCAGGGATGAAAGCACAGAGCTGCCCACTCTCCACTTCCAGGGACTCACCTGCTTCAGTGCTGGTCCAAACCTGAGGGAATCTGGAGGAAATGGAAGGAAAAACTCTCCTTGGGAAGGACAAACCCCATGGCCGTGCCAGGAACTCCACAGATCCCACTCCAAACCTGAGGGAATCTGGAGGAAATGGAAGGAAAAACTCTCCTTGGGAGGGACAAACCCCATGGCCGTGCCAGGAACTCCACAGATCCCACTCCAAACCTGAGGGAATCTGGAGGAAATGGAAGGAAAAACTCTCCTTGGGAAGGACAAACCCCATGGCTATGCCACGAACTCCACAGATCCCACTGGCACAAGGGATTTCAAAGCCCCCCAGAGAGGAAATTTGCCTCCCACACCCTGAAAAAGCAGGAGAGATCCCGAATCCATCCACTTCCACTCCCAATCCAGGTGGAAACGAGGTGTTTTCCCCCCCAAAAAAAAAGACAAGACAGAGCCAAGGAGACATTCCAAAGGGATATTTACTGCCCCAGCCATGCCCGACCTGAGGTTGTTCCCCTTCAGCCACAGCACGGCCCCTGCCCCGTGCCCTGAGGGGGGGTTTCTTCCAAGAGGAATTCCAATGGGAATCACGGCCTGGGCTCGTCCTTGCCCATGTGGTAGTCGGGGGGTGTGTACTTCCCTTCCTTGATCATCTTGTCCCGCTGCTCCAGGATGGTCCGGAGCCGTTTAGCCTGGCAGGGACACGGGGGAAGGGCTCAGGGATCCTCCAGGGGCTGCCCAAGGCAGGTCCTGGCAGCCCCATAGATGTGGGACCCACGCTAACCCCGCCCTAGGGCTCCTCACTTTTATTTGAAGCTCTCCTCAAAGACTTGGAAGCTTTCAGGATGTTGTGTATTGATGAGATTTGGGTTTCCAGCCCAATTTTCTCAGCAGGATTTTATCCCGGATGTGGATGAGGCTGGAGAAGGGCTGGGAGCAGGGACAAAAGTCTGCTCCGCGCTGCCCGGCTGACCCGAAACGTGGCAAATTTTGGTTGGGAGGGAGCTAAAATCCCACCCAGCCCCACCCCCGTGGGCAGGGACACCTTCCACGGACCAGCCTGCTCCAACCTGGCATGGAATGGGGCAGCCCCAACCTCTCCGGGCCCCTGCAGCCACCACAACCCCGGGGGGAAGGCGCTGCTTCAGGGCCAGACCCCCCCCTCACACCGGGAATAACCAGGCAGCGCTCCCACCCTGCGCTGGAGCCCCCAGTCCTTCCCCAGCGACCCTCAGCACCCTCTCCTCAGCCTGCCCCAGCACCTGGAGCCCCCTTAGCCCGGGCCCGGTGCCCTCCCTTGGGCAGGACCCTCCCGATCCCCGCGCCCCCCGTGTCCCCGCTCGCCCCACGGCTCCCCCCGCTCACCCACCAGCTTGGTGCGCTTCATGCACTCCATGAAATCCTCGTACTCCAGCTGGCACTCGCGCCGGGCGCGGGTCTGGCCCAGCCCGTGCCCGCACTCCACCCACTCGCGCTCGAAGGCGTGGCAGGCCCCGGCCTGGCCGTGCGGCTGCGGCATGCTCTGCCGCACCAGCCAGCCGTCCACATCGATGCCCAGCTGCTTCTGCAGGCCCCAGAAGGGCATGGCTGCGCTCCTGTCGGGACTCGGCCCCGCTGTGGCACCGCCGCCGCCGCCGCCCCCCCCTCACGGGCCCGCCGCCGTCCTTCACGGGCCTTTCGCGACGCTCCCGCCGCCAAGCGCCGCCGCCCTCGCGGCACCGCTTTACGGCTGGGCGGAGCCCGGGGAGAGGAGCGCCGCGAGCGGCCCCGCCCGCGCTGTAGCGCCCCTGGCGGAGCGGAGGACTGGCAGAGCGCCGCGCCCCAGCGCCCCCTGGCGGCCGCAGTGCTCGGGGTGCTCCCAGTGCTCCCAGTGCCCTCCCAGTGTCCTCCTCCCAGTGTTCCCAGTGTTCCCAGTGCCCTCCCAGTGCCCTCCCAGTGTCCTCCTCCCAGTGTTCCCAGTGCTCCCAGTGCCCTCCCAGTGCCCTCCCAGTGTCCCCAGTGTCCTCCCAGCTCCCAGTGCTCCCGGTGCCCTCCCAGTGTCCCCAGTGTCCTCCCATTGCTCCCAGTGCTCCCAGTGCCCTCCCAGTGCTCCCAGTGTCCTCCCAGTGTCCTTCCAGTGCTCCCAGTGTCCTCCCAGTGCTCCCAGTGCCCTCCCAGTGCCCTCCCAGTGCTCCCAGTGTCCTCCCAGTGTCCTTCCAGTGCTCCCAGTGTCCTCCCAGTGCTCCCAGTGCCCTCCCAGTGCTCCCAGTGTCCTCCCAGTGCTCCCAGTGCCCTCCCAGTGCCCCAGTGTCCTCCCAGTGCTCCCAGTGCCCTCCCAGTGCTCCCAGTGCCCTCCCAGTGCTCCCAGTGCCCTCCCAGGGTCCCCAGTGTCCTCCCAATGCCCCAGTGTCCTCCCAGTGCCCTCCCAGGGTCCCCAGTGTCCTCCCAGTGCTCCCAGTGCCCTCCCAGTGTCACCCACAAAACCCAAACCCCACCCCCTATTTCCACACCCTCCCAAAATCCCAGGGGTCCCTCTGGATGCCTGAACAGCACCCAAGCTTTGGGTGAACGGCCCCGCCTTCCCTAACGAGCAAAGCCTAATTAAACGCTGATTGCAGAGGGGTTCTGCCCCGCCCCCGGCGCAGGGTGGGGAGGAAGAGCCGGGGGCTTCCTCACCCGAGCCCTCAAGCCAACGCTGGGCTAGCAATCATCACCATAACCCTTAAAAGCAGAGCCCAAACCTGCCCGACCCCTTTGGGAGGCACACACACACACACACAGAGCACACGAGCTGGAGGAGCAGGATTTATGGAACGGGATTCACTTCCAAGCCCCGTGAGAGCGCAGGGGGCGATGCCAGAGGCAGCATGGCACCTTCCCCCCTCCCTGGCACTGCCATGGGATCCTCTGCCCCTCTGGCATCACCGCAGGGCCTCTCCCTTCTGCCACTGCCATGGGATTTTTCCCACCGTGGTAACACTGTAGGATTTTTATCCTTTCAGTACCACTGTGGGATTTTTTCCCCCGCTGCTGCATTGGGGTTTTTCCCACCCCGATACAATTATGGGATATTTCCCCTTCCAGCACCACCACAGGACCTTTCCCACCGTGGCTCCTTCCCCAGCAGGGCTCAGATGATGCCGGCAGGAGCGAAGACAGGAGTGACACAAAGTGTCTCTGCCATCTCCCAGCCGCAGGACAGAGGGGTGCAGAGGCTCTCCCGCTCGTCTTCAGCCTGGGCTGGCTTTCCCTGGAAGAGCTGGACAGCTTTCCTGCAAATGGAGACACCCAAGGGGGAGCCAGGGGAAGGAGCAGCCCCTGGGGAAGGAGAAGGGGACACTCCAAGGCTCTTGTGTCCCCCCAGAGGTGAGCTGCCTGTGGCTTCTCCGGTGAAAATCTAGCTCAAGTTTGATAATATTAAAAAAAATCACATTTTTGCTTCCGAGGCGGTGATTTTACCCTGAATTTCCAGCTTCTGCCACTCCCATTTCACCCTCTCCCTCAGGCCAAGAGCCTGGGTGGAGGAGAAGCCAGCACCTCCCACAGGACCCAGCCCTACCCTCTCACCCTGCCCATCTCTTACCAGGCCATGCAAGCCATGGTGTAGGTGACCCGTGGTTTGGGATGCCCCGTGAGCAGGGCTGATGCTGTGATGCTGTAGGCTCCCATGTTCCCAAAAAGCAGCCAGTCCCCCACGTGCAGCTGGGGCAGCTGCAGCCCCTCAGCGATGCGATCCTCGCCCTGGCCCCGGGGGCCCCACAGGCTGCTGCTGTGCCAGGGCTGCTCCGGGCACGGTCTCTGGCAGGGAAAAATGCAGCAAAAGCAGGGATGAGGATGTCTCAGCATCACTGTTGAGGCCTTAAGAGGCCTCCCAGAAATAGAGAATAGACAGGAGTAGGGAATAAAGGGAGGGATTTATTTAAAGGGCCTTCAAGGTACACCCTGGGGAGCCAAGATGGACCCCAAGATGGACCCCAAAATGGAAGGTCAAGAGTTCTTCACACTTTTATAGGTTTAGTTCATTTGCATGGTTAATTATCCAATTAAAGCTTCAGTTTAATGATGTAATTCCCCTCAGCTTGCTTCCACTTTAGAGTCTTTGGTTTACACATTTTGGGCCTAGAACAGACCCCAAGATGGACCCCAAGATGGTCATGAGTTCTTCACACCTTTATAGGTTTGGTTCATTTGCATATCACAGTTAATTCTCCAATTAAAGCCCCAGTTCAATGATGTAATTCTCCTCAGCTTGCCCCTCCTTTAGAGTCTGGTTTACACATTTTGGGCCTAGAAGAACCTGGCTGTCCTTGAAGGCAAAGTCTGGAGAGGCTTTGTTGTGTCTGCCCAGCACGAGAGAGCAGGAATTCCAGGCTACAAGGAACTGCAGAGTTACACTCTAAGCAGCACAGAATTCGAAAAATACAAAAGTTAAAACCTAAGGCATCACTGTGACCCCCCAAAGTTCAACCCCAGGAGCCATGGGCTGGCTACAGCTTCCCCAAGCTCTGCTCCCCTGCAGCATGGGGTTGGCTGAGGTGATGCCACCCAACCTGAGGGACATCCTGGACTGTCCCCAAGGTGGATGAGCCCCTCACCTTGTGCAGCCGAGGCCTGGGGCAGGGGCTGTCGAACAGGAGGCAGCTGAAGGCGCCGTAGATGCCATCACTGAGGTGATACACCAGGCTCTTCTTGCTGCCACACTCTTCCTCTGCAGCGGAGCAGGGAGAGGAAGCTCAGGAGGGGCTCGGGGGATGCAGGGGGACACATCCTAGGTCACACCTACCATCAGAGCCAGGCTGCTCTGTGGGAATCTCCTCCAAGGCAGTGATGCTGACGGCCAAGGTGAAGGCAGAGGTGACGTAGTATCGCCCAGGCCTGGCCACAACGTCCACGCCACAGCCCTCAGGGAAGTACAGATCCAGGGTGGAGTTTATCACGGCACTGATCTGCGTGGGAAGGGAAAGAAGCTTCCTCTTGGTCAGCTGGGAACTCTGCAGGGGAGAGTTTCCAGCCTTCTCTGCCTGCTGAGTGCAGGGGGTGGGAGGTTTGTACCTCTTCCAGCGGGGCTCTGGTGTCCTCGGTGCCGGGGAAGCCCCCGCCGATGTCCAGGAGGTGCATCCTAAATCCCAGCTCCGTGCCCATGTCAAACACCAGTTGTGCTGTGGCCACAGCCTGGGCAAAGGCCTGGGGCTCCAGGCCACGGCTCCCGAGGTGGAAGCTGAGGGCACAGAGCCCTTTTCAGCAGGGTTTGATCGTCCCCCAGAGAGCAGAGGGAGCACAGCACCGGGGGTAGCTTCCCACGCACCATCCCAAGCCTTTCTTAGGGTCAAACCTGCCCCAGTTTGGTCCCAACAAATTCAATCCCAGCAAAGCCCTGCCTTCACCTCACTCCTGCATTGTTCCAGCAGGGCAGAGCTCTCCAGATCCTGATCCGGGGCGGGGCTGAGCACCCTACAGAAGAAGGCCCACGTGCTGTACCTGATGCCAACAACCTCCACAGCCTGCTCCTTCGCCGTCTCCAGCAGGTGCCGGCAGGATTTCAGCGTGGTCCCAAAGGTCATGCTCGGGTGGGCAGAAGGGATGGAGTCAGCAGTGATGCCCAACAACATCCTGCACGGCAAAGCCACACTGTGTCGGCTTGGGATCACAGAATCATGAAAGGAAAAGCCTTTGAGGGCTGGGAAAGCTCTCAAAGAACACTGAGTTAAAATATTAACCCCAGCTATTAAGTCCAGCACTAAATCACGCCCCGGAGCACCACATCTACAAGTTTTTTGAACTCTTCTAGAGGTGGTGATTCCACCATTTCCCTGAGCAGCCTGTTCCACTGCCTGACCACCCTTTCATGATCAGATTTTTCCCTCTATCCAATCTAAACCTCCCCTGGCACAGTTTGAGGCCTTGTCCTATCCTGTTGGGAGAAGACTGACACCCACCTTCCACAGCCTCCCCTTGCACCCCACAGCCCCCTGGCCCCACTCCAGTGGCACTGCCAGACACCCACCTGGCACGGGGGTGGCTCCTGGCCACCTTGCTCAGCTCCACCTCGTTGTCGAAGGCCATCAGCCTGACCCCGTGGGTGGCTGCATACCTGATGTGGGCGACCTGCTTGCAGGGGCTGCTGTAGAAGATCCTCTCAGCTGGGACCCCAATGCCTTGAACCCGGCTGATCTCTGCCTGCAGGGAGAAGGGGACACGTGCAGCAGGGTCCCCAGGACCTGGGTCTTGGCCAGCTTATAGTGCTGAGGAGGGCAAAGCACCAGCATTGCAGCCTGGGCTTTTTCAGGGAAAAGCCACCAGAGCTCAGAGGGATCACAGGGGACTTTGTACAGGTTGTAGCAAGGTGTTTGAAAACACCATGAGAACTGGAGAGGAAACAAGAGGAGTGAGCAGGCCTGGGGCTGACCCCTGGTCTGAGCTGTGACAGCTCCTGCACTTTCTCCTCCTGGAAACACGTCCTATTTAATGACATAAGTGATTTAATTTTGGCTTCTCCCTGGAAATCTGGCCGCTGCAAATGACAAGCAGGAGGGAGCAAAGAGCTTTAGGCTCAGCCCTGAGGACACCAAGAGTCGGACAGCTGAGGCAGTGGCACCCCAGGGATGTGCTGTGCCACCAGCCAGGGACAGGAATGTCGGCCAAAGGGAACAACACGGAGAGGACAAGGATTTCTGGGCTGTGCCAGGAGGGTTCTGACAGCAGAGGGAGACTCCTGCCCCTGTCAATGTCACCGAGAGAGCAGAGACTGAGGAGAGGAGGGTGAGCTCTGCCACTCGCCCACAAACATTTCCCCTGGAGCTGTCCTCCCACAGCCCTACCTTGTTGGCACAGGCAAATCCTGCCCCCAGCTCTGCCAGCAGCCGAATCACCCCTTCGCTGCCGTTGCATTTAACTGGGAAGTAGGGCTTCACTCGGGGCAAGGCCTTCAGGAAACGGAGGTGTTTCTTCACGATGTCCCCCAGGTCTGCCACGAAGAAGGCCTGCTGCTCGCTCTAGGAGACAGCTGGAGTGAGCAGCAGCTCCCAGGAGTGCCTTTTGCAAAGGCAGGAGCCCTCACCTCTTGGCATCAGCCCTCACCTCTTGGCACAGCTCCCCCAGGAGGTTCTCCAGGAGGTCTCTGGTGGTGAAGCCTTCCTCCACCATCAGGAAATGGGATTCGTTCAAGTACCCGTTCATGGTGTGATGTTCAGGGTTTGTTTCAAGCCTCCTGGAGCAGGGGATGGATTCTAAGGATGAGACACACCAGGAAAAGAAAGGGAATATTAGAGGAAGGGTCCAGAAGCTCCATCAGCAGGGACCACCCAGGTCGGGGTGCCCCTGGGTAGAGTTCTGTGCTGCTCTGCTCCAAACCAGAGCCCTGCTGTGGGTTACAGCATCTCCTCGGGGGGAGGAGACACATTTCTCCGCAGTTCAGAGCTCTGTTTTGGCACACAGCAGCTTCGTCTCCATCAGCAGGCACCAGCACAGTGAACAACAAAGCCAACTGCACCACAAAGAGGAGAGGTGCCTTTAGAGGCCAGGACAGGCCCCCTCACGCTCTGGAATGCAGCTGGATCTGCCAAGTGCTCAACGGGGTGAACATCCCTTATGGATTCCAAAGAGCTGAAGCCTCATGGACCCACTTTCCCAGGGGAAAACCCCAGCAGAGGCTGCTTGCTGACACCACCCAGCCTCAGGACAGCCTGGGTCTGTGCTGTGGGTCCACTTTCACAGCTCTCCCACGACACAGGGTGTGAGAAAAGGGGACAGTTAAGCAGCACAGAGTTTTCTGGCTCGCCCTAGCAGAGCTTTAGCTTTGAGCTCACACCTTGAGCTTTAACAATCTCCTGCCCCGGATCCAGCCTGTCCCACAACCCAGGGAGCTGATGAGCTAGCAGGGAACATTTCCACTCCAATAATCCCGGTCTAGCTGCAGGGCTCTTCCAGGAGCACGGTCTCTGTGATTTGAAGTGAGCAGGAGGCAGAGGTTTCATTTCTCCTCCCCACAGAGCCCTCCTGACAGCATTCCAGGGCGGCACTGGGAGAAAGACCACGCTGACCCCGCAGCAGCAGGATGTTGTAATGCATTGAGCAAGCACCACCAGCCAATTCCAGACACGGGGAATGAGGTGAAAAAAACCCCATGTTTTGAAGCTCTTAAAGCTTCATATCCAGCAAAGGAGAGCAATTCCTCCAGCTTTACCCTTCACCAAACAGCACCCAGCCCACCCTGGTGAGGCAGAGAAGGGATGAAATGGGTCATTCCTGTGGGAATTCCAGCCTCGGACACCCCCTCCTCACCACGGTCCAGCCGTCCCTCCTAGAGGTCCTGGGGTGCTGTCAGGGGGGCTCCCCAAGGAACGCTGAGCTCCTGCAGCAGCCCGAGGTGTAGCTGTGCTTGGGGGTCCGGGGTCTCTGGGGAGAAGCAGTGCAGGGGGTGAGAGAGGCACTGACAGCACCATGCCCTCCACCCCCATCCCCAAATTCAGCATCCACAGCTCCCTCCTCACTGTGCCAGGCAAAGCAGCTCCCCCACAGCCCCCCCACGGAGCCCCCTTACCTCAGAAAGCATTTAAACAGATTCTGCCATGGGTCTGCCAAGAGAATGAACCGGCCCCAGGGCTGGCTGCTTGTCCTGCCCCGGCTCCCTGCCTGCCCCGAGCCCCTGCAGAGGATGGGGGGGCTCTGCACCCCTTCTCTGCCAGCGCTGCCTCCCTGCTCTGCCTCCCAACCGTAACCATGACAACCAAATCCAGCCACCCCATTGGCTGAGCCGCCTCCGAGCATCCTTCATCCCTTTTGGAGAACGCTCCTCCCTCCTCGCCCACCCTCTCCCAGGGCTGGGGCTGCCCCCTTCAGTCAGGCCGGGCTCTCACCGGGTCCCTGCCGTGCCGGCAGCTCATCCCCAGCCCGGCAGCCCGGCCCTGCCTCCCGCGGCTGCACATCCTGAGCACGGGGACGCTCGGTGGGGAAGACAGCCCGAAATACCTCGGAAATGCTGCTGCTGCCAGGGGAACCAGGCTTCCTGCAGGTTAAAGGCTGAGTGGTGTTTGGCTGGGACTCCGGAGAGGGGGAGGTAGTGGGGAAGATGTCAGGGGCTGGTCCTACCCTTGCTGAGCTGCTGCTGGTTTTGGTGGGTGCCCCAGCAGCAGATGCAGATGCTCTGTCTGCTCTGTGAGACCTGTCTTTGCTGCATTGGTGCACTTGGAAATGGTGCCACTGCTCCGTCCCACAAACAGGACGGGCTCAGCAGGGATTTTTTTAATTCTTCCTGTTAAATTTGCAGGTCTCTCTCTGGTGTCACTGAGGAGCCAGTGTTCTGTCTGGGGAGGGGTAGCTGCCCCCATGGAGTGGGGAGTGAGAAGGACCAACTTATCCTGGGTTTCTGTATTCAACACCGTAGTCTTGGCTTTGCCACAGACTCTCCTGGCAACCAGGGCCAAGGAAGCTCTTGTCTGCTGTGAGACCCTGGCCTGTTTTCCTGGCACTCTGGCCCATCACCAGCACTGGACTGTGCTGTGTGGGATGTGGGGGCCATGCAGAGAGGCTGGGGGAACCGAGAGATGCAGAGCCCTGCAGCGCCAGTCCCTCCTGGATGTGCTGGGCAGTGTTGTGATGCACAGCCCACGCAGAGCAGGGCACTGAGCCCATCCCACGCAGCGCCACGGCGAGCACAACTCAGAATCACAGAATCAATTAGGTTGGAAAAGATCTCTGAGATCACGAACTCCAGCTGTGACCGAACACCACGATGTCAGCTGGAGCACGGCCCTGTGTGCCACATCCAGGCTTTCCTTAACACTTCCAGGGATGGTGAGTCCATCACCTCCCTGGGCAGCCCGTTCCAATGTCTAATCACCCCTCCTGAGAATAAATCCTTCTTAATGTCCAACCTAAACCTCCCACTGCGTAGCTTAAGACTGTGTCCTCTTGTCCTGTCACTAGTTGCCCGAGAGACAAGCCCTACTCCCCCCTGGCTCCAAACTCCTTTCGGGAGATGTAGAGAGCGATAAGGTCACCCCTGAACCTCCTTTTCTCTTGGCTCAGCCACCCCAGCTCCCTCAGCCGCTCCTCATCAGCCTTGTCTCCCTTCTCTGGCCATATCCCAGCAGCTCAATGCCCTTTTTGAACCGAGTGGCCCAGAACCGGACGCAGCACTCGAGGAGAGGCCTCAGCGCGCCTCGAACTCGCGGACAGCCTGGCGGCACCGCGAAGCCCCGCCCACTCATTGTAAAAATTGGGTTATATTTGCATGTCTCCGCCCTCATCTGCATAACCCCGCCCAAGCAGCGATGACCCCGCCCGCTCAGTGTAAAAAGTTGCGTTATATTTGCATGTCCCCGCCTTCATCTGCATAGCCCCGCCCAGGCAGCGATGTCCCCGCCCACTCACTGTAAAAAAATTTGGGTTGTATTTGCATGTCCCCGCCCTCATCTGCATAGCCCCGCCCAGGCGGCGCTGTCCCCGCCCACGAGGCGCTGGCCGGGCGCGCAGTCGGCGGCGGCCATGGCTCCGAGCGCGCAGGCGGGGGGCGGCCGCGGGCAGGCCCCGGCCGCGGGGATCCGCCACGGCATCCGCGCCGTGCTGCTGGGCCCGCCCGGCGCCGGCAAGGGCACGCAGGTGAGGGCGATGCGGGGGGCTGTGCCGTGCAGAGAGCGGTCGGTGGGATCGGCCCGCCCGGCCTTGCCCACTCCCGGCACCCCCGCGTGGAGGAGCGCGGCTGCCCGGCCTCGCGTTCCCCGCTGAGGGATCGGGGTGTGCGGTGTGGCCCCGGGCCTCCCCTCCGCTGGGAGCTCGGTCGTGTCCCGCCTCCAGGGGCCCGCTCGGCCGGGCTTTGTCCCGGATCCCTTTGTCCCGGGCTAGGACGCGGTGCTGCTCGCTCTGTGCCGGGCCCTGCCATGTGCGGGGCTGTCCCGCTGCTGCGAGAGGGGAACGAGGCCCCAGCGGGGCGGGGATCCGCAGCCTCCGAGGTCCGGTCTCACCTCTGTCCTTCTTCCGCAGGCCCCGAAGCTGGCCGAGACCTACTGCGTGTGCCACCTGGCTACCGGCGACATGCTGCGGGCCATGGTGGCCTCGGGCTCCGAGCTGGGCAAGCGGCTCAAGGAGACGATGGATGCGGGGAAGCTGGTGGGTCGTGGGGAATGTGCTGGGAAGGGAGACGGGCTGGCAGCGCCTGGAATGAGAGCAGACAAAATCCATCTCCTAATTAGAACTTTCCGTGACAAAACTAATTAGTGGAGGAAGGCAGATGGATTGCAGGGTGAAGGCAAGATTGCAGGGTGAAGGTAGGGATGGGGTGGGAGCTTTCCTTGTATCACCCTGCAGGAGAAGCATCCTATAAAAACATCCTTCCTCTTGAAAATTATTGTTTGCTTACCAGCAGCCTGTGGCCCTGGGTTGTTTTTATCTTTTAGGGGGTGCGGTCTGGCTGGCAATTTTCTGGCTCCTCAGCACTGAGGTGACAGTGTATCCTTGGAGCTGCAGGATGTTACAGCCGTGCTTTGCGGCCCCCGTCTCTCTTCACGTGATACCTGAACCCCAGGTATCACTTCAGAGGGTTCATCTGCATCCCAGCTCTTGCATAAGCTCGATTCACCTGTAACTATAAGGTGAAAATAGACTTAAAGGTGTTGCTGTGATAGTTACAGCAGCTGCTGTGTGAGAGAGACACTTTGGATCCCCAGGAGACACGAGTTAGAATCTCTGACATTCATTTTTCTGAGGGTCTAATTATCTCATCCAAAGGACTGAAATATCTCAGGGAAACTTGAGGGACCACAAATTGCAGCGACTTGCCCCAATGTGGGGCAGATCTCGGGCATCGCTGCGGCCGCCAAGGGCTCGTAACACCCTGGGGAGAATCTGCAGGCCCCAGCTGGGGAGAGAGCAGCCTTATCTCACTTCTGCTCGGAGCTCATTGCAACACCGAGCCTGCAATACCCAGCTGGTTATGAAAGATAGGGACGTTATCAGGCCGGGCTGGTGGTATCTGCCACGTGTGTGTGTGTGTGGCAGCCAGCTCCAGGCTGCTCCACAGGTACATCCCACAGCTCTGTGATAACTCTGCTGGGAGCACAGCAGCGTTTTGGGATGGGCTTTATGCTCAGGATCTCTCTTCTCCAAAGGGTGTAATCAGGAAGGTACAGAAGTGACTTTTTGCTCGTCCCCATTGCCTGCAGGGCTGTTTGTGTGTTGTGACAGCCTGGTCCCAAATCCTGCTGGGTCCCAGCTGTGTGTGCTGGAGAAAGCAGCGCTGCTGAGGAGAGCTGCTCCCAAATAAACAGCCTTTGTTGGGGCTGCAGCATCTGTGAGTGCTGCAGTGTGGAAAAGGCACTAATCCCAGTGGTATGCCGAGATTGTTAGATGGGAAAAAACTATCCAGTGAAGCCAGAGCTTGTCAGCAACTATTGGGCCTTTACCTTCACACGAGGTTTATGGGAGTCAATGAGCAACTCGGCTGCTCTGCCCTTCCTGCCCGGGCCTGCCTCTCGAGGGGGACGTGTGGGTGAAGGTACAAAGTAACAGGAAATCAAGGTTATGTCGATATTTTGTATTGTGATTTGGTTTTAAAAAAAATAACAATCTAAGGAGTTGGAGCTGACAGCGTTCCTTGCGATACAGCAACCTTTGTAACAGTGAGGTTACAGTGCTGGTCCAAGTCCCTGCCCAGGCTGGAGTGTCCCTGGAGTGAAATGTGGCATTGCCCATGTCCTGGTGTTGCTTCCCTGATGTGGGCAGGTCTGAACAGGCAGCTTGAGCACTGACATGAATCATGAACATCACAGAATATCCTGAGTTACAAGGGAACACACAAGAATCACCGAGCCCAACCCATGGCCCTGCACAGGACAACCTGCAAAAATCCCACCCTGTGCACAAGGGCAGCAGCTGTGTGTAAATTCAGGGTGTCCTCCTGACTACAAACGTGTCTCCCCTCCGCAGGTGAGCGATGAGATGGTGGTGGAGCTGATTGAGAACAACCTGGACTCCCCTCCCTGCAAGAACGGGTTCCTCCTGGACGGCTTCCCCCGCACGGTGAAGCAGGCGGAGATGGTACGTGGGCCCCTGCTCGGGGGCTGCTCCAGCACCTCCTTCCCTCAAAACCAGGGCTCCCTGCTCCCTCAGCCCCTCTGAGGTGGGTGTTTGCTCTTGCAGCTGGATGAGCTCCTGGAGAAAAGGAGGGAGAAGCTCGACTCGGTCATTGAGTTCAGCATTCCCGACTCCTTGCTGATCCGGAGGATCACTGGACGGTAATCCTTCTCTTCCCAATGCTCAGTGCACGGGCTGGGGTTTCCTAGTCTATGGAACAGCCTCCTAATTTCAGATCCTAGCTCATCCTCGTGGTGATTAGGGCTGGCTGTGGTGCTGGTCTCTATTTCTGCCCTGATCCCTCGCCTGTTCTGCCCGTGCCTGGGCCATCCTTGAGCAGAGCCCCTTCCTTGACCTATAAATTAAGGATTTCTGTAGAAAATCTCAGCTCACCCTTTAAGTTCCTCCTCCTCCAAAGCTGTTATTGCTCCCTTATGCAGGACACTGAATATATTTAGGCACCAGCAAACTTCCTCCAGGGTGAGGAGTGTGTTCTCTTGTGTTCTTGTTGTCCATACCCCTTTCTCAGCAGAGCAGGAAGTAAAACTCCCCTTCTCCATCTCCCGGCGCAGCTGCTTTTCCAAACTGAAGAGGCCCTTGGCACAGAAATAACTGGAGAGAATTTTCTTACAAGTGAAAGGCTAATGGTGTTTGCTGTGGCAGATGTTTCTGTGCTGATGAGTGGCAGGTTCAGGAGACCTTGTCCTGACCGGGCTGCTTTGCTGACACTTCTTTTCTGTCTCAGGCTGATTCACCCAGCGAGTGGCCGCTCGTATCACGAGGAGTTCAGACCCCCAAAAGAGCACATGAAGGACGATGTATGTGAGCCCCCAAGGCCGCAGCTTACCTTGCTTTGGGTTTAGCTGATGCTTTGCAGTCTCTCCCTGGAAAAACTCATTTCTTTCCTTCTCTTGTACCTTCCTGTCCTGGCTTTCTGGGGAGCGTGGGGAACTGCTTGGGCAGCCTGAGCCGACGGCACTGCGGGGAGCGAGGCCTGGAGGGATGGATGGATGGATGGATGAATGGATGGATGAAGGGCATGGCCATTCTGCAGAGCTGGCCCAGGCTCTGCCAGCCTCACAACTTGTTGGACTCTGTCCGCAGCTCAAGTTGCGGTGGGTTGTGACTGGTTTCCATCCTGGGGAGCTGGTGCCTGCTCTCGAGGCTCCTTTTAGCAAGCAGAGTGGTGTGTGGGGGAAAAGACCACGGTGCTGAGCCCTTCTCTCTTCAGCGACTGCTCTGGGACTTGTTCTGGCTGCCCCGGGTTCGCTCCGTCTCCCCCTGCAGACCCGGGGTCTCCTCTGCAGCTCCGCCTTGGAGGAGGGGAACAGGGAGAGAAGGGGGGAACATCCCAGGCTGCAGCTCGCTGGAGACTGTCCCCTTGCTTCTCCCAGGTCACTGGAGAGCCCCTGATCCGCCGCTCGGACGATAACGAAACGGCCCTGAAAACCCGGCTGAAGGCTTATCACACCCAGACCTCCCCCCTGGTGTCCTACTACAGCAAGCGAGGGATCCATACGGCCGTGGATGCCTCCCAGTCTCCCGACGTGGTGTTTGCCAGCATCCTGGCAGCCTTCACGAAAGCAACATGTAAAGACCTGGTTATGTTCATTTAGGGCTCTGTCCCAGCACGGGGCTCTCCTTGGTTTTTTTTTCCTCTCTTTTCCGTCTCTGTCTCTCTGGGGCTAAGGAGGGTGAAGAGCTGAGCAGAGTAGAAGGGGGAAGGGATGAGGTGATGCAGCCCAAGGCAGGGCTGTGCGAATTCTGTAATTAAACGAGCTGTTAACGGTCTCTATCTCGCTGTATGTGAACGTCAGTCTGTGTGTGGATGTTGGGATTTTGGCCTCTAGAGGCCGCAGCGAGCCCAGGCTCCGGCTGCCCAAAATGGGCTCTGCACTCCTTTGGGCCACAAAGCCTTTGTTTCATCCTAGAAATGCACCTCCCTGATAGGAACTGTACTTCCAGCTCCTCCTGGCTACCCCAGAGGGGCCCAGGAGAAGGTTGGGGATAGAGGGGAAGGATTTCAGAGGATTGAAACGTGGGGTTACTCTGTGTGTGTTGCTGTGGGAGCAGCCAGGGAGGGGCAGCCTGGCTGCTGCTCAGGGCTGGGTGACAACGTGTTCTCCTTGTAGGTGTTTTATTCCCTGTGGGGTGGCAGGTTACCTGCGAGCCACAGCCTTTCTTCCTGTTCTGATGGCACTTGGGGGGGCAGAAAGAGGGTGGAGGGTTTCAACCTTTATTTATTTGTGGGATTTGTAGCAAATTAGTGAGATGCTTCTTGCTGTTTTTAACGTGAGATCTGTGGTCAGAGTCTGGCAGTTACTGTGTGGCAGGTTGGGATGTCCCGAGGATCAGAAAAGGACTTGGGTTTTATCTCTTCACTCTTGCCTTGGTTTTGACCAAGGAGAGGAAGATGTGTTGAGCTTCTCCTGATCCCAAAGTCTAAATATAATAAAGCCTTATTGCAAAACAAATGATTTCTCAAGGCTCGAGAGACAGCGTTATTAACCACTGGCTCCACGTGCCCTTGAGCTAACGACCTTCGTTATGAGCTCATGGAAATGTTCCTGTTTCTTGAGCAAATCCAGCAGCTCCGTCAGGCTGTGTTTGAGGACACTGTGTGTGCTTAGTGCCTCGGCCTTTCCGGGGCATTGTGCTGCTGTGTGGTGACACTGCAGGGCTGGCACTGACCTTTGGCCGTGAGGGATTCCAGCCCTTCCTAGAGGACCTTGCTGTTAATATGGATTGGGTCAGATGAAACTTTGTCCTTTGGAATTCCATGTGTGTTTACTGATTGAGTTTTACTGTCCTCTCTCTCTCTCTCTCTCTCTTGGGATGGCCCACTCCATCCTGTGCACTGAGCTGCTGTGGTCTCTGTGGCCAGAGCAGATGTTTAATCCTCAGGAATCCCTTGCTCTTTTCCTTGATAATTTCTCTTCTGTCTGACAATCCCCTCTCTGTCCTCATACATCCTTTCCAGGGACAGAACCTCTTCCCTTCCAGCAAACTGGAAATAACAATGGGAACCGAAAGCAGTTGACTTGTTGCTCTAGAAAGCACATGACTGAGAAGAAAGGCTTTGACAGTAAACAGGGCTGCTTTTGCCAGCAGCCTCTGGTCCCCTGGGATTCCCAGATGGTCCTTGCTCTGTCTCTGGCAGCCCCAGCACCTGGAGTTGGTGTGCAGGGAGGTCAGGATAGCATTTAGGATGGGACTGGTGTGCTCCGGAGAGGGGGAAAGTGTGGGTTACAGCTGCCCCGGCATCTTGGTGACTAAAGAAGTTGTGTGGAAGCAGCTTTTATCTTGAGAGAGCTTTTATCTTGAGAGCTGCAGCCCCCTACGCCCTGGGAAGGGTTCCCAGCCAGTTGGCATTCCTGGATTTGGTCAAGGTTTTACTCTACAGCAAGAGCAAGATGTTCCCCCACTCTCCATTCCTTTCCTCCCTTGTGCTCACTTCACATCCAGCTCACCAGCCTATTTTTTTTTTTTGCCATAAACCATGCTTAATTTTGTTTGTTTGTTTTTCCCTAAATGTTTTTTTTTTTCTCTCTCTCTGTTCCCATTTATTCCAGCTGAGTGACTCCATCAAGCAGATGAGACACCACCAAACGCTGCACACTCTGCTACATCACCCATTGCAGCCCTTCCCTGGGTGCAGGGAGGGCAGCTGGGAGGGGGGTATGATTGATGGGAGGGGGGGGAAGGAGGTGCTAAACAAGGGGTTGGGGGGCTGATTTGGTTGGGTTTTGGTTGGATTTCTTATTTGGCAGAATCATTGTGAAGAGGAGACAGACTTCTCCTTAGAAATCATCTTTGTGGAGGCAAAACAATTGTGGAGAGGCGAACATCTCTCAGTGATCAGCTGCAGGTCCTTGACCTGTTGGAGGGTAGGGCTAGGTGCTATTCCAGGCTTCTCCAGGACTTTCAGGGCTTATCTCATGGGCTCTTGGTACTCTGAGGCCACTGAAAGGTTTGCTGTGATTTTTTCCTAAAGTTGCTTCCTATCAGCGAGGACCAGAACGAACAAATGATTCATCATGTCTGAAATGGAAAGGAAAAAGAGATGCCGTGGTCTTTTCCTGGAAGTTTTTGTTTTTCTTGTTCTGCTGCATTCCTAAACCCTGGCATAGAGACTTCTCAAGGATTCTCTGCTGCTGAACAGTGGGGCTGTGGCTCTAGTCCAAACCTGCCTTACTTGGGAATGGGGTGGCTTTTCTGTGATCGTGACCAAGCTGGAATTCACACAATGCTCAAGAAATGCAAAAGAGACTTTCTTAATTGCCTGCAAAAATAACACTTAATTGGGTTTGGGTTTTTTTGCATTTCTTTTTAGATCAAATGGTGCCTTGTCTAACCTCTGAATCAATAATAAAATAACCCCTTTACATTTGTATCTGGTGCTGTGTCCTCTTTGACCTGCAGACAGCGTGGAGGATGAGGAGGCAGATGACAGCATCAACTAACAATTGAGCTGGGTGGATCCTGGGGCCTGATCCTATCTCAAGGATGTTCTGTGCAGCTGGAAATGTGGCTTGTAATTCCTTTTATCTCTTCTCCTCGCTGAGTGTGTCCAATGCTTTAGATCACCATAGCAATGGTGCTTTTCCCTGGTTCTCTCTCCTGCTTCTCCGTGTGTGAGGCTGAAAGCACTGAGCCCCTGTGTATCCTCTCTGCCCAGAGCTCCTTGCAGTATTTTAACTGATGTAATCCCTTTTTTTCCTCCTCCCTTTGCATCTCCAGTGTGTGGAGGAGCTGATGTTTTATCCTTCTGTCCTCCTGCAGCAACTGGGAGCCACATTATTGTGTCTTCTGCTTCTGCTCGTTTGCTTTCTGCCTTTCATATCTTGTGGCATCCCTCCCTCTCCCTAAATTCACAGGGAAAAACCTGTCCTAACACAGGAAATGAGAACATTTCCTGGCCTCCCTTTCTCCTGCCTCCACAGGGACCCTGACCCTCTGAGGTTCCCCAGAGGAGGCTGTTCCTGATGGACTGATGGAGGGTTGTTGTTTATCCACAGTTCTTGCAGCCTTGCTTGTGTTCAGGCACCGTGGCCCAGCACCAGAAGGGGTTGAGCTGTGTGTACCCATTTCCTGCACAAATTACTGGTTTTCCAGCATAATTGGGCTCTGCTGCTCCTCCGCCATTCTGTCTCTGTGCTCAGGTGTTTTCATTACCTCTCTCTACCTCCCATTACCATTCTTGTGCCTCTCTGGCCTTTGTGGTGTTCTTCTCTTGTTCCTTTTGATGCTGGATGTTAAACTATGATCTTCCTCCTTGTCTGGGATCGTGTCCTCTGCTTTTTGCCTGCTGCTGTTTTAAAAACCTGTTCTGCCTGCTCCTCCTGGCTTTCTGGTCTGTGGGATGGAGGAGTTTTGGCTCCTCTGAGCTGGGCTGCCTCTGTTTGATCCTTGCCTGAGTGTGGAGCATGAAATGGATTGCTGGGGAGCTGTGGGGAGGCTGCTGTGGGGAGGCTGTGAGCTCAAGCCTGGATCCTCTGGAGTTGGATCTGTGCTGTGACCTGCTTCTCTCAGGCTGACCTTGAGCGTTTTCCACAGCACACGATGCTCTGCAGGTGCCGTAAATTCCTTCTGCTCAACCATTTCGTTCCAGCAAGCTGCTTATCAGGCACTCTTTTGAAAACTGTGTTCATATTTCATACACACAATTATTCAGCAACTATAAAAGGGGAAATTTCCTATTTATAGCACAAGGACCAGCATCAAATAGGACACTGAATTCTCACTGATAGAGGAAGTGACCTGTTCCTAATGCAGCAATATTTCTGCTGAAAAGAAACAGCATCTTGAATGGGGGGAGGGATGAAAGCCCTGGGCCATATCTTTCCACTAAAAATGTGCTGCAGTCCTAAAAATGTATCTGCCCTTCTCCCTTCCCAATGAAACCACCGGCGACAGGGATTGCAGGAAAACCTCTCACTGTGGATTTGTGGTTAGTGGTAATGAGCCCACCGACTCCTGATGGTCTGGTTTGGAGCTGGTCTTAAGTTTCTGATCAATAACCTGATCTCTGACCTTGATGTGGGGGCGAGGAGAAGCCGCTGCAGAGATGTCTGTGGGGACTTGGTGCCATCACGGTGCTCAACGTGCACAGCCCTGAAGGAGCGAGCACGTGGGGCTGGGGAACAAAGAACTGCCTGGGAGCGAGGAATGGAGGGAGTGGGAAGAGCTCGGGGGACACGGGTGGAACTGCTGCGGGTGAGGTGAGAGCCTGGTCGCTCTGAACCTCCACTCTCCCTTCCCTCCCAGGTGTGTTGAACCACAAGGCCACCACTGGCCGATCCCTGCTGCTGTCGCCCTGTCCTTCCCGCGGTCTCTTTTGGGAAGAGCTGCAGTGGGTGATACCAAGCGAGGCCCTGGCAGGTGGAGGACCAGAGGATGGGATTCCCCTCCTGTCGCTGTGGCAACGCTGGGCAGGGAAGCAGCAGCAGCAGCAGCAGCGGGATGCGCTGGGCGGCTGCGTGGCGTGGAGGGTGCGCTGGGGAGGCTGCGGGGGCCGGGCTGCGCTGACATCACGCGGGGAGGTGGCGCAGAGGGAAGGGGAATGGGAAAGGGAGAGCGGGGAGACTGCGGAGGGGAGAGAGCGGCACCGGGAGTGGGCTCCGGGGACAGGTAAGGGATGCCCGGGGGCAGCGGGGCAGCGGAGGGGGGTGCTCCACGAGCTGCTGTGGGATCAGAGCCTGACTCGGCATCTCTCGGGGTGATGGGGGATGGCTCGTGGGCAGCGGGGATATTACACAATGCCTGAACAGCCTGGCACAGCGGGGTTTGGCTGTGGGACAGTGAGGCCAGGTCAGAGCCCAGCTGGCTGGTGCAGAAACTGGTGCAGATGCTTCTCCCAGGACAGCAGTGTGTGTGTGTCACTGGTGCCGTACTGGGAAGAGCCAGGAGCACCCGCACTTCCAGAACAGGATAAAGGGACTGGGGAGCAGCCCTGGCTGGAAAAGGGGAGCAGAGTTCTCCTTAGGGATTAGAGCATGGATCGCTGATGAAATGAATCAGAAGTTTGAGTCTCCATCCCCCGAGCTGCATCTCTCTTAGAGGAGGCTGCGAGCAGAGCTGGTGCACTGGGACCGAGCCCAGCAGCGCGTTTGTGGTGGGAGTCCTAAACTGCACATCCCCAGCAGCCTCAGCACTCGCCCAGCCTGTGCAGCACCAATAGTTCTGGGGAAGGCAGCCAGGTGCTTGGTTACTGCCAGGAGCTCTCTGCGTGTGGATCCTGGGGATCTGCAGACGCAGAAGGCGAAATAACAAAGTCCTTGAAGCCTCTCTGGATGTCGTGTTGCCTTTTAGCACAAGGGTTGCATAACGGGATGTTTTGTTAAGCAGAGGGAGCAAGGGTGACGATCACCTCTGTGCCCTGCAGCAGCCCAGCAGTACCTGGGTGCTGTGCTGGCCCGTGGTTCTGGGGGGGAATTTTATCTTTCCTCTTAATCCAAGAGTTGGGCTCATTCCTTGCGGCTTGTGGGTTCCCAGCTCTGATCCTACAGCAGCGGGGTGTAGGGATTCTACACCTACACTCAGGCTACGCAGCCTTAGCAAACTAGAAAATGAGTTTGTGAGCACCCCACTCATCTGTGCTGACCTGCTTCTGGCCTGGCAGGATTCTCAGTGTGGAGCTGACTGAGGAAAGCACATCTGGGGTCAAAATTTGGTAACCCTCGTGGGTGTTAGAAACCAGTATGGGGGTAGGGATGGAAAAGGCACAAAGCAGAAACCTTGCTTGAAATCCAAGAACAGGGAGAGGCCAATGCTCCTGTCACGACCATTTTGTTGAAAGAACACATTTCCCGAGGCATTTAAAGGGCTGGGGGCCATGACCCAGTGGGGCCATGGAGAAACGCAGCCAGGAACGCTTGAGAATATAATTGCAACAAGAAGCATGAATATGCTTTAATTAGGGAAGCGATTGCTGTGTGATGAAAGATCCTTCCCCACCAAGGCACAGATGCTGGGTCTACTGGGACCATTTGGGAGTGGCCCAGGTGGCCATACTGCTGCTTATGGGATGGAAACTGCCAACAGCAACAGCTTGTACTGCTCTGTGGGGCTTCTCCGGGATCAAAGGGTGGCAGCCCCATGCTTGGAGGGTGACAGGCAGTGCTGTCACCCAGGTGGCTGTGGGGCCAGCTGCATTCCAAGCCTCTGGCATGGGCAGGCAGGGAGGGGAGGGCCCATGGGCTGCTCCGTGCCAGCCCTCAGCTCTGCCCAGGGCAGCTGTGCTGGGAAGGAGCCAGCTCGGGATGGGCCCCGGCGCTCCAAGTGGGACCTCTCTGGGCACAGCCTGAGCCGGGCTCCCAGGGCCAGTTTGGGAAGGGTGCAGGGAGGAGTTAACGCTGCTGTTCTGCAGTTTCATCCCTGAGGTTGTGGTTCTGCATGACCAGCAGCGGGACTGCTTCAAAGTCATGTTCCAACTTGATTTTTTTTCGAGGTTATTCAAAATTCGGTGCGGGAGTGGCACCAGGACCTCTCACAAACAGAAAGGCCAAGTCACCCCCTCCTAGTCCTTGACCTTCTCCGTGGCTCAGCTGCCTCTCCTCGCTTTCCCCCACACTTGCCTACACTGCAAAAGCGATGATCATGTGAATATTACAAAGCCTGGCATCTGCACATCAGCTGCAGCAGCTGAGGCTCTGCCACGTTCCCGGTGCCTTCGTGTGACCCTGTCCCCACAGCCATGCTCTGTTACCTGTGTGCTCGGCCCCATCACAGGCTGCCGCTGCCAGGCACACAGCAATACAGAAATACAGTAACTGGGAACTTGTGCTCCCTCCTGGGAAAAGTGCTATGGATCTGTGAGCCTCTGCAGAGACCCGGAGCATCGGGAGGAGCTGCCTTTGTGCCAGTGGCCAGAGAAGGCCCTGGGAGCTGAGCCAGGTCCTGTGAGACATTTTAATCCTTCCTATTCCACAGCCTATCTTGGCCATGGCTCCGCTGCAGCCAACGTTTTCCTGTTCCTTTGTCAGGGGCACTCACATGCACCTACCTTGTGTTTGTTTTCACTCCTTATCTGGCACCACTGGGAGCAGGCAGGGCAGCAGTGCAGCAAGGAGAGTCAAGGAGAGTGGGAATACACATTCCCACTGTTGCCTGGCCAGCCTGGAGTCCCCTCGATCCTCTCCCCGAAGCCAGGCTGAAATTTCTTTCTGCTGAGGTAGCTGTTTGTTAAATAGTTGAGGTTACTTGAGTAATCAATAGTTCTCTGGTTCCCAACAGAAATATTATCCCTTTGGCCAAATCAGCTTTTCTATCTTTGCTATAAACCCGCTCCTGACTCTCAGCTCTCAAAGGATCGAGGCACATTCCTGATTTACCTTCACAGAACCCCACTCGTCTTCTTTCCTCCTGCCAGCACCACTTTTTCCTCTCTGAGGTTAAGCAAGAAGGGCTGGAAGCACACGGAGAAATCGCTGGAGTCATTGGAGTCAGCCCTTCTCTTGGCGCTGCCCCAACGGCTCCTTCTCTGTGCTTGCTTCTCTAAGGAGGGAGGTGAGGAGAGTCAATGGGATCCTCGTGTCCAAGGGCATTGCTGACATACCTCCCAGTCCGTGGACTCCAAGACAACTCAGCTCAGCTGCTGCCAGCTGAAGAAAAATTGTTCCCATCCCACAGCAGGAGCTGTATCCCAGAGAAGCAGGGTTGGAAGACAAGGCGCCCATAGTAAGGTGCCATGGCTGCACATAAATTTTCCTTGCAAACAGGCAAAGGCACCGACTCCCTGGAGCTGGATTTCTGGTTCCACCCCAGCAGCCAAAGGCTGGGCTGTGGCTCTGGGCTCCAGTTTCCTGTGACTGAAGGAGGCCACGAGGTTTGTTCTGCTGCTGGGGCAGTGGAAACAGCCTTGCTGTGCATTGTGAGCATCTCTGCACATCTCTGTTCTTTCCAAACCAGAAAAGGTCACAGAGACCCAAGAGAAACCCACTTCCCTCCTCCACTGAACTCCTCCTGCCTCGCACATGCTTTTGTTGCCATCCCTTGCTTGCCAAAGGCAGGAACAAACACTGGGGTTTGGCAGGGCTCGGAGCCTTGGCGTGGCGGATGGGAAAGAGGCATTCTTGGTCCTCAGCCCGGGGACAGGGCTCTGCTCCACGTCCACTGCCAGATTTTCCAGCTGCGATTTTGCTGCTCAGCCCATGCTGAGGGCACCGTTCTGGGGACAGGGAGCACCCCTGGGTGCTGGGCTGTGAATCCTGCAGGAGATGCATGGAAAGGGGGAGGGAATAGCTGGAGCAGGACCCGGAGCTACGTGAACCCCTGCATGCGGCTGCGGCTGAGCTTCACATCCAGGGAGAAGCGCAGGAGTCGGCGCTGCCCTGAGAGGCTTTTCCCAAACAATGCCTGATTCCAGGGGAGCAGGGAAAGGCAGAGGGAGGCCACGTAAAGCCAGGCTGTCTCTGCTTTGGTTAAATAGGGCTGGTTTTGCTGACAGCTCCTCCTGAGAGACTGCAGGGAGGGATCCTGGAACTCAGGGGCAGCTGGGAAGCTCTTGGCAGCTACCGCTGTTTCAGTGTCAGGCACCGGACTTTTCCTGGTGCTCAGGGGAAAAGGGATGGCAGCCTGGATCAGAGGCTGGGCAGACGAGAGGCTGCTGCCTCCCTGTTAGAAGGATGCTCTGGGGCAACAGCAGGGCCTGATTTCAGAGAAGCATTTGAGGTTTCAGTGCGCACTGATCGCCCCAGAAACCTCCCACTCAATATTCTGCTGTGCACAGCCCAGCCTGAGGCAGCACAGGGGGCAGTTTGCTCAAGCACTGGTTAAGAGAACCCACAGATGACAAATCCCAGAGAGGGACGAGTGTTTCTGTGTTTCTCATGGTGGTGAAGGGCTGAGGGAGAGGAAGGAGGGAGGGAGAAGAGGAATTTCCTGGCTGTGGTAAAGGTGGGTTGTGCTTGGAAGTTGGAGAGAATGGGCTTGTGGTCGTGGTATCAGGCTGGGGGAAGGAAGGCGTGGGTCAGCAGCAAAACCCAGCACAACAAACCCCATTTGCCTTTCCATGCTGGCCCAGGAATGAAGGACAAACTACAGCTCCCCTCTCCCTTTGCCCACCTTGTTCTGCTGCAGAGAGAACAGAGCACAGGAGGATTGAGCCAGGCTGAGAGCAGAGGCCTGGCAGCCAAGGGTCGGGCTGGGGAGAGATCTCAGCTGAGACAAGGGAACTCTGAGCAAGCAAATGTTCAGAGTGAGAGGCTCATACATTCCCCACCTGGTCAGTGCTGGCTCAGCCCTCTGGAAAATGACACACGTTTTCCTTGCTGCGGGGCCACGAGGCTGTGCTGGGAGCTCTCTGCTCTCCCAGCCCTGCTGCAGGCGAAAGGTGCTGCTGGCAGGGTCCAGAATCACTCTTTTTTCCCCCTTTTCACAGCTGTTGCTGGTTATGGAAATGGGAATGTTCCCCAGGCAGTTCTCGGCAGGAACTGCCCTTTCCAGGGCTGACCACATGGGCTCTTTCTTCCTCTTCCCACCTCCTGACAGCAGTCACAGTTTTGGGTATGTTCTAGTCTTGGCAAAGCACTGCCCTTCCCTGCTCCTCTTCCTCACATGACACACAGGAGAGAGAGGCTGTGGCCTGTGGAAGGGGAATGTTTGTTCCTGGACTGAGATCAACATAATTCTTGAGCCAGTTCTCTTCCCAAAGCACAAAGAGAGAAAGAAGAAAAGTTGGGATCGGTCCTGCAGTGGGGATTTACATCCCAAAGTGTCAGTGTGTTCCTAGCACGGAGATCCTGACACCAGCTCTCCTCTTCCCAGTGCAGCATGGGGAGCACATCTTGCAGGAACACCAGGGCACGTGTTGGGAAGTCATTATTTCTTGTCACACGTGATGCAGAGTGTCCACAGCACAAAGGAACGCTGGGCAAAGCTTAGGGAAGGCAGGGAGGAGGCAGCAGGGCCTGTTGCTGCTGGGAGCTGAGGGTACAGAGCTCAGCAGAGGGGCCAAACACCTCTGCAGGCAGTGAGACTGTGCAGGAGTTACCACAGATTTCAGCTGCAGCAGGGTAGGAAACCCCAGGGTTCAGAGCTTAAGCCAGTTTCTAAGAGAAAAGAGTGGGACTAGCAGGGAAGGGGAACAACTCCAGGCCAGCTTTCTGGCAGTGCTGGATGTTCAGAGGACACTGATGGCACAGGATGGGGTGGGTTTGGGCCACATCCCAGCCAGGAGCCTGAGAGTTCCTTGGAAAACCCAAATAATGCAACTGAGCTAACTCAGAAAGAAGTGGTCTGGCTAAAGCCAAGGTCAGTCTGAATAATTCCTTCCACTCTCTCTTCTGCTTTTGTGCCATGAGGCAGGAAGCTGAAAATTCCCTGGCTACTTTTGGGAGTGCAGAGGTCAGTGAGCAGTGATCATCCTGGTTCTGAGGAACAGAGGAGGGTGTTAGCACCCAGCCCTGCCTTCAGTTCCCTCCCTGACTCCTCAGCACACAGACACAGAATTTCCTGGCTTTTTGTTTCAGAACTCAGGGAAAATTCCTGCCACCAGCTGCTGAGTTAAATTAAAAGTTGGTACATTCAGGAGGCTTCTACAAGGCGCTAACCTTTGGAATTGCCTCAAGAATTGGTAAATGATAACTGGCTTGGAAAATCCTGATAGTTTTATGACCTTTCACAATGCCTGCACTTCTGTACCCAGATAAGGGTCACCACGCTGCTCCAAGACATGACCAGAGGGATAAAGGAAGAATTCTCCTCCTGTCTTTCCCTGTCCTGGTGTGAGTGCCATTGCTCGGCTCTGTAAAGCACAGGAATTCTCCCAGGCCGGAGCAGCAGCTCTGAGCTCATCACACGGCCTGTTCCCAAAAACCCCACTTTGGGATGAGAATTGAGGTCTCTCCACGACCTCCTGGCAAGTGAGGGAATGTGGATGTGGCCATCGCCAAAGGGGCTTCAGAAGACCCTGCTGAGGGCAGTTGTGCTCTTACCCTTGTGAGTTCCACAGAGACCTTTCCCTTCCCAGGTGCTTCGTGGCATTGAAGCCCAAATCTTTTTGGAAGCCAAGCAGCCACGGGGAAAGGCTTCATCCACCACTGCCCATGGCAGCAGGTCCCAGTGGTGCTCAGTTCACTGGAGCTTTCTCCCAGGAGCAGGTCACTGTGAGCAGTGGATTATGCCCTGGCAACAGGGACACTGCAACATGCAAGCCCCGAAACTGCAGCGCCTGCTCCACTACACAGCAAAATAGGTCGTGCATCAGCAAATGAAAAAGGACAGATGGTGTCTGCTAATACAGCTTAGTTTATGGCCTGCAGGATTAACTCACTAGTTGTCATGTCTGCAGAAAATAGGAAATGGGTGGGCCCGGATGGAGGAAACGTGTGGTGTGCCCAGCCCTACCTGTGTGGTGGGATGCACTGGCTGGAGAGGATGTCAGAGATCCTGTGAGGTTTTGAGATGCTGCTGAAGGGCTGCCAGTGTCTTTTGAGGGGTCTGGCCTTGTACCAAGCCTTCCCATCCACCTCGGATTCCCACACTCCCACTGCAAAGGTCAGCGCCGCAGGGATTGATGCTGAGCCGAGCAGGGATCTCCAGCAGAGACAGGGACACCCTCTGTGTGTCCCTACTCTGCAGGAGGAGCCCACAGCTTCCTGTCCTCTGCCAGCTGCAGGACAGCCTCCAGTTCAGCCTTTTGAACTCCCAAGCACCCATGTGTCTGCAGGAGTAAGACAGAAAGCTGAGGCAGAAGCCTCAGGTCTTTTCAATGCCTTCTCTGTGACACACTGTTCTCCTTTCCTGGAAACCAGGCCAGTGCCTCACTCTGTTCTCCTTGCAAAAATCAAACCCTGTGCCAGAGCTCTGCCTTGTGCATCTGCTCTCTGAAGGGCAGAACAAACTCTTCCTTAGCTCTCCATGAGTGCTCCTCCTGAAGATTTCACCTTGATCTTGCTGCCTTTGCTGTGGCCAGGTTTGCTCGTGTCCTGCAAGATGCTGAGCATCCCCAAAACCAGCTGGCATCAGGGAGACACTGGGTTCCTGCCATGCCATGCCATGCCATGCCATGCCATGCCATGCCATGCCATGCCATGCCATGCCATGCCATCTCCGTGCCTCTTGGCCTTCTGCTGTCACAGGTGTTTGTCACCACCACCTTCAAACCACAGGCAGCCACCACAGGCACTGGGGTTTTCTCCAGTGACTAATTTGCCTGTGTTTATGCCAACACCAAACACTTAATTGTCTGTTGAATGACTCAGGTGAGGAGGGAGTCTGGCTCCCTCCTCCTACCACGGGGATCTGGCCAGCCCTATCCTGATGGCAGCACCCTACAGTGCTAAACCTTCTCAGTTATAAATCCCCCATCATTAAGGGTAGCAGGTCACTGGTAAGAGCGACTTGAGAGTGGGGATCATTGTCACTTCTATCCCCAAAGCTGTTCAGTGAGCGTGGAGGTGAATAAAGAACACAGAACAGCCTGTGCTTTTATTACAAAAGGAAATGCTGCTTTTGTAGAGGGGGAAAGCATGTCAGATTACTATTATAAGCAATTGCTTAATGATCCCTACCTTTGCGTCACTGCTGAAGTACATCCGAGTCCCTTTTTGGGGTCTCACCTCACTGCACGTGTGTCACCAAGGGGGCCGATCCCGTGGCCATCCTGGCTGCTGCAGCCCTGCAGGAGACAGGATGGGGGAGCTACGTGGGCACGAGAGCCTCCACATTCTTCCCCCTCGAAATCTCCCCACCTCCCACCTCTTTTATCAGCTGCTGACAAGACTTGCCGTGTGTGTAGGTGGCTCCCAAGCTTACAAGATGATTCCCCGCTCCCCCCACCTCCCATCCATGAGAGGAGCTCTCAGGATTTCGGGGAGGGGGAGCTCAGCCTTCCCCCGGCTGCCGGCCTGCTCTGCAAGGCCTGTTCCGATGCTTTCAGAGAGCTCCATGTGGTAACTCTCTCCCAGGATTTCACATGACAGCCTCTTCCCCGGAAAGTCACAGCAGGGAGTGGAAGATTGCTGGGCGTGTGGGTGTTAGGAGGGAGCAGAGTGGGATGGGGAGATGGAGGGGAGAGGAGAGGAGGTGTAACCACAGACTAAACCAGAACAAATCCTCTTGGAAGAGCCTTGCATTTCTGATCCCAAGGCTCCCATCTCCTGCCTCTTCCTCTTCATTTAAAAGAACGTCAATCCTTGTTAAGTCCGGCAGAGAAAAGAGGAGTCAAGCAGAATCATCTCGTTCCTTCCCTGAACACATCTCAGGGGACCAGGAGAGGCAAACAGAACACGAGCTGGATGGGGCCAGAGAGCGTGTGCGGTGTGCACGCTGGGGAGAGCCCTCCCCAGGCACGGAGTCTTCCCTGGAGAGACATGAGGGGCCGTTAATGACATCTCCATCTGACAAACGATCACAGTGCATGTCATTACGACCCAGTGCTTCCCCGGGGCCCTGCCAGAAAATGACCCCAATGAGCTTCAGTTTTTGCAATCACAGCTGCTCCCCGTGAATGCTCAGCGTCCCTCACCGCAGAGCTCCGGGCTCTCCAGGGGTTAAGCCTTGCCGAACGCCTCGGGCAAGCCAAGACTGACATCCCTGCTCTGGAGCTGGGACCACGGAAAGAGGAGTAGGGATGCCCACGTGCCCCTGGCACAATTCTTCAGGGCAGGGAGCTAGGAGGGAGACCTCACACTGCACCTCTGAGAGGTTTAAAACGACCTCTGTGCTACTTGGAGCTGTCTGTCCCTCTTGTCTTCCTCCAGATGCAGCACATCTCAGGTGGGTCCCGTGGTGGGTCCTCAGCAGAGACACCCCTGAACCTGCCATCTGCATTTTGGCATCCTGATGCACCCGGACCCCTTTAACAGCCCTGGCTGTCCCACCTTAATAGGGCCAAAGGTCTCAGCCTGCCCAGAAAGACCAGAGCTGAGTCATTCCCGAGTGTCCCTGTGCGGAAAACAAGGAAGAATTCCTGGTGTAAAGCTGCTCCCCTCCTTCCCGCATTTCATCAGCAAGCAGGAACACGAGCTGGATTTCCTCTAAAATCCATCTGCTCTGCAGTGCAGCCTGTCCCCCTTGAGTAACCCCCCCATCCCTGCCTGGGAAAAGTGGGGGAAACCCCGAGGAGACTCACGGACTTCTAGAGAAAACAGCCAGTCACACCTCAGTGCCTGAATGAGCTGGAGGTTTAAGGCAGATTGAATCTTTGTGTGTCCTGAAATAGCTGTTTCAACACCCCCTGTGTCCTGCAGGCCAGGGAGGAGAACAACAGGCAGGTATTTACCATACCTGTGATATTCGGGTAACCAGGAAGGGGAGGACGGTAGGCAAAAGGGAAGTGGTAGGAGCTGGGATTTCAATTTTAATCGGCTGCAAAGCCAAGCCGACACGTCCCACCGCAGCGATATTCCCGGCCAGGCACACCCCAGTTCCTCCATGCAGTGTGAGTTTCACAATCCTTTCCCAGCAGCCCAGCCTCTGCTTTCACTCTCTGAATTACCGAGGGGAATTTTCATTACATCACCAGAGGCTCTTCCTCCTCGACAGCGACAGAGCTGCCACTCTGCTTTGCAGGGGGGTTTTTGGGCTGTGGGTGACGAGGATATTTCTCTGGAAAGAGAAATACCTCCCAAAAGCACGTCCAGCCTAGCTCAGCCGCCCCCAGTGGCTCCATCCAGGCTGGGAACGGCACTGGGCAGTGTGGGGTGGCTCCAACCGGTGTTTGGACAAAGCCTTCTCCCTGGAAGCCTTCCTGGGGGATACGGCGCTTTCAGGCAGTTTTAAAAGTCGCCTGTGCCAAATCCAGCGGGGTCGGAAGTCAGCAATCTTCCAGCTTTCTGCCAGCGTAAGCAAAAGCAAATTTGCCTATTGGAGCTGGGATTTGCAGAATGATTCGCTGCGGCGTTTGAATCCCCCCCGCCACGCCCCACGCCTTCTGTATCTTTGTTGTTTGTTTGTTTTGGGTTTATCTTTTCAAATATCCTCCAGTTTAACGGCCGGGCTGGTGGCAGCTTCCCCGCAGCTCCGGGGAGGGGCTGATCTGATCGCATCCCCAATCCGGTGACCTTCCAATCAGCCTCTTTCCTTTCCTCGCTGGCAGCTTGCTTTCCTGCTCTCTCCTTCCAGTTCCTGGCTGTTTGTTTTGGGGTGGGTTTTGTTGGTTTGTTTTTTTTTTTTTTTTTTTGAATCAAAACAAACTACCGGGTTCAAACTGCTAGTCAGGAACACGCTGAGCAGGAGCCTTTGCTCCTGGCAAGGGCTGCGGAAACTCGCCATGGAGAAACACCTCAGCCACAGAGAACTTGTTTTTTAAGTAGCTGGGATGTCTGGACCACAGCGGGGTCCGGACAGTTGGAAATCTGTGTCTCAGAGCTCCATAAAAGCACTGAATTCCCTCAAATATCCAACCACCGGCAAGAGCTCTGCACAGCTTGGGAGCAGGGAAGATGGCTCTGAAGTCACTCGGATTTACCCTGGCCTCCCCCAGCCCTGTTGGTATCATGATTCCTCATATAAGGCAATGAAGAGTCATTTGTGCCCCATCAGAAAGCCGATGCCTTTCCCAGGAACTCCAGATGGTTTTGCTCTCTGTCTCTCTGTGTCTGCACTACTGGTAATTCAGGCCTGTCTCACATTAGCTTTTGAGCTGAAACCTTCCCACAATTAGTTACAGTCTGTGCTCCTGCGCTGCAGAGGACGTAGGGCTGAGCTGGCAGAGCGCTGTCTGGGAGATCCGTCCCACACACGAGTCTTGTTCAGGTTTCTCTATTTCAGTCAAGAGTGTGATTTTGCGAGTGAAATCATCAAAGCAAGACAGCGGCTGCTACAGATGGGCAGCAACAGCCATTTGATGATGCCTCATACCTGGCTTGTCTCAGACAGGAGTAGTTTATTTCAATATAATCCCATTGTACATCAATATAACATCTCTACCTTCTTCACCTGGCCCTCCTTTCCCAAGGAAAAGGGTCCTTCTCCTCTGGGAGCTCCACACCACAAGTGTCAGGGAAATGTTAAGACTCTTCATGCCTGCCCAAGGACTGCAGCTCAGCAACTCACTGCTCAGAGACAACGTGCTCCACAAACACCCTCGTAGCATCCCTGCTTCTCTTGGAGCAGAGCTGTTTGGCCCTTGCCAAATTAACTTGCTAATTAACAGGGTTTTTGATCCCAGGCAGGAATTTACCACTTTGAGGCCAAACCTAAGTGTGGTCCAAAACTTCCAGCTGGTCCAAAGCCCTGTGCGCTGTGGCAGGAATGCGAAGAGCTGACAAATGTCTGGGGAATGCAATCTCCAGGGAAGGACTTGGGTGTAGCAGACATCTTGGGATAAGCAGTAAGGGAGGGTGTATGGCAGGCACAGAATTAATGGAGCAGAGCCCAGGGAAAAGCAGGATTGCTGCAGGGCGTTTAGGACAGGAGGAAGCTTCATTTGTGCAGGTGATTTACTCCTTCTGTGCTTTCATTCACCCATCAGACAGGGAAGTGTCATCATTATCCCCGCTGTGCCGACAGATCTGGGGTCTTTGCCTACAGCAATCCAGCAGCACCAGCACCGAAATCCAGGCTCCTTGTTCCCATCCCAGCTCTTGGAAGGATCTTGGCAGTAATAATCATACAAACAGGCTTTGCTGAGAGAGATGATTTCAGGAATGGCGATAGCTGGGAGACAAGTGATGGAGCCACACTTGTCACATGAATAACCACAGCCTGTCCAGTCAGAGCTGACAGTCAAGGCAAGGCAGCTCCTTCTGTGCTGATTTAAGAGGCTCTTCATAGACACAGCAGATCTTTCTGCTTCACCTCCCCTGCATAATAAGAAGCAGCGTCCTTCCTGTTAGTTTATGTGCTTTTGGATGGGATATGAGGCTGGCAGACCCCTCTGGGCATGGGGGAACCCTGGAAGGAAGCGGAGGCTTTTAACTTTCTGCATGAGTGCAGTAAGAATGTGGGTTGTAGTTTCACTGCCTCTAAACCTGGCACTCAGGGAGGAGTTCCCAGCTGAGTAAATCTTTACATGATCTTCAGAAACGTTATCAAGGAGGGACACACAGCGAGGGGTGGATGGATGGATTTAGAGGGGACTCCTGAAGCTATAGACACCCCTCTCCAACAAGAGATGTTAAAAACAAGCTGGCCCAGGGTTTTTTTAACAAAAACCTTTTTTTCTGCACAATCCAGCCCGAAGATTTCCCCCATTCCAGGCCCTGGGTGAGGCAGCCATGGCAGTGCTGAGGGAGGGATGCTGAGGAGAGTCAGGGGCTGAGGAGAAATGGGGAGCTGAAGGGAGAATCATAGAATAGGCCGAGTTGGAAGGGACCCATCAGGATCCAACTCCTTGCCTTATGCAAGACGCCCCATGAATGCCACCATGGGCCTGAGCAGGTTGTCCAAAGGGAGATAGGACATTGAGGGAACCAGGGTGCTGAGGGGAGCCAGGGACTGAGGGGAGCCGGGTGTTGAGAGGAGCCAGGGCGCTGAGGGGAAATGGGGAGCTGAAGGGAGACAGGGGTGTTTAGGGGAGATGGGGGCACTGAGGGGAGCCGGGGGGTGCTGACGGAACCGGGATGCAGAGGAGAGTCGGGTGCTGAGGGGAGCAATGGCGCTGAGGGGAGATGGAGGCGCTGATGGGAGCCAGGGGCTGAGGGGAGATGGAGGCGCTGATGGGAGCCAGGGGCTGAGGGGAGATGGAGGCGCTGAGGGGAGATGGAGGCGCTGAGGGGAGATGGAGGCGCTGAGCGGAGATGGAGGCGCTGAGGGGAGATGGAGGCGCTGAGGGGACATGGAGGAGCTGAGGGGAGATGGAGGAGCTGAGGGGAGTCGGGTGCTGAGGGGAGATGGAGGCGCTGAGGGGAGATGGAGGCGCTGAGGGGAGCCAGGCGCTGAGGGGAGATGGAGGCGCTGAGAGGAGCCAGGCGCTGAGGGGAGATGGAGGCGCTGAAGGGCGGGGGGCACTGAGGGGAGCCCAGAAGCAGAGCGGAGGCTCAGCTTTACCTCGCTGAGATGTTTCACAGCCGCTTACGGCACCGCAGGCTCCAGGGCTGCCCGGGGGCGTTGCCCACAACCGAAATGGCGGCGGCGGCAGCCGCGCCCGGTGCGGGGCGGGACGAGGCGGGACCGCGCTCACCCGGCCCCGGCGCCGCTTTCGTTACAGCGCGGCCGAGGCAGCGCCCGGCGGGACGCGGCTCCCGGAGCCCTCGGACTGATCCACCTCCACCTCAGACTCCACCGCCGGTGACACCGCCGGGCCGACCTCGCCGCCATGGGCTCCGAGCGGGACTCCGAGTCGCCGCGCTCCTCATCCATCCACTCGGCCGCCGCCAAGTGCCCCAAACCCGGCCGCCGCCGCCGCCTCTCCTTCCAGAGCGTCTTCTCCGCCGCCGCCGCCTCCGCCGCGGGCGGCCGCCGCCGCGCCAAAGCCGAACCACCCCCGGCCGCCCCGCCGCCGCCCCCCGCCGCCCCGCCGGCCCCGCCACCGCCGCCGCCGCCGCCCCCCGAGGAAGCTCCGGTGGTCCCGGAGGGCGAGGAGGAGCTGGAGTGCCCGCTGTGCCTGGTGCGGCAGCCGGCGGAGAACGCGCCGCGGCTGCTGTCGTGCCCGCACCGGTCGTGCGGGGCCTGCCTGCGGCAGTACCTGCGCATCGAGATCACCGAGTCCCGGGTCAACATCTGCTGCCCGGAGTGCAGCGAGCGCCTCAACCCCGCCGACATCCGCCGCCTGCTCCGCGACTCCCCGCACCTCGTCGCCAAGTACGAGGAGTTCATGCTGCGCCGCTGCCTCGCCGCCGACCCCGACTGCCGCTGGTGCCCTGCCCCCGACTGCGGGTGAGTGCTGGGGGACGCTGGTGGGGTGCTGCCACTCCGCCCTGGGGCAGCCCGGGGAGAGAGGGACCTGCTCTTCTCTCCATCCTGGGGCATCTTGGGGAGCGGGGAACCCGCTGTCCCCGTAGGGTGCTGTCCTCTCCATCCTGGGACAGCACGTGGAGGGGGAGACCCCTGTCCTCTCCATCCTGGGACAGCTCGGCAGGGGAAGCCGGCTGTCTCCTTGGGGTGTTGCCACTTCTCTGTCCCGGGACGGCTTGAAGAAAGGAGACCGCCGCCCTGGAGGGATGCTGCCTGTCCCCAACACGTGCTGGGATAGCTGGGCGAGGTGGAGCACACTGTGGGTTGCTGCCTGTCCCCAGCAGGTCCTGGGGATGGCATCCCGTCTGAGATGGCCCTGGGACTCACTGTCCTGCCCGTCCCCACGTGGCTCCCAGGACAGCACAGAGAGGGGTGGCTCTCCCTCAGTGGGCTGCTGCTGCTGCTGAGACACTTCTGGTCCTGCTGTGTCCCGTGGAGAGCCCTCGCTGCAGGGGTTCTGTGCTTATCTGCAGTCTGTTCGGGACAGCTGATAGACCTTGGGTACCAAAATCCCATCCATCCCTATTATCTCTCTAGAGCACCAGGATTTGACCTTGGGGATTGTGAAAACACAGCCAAATCGGGTAGGAGTGATACGACTTGAAGGGGGTTTTAGCTGAGCCATCGTTCCCCCTAATTTAACAGAAAGGGTTTTTTTTCTGCACAAATGGGAAGTGTGGAGTTTCCCAGCTGCGTGTTTCGCTGCCAGTCCTGGGGACAGGGCATGGGGACAACGCTGCAGCCTCCAGTAGTGGGGAAGAAGGAACCGTAACCAGTCACTCTTTCCCAGTGAGGACGTGAATACATGGCAGAGAGGAGTGATGTTGACTCACTCTCCGTTGCCCAAGTGAGGAAACGTCTGTCTGTCCAGAACTCAGCCCAGCCAAGCTTGATGACTGTGTAGTTATGAGCGTGTTGCTTTCATTTTCTCTTCCCTTTTCTTTTAAACGGCCTCTGTTAGGTTTCTGTTTTGGGCGTCAGCCAAAGCTGCCTGGAAAAGGGCTTTGTCGGGGAACTTAAGAGAAGTGCTGTGAAGTTGAGCTACAACTCAGCTTGGATGGCAATTCTGGGTAGCAAGAACATGAAAGGAAAGTCTGACCTAGTAGTCGGAATGGAAAAGGTGGTGGGAGGATTGCGAAGATTTAATCAGAGCCTTGTAATAGGCATCCTATGCAAAGCAGTGAACCTGGCTCGGGTTACCCATTTCACGGCCTCTTGAGCATCCCTTATGAGGGTTTGTTCCTTCAGAGGGTGAAGTTAACAGCAAACAGCACCTTTGCTCCTTTCTGAAAGCCAAATCAAGTGCAAGATCTTGATATTTCAGCAGCGCCGGGGATGAGATCAGGGAGATAGAGCAGGTTGTGCTGCCACGGAGGGAATGCCTCTGCTGGTAACCGGCTGGAGAAAATCCGGTTCCTGCTCACCGAATCTCAGCTCCTTGACTGCTGCGATGTTATCTGTGCCCGGGATAAAGGTGTACAAACAGCGACGTCGCCCAGGCTGGCTTGGTTGGAAGGAGCCAGCTCCAGCACGGCCCGGAGGGCGTTGCCTCTGTGACAGCAACGCAGCCTGAGCCTGATCCCTTCCTCTGGGCGGGGAGGGGTTCGGGCAGGCTGGTGTCACACACGGCTCTTTCTCTGGGCTAAAACCTCCTCTCTGGTTAGTCAGCGAGCAGGATGAGCCAGGTGACAGTGCTGGCATCCTCCTCCCAGCTGCCCAGAAGAGCAAGAAGCGACCCCGGGGCTGTTGGAGATGTTGGAGACGGCTCTCGTGGACCAGCGCTGCTGGTGTGTCTGTAGCGCTCGAACAAAGGCTGTTGGAATCAGCCCTCCGGCAGGGAGAGGAATTAATCACCCTATTCATTCTTCCCAGCAGAGCTTGTGTGGCTGTGCTTATGTAAAATCAGGGTATGAATTATTTACAGCGGGCTTTCCCCGCTGTAGTAGTGCCGGAGTTACGGAGAGCGTAGGGCTGGGGGCTCGGCAAGAGTGATGCTTGGCACTGAAATGTCACCCACCACTGTCACCGAAACCCCGGGAGAAACAGAAACTCTCCCAACAACATCTTCTCGGTGTCAGACAATCAAGGCGTTACTTTGTTCTGCTCAGGATGTGCCACAGAAATAATTTCATCCACGCATGCCCGATTTGTGCCGTGAAAATCCTTCCATCCCACCTGGCTCTTTAGCAGACTTTTCACATATTTATACATGAAAGACCCCAAAGAAATTCAGGTTCGTTGGTCTGAAATTACACAATGCTTAGGATTCGATCTCCTGTTGGTTATTGATCCCTTGGATGCTAATTTGGTCCTCATTATTTGGTTCTCTTATCGGCCTTTTCCCAGACCAGGTGTCTCCAGCCTCACCAGGGGGTGATGTTTGTTAATGCCCGTTTATCTCCTCTGTATCTTCTGGCTCCTCCCAATCTATTGATGTTCAGCTCATCAGGCCTCACCCGGGCTTTTGAAGAGAAACTTCAATTCCCCTCCCCTTGGGCAAAAACGAACAAAACCCCTGACTGAAGTCACAAAAAAAAAAAAACAACCCAAACCTAAAAGTTGTATCCTGGGCTGGGTATGGCCTTGGGTGTCACCCCCACCGAGGTGTTGGCATCAAGGGGCTGCAGGGCTGCGACAGACAAGGACCCTAAAAACATCCTGTGCATTCCTAAATGGAAGAGCCTGGCTGTGCTGCCCGGGAGGAGGAGGAGGAGGAGGAGGACGACACAACACAACACCGGTGCGTGTTGCCATGGAAACCGCGGTCAATTGATGCGCCATCAATCGCAAAACAAATCATTTTCTGTGTTTGCAGCTCCGGATTTTTTTTTCCCCCCGCCCTTTGCTACGATCAGGTGGTATCGCTGTCTAGTGTTTGTCACACTGCAGCCTTTCCCAAAAGCTTGGGAGGATAACGGAACCTTTAAAGAAAACGGAGCTGTGTGGGCTGGGATCCGTGAATGGGCAGGAGGAGGGAAGGAGGAAACTCGTGGCCGTGCAAGGAGGGGGCTGCAAGCGGAGCTGTGCAATTCCTGGGGCCTCAGGAAAACACTCACATTGCTTCGTGGGGAAAACTCAGTGGGGAGAACTCAGTTTCCTCTCTCATCTGCTGGGATTGAGCCTGGAAATGGCCATTTAAGCCAGCAACGTGCCAGAGGTCAGTGGAAGAGGAGAGCCACTGTCCATCCAGGTCCTGCCATGACTATTCCTCAGCATTTCACTTCAAAACTCACTTTCTAGTTGACCTTGATGTGGAGATGTGTTATTTTTTTTCCCCAATACACAGTGCTGGAGGCTTCTTTCCCCACAGCTGTGGGCTTGTGCATGAAGCTTGTCATTTCAGCTCCAGCAATAAAATATAAACGCTGATGATTTTAATTTCTCGAGTGTTTAAAAAAGCCCAACATTTTGAGCGAGGAGTTAATTTAGAGCGTGGGGTTGCTTAATATATTGCACTGAGCTCTCCTAGCCTGCTGTTAGGGTTTGAAATAGCAGTGTCACAACACAGCTGGGCAGATCAAGCTTTTCCTTTCTGTTTTGCCCAGGGCAGGCCTGGAGGATAGTAGCAGAGTGAGGACATTTGGTGGGATATTCCTTAGGCAAGGTGCACAGGAATTAAGTTTGTCCCTCCCAACCCCCTGGGCCATCTGAATCACGGAATTATCATATAGGAACAGAGTGGTTTGGGTTGGAAGGGACCTTAAAGTTCATCCAGGCATAGGCTGGGACACTTGGTTGCTCCAAGCCCTGTCCAGCTTGGTCCTGGACACTTCCAGGGATGGGATTTTCCCATCTCTCCTCCTGCTGGGCTCAGGTGCAGGTGTGTGGATGCACAGGTAGAGCTGCAGTCGTGCCTCCCGGCCCTCAGATGTTGTTTCTTTGGCTACGATGATGTCGTAGCCTGGCAGGATGAAGTTGCTCAAACTCCCACGGGATATGAATCATTGTGGTATGACACACTGAGCGGCTCTCACGCTGCTGCCTCTGAGCAGAAGAGGCAATAAATACAACTCGAGCCACACGAGCTCTGAATATGAAACCCTAAACAGGAGTTATTCTCCTCTGACCGCTAACAAAAATACGGAGGATGAGCAGCAAAAATACCCTTTTGCCCATATGGGTGTTGCAGGGCTGGGAAGGCACTTCTGGAATTGCTTGTGGCAGCCCCTGCTAAGGGAAACAGCCTCATCCTCAGTGGCTGTCAGTCAGATTTCTGCAGCAGTGCTTGGTGATGCTGCTTAGGTTCCCTCTTCCTTCTGGGAGTGTCACACTGCTGTCACAGCGAGCTGGTTGGACTTGGCCTCTGTCTCTTGCACAGTTATTATTTCACTCCAATTTTGGCTTGTTCCGAAGGCAGGGCATTGTTCTTCTTCACTGCTCTTTGGAAGAGGAAGCTCTGTGGAGATCAGCAGGAGCTTGCTTGTTGACTTAGCTACGTGTGGAGCTGTTACTCCACTTTTTAAGAATCATTCAGTTGATAAAAGTGTCCAGGACAACCTCAGCTTTCCTAGACTCCTCTGGACCACCCAGCATCCACCCATCCTTAGGTCTGGCCTAAGGAAATGAGGGATGTGTGTGCCTGGAAAGAGCAGCCAGAGCCTGCCCTGGGAGGAAACAACAAGGAATTAGCCTGGCACACTGTGCCAGACAAACCTGGCCTGTGTGAATTGCCAGCAGTTACTGAGGAGAGAACTCAGCATCTCCAGCAGCCTGCATGAAAGGTCCCTGCCCTGAGTAACCCAATTAGCGCTGCTTAATTTCAGGCCCTGCAGCGCCTGGAGAGCGCAGGAATGTGTCTGGTGTGGAGACTGCTGGACCAGGGATCAGGAATGAGATGGGGGAGGTGGGCTGGTGGCTCTGGGTGTCCTTTTCTTCCCTGAAGGAAAGAACCCTCTCTGGGTAACTCGGTGTTTCAATGCCCGCGGCGTCTCCTCCCCGCAGGTACGCGGTGATCGCCTACGGCTGCGCCAGCTGCCCCAAGCTGACCTGCGAGAGGGACGGCTGCCACACAGAGTTCTGCTACCACTGCAAGCAGATATGGCACCCCAACCAAACCTGCGACATGGCCCGGCAGCAGCGGGCACAGACCCTGCGGGTACGGACCAAGCACACGTCGGGCCTCAGCTACGGGCAGGAGTCCGGGCCGGGTATGGATTCACTCATTTTTCATTAAATATCCCAAGCTGGGACAGACCCAGCTCCATCTCCTTGCCCTGCACAGCCCCGAGAGTCACACCCTGATTTTTTGGTTGTTTTCTTGTGTGTGTGTGTGTGTGTGTGTGCTGAGAAAGAGGCAGCTCTGTGCAAACCTCCCTCCCCTCAAAGCCTGAGTGTCTCCAGCAGCGGTGAAACTCACGAGTCATTTCCCCTCCTCCAGTGTGTTAGAGCACATCTGATCTCTTCCAGCAGCAGCAAACAGATCAGTAGGTGATGATGTGCTTTGGGTCCTTTTGTGTCACGGCAACTCCCCTCATCCGCCCCAGCTCTGCTTGTGGCTCTTTTGATCTTGGATGTTCTTGCTTTTTTGCTGATCTAAACCCTGAACAAGCAGTCGCTTTTTTACCATGGCAGCTTCAAAGCTGCCTGGTGTGGTCGTCAAGAGCAGCATTCATGGCCAGCTGGGTGTGGGGAGCTCTGCTCTGTGCACTGTTAGGTGTTGGGAATAGCAGGTACCAAAAAAAAAAAAAAATGCCAACCCACAGACTCCTCCACTGCCTGCTAGGAGCTGCCGTGTCTGCTGAGTGTGTGTTCCTCAAAAACAACTGTATTGACTCTGGAAGTGGGCAGTGAGGCCGTTTTTTAAAGCCCTGCCCTACCTCCAAACAAAACACCCTGTTTTTCCTTCTATGTGAGGAGTTTAAACATTAATTCACTCAGCGTGGAGCTGTCGTGGGTGGTTCTGGGGTGGCTTAGTGGTGTGCCGAGGTCCAGCATGCCCCAATTTAGAGAGCCCTAAGAATGGACAGCATGGATACTGCCCCAGCCAGCAGAAAATCCCAATGTTTGAGGTTTTCTATCCTGTTAAAAGAGATCCCTGCCAGGAAGGGCACTTAGCCACGGAAAGGGAGGGTTTTTGAGACAGTGGTTTCTCCCCACCCCGCTGTGCTGGATCCAGCCTGGTGATTAATAAGGTGTGAGCCGGGCTCACAGCTGGATTTCATCTTGCTGAGCTTTGCAGGGGCCAGCAGAGCCCCGAACCACGGCACAGCCATTGCATAACCACGGTCAGATGACTCCTGAATTAAGGAAAGGATGAAAGCCCCTTATCCTGCTCTGCCAGCAGCAGGCTGGGGCCTGGGCAGCCTCTGCAGCTGTGCGTGGCTGCAGGCCCTGGTCCCCTGAAGGCCAGGTTTGGGGTTTCTCCAGTGCCTGTTCTCCCAGTTGTTGTGTTTTTCTTGGCCCATGAATCACCTCGGTGGAGCAATTCAGTAATGGCTCGTTGTGCTGGGCAGGTAGGACTCGTTCCCTGGGTTTAAGCCTGTTCTGGAATACACCCCATTCAAGATTTAGAACAAGCTTTTAAAAGCAGCTCTCATTCCCAATCCCTGCTGGTGGTGGGGTCTGTCACATCCATATTACCTTCCCCGAGAGGAACTAAAGCCAACTAAAGCCAGCAGCAAAGGTGTTCTGCTGCACAGAAAAACGAGGATTTCAATGCATAACACAAGCCCTGTGAGGAACGGCTGAGGGAGCTGGGGGTGTTTAGCCTGGAGAAAAGGAGACTCAGAGGAGACCTTATCACTCTCTACAACTTCTTGAAAGGTGGCTGTAGTGAGGTGGGGGTTGGTCTCTTTTTCCAGGCAACAACTGACAGAACAAGGGGACACAGCCTTAAGTTGCGCCAAGGGAAATATAGGTTAGATATTAGGAGAAACTTTTTACAGAAAGAGTGATAAAATATTGGAATGGTTTACCCGGGGAGGTGGTGGAATCACCATCCCTGGACGTGTTTAAAAAGAGATTGGATGTGGCACTCGGTGCCATGGTTTCGTTTAGGTGAGGTGTTAGGACAGAGGTTGGACTCGATGATCTTGAAGGTCTCTTCCAACCTGGTGATTCTGTGATTCTGTGATAACGAGCTTCCCCGGGTTGACTGCTGGCTCTCCCAGCAGAGATCCCACCTGAGCTCCCTGTTTCCTCCCCACAGCCGATGACATCAAGCCGTGCCCGCGCTGCAGCGCTTACATCATCAAGATGAACGATGGCAGCTGCAACCACATGACGTGTGCCGTGTGTGGCTGCGAGTTCTGCTGGCTCTGCATGAAGGAGATCTCCGACCTGCATTACCTCAGGTGAGCAGGGCAGCAGCAGCATGTGCCTGGCCCAGGCTGCACAGAGGAGTTCGCTCCCGTCGTTGGACTTTGGCTCTTCCTTCTTCAGTGATCAGCCAGCAGAGTTTTATTGTTTCTGACCCAAAGAGGTGAACTCTGTTCCTACTTTAGAGTTCTGGTGTTTTCCCTGCACACCAAAAAAAGGTCCTGATACAATTTTGAGAGCTCTTGGTGTACTGAGTGTTAAACACAGACCCAGCAGTGTGATATTCACCTTTTGAGGGGAAAAAAGACACAAAACTTGTGTTGTCTCCCTGCTTCTTAAGTTCTGGCTTTTATTCATGTGCAAGTTTGAATTTGGGTTCTCAGGAACATTTAGGAACTGCTGGCATGTTAATCTCATTTTTTTTCCCCTTCCCATGAAGCCCCTCTGGCTGTACATTCTGGGGCAAAAAGCCATGGAGTCGTAAAAAGAAGATTCTCTGGCAGCTGGGCACGTTGATCGGAGCTCCTGTGGGCATCTCCCTCATCGCTGGCATTGCCATTCCTGCCATGGTCATTGGCATCCCTGTGTACGTTGGGAGGAAGGTGAGTGTGGGGGGCAGGAGGGTTTGGGCTCTTCTCTGTGCTGACCAGAAATTTAGAGCTGATAGGAAGGGTGGATCTTGTCATAGAACCAAAATTCAGTTTTCTCTTCTAAAGCTTCTCCTGGGTATTGTGTGGGCAGGGGGAAGGTGATGGCTGGTAGCCCTGGTAGCCCCTTGAGTCCTCCCAAATGGGTTTTGTGTTTCTCTTGTGCCTCTGCCTTGAGCCAGGAGCACCCAGGGGGTCCCTTTGGAGCCCATCCTGTGACGCTGAGCTCTGAGGGACAGTGCTTGGACCCCGAGCATCACACTTTGCCCTGCAGCCCCTTGAGTTTTGGTGCTGACCCCAAACTCTGTGGTGCTGTTTGTGCTGGCAAAGAGATGTTGAGAGGGCAGAACTGGCTCATCAGCCCTGTGCTTGTGCCTGCTTCTTTCTCTTAAACACAGAGCCTCCTGCTAGGTCTTCTCTGCGAGGAGATCTGTGCTCAAAATGAGGCTCTTCAAGGGTTCATGCAGGTGGCAAGGCTGGAAAATCACTTATTCATGTCCTTTGGGTGTCTGCTGTTCTCACCTGGTGCTTTTCCTTCCGTCAGATCCACAGCAGGTATGAGGGGAAGAAAACCTCCAAGCACAAGAGGAACTTGGCCATTACTGGTGGGGTCACCTTGTCTGTCATTGCCTCCCCAGTCATTGCTGCTGTCAGTGTTGGTAAGTGGGCTCAGCCCTGTCCCTTCTGCTGGCCCAGTAGCCACTGAGACAAGTGGGTAGCCCAGCCCTGTGGCGTGGGGGTGGCCAAAGGGCCGTTTGCAGAGTGCAGCTGTGCGTGGGTTTGGGCTCTGTCTCACACCCTGATGTGCTCGAGGTGGCCCAGAGCCAGCACAGGGCTTGTCTGGAGCACCATTGCCTGTGCCACAGCCCCTCCTGGAGCCCCTTGTCACACAGAGCTGTCTCTTGTCGTGGTTTGGTGGCCGCTGTCATGGGGGTTCAATGCTCTTGGGGTTCCCCCACTCAGCACAAAAGGGCTCCTCCACTGTCTGCCTGCAAAATTGTGAGCTGGGACCTTTAAAAGCAACAAAAACATGACTCAGAGAGTCCCTGAGAAAGCTTTTCTGTCTGCCCAACACATCCTTAAGCTCCTCTTAACGCAGCTCCTCCTCCTCTCCAGGAATTGGGGTCCCCATCATGCTGGCCTACGTCTATGGGGTGGTGCCCATCTCGCTGTGCCGGGGCGGTGGCTGCGGGGTCAGCACAGCCAACGGAAAGGGGGTGAAAATCGAGTTTGATGAAGATGATGGACCCATCACAGGTAAGAACTGGTGAAGGGAAGAGGGTGCAGCAAAACACTCTTGTGATGAAATGGTTGAGGGTTTTGATCCCTCCCAAATCTGAGATGAGACATCACAGCCGAGCGCTCCCAGTGCCGGTTCCAACCCCTGTGCTCTCCCTCCCCGCAGTGGCCGATGCCTGGAGAGCCCTGAAGAACCCCAGCATTGGAGAGAGCAGCATTGAGGGGCTGACCAGCGTGCTGAGCACCAGTGGCAGCCCCACGGACGGGCTCAGTGTCATGCAGGGCAACTACAGTGAGACCGCCAGCTTCGCCGCCCTGTCCGGGGGCACCCTGAGCGGGGGGGTCCTCTCAGGGAGCAAGGGCAAGTACAGCAGGTAACTGCACTGTGGCAAAAGCACAGAGGCTCCCAAGGCCTCTGTGGGTTCAGTGGGTTTCTTTTGGGGAGCGTTGCAGGAGCGTGAGTGAACCTGCTTTGATCTAGGGATTGTGCCGTGGGGTTTTTGTGCTTTGGTCTGTTGTGGAATAAGCAGTTCCAGGAGATGATCTGGAAGCCAGGGTGGTGAGGCATTGGCACAGATTGCCCAGAGAGGTTGTGGGGTCCCTGGAGATGTTCCAGGACCTGCTTGGATGTGGCTCTGAGCAGCCTGGTCTAGTGGAAGGTGTCCCTGGCCGTGGCACAGGGTTGGAGCTAGAGGATCTTTAAGGTCCTTTCCAACCCCAACCATTCCATGATTGGAGTCAGTCTAGTTCTTGCAAGGAGGACAGATCCCTCCTGAGCTCCTTGAGACCACAGAGCCAATGCTTCAGCTTAATTGGGAACAGCACAGAGCTCCTGCCTGGCCTGCTTAGAGCTCTTCCAGCCCTGTTATCCCAGCCTGGAGGCTTCGATGCTTCCTGTTCTCCAGCAGCCTGGGTCAAGGCTCTCCAAGTCAGGAGGTTGCACCGCAGTTTTCCTCCCAACTTGCCTTGTGAGTCAGTTTGCTGGGTAATTAGAGCCACGTGTTGATGTGGCAGCCAGGATGTAATCACAGCTCTGTGCGAGGTCCATGGAAATCAGCTCTTCGCAGGAATCGTGTGAGTCATGGATGTAAACACCGCTTTACCTCCGTCATGGAAAACGGAGCAGATTTGCCTAAATGGAGCCCAAAATGAGACTAAACCAGAGCAGCCACTGGGGTTAAACTCCTGTCACGCTGAGCTGTGCCAGCTCACAGGGATTCTCGCTTTCCCATGAGGAGCAGGGATGGGTTGGTGCTCCTTGAAGGGCATTTCTGAGGAATCCTCTTGTTTCCTGCAGGCTGGAAGTCCAGGCAGATGTCCAGAAGGAGATTTTCCCCAAAGACTCGGTCAGTTTGGGGGCCATCAGCGACAACGCCAGCACCCGAGCCATGGCTGGTTCCATCATCAGCTCCTACAACCCCCAGGACAGGTAGGAGGACGTGGAATTGCTGAGGAGAGCGTTGGTGGAGGATATCCTGGAAAAATCCGCGCTCTGCGAGCGCTGCTGTGGGTGGTGGGATGGCTGCCTTTGCACCAGGCTGCTCTCCTGCCTGGGATCCATCCTTCCCTTAGCCAGGGACAGTTTGGGAGGCTGGGGAGGGGATCTGCAGCCCAGCACCCCCAGGGGCTGTCCTGGCAGCTTGAGGGGACTCCGGAGCTTCCCCAGCTCAGCTCCTGGCTCAGCCTGGGGATATTTTGGCTCTCTTGGGAGGATCAAGGGGGAGCAGCAAGTCATGGGGTGGTGAGCAGCACCTTGCTGGTGTTTGGGAGGTGTGATCCTCCCAGTACAGCCCAGGAACTGCTCCCAGTAACGTGAGGGTGCCTGTTCCTGCAGGGAGTGCAACAACATGGAGATCCAGGTGGACATTGAAGCCAAACCCAGCCACTACCAGCTGGCCAGCGGCAGCAGCACGGAGGACTCCCTGCACGTCCACACCCAAATGGCCGAGAACGAGGAAGAGGAGGAGGAGGAGGAGGAGGAAGAAGAAGAGGAGGAGGAGGAGGGCGAGCAGGAGCAGACGTGCAAACACCAAAGCTGTGAGCAAAAGGACTGCATTGCCAGCCAGACGTGGGACATCACCCTGGCCCAGCCCGAGAGCATCCGCAGCGACCTGGAGAGCTCGGACAGCCAGTCGGACGACGTGCCGGACATTACCTCGGACGAGTGCGAGTCCCCCCACTCTCAGACTGCAGCAGGCTGCCCAGAGACCCCCAGAGCGAGAGGTGCCGAGAGCCCAAGTGCCCACCTGAGCCACTGTGCCCAAGCTGAGGGCTGCCGGCTGGATGAGATGGTCCAGCTGGAATGCATCGAAGCCAGAGTGTGAGCTGAGCACATTTCCTGTCACTGCAGCCCCCTCCTGGGCCAGGGTTGTGTCCCCTGTTGGCTTCTGTTTGCCATCCTCCAGCCTCACCTCGGGGAGTTGCTGTTTCTTACATGAGAAAAAAGAAAAAAGGAAAAGGAAAGAAAACAAACAAACAAAAAGAAAGAAATCCCCCACCCTCTTTTTGTTTTAATTTATTGGTTCAAACTCTGTGAGGTGTGTAAGAGTGTAAATATGTACGTGTGTCTGTATGTCTGCAACCATCCTAAGGGACTCTTGGAATAAAGACTCTGGTTGTCATTCGACCTGAATCCAGCTCGTCCTTTCCAAAGCTGCAGGGGAACCTTCCAGCTGCCTTTGCCCACGTGAATGCTCTTCCCAAAGGCTTGGCAAGAGGAGAGGTCTCTCTTCTCCCTGTGCAGCAGAGCTGGGCACAGGTTAAAGGAGGGGAAGAATGGGTAAAAAAAGCCAAATTTCCAGCACTTCTGGGTGTAGGGGAGCTGAGGATGCTGAGGGTGGTGGCTCAGGTGGGACACTGGGGACGGTGCCTCTCCCCAGACCAGGGCCAGGAACCAGGGCTGTTCCTGTAATTAAATTGTTGATCCCCACAGCCCCTCGGTGTGAGCAGAGCTGGGGGCTCCTCCCACAGCCCCCCCAGCATTCCCCTGTCCCCATCCCACTCCCTGAACCTTCCCTGGAAGCTTCCTGAGGGAGATGGGCACCACCTGCCCTGACCCCTCTGCTTTGCCCTCTCCCTGCAGGTCAGTCCCTGGCACCTGGCAGTGCTGGTCAGTGCCCTGTGGTCCGGCAGTGTCCCACCCCCAGGGGCTGCCCCTTCCCTGCTGCCGGGGGCTTTGGGGAGTGCTGGGGAGCTGGGGATGGACGAGGAGGAGGGTGAGGAAGCGTGGAATGGTGTAGGGGCATGGACTGGTGAATTGGCACGGCATGGCATGGCTCAGCATGTCACAGCACGGCTGCTGGCTCGGCAGCAAGGGGAGGGCAGGGCTGGGACACGCGGGAGAAGGTGGAGTTATCCCTCGCTCCCGGGGAGCTGGTCTGACAGGAATTGGAGCAGCAGGCGGTGGCTCCGGTGGCCTGGTCCTGCCCCATCCCAGCCCTGCTCCCACCCGGATGCGTTTGGACCCCGATGGACGCGACTGCCCCGGGGCTGAGGGCAGGGCAGGCCCCCGGGGCATCGAGGGGCTCTGCTGGCCTGACCCTGGCGCGGTGAGGATGTGCCAAGTGGGTGAGTCCGGCTCTGGCGTGGGGATCGCAGAGCTCCATCTCTGCCCTCCGGCAGGGGAAACTGAGGCAGGGAGGGAGGGAGAGGAGCTGAGGGGCTCGGATGGGGTCAGGGAAGGAGCACGGGGTGGTGGTGGGTGGGTGAGGGTGGGTTCCAGAGGGGGAACAGCCCCACAGTCACTCCTCGAAGTGCTGGGTGCCAGAACCCAGCCCTGGAGCTGCCATTTGGGGACAGCCGCTCTCCCACAGCTTCCTCATCACTCCGAGGAGCCCCAGCTCTTCCCAGCCCCACAGGGACCCCCGTCCTCATGGCCACTGGCCCCACACCTTTGCCCCAGTCCCAGGAGAGCCGGCTGGAGCCGTGGTTTGCATACCTGGGCTACCAGTGGCTTCCACATCACCTCCTGCCTCATCCCCTGCCAGCGCGGGGCACATCCTCTGGGGCTGTCCCCAAATGCCCCATCCCCGTGCCGAGAAGGGGCAGCTCAGTGCCATGCCACACCCTCCTCTCCTTTTGTCTCAGGCCACCTCGATCCTGGCAGCCACCGAAAGGTGCTGATGAAAACGGGGCTCATCCTCCTCATCGTCGGGCACCTCAACTTCATCACCGGCGCCCTCGTCCACGGCACCGTCCTGCGCTTCGTGGTCAGTGCCCGGGATGCCACCTCCCTGCACTACGGAGTCACCAACACCGCCTCTGTCATCGCTGCCCTGCTGGTACGGGGCTGGGGACGCGGCGGGGGGGATGTGGGGAGGGGCTGGGATGAGGGAGGGATGGGTTGGGATTGCAGGGTGGGAAGGACCGGGGATGCAGGATGGACACTGCTCCGTCTCCCCTTCCCTGCTCTAAACAAGCGTTTCTAGCACAAACCCGGGGAATTAAACGCTCGGGGATTTGTTCCTGGTGAGGCTGCGGGAGATGAAGCGCTGCCCCCTGGATGAGCTTCCAGGGACAATTCCAGCCGGGAAATGGGACCCGTGGCCCTGGGGCGGGTGCTGCTCCTCGCTGACCTCCCTGTGCTTCCTCCCAGACCATCTCCTGTGGAGTCTCTGCCCTGCTGCTGTCCCGTTACCTCGGCCCTGCTGCCCTCGTAAGCACCCCCAGCCCCTCTCCCAGCACCCAGGGGGCCGCAGCCCTCCCAGGGAACCCCCACGGCCTCACGGCCCCTCTGTGGGGTCCGTCCTGGGCAGGGAACATCCCCACGTCCCCGCACTGCCTCTCCTCTCCTCTCCCTCCCGCAGAAATGGGCGCTGCTCGCCCTGAGCGCCTGCAGCAGCCTGTGCTGCCTGTGCTGCCTGCTGGGGCTGCTCGTGGCCATCGGGCTGACCCTGGGCAACCGCGGCCGGGTGCTGCTGGCCCCCTGCTCCGTCGCCAACATCGCCCTCAGCCCGGTGTCCCGCGAGTGCCCCTTCGATCCCACGCGCGTCTATGTGAGTCCCCCGTGGGTTGGGATGGGGATGGGGGGGACGTGCAAGGAGCTGATGTCCCCCCGTCTCCCAGAGCTCCACGCTGTCCCTCTGGGCCATGTCCCTCCTGCTCGAGGCCATGGAGATCTTCTTCAGCATCCGCTGCCTCCTGCTCACCCTCGACCTCCTCCACTTCGGCCGCTGCTGCCGCGGGACGCTCCGGAGGAAGGTGATTCCTGATTGCTGGGCTCAGCTCCAACCCCTCCCCTGCAGGGCTGGGACAGACCTGCCTGGGCTCAGGGGTAAGATTTGTGCATCCAAGGCTTCCATCCCTCTGGTCCCATCCTCATCATCCTCTCCGGCTTCCAGGTCTCCTTGCAGGCAGCTCCTGTGGAGAGCCCCGGCCCCGGGCAGTGCCTGGGCTTGCTGAGACTGGACAGAGTGGAAATTGCCCGGCTTTGAGCGGGGCCTGAGGGATAAATGACCCTGTGGATGAGTCCTGGCCGCTCCTGCCCGATCCCAGCTCCACGACCGGACTCTGCTGCCTCCCAGCCCGGCTGCTGTGGGGGCACAACCCCTGGAACACGAACCCATCCCATGGCCCGGGGCTGCAGCGAGGGAGGAAACTGGGCTGGACCCCGACCCTGCAGGGAGGAACTTTCCCGGGGGGGTTCCGTGGCCCCTTCCCCAGCACGGACTGCACTGACACGAACTTTATTCTGCAGGTATTAAAGCCCAGAAACGCGGCCCCCCCGCGATCCCCCTGCACTGGCCTGGGATCGGGGCTGACCCGGCCGTGCCCCTGGCAGTGTCTTCATGCGTGGGGGGTTCTGGGGACCCCCCAACCACCGGGTTTTTGTGCCCTGGGCCACCAGGCCGGGTTGTGCCCTGCTCCAAGCCGCGGTGCTGGGGGGGACTGTCCTCACTCGGGGCTGACCCTGCCTCCATCCTCCCACTGCCGAGCCAGTGCAGGAGCCCCATCGGGATGGGGACTGTGCCCTGGGCTCCCCTCACCCAGCTGGGCTTCAGCTCCCATCCCACAGGAGGCTGTGGGGGCACGGCGGGGACCACAGGGACCGGGCAGGGGACAGTGACCGTCTGCAGGGTCGGGGGTGTCGGGGGGGGGCTGCGGGGGTCCGCGGGGCTCAGAACTGCATGGCCCCGCTGGGGTCGCACTGCAGCAGGCGCACGATGGACGGGTCGCTCTTGGCCCCTCTGATGAACTCCTCCAGCGAGAGCTTCCCTGCGGGCAAGGGGACACGGCTCAGCCGCCGCCCGGCACCAGAGACCACCCAGGGCAGCCCAGGGACACCCCCACCCCCGCCCGGGAGGAGCACCCTGGGGTGCCCGGCACCCTGAGCCCCTCCGGCCACTGGGGTGGACACGAGCCATTTAATCAGCGTGCGTGCGGCTCCTTCTAAGACCCCCGGATTTAGCCATGAGACCTTGCCCTAATCCCCTCCATCTCCTCTCATTTACCGTCGTTATTAGTATCCATCTGTCGGAAGATTTTGTCCGTCCTTTTCTCCGGAGTGGATTCATCTTCGGGCATGTTCATCACGGAGGAGACCATTTTGTAGATGGCCTGGGAGGAAGGAGAGGGGGATGAGGGTGGTGGGAGCGGGGTGGGCACCTGGCAATGCCCACCTGGCACAGGGACGGAGCTCCGGGCTTCGCTTCCCTGCGAGTGGGGCTGGCGTTTAACACCTTTCCCGTGGGATCAGGCTGTGGGGGGCTTCAGCTCCCAGCGCAGCCTGGGCTGGAGCTGCCCCTGCAGGGAGGGTTTGGCCACTGGGATGCCACCGCAGTAGCCACAGGAATCACCAGGTTGGGATTTGGGCAAGGAGAGCATCTCCTGCCCCTTTGCCAGGCGTGCTCGGGGACAGCTGGAATCACAGGAGGAGTCCCGGAATGGGATAACAAAGGAACATCCCCGGGCAGGGAAGGACTGGGGACACTCCGGGGTAGCCCCGAGAACAGCAGCAGGCTCATCCCTGGTGCTGCCAAGCCCTGCCCCGGGGGTCCCACAGGGTGAAACCCCCGACCCACCCGCACTTCGGGCGGGCACAGCCGCCGTGGCACCGCGGGGACGCCCCGGAGCGCGCAGCGGGAGCCCGGTACCTTCACGATCTCCAGCATCTCCTCGCGGCTGATGTAGCCGTTGCCATCCAGGTCGTACATGCTGAAGGCCCACATGAGCTTCTGCTCCAGCTTCCCGCGGGAGGTGACGCTCAGGGCGATGATGAACTCCCTGAAATCGATGGTGCCGTCGCCGTTGGTGTCGAAGGTGCGGAAAACGTGCTCGGCGAACTTGGAGGCGTCGCCGTAAGGGAAGAAGTTGGCGTAGATCTTCTTGAACTCCTCCACGTTGAGCATGCCCGAGGGACAGTCCTTCAGGAAACCTTTGTACCAGCCCTGCAGCTCCAGGTCGGAGAACTCCGTGTTTTCCCGCAGGTCCTGGAGCATCTCCGGGCGGAGTTTGCTGTTCTGCTTCCCCATTCCGCTGGGACGGCGGGGGCCTGGCCGGGCTCGGCGGGTCCCTCTGCGCTACAGGAGGGGAGAGGGACCGGGCAGAGCTCCCTGGCAGCCCCCGGACACCCAACCGGCCGCCGATGCTGCTCCCTCCATCCCCGCTGGCAGCTCTGAGCCGTCGGGGCCAGCCCCGGGGACCACCCAGCGCCGGGCAGCGCCAGCCCCCTCCTGTTTGCGTAATAAGCCCTTATAGCTCATTTGCATAATTTATAGGTGCTTTATAGGTGGGATCAGCAGGGCACAGCAGCCCGGAGGAGGGGACGGGGCCGGATTCGGCCCCGGCAGAGCTTTGCCTGCGGTTCTGGGTCCAGCCCAGCTTTGGGGCTGGCCGGATCTGGGTCAGATCCCTCGGAGGAGGGTTATTTTCAGCTCCTCCGCTGTCTCCGTTAATATTTGATACCTCCGGAGCCCCGGGGAGGGCTGGGGGTGGCCGGTGCCGGGCTCGGGGCTCTCTCCCCGCCCCGGGGTGCCCCCAAACCCCGCGGGGACCCAGCAGGGTCAGCCCCGAGGGGCGCAGGGGGGTCGGGAGGAGGGCGAGGAGGGTGTCCCGCACCCGGGCACGCAGCTCAGCTCCCCACCCTGGGGGCTCTGCGGTGACCTTGACCCACTGGCACTGCCCTGGGTGCCCCCCCGGCTGTGTCGTGACCCCTCCGTGCGAGAGGAGGGGCTCGGGGGGATTCAGGGGTGCACTGGGGGCTTCAGTGCCTGGAACTGCCTCATCCAGGGTAGGGAGAAGCCCCAGCACCCCCAAACTCCCCAAAGATTCCTTTGGATCGCAGGGCAAACGGGACTCCCCGGGAGGAGCAGGCGGGTAGGGCCGGACCCCAACATTTACAGAGGGATGGGACCCCACAGAGTCCCCCCATCACCCCCCAACAGCCCCAGCCCCGCTCCAGCAGCCCGAGGAAGGATCTGCCTGTCCCCACCCCACTCAGGGGTCCCCAGTTTTATCCCCCCAGGGCTGGCACGACCCCCACCCCCAATGCCCGGGATCTGAGACCCCTCCCCACTGCTCGGGGAGGGAACCCGCGGGGGGCTCAGCACCCCGAGAGGGCTCTGCAAGGACCCCCCCAAACCGAACACCTCCGGGAGGGCGCTTGGGGACCCCCAGGGAATTCGCTCCCGGGGCGGGGGGGGGGCCACAGGGGATTCCCCCCAAACCGGACACCCTCGGACAGAGCCCAGGGAGGGTCCCTCCGGCGGACAGCGGTCACCGGGCACCCCCAAAGAAGCGTCGGGGACCGGGGAGGGGGGCACCGAGCAGCCCCGGGAGATGCGGCGGGGCGGGGACGGACGTGCCCGGGGCTGGCTGCGTGCCGGTGCCCCGGGCTCTCCGGCTCCTCGGTGCCCCCCGCCCGGTGTTTGTGCGTGTTCCCCCCCGGGCCTCTTGTCCCCTGCACCTCCTACCTGCCCGGAGATCGTCGCTGTCGCCACCGCCGCCGCCGCAGCCCGGGAGCGCCCGCGGCAGCGCCGGGCGGCGGGGGGGCACCGGCACCGGGGGCACCGGGAGCACCGGGGGCACCAGCGGAGCATCCCCCGGCACCCCCCGCATCCTCCCCGGACACTGCCCCACGGAGGAGAGCTCGGGGTGCAGCCCCCGAGCCCCCCGGAGAAGGGTCTGGGGAGGGAGGGGGGGATTGGAAAGGGCTGGGGGGGCTCTGGGAGGGCTTGGGGAATGGGAACACTGGGAATACTGGGAGGTCTTGGGGCATTGAGGACATTGGGAAGACGGAGATCTTGGTGTTAATGGGAGCACTGGGCAGTTTCCAGGCACTGGGAGCACTGGGAGAAGTGGGAAGTCTTGAGATGCTAAGAGCAGTGGAAGCACTGGGAGATCTTGGGGCACTGGGAACACTGGGAGAACTGGGAGGGCTTGGGGAATGGGAACACTGGGAACACTGGGAGAACTCAGAGCACTGGGAAGTCTTCAGGCAATGGGAAAACCGGGAAAACTGGGAGGACTGGGAGGTCTTGGGACACTGGGAGCACTGGGAGCACTGAGAGGTCTTGGATGCAGTGGGAGCACTGGGAGCACTGGGAGCACTGGGACACGCTGTCTCCACTGGCCCGAGAAGGTGCCAAGCCAGGCATTTTGGGGCTAAAAAGGGCCATTTTGACTTTGGTGTCCCCAGGAGTGATCTGAGGGCAGCAAAGCACCCCCAGCCATTCCAGCGAGGAGCAAAGCAGCTTTTGGAGCACTGGGGAAGGACCCCAGGGCACACAGATGCCCTCCATGAGGAGCTGCCATTCCCAGCAGGTTTTCCAGGATCCCTGCACCAGCTCCCTCTGTTTGCAGTGCCCGGGATGGCCGTGGGGAGCAGATGGCAGGGGCAGATGGGAGCAAGAGCCACTCTCCTCGGGATTACACAACCAAAAATGCATCCAGTGATTAAATCACGGCCCCAGCGCTGCTCTGGGGGAACAGGAACGCCCTGGGGTGGCTGCTCCAGTGTGGGGCTAATTCACCCCAAAATCTGCTGGGCATTAAAAACTGTGGCTGCTCCATCCCTGGAAGTGTCCGAGGCCAGGTTGGATGGGGCTTGGAGCAAGCTGGGATAGTGGGAGGTGTCCCTGCCATGGCACTGGGTGAGCTTTAAGGTCCCTTCCAACCCAAACCAGTCCATGATCAGTGAGGCTGAGGAGCTTTGGGCACCCACCCAGGGAGACCTGGCATTTCCAGGCCTAAATCTGCAGCCTGAAGCAGGGCAGGAAGCAGGGACCAGCCCTGGCAGAGCATCCAAAATCTGGAGGTTTTGGGACACCGGTGGGCAGCTCTTGATCAAACAGAGGTCGAGAACAGGACCAGGCCATGCCCTGAAGAGCACAGGGACTTTGACACCACGGGAATGAGCAATTCCTACAAATAAACCTGGGAACTCTCCAGGTAGGAGGTTTCTGTGCTGGTGTCAAGCCCAGAGGAGCGTTTTGGGAATGGGAATGAGCTGGAAACACGGGAGCTGGTGATGGGAGCTGCTGCAGCAGCGTTTCCTCCTCTCCCGTTTAAGAAAGAGGTTTGGAACGGGGGGATGGGATGGGATTTGAGCAGAAAGGTGTGGAAAAGGGAGATTTGTGCCTTTGGGAAGATGTCCTGGAGGGCTGGAGCTGGGCACCCCACAGGCAGCAGTGCCGGGGCTGGGGGAGAGTGGGGGGCCCCAAGGTGGGGGTGCCACCTCCCGTCTGATAATCTTCATATCTATTTTAATCCCCCCCGGGCATGAGTGGCAGAGGCACGGCTGACGCAGGCTGATTTGAAAGCATCCCATTTCCGACTCCAACCCGACCCTAAACCCACCTAATCCCCGTGCTGGAAGGGATTGCAGGAGGGAGAGGGAGAGGGAGGATAATGCCCGTGAGGGGGGCACGGGCAGGGACATCCAAACCCCCTGCGATTCACGGGGTCCTGGCACCGGGGGCAAACACCCCCCAGCTCGTCCTGCCTGGTTCCCACCTCCTCCACCCCAAAACGTTGTGTTTGTATGGCTGGAGGGGCTGAGAGGCACCCCTTGCCATGGGGATGGGCACCACAGCTCGTGCTCCCAGGGATCAGGATGTCCTGGGAAGCTGGATCACGTCCTGGGGGTGCCAGGGCAAGCAGGGCTGGCCCGGGTGGGTCCCGCTGGCCCCGCGGTGCTGCCAGGAGGGCGCTGAAACAGCCACAAGCGCAGCCTTGGCACCTTCCCAAAGCTGCTGGGCACAGAAGTGGGGTGCTGCTGATGCCCGCCTGGGAGTTCCCGCTTCGTTTTCCTCCTTCTCCTCCTCCTCCTCTTTCCCGCAGGGAATTCTGTGGGAATTTCCTGCTTTGCCATAGCAGCCGTGAAGCCCCCGAGGCTCGGCTGCAGCAGCGCAGGGCGGGGTGGGGATGCAGGGGACACCCCGGGAGGGGACACCCCAGGAGGGGACACCCCAAGAGGGGACACCCCAGGAGGGGACACCGCGGGTCCCCGTGCCTCAGGACAGGGGTGCAGAGCTCCCCGCACACCTCTGAGTGCCCCGGGCCTCGGCGTGGCCCTGGCTGCATCCCCAAGCCCATGGGGTCGATGATGCTCAGGGATGGTGCCCAGATTTGGGGTCCAGCATCATCCCCCAAGCGCCCGCGGGAGCATCCTCGTGGGTGCCCACGCAGCCAGGGTGGCAAAGAAGGAGCCCAGGTGTGGCTCTGGGTGTGTCCAGGGGGTTTTGGTGCTCAGCACGCTGCAGGCACCGTCCCTAAAACCTGCTGGGATACTGGGACAAACTGGGAGGGGAAAGGGCAAAGCAAGAGGGGCTCAGCGCCTCGTTGTGCCAGGGTGGCCTCGATACCCCACAGATCCCTCCCCGCTGACCCCGGAGCGTGTCCCTGTCCCCACGCCCAGGCCCCGCGGAGGACACGGGGAAGGTGAGCGGGGCAGGGTGGGGCAGGGGCTGCGGGAATAGCCGGGGATTTAAAAGCAAATACCCAGATAATGAGGATCTTTGGGAAAAAGCCCATTTGTATAATTTAAACCTCTAATAGGCTTCCTGGAATACAAAGCCCTTTGTGATGCCCGATCTCATCTGGATCAGGAGCCACTCTCTCGGGCTAAATCCTCCTGCCTGAGCACCGCGGGGATGCGGGGACGTTTCATAACATTTCCTAAGGGAGCGGCTCCATGCCCGTGTCCCCAGGTCCCCGTGTGCCCACGTGCGGTGCCCGCGGTGCCGCCCTGCAGCACGTCCCGCTCACCTCGCCCAAGGTCGGGGCTCCCGGGGACACCGTGCCCATGCCCGTGGGGCGCTGGCACCGGGACACGCGTGCCCCGAGGCCGTGACACGTTTTTTGGGGCGTTTTGGGGCGGTTTGGGCACTCTGCGGGGTGGCTGTGCTGGTGCTGGGGTCCGATTTTCTCTGGCGCTCCCCCTGGCAGATCCCGAAGGGTTTCCCTGCCATGGGATCGGTTTGTCACCGTGCCCAGAGGGTCACCGTGTCCCAGCCAGGGACAGCCCACGGCCAGGCTCTGCCCCAGTTCCCCCAGTTTGGGATCCCAGCTGGGGGGGGTCAGGACATGCCCAGGGGTGTTGGGGGGCTGCAGCTCGTCCCTGTTGTGTCCCAGCCTGGGCACCGAGGGCTGTGGAGGTGGCACTGCCATCCCGGGAAGGTCACGGCCACGCTGATGCAGAAATGGGGGACACTGGGGGTGTCTGGAGCTGGGAGGGCGCCCAGGAGGGGGTCTGGACCCAGCTTTGTCCTTTGTAACTCCGCCCTCCTCAAGGAACGGAGGGGTTAAACGCCATTCCCAGTGCCACCAGTGCCCCCAGTGCCACCACCATCCCCAGTGCCCCCAGTGCCCTCAGTGCCCCCAGTGCCACCACCATCCCCATCATCCCCAGTGCCCCCAGTGCCCCCAGTGCCACCACCATCCCCAGTGCCACCAGTGCCACCAGTGCCACCACCATCCCAGTGCCACCAGTGCCCCCAGTGCCACCACCATCTCCATCATCCCCAGTGCCACCGCCATCCCCAGTGCCACGGCCACACGCGGGGCCCCGGCTCCCTCTCGTGGCCTCTCGCTCCATCTCACGGGGGACCCTCGGGACCCTCGGGGACGCGGTGGGGCAGCGGCAGCCGGGACAGCGGGGCCAGGGGGGTCTGGCCGGGGGGGTCCGAGCCGGGGGGCTCCGAGTGGAGTGACCCCAGCCCCCTCCTGTCCAACCCCGGCTGCCCCCAGCCCCCTGCGGCAGAACCCCCCGGGATGTTCCTGGGTGCGCAGTCGGGGTGCGGATCCTGTCCCGGGGGTGCCGGGGGGTCCCGGCTGTGCCCCCCACAATCCTCCCCCGGCCCTCGGCGGGGCCGGACCCGGCGCGGTGTCGGCAGGTGGCAGCAGCGGCTTTCGGCAGCGCCGGGATGCGGGGGCTCCCCGCACCTCCTGCAGCTCCTGTACCCCCTGCACCTCCTGCACTCCCCACATCCCGCACCTCCTGAACCCCCTGCACCCCCTGTACCCCCCACATCCCGCACCTCCTGTGACCCCTGCACCTCCTGCACTCTCCGCACCTCCTGAACCCCCTGTAGCCCCCGTATTCCACACCTCCTGAACCCCCTGCACCCCCTGTACCCCCCTATCCCGCACCTCCTGCAGCTCCCGAACCCCCTGCTCGTTCCACACCCTGCATCCCCCCCATTCCCTGTATCCTGCACCCCAAATCACCCTCAGCACCCTCTCAGCACCCCCTGCACCCCCCAGCCTCCCGCCCATCTCCCCCTGCCCAGGACCCCGCAGGCAAGACCCCAAACCCAGCACCAGGAGCTGAGGGGGGAAACCAAGACCCCAGAGAAGATCCCAGAGGGTGCCCACACGGGTGGGGTCTGTGATGGGTGCAGAACCTTCCCCCTGAGGGTTTGGGGTGCTCCAGGGAGGTGCAGGTGAGGGATGGGGGTGGCCGAGTTGCTCCAGGGGCACGGTTCCAGCTGGATCCCCCAGAGCTGGGATTGTCCCTGTCGGGGGACACCCGGAGCATCTCTGCACGCACCCATTTCCCTCGTGGGCTGCACAGGAGGCCCCTCGCGATGGCCCCACACCACAACGCTGATTTAGGGACAATTTTTTGGTGTCACAGGGCCGCGGGCTCGGTGCTCGGCTCCTGTCAGAGCCCAGCCCGCTGAGGGTGAGGTGGGACAGGACGGAGCTGGGTGGGAGCAGTGGGATCGCTGGCGGCCTCCCCCGTGTCCTGTCTGGTGCTGCGAGAGGGAAGAGCAGCGTCTGCGGAGCCTGAGTGCGTAATTAGAGCTGCGACTTAATTGGCAGACGGGGGACGCGTGACGGGCGCGGTGTGACTTGAATAGCGATGGGCTGGGGAGGTGGAGGAGGCTCTGCACTGCACGGGGAGCCCGGAGGGGACCAGGGGGACCAGGACACCCCAAAAGGCTTTGCCCAGTGGTAGGAAAGGAGAGGGGACAGGGAAAGGAGTCACAAGGACCCAGGGGCAGCCAGGATTGAGCCCCTGGAGGGGACCTCAGTGCATTGGTGACATCCCAGGGCACCTGCTGAGAGTGGCAGATGCCACGGGGTTGGAAAAAAGCAAATTTCCTCCTTTATTTGGAAAGGAGGAAAGGGAAAAAACCCAAGGAATTGTGGTGTTAGCTGTGTTCAGCCTCTGGAAAAATACCAGGACACATCAGAAGCCCTCCTGTGGGAGCCTGGGAGGCAGTGGGATGGCAGGGACCAGCCTTGCCACATCTGCCAGGAGCCACTGGGGCAAAACTCTGCCCGTCCCCTGTGCTGGGGCCCAGCCCGGGTTCCCTGTCAGCACAGGATGGGGTCCAGCCAGGCAGGGAGCCCCTGTTTTTGTGAGCCAATCCCTTCATCTCGCTGCTGGGGGACTCGGAATTCCCTCTGCAGAGACAGGGAAGCGCTGCTGCCGCCGCTGGCATGAAGGCACATCCTGCTGGGACCTGGGCTTTGCGTTCCTGGAGCTGTTCTGGCGTCACCAGCATCGGAACTCGGGGTTTGTGATGCTGCCCCAGGTGTGCAGGCCACGGAGGAAGCGCCATCGAGAGCCTGAGCCCGGCAGCATCTCCTGCCCAGCCTCATATTCCAGCAAGGGAAGGCCCAGGGGAAGCAGCTCCTGGCCTGGAGCCACCCCCCTGCAGGGCTGTGCCCAAATCCTGCTCCTTCCTTCCATCCAGCCACCCCTGCAGAGCTGTGCCCAAATCCTGCTCCAATGTGCCCAGCCACCCCTGCAGGGCTGTGCCCAAATCCTGCTCATTCCATCCAGCCATCCCTGCAGGGCTGTGCCCAAATCCTGCTCATTCCATCCAGCCACCCCTGCAGGGCTGTGCCCAAATCCTGCTCCTTCCATCCAGCCATCCCTGCAGGGCTGTGCCCAAATCCTGCTCCTTCCATCCAGCCATCCCTGCAGGGCTGTGCCCAAATCCTGCTCATTCCATCCAGCCATCCCTGCAGGGCTGTGCCCAAATCCTGCTCATTCCATCCAGCCACCCCTGCAGAGCTGTGCCCAAATCCTGCTCCTTCCATCCAGCCATCCCTGCAGGGCTGTGCCCAAATCCTGCTCCAATGTGCCCAGCCACCCCTGCAGGGCTGTGCCCAAATCCTGCTCATTCCATCCAGCCACCCCTGCAGAGCTGTGCCCAAATCCTGCTCCTTCCATCCAGCCACCCCTGCAGGGCCGTGCCCAAATCCTGCTCCTTCCTTCCATCCAGCCACCCCTGCAGAGCTGTGCCCAAATCCTGCTCCAATGTGCCCAGCCACCCCTGCAGGGCTGTGCCCAAATCCTGCTCCAATGTGCCCAGCCACCCCTGCAGGGCTGTGCCCAAATCCTGCTCATTCCATCCAGCCATCCCTGCAGGGCTGTGCCCAAATCCTGCTCCTTCCATCCAGCCCAGCCATCCCTGCAGGGCTGTGCCCAAATCCTGCTCCTTCCATCCAGCCCAGCCACCCCTGCAGGGCTGTGCCCAAATCCTGCTCCTTCCTTCCATCCAGCCACCCCTGCAGGGCTGTGCCCAAATCCTGCTCCTTCCATCCAGCCCAGCCATCCCTGCAGGGCTGTGCCCAAATCCTGCTCCTTCCATCCAGCCCAGCCATCCCTGCAGGGCTGTGCCCAAATCCTGCTCCTTCCATCCAGCCACCCCTGCAGGGCTGTACCCAAATCCTGCTCCATCCAGGACTGGATTTGGGGGGGTCCCCCAAGTTCAGTGCAAGCTGAACCCCCCCTCTCTCCATCCCGGGGCTCCCGCTCCTCCCCTGCACCTTCCCCGGCGCTGAAGTGATGAAATTTTAATCTGCTGCCAGGCAGGAGATGAAAGGGAGGCACCACAGGCATTTCCCCGGGATGCAGCCGGCACGGACACGGGCACGGGCACGGGCACGGACACGAACACTGACACTGTGCTGGGAATTGTCATCACCCAGGCTCGCCAAAGAGGGGTGGAACGGCACAGGATTGGCAGGATAGGGCTGTCCCTGAGGCTTTTTGGTGCCTGGCGCTTGGCCAGGAAGGATCTTTGGGGACATCGGGATCTCCTCGAACCGAGGGGACCCCTCAGCTGGGGGGGGTCTCTCCGTGTGCCCCCCCAAACACCCCGGTGCCTGTGCATGGCCAGAGGGGCCCGGCCGGAGGGAAGGTGCCAACACCAAGCCCCTCACACCTGATTCTCTCCCCTCTCCGTGCCCCTGGATGGACGAGCAGAGAGAAACCATAGCTCCGTGAACCAAACCGTAGGGACCGGGCTTGGCATAAATGTGGGGACCCCAGGGATGCTCCGGGGAGTCCCCACCACACCCGGGCAGGTGGCAGATGAATACCTGGGACAGACGGACAGAGAGGGACACACAGCCCTGATCCCATCACCTCCCGCTCCCATCGTGGCCGGCTGCTCCCAGTCAGATCCGTCCGTGGGTGCTGGAATGTGCCACCCGTGCCCAGTGCCACCCTCACAGGGCCAGGACACCTCATTGCTGGGGGGGTCACAGCAGGATCCCCCCCCTGCGGTGTCGCAGGATTTGGGAGCTGAGCTGGGGACTTGGATTCTGCTCCCATCAATCAGAGGGTGCCAGTTAATTAACCTGGAGGCACGGCTAATTCCAGAGGCTCGTCGTGTCCTCTTCCCACGGAATTTAGCGCCGGGTGACCCGCGGGGGCTGTGGGACACCCGGGCGGTGACACCTCCCCGCCGCTGTGCCCCAGGGCTCCTCTCGGCTGCCAGCGGGACCCCCGGTGCCCCGAGCAGCCCCCGGGAGAGCTGTACCGGGACCCCGGCGGGGGCGGCACGGGGAAACTGAGGCAGACACCGGGGCCGTGCTGAGCGGGGGGCCCGAACCGCCCCCGTCCCGCCGCCCCCGGGGCCGGGGGAGGGACCGGAGCGGGGCTGCCCGGCGCTGCAGCGGGCGGAGCCGGGGCTCGGCGGGGCCGCCTCCCGGTCGAGCCCAGCCGTACCGTACCGTACCGAACCGAGCCGAGGCGAGCCGGGCGCTGCCGGGCGGAGCGGAGCCCCGCCGCACCGGGCGGCACCGGGCGGCACCGGCGGTACCGGCGGCACCGGCCCCGGCGCTCTCCGCGGTGCTGAACGGCTCCGCCGCGCCCGCAGGACGCGCCGCCGGCGGGGCCCGGCCCGGCCCGGCCCGGAGCGGCTCGGCCCGGCCCCGAGCGGCCGCGGGGGATGGAGCCCTTCCTCGGCTGCACCGGCGCCGCGCTCCTGCTCTGCTTCAGCTACGCCGGTCTGCGCCCGGTGGAGGCAGGTACGGGCGGCCGGGCCCCGGGAGCGGCCGCCGGGGGTTTGGGGAGGGGGCTCGGTGAGAGGAGAGACCCCCGGGGGGGAGCGGCGTGAGCGGGCAGGGCAGCGCCGAGGGGACGGAGTTTGGGGGCGCCGGGACTTTGCCGGGAACCGGGCGCAGGGGACGCGGCGCTTTCGGACACGCAGCCCCCCGGCACCGGGCTCGGGCAGCGCCGGGATCTCGCCCCCGCCGTGTCCCGGCGTGGGCGCTCGCAGCCGGGCATCCCCGGGGGAGAGCGGCTCGGGGAGATGTGGAAGCGGGGAGAGGGAGCGGAGCCCCTCGCCCAGCGCTGGGCAGGGTCAGGGGGGAGATTTTGGGCACCTGAGCAGCGGCCCCGGTTCGCGTCACGGGGCTGAAGCGAAGCCGAGGGGGTAAAGCCAGGTCTGCTCTGCCGGTGCCACGGGCACGTCAGCTCTGGCAGTGCCCCTTGCCCGCTGTCCAGGGCCCAGCCAGGCTCTGCTGGGAGCCCTGTGAGCGCTGGGGAAGCACCGTGGTCCCACAGGAACCATGGTGGTCCCACAGGAACCATGGTGACCCCCCAGGAACTATGGTGGTCCCACAGGAACCACCTCTCCAGGGGCACTGCACATCCCAGCCGTGAAAACCAGGCCCTTCCGAGCTGAGCAGGTTACCTGGAGTCGGGGATCTTTGGGGAAGGATGGTCCCCGTGAGCTGGATCTAATTTTGGAGCTACCAGGATGGACCCAAGTGCACTCTTGCCTGCTCTGGCCAGGCTGAGCCTTGGCCCCAGCAGCCTCTGTGTGGGTGTAAACTGGGCAGTGCTGGTGGAGCTCCCCAGCCCAAACCAGTGACTCTCCCAGGCAGCCGAGGGCTGTCTCCTTTGCTGGCTGCAAGATGTTGGTGGAACAGCTGCTTGGATTCGCAGACTGCTGCTAGCCAGGATATCTGGCATTCCAGGAGGCTGGGGGTGATTATTAGGGATGCAGAGCTCCAGGGAGTGGAAATTCCTTCGCCCCAGCCAGCCCTGCAAGTTGCTGGAGTTACATTCGGCCTCGTCGGGGCTGCAGCAAACCCCAGCTGCCTTCAGCTCTGCCACCCGTCCTTGGCCAGGCATCGGCCTCTGAAGTTGCTGTTTCACAACTGCCAGATCCGAGGAGATTAATGAAACATTCCCAAAGGGAGGGAGCGATGAGGAAAACACCGCGGCACAATGGAGGCGGCTGCAATTGTGACAGCACTCGGGGTTTTTCTGCATAAACTAGGCCACTTCCCTGCTCCTCCTTATCCTTGAATCACCTCGCTTGGCATCCCAGAGTAAACAGGGAGTTGTGGCTCTGTCCATAACCACCTCCTGCTCCTGCCTGGGCCGGGAGGTGTCCGTGCCACGCTCCTGGGAGCCCACGGGGAGCTGCGTGACTCTGGTGCGGTGCCACGCAGCTCCCCACTGCTTCCTCCTTCTGTGCCACCCATGCCAAGGGTCCTGACGAGCTCTGCCTGCAGCCAGGTGAGGCAGAGAGCTTGTGCTGTCCCTGTTTTCCAGAGCAGGAACACAGGGATGAGGGTACGGAGTGATTTTCCCAAGGTCACACAGAGGTAGCGGCAGCGTCACCGCCGGCTCCGTGTCCCCAGCCCTGCCTGATGATGTGGCCACGAGGCCACCAAAGGAGGAGTCACTGGAAAAGCCCATGGGGAAGAAATCATTCCCAGGAAGCTCCAGGGTCTGTCCTCTTTGGACCCAGAGGTTGTGTGAGTGGGTTTAAAATAATCCCTGTCCTGAAAGATTAAAGTTGTTGTTCCCAGGAGGGAACTTGGTGCAAATTCCCGGCTGGCAATGCCAGGGCAAGGGCTGGTGAGTGGCACCGAGCACAGGCCCTGCTCTGAATTCAGAGATTTTGGCCAGGCAGGACCATTTTTTGCCAAGGTGATGCCAAGGTGAGGGAGGAGGGGAAGCAGGAGCAGGAGGATGAGGTGGCTGAGAAACAATCTCCACACCAACGCACTTTAGTGGCCCCCAAACCCCACACGTGTGGGTGATGCCCTCCCACCATTCCCGCTGCTCCAGAGGGTCCCTGAGGAAACATTTGGGATGGTTGGAGAGTCAGGAATAGGATTTAATTTGGCCACAGCCTTGCTCTGCCAGCAGCCCCCTCCTCGTTAGGCTGAGCTAATGAAGAGAAGGGGAGCTGGGCTGGGCTCAGGGCACTGCTGAGAGCTCGAAGAGCAGCAGGGTGGTGATGGAAGACCCCAAAATAGGCCACGACTCCTGTGACTTGCAAAGAGCCTCGCTGCGAGGTGCCAGCCCATAGAGCAGCTCAGTTCAGGTTTATTTTTGTCAGCTGGAGAGCAGAGGTGACACATTGCTCAGGTAAAACCTCCCCTGTGCCAGCACAGCTCTGGGCCAAGCCTTCAAAACCTGGACAGGCTCCAATTTGAGGAGCCCCTTCAAAGCTCCCCCACCTCGGCTGCCCAAAAAAGTGCCAAACCCCCGTGGCTGGATTGTGGTCTCTGCTCAGCTCTGAAGTGTCCTCACCCCCTGAGCCACTGCAAACCCCCCTCACCCCCTCCCCAGGCAGCTCCCCAGCCTCGGGGGGAAGGACAGCAAAGCAAAAATGACAACCTGACTGTGGCTGCTGATTCCCAGCTTGCCCGAGCTGGATGTGCTCCCCTGGGAAGCTGGGATCACCCGTGGGCTGGCAGGATCAGGGCGAGCAACAAGCTCAGCACACTCAAGAGAGCAGGGAAAGGTCTCTCAGCTATTTGGAAACAACAAACCAAGCCATTCCAGCCCTTTCCCCGCACCCCAGAGGCCAGGGGAGATTCCTGGCTGGCTGACGGGTGGCGTAAGCACTTCATTGATTTCTGCGTGCGGCGTAGGAGGGATTTAATTGGGATGTGGAGGTTTCTAACCCCGGTGTCAGGCTCTCAGCAGGGATGGTGCTGTGAGAGGCACAGCCATCCTTTCCCAAATGCTCTCTCCTGCTGGGAATACGCTTGTGGAAAAGGGAGATTCCTCCCAGGGAAGTGTTTGCAGATATTAAGTGTGCACTCCGTGGCAGGGTCGTCCACGGAGCTTCATCCGTGTGCTGGTCCTGGATACCTCCTCACCCTCTGGATGTTCATTGCTGAACAAACTCTTGCTGGTTTATGAAGTGCCCAGAGGCTGGATTAGGGCCTGGATCGAGCATAATTCAGTTAAAAGCAGAAATGTATTGAGCAGTGAAGCTGCAAATCTTTATGTGGGCCGTAAAAAAACGGGATACAAGAGCAGAGCCAGGCTGGGAGCAGGCAGCAAAATCCCAGGAGAGGTCTGGAGCCAGCATCCAGCGCTGCCCAGGAAATCCCCAGGCTTCCTCACCCCCTCTGACTTCTCTGATACTACAGAGGTGTGGGATAAGAGGAGCTAGAAAAGCCCGTGGCACCCAGTTCTTTGTGGATGTTTGGGTCCTGCATAAAACACATCACGATGGCAACGACTCTGCCCCAAGCTGGCAGCATTTAAACCCAAACCGTGGCACTGGGGAGACCTGAGAGAATCCTGCCTGTCTTTGGGGCTCTCCAAGGTAGAAATACCCCTTCCTTCTGCCCCCAGGAATTCCCAGTGGCTGGCTGGCCACAGCCTCTGTGCTCTCTGAAAAGGCTCCACGCTCCCTGGCAGCATTTCCAGCGGCACGTTTGGGCAGCTGCTCCCTGGGGAATCAGCCACGGAGCCAAGGGGTGGGCAGGAGGGGGCTGGGGGCCTATTAATATCCTATTTTTATAGGGAAGTGGGCGGTCAGCAGGAAATAATTGCCTCTTTCCCAGCTGAAGAACCACCAGTTGGCCTCTCTGCTCTTTGAAATCGCTGGATTTTAGCAAAGGGCTCTGCTTCCCCTGGGGCCAGGAGTGGGATGGGCCCTGCTCCCACACATTCCCCTGGGGCTCCCTTCATGAAAACCCTCGGGAATTCTGAGCCAGCCCTTCCTGAACACCCCAATGACATCCATGGATGGGATCCATGCTGGGAGAGCACAGAGAGGCTCGGAGAAGCAGAGAAAGCAGCTCGGCGTGAATCCAAACTCAGGGAAAAGGCAGCAGGGCTGGCAGAAAACATCACAGGGATTTAGGGTGTGCTTTCAGGTGGTGCCCTTCCCTCCCCTGCATCCACAGGGGATGGAATCAAGAGTCACTGGGAATCAAGGCTGGAATTCACTGCTTCCTGCAGGAAAGGGAAGCTGGAAAGCACGGAATGAGCTGCTTCAGAGCCTCAGCTCACCAGACCACGTCCCTGGGGCTCTGAGGCAGCTCAGCTCAGCCCTTCCTAGCATCGAAGGAGCTGCTTGGGAGAGGAGCTGAGTGATTTGGAAAATGCTGGGACTACAGCACAGCCTCAGCCATGCAGGATGCAGCTCCAGGCACCTCCACTCGACCAGAGTTTCTGGGAAAGGTGAATTCAGAAAGGGGTTTTGGGGCTGGGCCCTTTGGCTGGGGAGAGAAATCCAGGAATGTGCCCTAATTCCAGACCTATAGCCTGGACTTGGCTGGCCTGAGGTGACCCCCAAGGCTGTGATATTTCCACAGGTTCCTCCTTTTCCTTCAGTGGTGCTTTTATGGCCCAGGTACCTCCCTGATCCTACAAGACATCCCAAGGATTGGACACCCCAATATTCAGCATCCCCCCTCCACCCCATTCCCAGCTGACAGCAGCAGTGGGATGGAGACAAATCTTCTCCCTGCTCTTTTTCCCACTCATCCCATCCATGCTACAGCTCCTATGGGGAAACCAACTCACAGAGAAGTGTGTGGGCTCCTCTTCCTCGTGCCAGGCGTGCCCACAACGAAGCCAGGGATGAGTTGTGAAGTGTGTGAGGGGTTCCTCTCTCTCCAATTAAAGTCCAACAATAACGAGGAAAACATTTAATGGGAGGCTGGGAGGGGTTCTCAGCATCAGGAAGGGATTCAGGATCATCTCCACAGCTCAGGATTTCTTGGTGCACAGAGGAGGCTCCGACCTGCTCCTGCCAAAAGGGCCCCAGGTGCGGCGGAGCAGGGGAGGGCTGGGACACACGGGCTTGGGGGATGGAAGATTTCGGAGTCTGTGGGAAGGAAATGAGATGGGATTTTAGAAATCCTCAGTTTTTTAAGCTGCCATTCACTTTGAAAATTCCCAATTTCAGCCTAAATCACCGGGGTTTCCCTTCATGAGGGGTGGGGCGATTTCTGCTGACATAAAAAAGAATATTTTTGCATCTGAATTCGGTCAAGCAGGGTGGGATTTGCTAAAGCAGGAATCCTGGGCCATTCCCTCACAGAGCAGACAGGGAATGTGCTGCCCTCAGCAGCTCTGGAGCAAACAGGCAGGAGAAAAGACTTGATCCACAACCCATTCCCTGCCATCCCTGCAGCATTCCCACCCTCTGGGCCTGCTCCCAGAACACCAGCAGCTCTCCTGGCTGCCACAGGCACTGAAGCAAAGTTTCCAGGAGTTGCACATGACTCCAGAAGGAAGGAAAAACTTGGATTTGGCACCTCAAGGCCTTGCCCGAGCTGCTGACCCCCTGCAGCCGGTTTGGAAATTACAGGAATTACACTTCTTCCACCTGATCTCAGCCAGGCTGGCACTAACAAAGAGCTGCAATGGGGCCAGGGAGCCAAAAGTCACGTGGAATATCTTGGAACAGTGTTTTAGATCTTAGGAAGTCATGATCTCATCATTTCATCTCCTGGGAACGGGGAGAAAAGCAACCTCTTGAATGAAAATATTGGTTCCAAATGATTCCCGCAGCCCTGGGAGCGGGAACCTCATTTTCCTGGGTTTGTATTTCTGTCAAACACGGTTTAATTCTCTTTTGAGCGTTTTCATGCTGGTTTGATACCACTGATTCTGGGTATAGCTACTCCTGATCAGTGGCAGTGCAAGAGAGGGCACACTGGGATCTGCTGGCCTGGATTCCTGGATTTTAGAGCTGCTGATTTCACTGCCCCATCCCTCTCTCTGGTATTCCTACAAAGAGGGGCTCCAGAATGTTCCTGACCACCCACTCCAGGTGATTTCTCCCTCCCTTCCATCCAGATTCCAGTTTTGGAGGCTTCAAGCTCTGGGTTTCAGCTTTGCCGAGCGCTTCCCTCCTGCCTCACAGCTCTCCACCCTCTCCCACCACTTCCCAGAAGAGCTTTTTGCTCTCCTCCAGCTCTTCAAGGTCTTCCCAACTCCCCCACATCTTCTGCCATCAGGAAACTCGGACACTTTTTATGCCGTGCCTCCCTCAAGGTCACAAATTTCAAAGGGCACCCGCGCACTCCGAGCGCCGTTCCCTTTTCCCAGCTTTTTCCATGATCTCTGCTCTCTGCTCCTGTGGGGTTAATTCATCTCTTTTCAAAGGCCTCCTCCAACTGAAGCTGGCTAAGTCAGTGGTAGCTCCTAAAAAAAATAAAAATTATTTAGCTCCTAAAAATACCCAAGGAAGACAACCACGCTGGGCTGGAGCGGCGCAGCCGAGAAGGGCGAAGTGCCGGGCTGCAGCTGGAGACTGTTTTGTCTCCCATCCCTCAACTCCGTCATGTCCTCCGTATGTTCCAGCAAATTCATCAGGCATGACTCACAGACCTTCCCTGTGCACATTCCTGTCTGCTGACCGCCCCTTCCTAAAATTAGACTCGACTTTTGTTGCTTCAGTCACGGGGGAAGGTGAGGAGCTGCAGACCCACGTCCCTCGCTGGTGTCACAGCCGGGTTTGGAAGGGTTTTTTCCGTCTCCCTCCTCGGCTTGTCCTTGGTCCTGCTGCTGCAGGGAGGGTGAGGATGATGAGTGTTTCTGTTCTCCAAGAGGATGGATGGGGAATTCTGCCTCGTTCCATGAGGGCTAGGCTCTGGGAGATGAGGATGCTCTGGGTCAATGCTGACTCCATCATTACTCCAGAGAGGAATGACATCCCTCTGCGGAATCACAGAGATTTGCTGCTCCTCCTAAAGTCCTCCTAAAGTCCTCCTGAAGTCCCAAATTTGTGTGAATTCAGCCATTCAGTGGCTTTTTTTCCTCACTGAGGGATTCACTAGAATCAGTCTGGCTTGAATGGCTTGTCCAGACATCCCATTCCTGAGGGTCTCCCTGCTGGCTGTGAAAGGAATAAGGGATCGCTGTGCCAAGTGACCTTCAGCTGGGGAATTCTGTGCTCCTGTTACTCCTCTGTTCCCGGGGGAGCATTCACCAGCAGTGATGTCAGACACTGACACTCCAGCCTGAATATTTTCAGCCCCATCCAGGCGGCTGGGAATGACCATAAATCCAACAAGTGTCACTGGAGAGGGGCACAAGTGCATCCCTCTTGTCCTGGTGACCTGTCCCAGCCCCAAAGGGGTGGTTATAATGATATAAAAAATCTCAGTTTCTTATAAAAGTCAGAATAAAATGACTCTTCCTCACCCTACTGACTCCCTGGGGCTACTCAGCATTCACTGCTTTGGGATCAGGGCACAAGCTGAAGATTGTGAATTAAATTTGACCAGAGGAGCGGGAACAGAGCCCAGCTGGAAGGGCTGTGCCAAGCCTGGGAGGTAAAACCTTCCCCCAAGATGCCAGGAAGGGCTTTGGACTGGGCAGCTCCCTTGGGAAGAGGCTCCTGGGGAGGGTCTGGGGAGGAGCTGGGCCTGAGGACTGGCCCAGCTCTCCTTGGCAAGGCTGGGGCCATGCTGCTGGAAATCCAGCTGCCTCTGGAATTGGGAATAAACACAGAGCTTCAGGCTCCTGCTTTCCTGGCCTGCTGTGGCAGCGTGTCCTGGCAGCTCCAAGTGGATGCTGGCTGGATGTGCTCCGACATCAGCCACGAAATGTTGTAGGAAACAATTCCTGCCAGGCTTGCAGGGAAAAGCAAAAGAAAACTCTCCAGTTTCAAACCTCCAGAGTGCTCATCAAAGCATTCCTTCCGTGTGTGAGCACTTCCAAGGCAGAGCTGGAATTTCCTCTCAGCTGTCACCCTCAGACCGTAATAGGGAACAACAGGGAAAAACAGGGCTGGGGAGGATGGGATGAATGAGCTGCTCAGGGCTCGGCTGTGGTGTTCCAGAAACTCTTCCCAGGGTCAGATATTTCACACATGGAACCCTTGGAAGGGACAGAAGGATCAGCCAGTGCCACCCCCTGCCACGGGCAGGGACACTTTGAGCTATCCCAGGTTGCTCCTTGGACACTTCCAGGGATGGGGCAGCCACAGTTTCTCTGGACAACCTCCACCACCCTCTTGGGGAAGGATTTCTTCCCTATATTTAACTTCAATTTCCCCTCTGTTAGTTTGAACCCGCGTTGAAAGTAACTCGTATTCTCTGCCGACATCTCCTAGAACCTCCTGGGAACTGAGACCTGCAATTTCCAGGTCACATATCCCAAATGGAGCCCGAGGAAGGTCCCTTTTGCGCTCCTTTCCTTGCCCTCACTGTGCCTCCTGCCCCTGTAAAGGCTCTGCTCTCCCTCCTTGCAGACAGCCCTTCGGCTCCAGTAAATGTCACAGTCAAACACCTGAAAGCCAACTCGGCCGTGGTCACTTGGGATGTCCTGGAAGATGAAGTTGTCATTGGATTTGCAATTTCCCAGCAGGTACCGTGCCTAGAATTACCCAGTTTCAGCCGTGTCCATGTCCCCATCAGGTCCCCTCCATTCCCAAACCCTCTTGCTGCAGTTTAAACCCATTCCTTCTCGCCCTGTCCCTCGTGGTCCAGGAGGGGATTTGGCTCCCCGTCCTCTTTGCAGCAGCGCTTTGAGTGTTGGTGGCTGCAGAGAGGGAAGGATCCTGATGGTTTCTCCACGTCCACGTGGTGGGCAGGGCAGGAATCAGTGGCCTTAGGGGACAGCAGTGCACAAGGGAGGCCTCTCCACCACTCTGTGCTCTCCTCTCTCGGCTTCCAGAAGAAGGACGTGCGGATGCTGCGCTTCATCCAGGAGGTGAACACCACCACCCGCTCCTGTGCCCTCTGGGACCTAGAGGAGGACACTGAGTACATTGTGCACGTCCAGTCCATCAGCATCCAAGGCCAGAGCCCTGCCAGTGAGCCAGTCCTCTTCAAGACCCCCAGGGAAGCTGAGAAATTAGCCTCTAAAAATAAAGGCAAGTGTGGGTGAGTTCCTACGTGGCCCCTGGGACGCAGGGCTCCGCAGAGAGGAGCCAGGATCCTGCGTGGTGAGAGGAGCTGGGAGAAACCCTGTGGGATAAACACACTCCTGGGGCTGAGTGTGCTCTCAGGATGTGCTGAGGGGGCCCAGCAGACAAGGCTGGAGGGGGCACAAGGTGACAGGGAGATGCTGCTGGAGGTGGCTGCTCCTTGTCTCCTGTTTCGGATGAGATTTAACAAAGTTAAAGGTTTCCAGCTCTGTGTCCTGCTCCCTACAAGAGGAGAATGCCAGGGGAAATTGCTGGCCAGCCTGTGAACTCACGTGGAACCAGCCCCTCCTGCATGGCACTGGGCACACCACTGTGCTCACAGGGCACTTGTAGGGTTCACGGAGCTTCCTGGGCTTGGATTTCAGGGAAAAAAAAATACCCACAGGCTCCCAGTTTTCTCACAGTTTCAATATTTCTGCCAAATCACAGAGAGCTGAGGTTGGGAGGGACCTCTTGAGATCACCCAGGCAGGGTTAAGCAGAGCAGGATCACATCCAGCTGAGTTTTCAGTATTTCCAGGGAGAAAATCAGGCACTTCCTCACTGGCAACTCCTTCACTTGGTCCTCTTTAGCCAAACCAGGCTGATGAGTGTTTTCAGCAAGAATCCTGCTCCAAAAAAGGGCCTGGCAGTTCAGGGCTGTGGGGACACCCAGGTCCCTCCCTGCTTGCTGAAGCCCTGGCCTGTTCCAGCCCTTTTGGTCGTGGTTCTGAGGATGTGAATTCTCGACTCTCTTTATTAAACTGATTTGGAGGCTGTAAATCCTGAATTGCTGTTTATCTGGAAGCACTAAGAGGAGCGCTGCTCCTTTCCTGGGGGCCTGAACTGTAATCTTCTTAACGCTTTGAAGGCAAGGAGGCGAATTACGCCCTGCAAAAAGGCTCTGCTCGTTCCTGAATCCCAGGGCTCTGCTGAAAAATATCCTGCCAGGCTCTCCACGCTCCTGAGCTGGAACTGCTGGAGCATGCAAGGCTTTGTGACAGGCACAGATGGCACTAACAGGGCCAGGGACAGCAGAGAGAGCAGCCACGGGGATGGATAATGTGGGCTCACGCCTGTTGAGCCCTCCACTGCTTCACCCTTGCCCTGTCACTCGGGATGTCACAGAATCACAGGATGAATTCTGCAATCCCTGACTGGTTTGGGTTGGAAGGGATATAAAGTTCATCCCTTTCCACCCTAAGGAAACCTTCCACTATCCCAGGCTGCTCCAAGCCCTGTCCAACCTGGCCTTGGATGCTCCTTGTCCCCTGGGGATGTCACAGAATCACAGGATGAATTCTGCAATCCCTGACTGGTTTGGGTTGGAAGGGATATAAAGTTCATCCCTTTCCACCCTAGGGAAACCTTCCACTATCCCAGGTTGCTCCAAACCCTGTCCAACCTGGCCTTGGACGCTTCCAGGGATGCAGGGGCAGCCACAGCTTCTCACCACCCTCACAGGGAGGAATTCCTTCCTAAATCCTAACCCAAGTGCCCTGAGGAGTGTCAGGACTCTCTCTCCTGCTGGCTCTGCCCCTGCCACCCCTGATTGGGGTCGGGGGAGCTGCTAAATTGGGGTCTGAGGAGGGTTTTGGGTCTCATTGTGTCTCTTTCCCCTTGTGCAGATGAGGTGACAATGAAGGAGATGGCGAAGAAAAACCAACAGCTGCGAGCGGGGGAAATCCTCATCATTGTTGTGGTGTTGTTTATGTGGGCAGGTCAGTCCAACCTCTGTGCCCAAAGTCTGTAATATCCATGGGATATCCCTCAGGAATGCCTGGCCTCATGTGGAATCATGGAAAAACCTAGGAAGAAACCCTTCCTCCCACAAAAAGTGAGGAGTTCTCAGCTGTAAGGGCACCTCAGGATGGGCTTTGCACCTCAAGTTTGGTCCACAAGGAAGTAGAAAATGGATTTGATGGAAGCAATTCCCTATGGCTAATCCCATAATCTCATTTTTTTTCCAGACTGCCCTGATTACGATGCCCTCAGCCACAGAATCATGGAATGGTTTGGGCTGGAAGGGACATAAAGATCATTTTGTTCCACCCCAACCTTCCACCAGCCCTGTCCTGGAACGTTTCCAGGGATCCAAATATCCAACAGGATATGCCTTGAGTCCTTCAGATATTCCAGGTTGCAGTAATTTTCTGGATATTATATGACTCCAGTGCTGAGGCAAAACAGATTTAAGAGTCTTGCTCACCATACCCACTATTTCTATTTCTTATTTCTATTTCTATTTCTATTTCTATTTCTATTTCTATTTCTATTTCTATTTCTGTTTCTGTTTCTGTTTCTATTTATATTTAATTTTTATTTTTATTTTTATTTTTACTTCTATTTTTATTTTTTATTTATAAATTTTCCACAGATATTTCCCCATCACAGAAGGGGATGGAGGAATCCAGGTGACACTGAATCAGCTCCATGTATAATATTGGGGGGTTTTTTTGCCTTTATTTGCATCTCCAGAGATCGGACAGCAAATTACTCCTAAAGCCAAAAACCACATGAAAACCTAAACGAAATTAGAAGATTTCCAGAACCTCTAGGCCATGGCTTTTTTCCAGCATTTATGCCATATTTTAGTTGTGCACATCCCAATTTCAATGCCCTGCCAGGGAAAATAATAATGAATAATTACATGGGGTGACTGAACAACTGATTCAGCTCCCTGCTGTAGAATTATCTGAGACTCGGATCAGCTGGGAACAAAGAATTTGCTAATCCCACAATTTCCCTTCCAGACAAATCACTTACATTTAAAAAGGAAAAGGGGTGTGGGGAGAATCTCTCTTCAAAAACCTTTTTCCAGCTTTTCACCTGTCCTGTGTGAGGATGTTTGGCCAAATCCCAATGGAACCAGTCCATACCCAGAGAGCTCTGGACAGAGCCAAGCCCCAGCTCTTGTGTATCTGGAAATTTTTCAGCATTTTTCATTTTGTGCCTCAGTTTTACCCAGGGAAATCACACAAGGTGTGCCTGTGGCAGACGTTCACGCCTTTTCTCCTGGAATCAGCCATTTATCCACCTTCCCAAAGAAAGAATTTGGGCCACTGTGTTTATCAGGAAAGCCTGGGGGCAACTGCCACACTCACTTTATCGAGCAGTTTGTGATGTGCTGCTGCAAGACTTAAATATATTTCGCTATTAAGGAAGATTTTTCAAGGAGGGAAAAGCAGCATCTGCCAGGATCTACTTCACCAACGTGTCTGGAATGAGCAGGCAGAGAAGTTATTTGGTCGAAACATCACATAAAAGCTTCTCAGACAGACATTTGCAGTCATCTTCCGTGCCACGGCTGCCCCTGCTTCCCTCTCCACGTGCCTGGGGGCGTGTGGGAGGAAATTTCCACTCGCAGCTTGTGCTGCTGCCCATTCCTAGGTGCCAAGTTCAGAACCTGCCCCTTCTCTCTGTGCCAGGCCCAGAACCTGCCTCTCCTCTCTGTGCCAGGCCCAGAACCTGCCTCTCCTCTCCTCTGCCAGGTCCAGAACCTGCCTCTCCTCTCCTCTGCCAGGTCCAGATCCTGCCCCTCCTCTCTGTGCCAGGTCCAGAACCTGCCTCTCCTCCCTCTGCAGGTCCAGATCCTGCCTCTCCTCTCTGTGCCAGGTCCAGAACCTGCCCCTCCTCTCTGTGCCAGGTCCAGAATCTGCCTCTCCTCTCTGTGCCAGGTCCAGAACCTGCCTTTCCTCTGCCACATCCAGAACCTGCCTCTCCTCTCTCTGCAAGGTCCAGAACCTGCCCCTCCTCTCGGTGCCAGGCCCAGAACCTGCCTCTCCTCTCTCTCTGCCATGTTCAGAACCTGCCCCTCCTCTCTGTGCCAGATCCAGAACCTGCCTCTCCTCTCCTCTGCCAGGTCCAGATCCTGCCTCTCCTCTCTGTGCCAGGTCCAAAACCTGCCTCTCCTCTCCTCTGCCAGGTCCAGAACCTGCCCCTCCTCTGCCACATCCAGAACCTGCCCCTCCTCTCTGTGCCAGGTCCAGAACCTGCCTCTCCTCTCTGTGCCATGTTCAGAACCTGCCTCTCCTCTCCTCTGCCAGGTCCAGATCCTGCCTCTCCTCTCTTGGGTGTGTTTTTGTGGGTGTGTTTTTTGCCATGTTCAGAACCTGCCCCTCCTCTCTGTGCCAGGTCCAGAACCTGCCTTTCCTCTGCCACATCCAGAACCTGCCCCTCCTCTCGGTGCCAGGTCCAGAACCTGCCTCTCCTCTCTTGCCATGTTCAGAACCTGCCCCTCCTCTCTGTGCCAGATCCAGAACCTGCCTCTCCTCTCCTCTGCCAGGTCCAGATCCTGCCTCTCCTCTCTGTGCCAGGTCCAGAACCTGCCTCTCCTCTCCTCTGCCAGGTCCAGAACCTGCCCCTCCTCTGCCAGGTCCAGAACTGCCCCTCTGCCACATCCAGAACCTGCCCCTCCTCTCTGTGCCAGGTCCAGAACCTGCCTCTCCTCTCTGTGCCATGACCAGAACCTGCCCCTCCTCTGCCAGATCCAGATCCTGCCTCTGCTCTCGGTGCCAGGTCCAGAACCTGCCCCTCCTCTCCTCTGGCAGCTCCAGCTCCTCCTCCTCCCTCCAGAGGACAGGGAGCAGAGGACACGTTTGCACCGGGCAGAAATTCCAGGAGCTCCTGTGCTCGCTGAAGCGCGGGGTTGGTGTTGGTCGAGCTCCAAAACGCAGGGCTTAAAACACTTCCTAACAGCCAGGCTGGGATCTAATTAATCTTCTGTCGTCCTGTCTAACTCGTTTAGCATGGAATTAGGGGAAGGGAAGAGCCAGAGGGCTGCCGGGCTGTGGGATGGGAGGAACTGGGACTGCTGCCGAGGCCGGCCAGAAGGGATGGGTGATGTGTGCAGGCTCGTTGATGTGACGGCCGATGCTTTCTCCCGGCAGGGGTGATCGCCCTGTTCTGCAGACAGTACGATATCATCAAAGATAACGAGCCAAACAACAGCAAGGAGAAAGCCAAGAGCGCCTCGGAGAACAGCACTCCCGAGCACCAGGGCGGGGGCCTCCTGAGGAGCAAGGTGAGAGCAACCGATTTGTGCTAAATCATCCTCCCCCCAAAAAAAAAAAAAGCCTCTGTTCCAAATCCTTCCGCTCCACCCCGGCCGGGATGAGGGAAGGGAACACCCTCCACACCCACGGCTCTGCGGATCAGGACGGCAGCGTTTCAACTCCCACCTCCTGGATCCTGCGTGGCCGTGAGAAATCAAGATTTCAAGCCACGTTTCTGGATTATCTGAGCGTCTCTGGAGAGGGGAAAAAAAAAAAAAATCGGTTCCTTGGGTCCTCCCACAGCAGCCCTCGCGTGGCACGTGGCAAAGAGGACGTTGCTCTTGTAATTAACTGGAGAGTTAATCAGCAGGAGCGAGGATGGTCACACGCACGATGTGAAAGTGTAAATAGGTCAAGCCTTTAATTTATACCAACTTATTTCAATTAATTTCACTTCCTCGTGTTTCTGTTCACATCCCCGCTACATATTTATTTAGCATTTGAAACAATTCACTGATTTATGATGGTTCAGAAGCAGCGATGAACCCCACAAGCCTAAAACCTCAACTCTGACCCTTTTGAGGGGGTGAGAACGAGAATTTGCACACAACACAACCAGCACTGAGCTCTGATGTGATTTTTCCTTTCTGTACATCCCTTTTTCCTTTGTTTTCTCTCTTAGTTTCCAAAAAACAAGCCCTCAGTGAACATCATTGAAGCATGACAGGCTGACACCCGAGAGATGGACTCCATCCCTCACTCTCACTCTGCCTCTGAGCCGTGATGACTGGGGAGGTGAAACGTTGTCGTCGGAGCAATTTGGAAAACAAACCCAATTGTCACTCGCTGGCATCCACCTCCTCATCCGTGTTCTGCAAAATGTCTGGCCAGGAAGGGAAATCCTGCCAAAAAATAAAACCCTGACACCCAAACAAAGAAGATGGAGAAGAATCAGCGATGCTGGAGCCATCTGTGAATCACCTGGGTTGGAGCAACGTCGCCCACGCTCCTTTCCACCCTCACACTCCGTCTTCTGGGACAGTTTTCCTGTTTTTAGGGATGCACAAGGTTCTGTTGTGTCTTTCTCTGGTCTCACAGTATTCCCTGGCATCAGGCACATCCCTCTCCGAGCAGGAACAGAGGGAAGCTCATTGCAAACACCACCGAGAAGCCAAATTTTGGCTGCTGTGTGCTCGGGCCTCGCTTTGTTCATCGATGTGTGTGGTGTAACACGTCTTGCAGGTGGGTTTTTCAAACAAAAACCAATAAAAAAGGCATCCCCCAGTTTCCATTCCCACCAGGAGAACTTCCCTGGTTGCTCTCCAGCCAGGCTGCAGCACATTCTCTCTCCACTGTTGCTGTCTCACACCGGTGCTCTTCACCTCAGAAATAATCGGGGAACGCTGAGGCACAGACCAACATGAGGGGACACCAGAAGCTGTTATTCAGCTGCCAGGGGAATTTCAACCATTTTCTTCGTGGTATTTTCAGCTGGGCCTGAGTCCACTGCCAGTGGGATAAAAGGTCCATAAAAAAATGTAGCCAGTCAGCAAAAAAAAACCAACAAAAAAAAGACAAAATACCTGATGATACCGGTTGCTATGCAAGGTCTCCAGGGGCAAGAGCTGTTTATTGTGGAAGGCTCTGGCCTGAGGGGCCTTTTTCTGAGGGCTTAAGTTCTTAAAATGCTTCTTTTAGTAAAGTTTCTGTGTGGGAAGGGCTGGTTCTCCTTACACATCCTGCCTGTGCTGTCCTGGCTGGAATGGCAGGAGTCTGCTGGAGACAGCCCTTCCCAAAGAGGGATGAGGATGGATGGGAAAGGGGTTGGGGTTCTCCTCTCTCTTAGGAAGTGCTTGATGTTTGTAAGCTGACAGGATCCCTGGGGATTGCTGGTGCTCTGGAAAGCTGGTAGATGCAGGACCATCACATGAAAAAAAAGAAGATTTATTCTTTCTAGCGTGCCGTGGGGTATCTGTATTTATTTAATTCCTCCACAAGATCACTCCATATGCACTAGGGGATGAGGCAGGATCCCACTCGTTCCATCCAACACAGCTTGGCCTGAGGAAGGTTTGGAACTTGTCACAACAAACCTGCACTCAGAGGAGCCTGGGTTGGGAGTCCCTGCAAAAGGAACAGCCTGGCAGTGAGGAGCTGCCATCTCTCCTCTTCCACTGGCTCCAGCCTTTCCCAAAGAGCTGCTTTGGGAGAAAGGCACTGGGAAGTTCACCTGCAGATGTGCTGGTTTCAGCCAGGCCAACCCCAAAGGTGTCTCCAGTGGATCCTTTGCCTGAACATAACTCTTTCCATCACCAAGAAGGAGAGGTCACCACCTCTGATACAGACAGAGCAATAAACATTTTATAATGTACAATAAAAGATTAAAGGCATCTCTTGTGTCCTTGTAATGCCTGAATTTAAGAATTTCTGATTCACCTGCTTTGAGCAGCACATGCACCTTAGAACTGGGGGACTCTGGATTTCCCAGACCTACAACCTAAACAGACCTAAAACCTAAAATATTTTCTTAGTGTCTGGGTGGAGAAACCCAGAGAGGTTCAGAGCTGGCTCTGGCTGCAGGACAAAAAAAAAAAAAAAAACCAAACCTTGCACCATAAATAGCACCCCAACCCTACCTAGCAAAATTCTTCAGCCACGTCTGTTATCTCCCAAGAAAGAAAATAGCATTTGGAATCCACAGCCCTACAAAGGGAGATTTAGGACAGATGGTACAGCATGTGCACAACGATAAGGGAGATGCTCCCTCCTAATCCTGGAGCAGACAGCCGAGCAAGCAACCCTCAGAGAGCTGCTCCAGAGGAAATTCAGCCTGGTAATTTGGCAGGTTGGGGGGGTTGTGTGTCTGTTTTTAAAGACAGTTGTCCCTGGGAATTCAGGCCATATCCCTTTTTTTTTCTCTCACAGTTGTTGTTCCCTAGGGACAGGTTTAAGCTATTTTCTTTCCTGACAGAGATGTGATCACCCACTTGGCAGAGCAGAATCAAAATTAAGAGTGTCAGTGTGGGGCAGAGTTCAATATTCACACCATGGCGTGACAGGAGGTGCCAGGGTTATTGTGATGCCCCATAACTGCAGGCATGGAGAGTAAGGAAATCATGGTGTAAATGAGGAGAAACAAATGCAGGCTGGTAGAATTCAGCTCACACAGGGACCCCAAACCACTCGGTTCAAGAGATTCCCTTCAAGGAAAATTTTCAGCCACTCTGAAGTGAAGTGATGGAGTAACTCCACATTTTAAGAAAAGGTTATAGGAGAAGAAAGTTACTTAAAATGCTGCTGTTCTGAGGGTCATAAACATCAAAGCTTTAACTGCTGGTTGGGTATTAAACTCCAGTGTAACCCATCAGAGTCAAACACTTCCAAGGCTCTGGTACCGAGTTCAATCCTAAACCCATCTTTAGAACAGACACCTCACTCCCATCAGCAGCTGCCTAAAGATACTCCTGAGGTGTTTTACAGTCAACAAAGGCAAGAGATCAGGCAAAAATAAACCCAAGATGCACTGAGGGAAGTCATGCTGGGCCACAGCACAACACACCCTACAGACCACCCACGGCCCCCCACGTGTTTTTGCCCTGACTGCTGATTTTGACTCATTGTTGGAAGCGGGAGCTGGAAAAAGGAGGTTTCAATAAATCCTAAAAAGCAGCAAGTGGGAGTGGGCTGCTGCAACCAGGGATCCCAGAGAGCCTCATTCCCCTGCTGATCTCCCAAAGCAAAAGGGAAGCAGCTCTCCCAGCTGCCTCTGGATGAATCCCGCTGATTTCCAAGAACCAAGCGAGCAGAGACTCGGGGCACAATAGGAGCAAGGAGCTGCAAAGAGAACTCGGGGCGTGTTTGGAGTGAAGCAGCGCTCGTTTCCCTCTTTCCAAGCACTGCAATATTATGCCTACAAGTACAATTGAACCAATAGATTCCTCCCCCACGAGTTTAGGCAAGAGGAGGCGCGGGAGGAAGTGTGGAGCAAACAAATCCTGCACAGCGTGTCCTTCCAACTCACAACACAGCCCCAGCCACTTGGCACCACCTCCCCCGAGCCACCAGGCAGCGGCACAGGCTCCGTGCTCCGAGGAAAACGGGAACACGAGGGATTTGATTCCCTGCCACTTCAATAGAAGGCGAGGAGGAAACACCTACACGGTGGAAAGTGTTAGCACAATCTCAGCTGGTAATGGCTTTCTGGATGAGATGCAAATGGAGAGGAGCAGGCTGCTGATGCCAGTGTTTGCCAAAGGCACCAAAGGTGACATCACTCCCGAGCGAATGTCACAGCTGCACTTCCATTTTTCCCCATCAAAATACGGGCGAGGCCCGCGCTTCCCGAGGAAAGAGCTGAAGATGACACCGTATGTTCCACCAAATGTAATTTCCCCCAGATTTGCAGGGAAAAAAAAAGCTTCCTAACGACGTGTAATGAGCTATTACAGCCTCGTCTGGAAGCAGCCTCCCGCCCGAGCTGACCAAATTCAATCAGCTCTCCAGCGTTTGTTAAAAAGCTGCCTGATCAACGCGCTTGTTATGCTAAAATATCTTCTGTTTCCTCCACAAATCTGGCGTCTATTGAATTGTCTGGTGACCTCAGGGATTAAAATGATGATGGTTCTCCCTCGGTGGTGCTGCAGCCCCACACGTCTGGAGGGAAAAAGGATTCTGGATTCTCCTTCAGCTCCCTCAGCAGCCTCGATTTTGGTGAAGTAAGTTCCAAATGAAGAGTTTTCATTATTAGTGACAGAGTCAGGGAAGACACAGCTTGAATTTCGGACTCCCAGATGCAGGCAGCAAAGCTGGCAGCCAGAAAAACCCTCTTTTTCCTCGGAATCTGGACACACTGGATGCAGAGGCAATAATGACAGAGCCCATTGGACACTTTGCAGCATCGTTGTCCTTTTGCACTCACCAAAACCCCCTCGCTTTTAAATAAAACCTATTTATACCATCCAGACCTGCTCTGCACCTCAACACCCTCTCAAACCAAAGGGATTTGGTTTTATTTGGTTTTATAATATTATTATATTATCAGCTCCCACTATTTCCTGTTCCAGGATGGAATTTCTTCCTCCTCACAGCACAAAAGTAGGGAAGAGCTGGTTAGTTTTTGAGAAGAAGGCAGAATAAAACCCCCACACAGTGGTTTCATTGCAGTCTCAGTTGTTTTCCAGCTGCTGTTGGCTGGCTGCAATACATTGATGAATGCTATTAAATTTTTAATTGCGAGGCATTTCATCAGAGCTCACGCAGGGCTTGCACAAAGCAGTTTTATTCCAGTTTTTATTGATGTCACTGGGTTCTACTACAGCAAAAAATCATCACCAGGGCCCTTGGCTACTCTCTAGCAGCAAAAACACAGCAAAAACACTTTGTCCTTCCATGAAGACTCAATCCACAACTCCTCCCTCCCCTCTCCACCATTCAGATGTGAATCATTGCAATGTCAAAGAAGGAAATTTGCAGCACTAAAGCTGCCCAGAAGCCAAAATCCTTCCCAAAGGGCAGAGCTGCTGCATGGCAGGGCTCATTCCTGGGAGTTTCACACTCCCAAAGAACACAAATCCCCTTCTGCTCCAGCTGCTCCATCCCTGGGGAGCTGCTCTGGGACGTGGCACCCCTGAAGATGCCATCAGCACCTCTCTGGCATGGTCAGGTGCTGCTTGCTGAGAAGAATTTCCATCTCTGGAAGTGTCCAAGGCTGGGTTGGACAGGGATTGGAGCAGCCTGGGATAGTGGAAGGTGTCCCTGCCCTGCCAGAGGTGGGACTGGATGGTCTTTATGTCCCTTCTAAGCCAAATTATTCTGGGATTCCGTGACCCCCACATCAGGTGAAACTGCCCTCAGACCACAGGTAAATGATTCCTTCTCCAAATAATTTAATTTTTGGGGTTCACTGGTTTAAAAGCTAAGAACCACCACATGCTGCCAAGGGATTTCTCCTTCTCCCTCATGGCAAAATAATAAATGAATAAATAAATAAAATTTACAGAGGTAAAAGTCATCTGAGAGGTTCTGGTGGCATCAAGGACCTGAGAGCACTGGAGGACATCACAAAGCCCTGACATTGGCCATGCCCCAGCCCTGCCTGGACAGCCCAGCCCCAAAAGTGCTGCCCATGGATTCCCTCCTGCCTGGATTCTGTGCCAGGCTCTGCTCCAAGCTTCACTGCTCATCCTTTGGAGAAATTATTTCAATTCTCCCCGTCTCAGTCACTGCACATTGAGGACAGGGAGAAACTTTGCCTCTTTTTCAAAGCCACTTCTTCCTGTCCCTCTTTGGGTGCAAAATAATAAAATCTATGAACCAGAACACTAAAAAACATCCGTACCAAGCCTAAATTTTTATTTCTTTAAGATCACATGAGCCAAAAGCATCTCCAAAAATAGTCAGATTACTATGATAAAAATATGAGATGATTTGCTCCCTGAATAAACTTAATTTGCTCTCCAAAATTCCACCTATAAATACCTAAAGGAGTCACAAGGCCCTGCTGGCACCCCTGGGAAGAACATTGGGAAGATCAGCTCATCCACCTCCAACTCATTTGGAGTTGCTCAGCAGCACAGGAAAGAAGAAAATGACATCTAAAAGCTGCAAAATATTTATAAACTCAAACGCAAACCTCATGAAATGCTGTTACAGAAGAAGTTACAAATGAAAGTTAAAACCACTGAAAACCAGACCAATTAACACCTCTAAATGAAGAACAAGAACCAGCACAGCAGCAAAATCCAATGGGGTTACACTGGAAGTGCTCAGGGATTCTCTGGAAATCGTGGGGTTTGGCCAAGTTCTTGCTCAGCCACTGTGTTAGGGTTGGAATTTGGGTAATTTCTGCAAAAAAAAGTCGGTCAAAAAGTTAAAACAAACACAAGAGGAGCATTGGGATGAGGCTGGAGCAGCAGCATCTCTGAAAACAAATCTCCATTTCCTTGGGGCTCGCAGCTGATACCTCATTTTCTTGGTAGGAGGTTTTCAAAGTGAAACCACATCCTAAGAAGGCACCTTGAGAAACGAGAACATCAAAGTTCCTTTCAGGAATTCTGCCTGGTGCTTCTTTGCAAAGCTCCTTCTCCCTGGCCCACCACAAAGGCTGAAGGTTCCACTTCAAACAAGAAGGAAATTTCCCTCACAAAGTGTTGTTGTTAAACCCTCTCATTTGCACGTTTTAAACAGCCAGACAAAACCCCACAAACTTCAGGCAGCCTCAAAAAAGCGAGATTCAAACCCAAACCACTTCAAGGGGCTTGGTTATCTGCAGGCCTCGGAGTGTTACAAAGCTTTGCCCCATCTGTGTTTTGGAAAACACAACTTTGCTGCCTGATTTTTATCTGATTTGTGCACAGGCATGAGCCTAACTCAAGAAATCACATTTTTAAACTACAAAACCGTCTGGTTTTCAAAGCAAAACCCAAAAAATCACTTTTTTAAACTGCAAAACCGTCTGGTTTTCAAAGCAAAACCCAACTGTGGGGGTCACTCCTGCAGAACCACTGTCCAAACATCTGGTTTGGTGCAGCAATGGGGTTGTCACCTCGACAGCACAGTTTTATTTTCACAGCAGCTGCTCAGCAAGAACAGGCAGTGACCAGAAGGTCTGGATTCCTCTCAGAACAGGCAGCAGAGCTCAGGGAATGTGGGAGTTTGTACTCTGCAGAAATCCAGTTTCTTATCTTCACCTCTGGGGAGTTTTACCTGAAGCCCCAGCAGATGAGAAACGGCTGCAGATGTTGTTTCAGGCTGTTGATTTCTCCTTCTCTCTGCCAGCTCTCAGCTCCGGCCGCACATCTGATGCAGCCGAGTCCGAGCGGGCACTGCCCAGCCCTGGGCTGTCCCGGCCTTTCTGTGCCCTTTCCATCATCCAACCATTCTTCACAATGATTTATTAGTTACTGTTCTGTACCAATTCATTTGCACCTATTCTAGACACGGAATTTCTACCTCTTTTCCATTCTACCAATCATTTTGTGCCACCAGCACCAGAGAAGATGAAGGAGAAGGAGAAGAAGAGGAAGAACAGGGCAATGCCCAAAATCTTCCATCTTAAACCTTTCATCCTCATATTAAAAACCCTAAAATCTACTTTTTTACCTTGTAAAACACTAAACCACTACTCATTTTCACACTCTCATGGCTTGCAATGTTTCTAGCAGTGTTGGTAACTTTTCCCATGGGCTGAGGTCAAAGCTGGTGCCATTCTGGGCTTCTTGCTCTTCATCCTCATATTAAAAATCCTAAAATCTACTTTTTTACCTTGTAAAATACTAAACCACTACTCATTTCAAACACTAGAGGTTTGCAATGTTTCTGGCAGTGTTGGTAACTTTCCCCATGGGCTGAGGTCAAAGTTGGTGTCATTTTGGGATTTTTGCCAGGGTGTGGGACCCCCTTGCTGGGGCTCCTGACCCCCCAGGGCAGCCCGAGGTGTGCCTTGGGTTCCAACAAGGGAAAAGCCAATTCCCTGGAATTTTACCCCTGCTGAAATCCCTCTTTCCCAGGGGCTCTCACTGAGTGTGTCCTTGCCCAGTCCAAACTCCAAGGTTTTTCCATGCTGCCACTGCAGTCATGTGGAGGATGTGAATCACAGCTCCTTCCCAAGGAACACGGTGTCTCCCCAGCAATCCCAGGTCTCCTTCATAAACTGCAGGATCAGCTCTGATTTGCCCAAGTCCCAGCCAAAAATTGGTATTTCCAGAAGGGATTTTTAGAGGTGTTCTTGAGAAATCCACGGATTGTTTGGGAGGAAGGGAGGTTCTCCAAGGCAAACTCTCACCCTACACAGCAGTTCCCACTGTCTGCAAGAAGTGCTGAAAAAATCTTAACTTTTTTACAGATTTTGAGCCTTCCTACTTCTCAGTTCCCTCCCTTATTCTGAGTCAGAGGTGAAATGGGTCATAAAAATAGAGGGAACATTTCCTACTGCCAGGGGTGCACCTTTCAGGAGTTGGGCAAACTTTCACCGTGACTCATTCCAGGGAAAGATTTGAGCTCCTCTCCAAGAGGGGAAGTCCCAGGGGCAGCTAATCCCGCCAAATATTTGGAGAAACTTATCCCAGTGCCTCACCATTACCTCAAAGGGCTCAGAGTCCTTTTGGCCTGAGGAAAAGGGGGGCTGGAAAAACTGAGCTGCCATGGAATAGTGCTTAAAACATTCTGAGTTCTTTCTCCTTGGGCACATCCTCAGTCCTTCCACAACAGTTCAGACCAAACTACAGATTTGAGATGAGGTTTTCAGGCAAGTTCCACTCATTTAGAAAGCAGGAGCTCTGATTATTTCAGCTTTGCCACTAGAGAAGCCCCCAGAGCAGGAGGATCACACTCTGAACCAGGCAACTTCTCCCCACAAACCTAAAAATCTGCTTTATCAATTCCTACCCCATCCCACATCTCTTGAAATTTAGGGTTTGGAGGTGGATTTCATTTGCTTTGAAGTGAAATCTCCCTCCTGAGCTCAGCCACTAAATGTAAATCCTCCTTTATGTCAGCACAGCCCCAGCCCTGCACCTTTCCCTGCCTCCTCTCCAGCCAAGTAAAATTAAGTTGGGCAGGTAAAAACTGCTTCAAGATTAAGGTTTTTTTTCCCCTCCTCAGCCAGCTCAGCATCAATCAAGAGACCAGAGTCTTTCAAGGCAGAGGCTGCAAGCAAAGAGTTCATTTGTATTTCACAGATCTGTTTCTCCAAATGTTCCCTGACGTTGCTCTCCCTTTCCATCACCTCAAACACCGTGTCTGGTGGTTTTTTTAAGATATTGATCTTTGTTATTACAGTAGGACCAGATGGTTTGTGCCCCTTTAGAAGGTATTTCCCTCCTCCTCTCCCTTTGATTCCAGGGAGATCCAAGGAAATAATTTAGCAGGTTTCTGCCAGGTTGTGAGAAGTCTGATAAAATTTTTAAAAGCATCCAAAAAACCTCTAGGTGAGCACATCAAGCCTCAAGGAGAGCTCCTGATGGAGTTGTGGTTGGGAAAAAATGGATGGAGGTCACACAGGAGGCAGCTCAGCTTCCCAGAGGTGCCTGGATGGGGCTTGGAGCAGTGGAAGGTTCCCTGCTCGTGGATGATCTTTAAGGTCCCTTCCAACCCAACCCATTCTTTGCTTCTGCTCCAAATAAATACGTTTTAGGAGGCTCATAATTTGTGTAGCTGCTGTGGTCCCAGAATTGGCGAGGAGGATCTCAGCAGGAAGGAAATAATTCCATTTACTGCAGGATAAAGGGCAAGAACAAAGCACAAACGCTGACAAATGGTCAGCTGGCAGAAATCTTGTGTGGTCAATTATCAGCCCCCCATTGCCAAGCAGATGCTCAAATCACAGCTCATTTTTACATCTGCTCCAGCAGCATTTAAATTCTGAGGGGAAGCTGCAAATAAATGAATAGATTAGGATTTAACAGCATCTAGAAAAGCAGAATGAGAGGAAGCACAAGAAGGGCCACGGGGTTGTCTCCCAACACACTGGAGAGGGCTCGATGTGAGGAGTTTATTCTGAATATAAAAGGATTTTTTTTCAACTTCTCAGTGTGACTTTTAGCACTCCATCACCCAATATGAGAATATATACGAGATAGATGCAGATAGAGAAGATATATAGAAATGAAAAACGTATTTTTTATAGATATGGAGGTCGTATTTATTGGAGAAATGTATTTTGTATAGATATATTGGTTGTATATACTGGAGAAATGAATTTTATATATGGAAGTTGTATTTACATATTTGAAAATGTATTATATATATGGAAGTTGTATTTATATATTGGAAAACGTATTTTTTATAGATATGGAAGTTGTGTTTATATATTGGAAAAATGAATTTTATAGATATGGAAGTTGTATTTACATATTTGAAAATGTATTATATATATGGAAGTTGTATTTATATACTGGAAAAATGAATTTTATATACATGGAAGTTATATTTACGTATTTGAAAATGTATTATATATATACATGGAAGTTGTATTTATATATTTGGAAAAATGTATTTTATATACATATATGGAAGTTGTATTTACACATTTGAAAATGTATTTTCTATAGATATGAAAGTTGTATTTATATATTGGAAAAATGTATTTTTTATAGATATGGAAGTTGTTTTTACATATTTGAAAAATATTTTTTTATATATGTGGAAGTTGTGTTTATATATTGGAAAAATGAATTTTGTATAGATATGGAAGTTGTATTTATAGATATGAAAGTTGCATTTCCCTGCAAGTGCAAGACACTGTGCAGATGAGGGAAAAGACAAAAATCTCTGCTGTAGCCAGCTTGGAATTCCCTCAGACAGCACAGCAGCAGCATCCAAGGAAGAACAGACAGATTACGTAAAAGATGGGATAGCAAAGCAAACATTACCCTGAGACAAATGCCAGGAGATTTGCAACTCAAAACAGAGCTGAAGATTTGTGGCAGCAATATATTTGTTACTGCTTCCCACAAGGAATTCCCTCTCTGGCTCTAAACCTGCTCATTTTCCTTCATGGATTCTTTGGGATCACTCAGCATTTCCCATGCAAATGACAGAGCCAGGAACGCTGCTGCAGCTCCAGGTGCAAGGGAACAGCACCCAGGGCACTGCCAACCCACAACTGGGACAACTGGGAGAGCCCCACGCTGCCTGTCGGGCTGAATTCCAAGCCTGCAGCTATTTGGAATAAGAAAGCTTTGCACTAATAAGAAAATCAAATTGTGTGCATCACACACCATGTTCTTCCCCAGCAGAAGGCAGCTCCATTTCACTCCTCAGCCTGGCTCGTTTAGAGCTCCTGCCTGATTTTCTGTGACTCACAACATACGTCTTGCATTTTTAATTCCAAAGCAAGAGAAAACAGGCCATTTTAGCTTTCCTTGGTTCGTCTTCCCTCCTGCATTACTTATGCTGGATTCATCCTCTGGAAGCAGCCCCGTGGCTATGCAGCTGCTCCTGCTGCCTGCCTAAGTGCAGGCTCCACACACACAACTGTCAGCTTCTTCTGCCTCGCAAGAAATGGCAATTATTGCACCCATGAACACTCAAAATAACCACGGGGAGCCGTGGCTGGAAGCTACCAGAATATTTTGCCTCTCAGAAGATCCCAGTCCTACCCATCAGCTGCCACCCTGCAAGCTGAAATGCAAACCTGCTCTTTGCAACACCTTCCTTTCCACACCCCCGCAGTCGGTGGCTCTTGGATGACACCACTGAGGCAACACAGAGAAGGTGTCAAAAATAAACCCAAATCTCAGCACTTGAGCTCAAGATTCCCACAGTCTGAGTCCCAATCTCAGCATTTGTGCTCAAGATTCCCCTGACTCCAAACCTCAGCACTTGAACTCAAGATTCCCCTGAGTCCAAACCTCAGCACTTGAACTCGAGATTCCCCTGAGTCCAAACCTCAGCACTTGAGCTTGAGATTCCCCTGAGTCCAAACCTCAGCATTTGAGCTCAAGATTCCCCCAGTCTGAGTCTGAATCCCAGCATTTGAGCTCAAGATTCCCCTGAGTCCAAACCTCAGCACTTGAGCTCGATTCCCCCAGTCTGAGTCCCAATCTCAGCACTTGAGCTCAAGATTCCCCTGAGTCCAAACCTCAGCACTTGAGCTTGAGATTCCCGAGTCCAAATCTTGGCACCTGAGCTCAAGATTCCCGAGTCCAATCCCAGCATTTGAGCTCAAGATTCCCCCAGTCTGAGTCCAATCCCAGCATTTGAGCTCAAGATTCCCCCAGTCTGAGTCCAATCCCAGCATTTGAGCTCAAGATTCCCCCAGTCTGAGTCCAATCCCAGCATTTGAGCTCAAGATTCCTGAGTCCAAACCTCAGCACTGAAGTTCAAGATTCCCCCAGTCTGAGTCCAAACCTCAGCACTTGAGCTCAAGATTCCCCCAGACTGTGTCCAAATCTCAGCACTTGAGCTCAAGTCTGAGTCCAAATCTCAGCATCTGAGCTCAAGATTCCCCCAGTCTGAGTCTGAATCCCAGCATTTGAGCTCAAGATTCCCCCAGTGTGATTTCACAGGTTTCAGGGAGGTGGTGGAGTCCTGGAGGTGTCCAGGGAAGGCCTGGACATGGCACTCAGTGCTCTGGGTTGGTGATAAGGTGGGAACTCGATGATCTTTGAGGTCTTTTCCAATTTGGATGATTCTGGGATAGTTGTGAACTGACAAGACCAAGTCAATCCCCAACAGAACAAGGCAGAGCTCAGCTCTGTTTTTCCCAGGGAATACAAACCTGCTTTGGGAGCATCCCTGATTTTCCACACCAAACTCCCTTTACAATATTTCCCAGAGATCTCTGAAACTCCTCTGAGCCAGCCCTGCAGCCAGGCTGATTCCTGTGCAGGAATTTTGTGCACAAAAATGCCACAGGCACTTTTTATTCCCCTCTCAAAACAACCACACTCCAAACAATGAATACAAATCCAGCCAGCCAGGAGATCAATTTTTTCCCTCCCCACCAGCCTCATCCCATCCCACCTGGGGGTTACCTGAGGTAATAGCCACACTTTTCCTCATTTGGATTGGCACAGCCTGGAGAGAAACGTTTCTTTTGCTCAGGTTGCACCTCTGAAATGCAGCTCCGTGGTTTTGGCCTTGAAAATAACAAAGAGTGTGAATATTTTTTTATAGGTTATTTGTCAAATGAGGTTACAGTTGACAGAGAGGGCAAAGAGCCCTGCAGAACTACGGCAGACACGACATTCTTGTGGCACCGTTCAGGGATTGAAAAAAAAAAAAAATAAAAGTGTTTGTTTGAGTAAAGATCAAACGCACCGAGAGCAAAGCAGCTGAGCCACCCAGCCGCTCACTGCCCCGCTGACCACGCCGGGAACCCGCAGGGAGCTCTCCAAAGCAGCTTTTTCACACCACTCAAAGGCCACGCTGCGAAAAGCAACGCCCCAGAACGCGGGAGAAAACCCTCGATGTGCCGCCTCCGGGAGCGGGGAAGAGCAGGAGCAACCTCCCGATCCGCTCTGCTGCTGCCACCTGCAGGGACCCGCTCCCGGACATCCCCTCTCCTGCCTAAACCACCTCCTTTCCCATTCCTCGATATTCTTCCCCCCCTTTTCCAGTATTTTCCAGGGTAAATTATTCGTTGTTTCTCCGTTATTTCATTATTTCAAAATAAAAATAAACCCAGCGACACACGACAGACAAAGTGGTGGAGGAAAGAGCTGGGATGTTTTGCAAGATGCAGGTTTCCTAAGAAATTACCTTTCTTCCTGCTCCTGTGGGACAGGAATTACTTTGCCACTTTTCTTCCCGCTGGTTTTCTCTTCCTGCCCAGTCTGGCCTAGAGCTGTGTCACTTAACTGGGAAGGGAAGGGAAAAGGGTGATTAATGTGCAATTAAAACTTCTCCATGTAAGTTTTGCTTCTGCAGTTACATAAAAATCCTATTTTCCTCCACTTGAAAAACCTCCCCTGTATAAACACAACACTTGTGTGCACATGGGCAGGGCCACAAGCACAAATCCAAAGGGACAGGGACTAAAACCATTCAAGGTACAAGAATTAAGATGGGAGTTTACTTTAGTGCTGCCTGATGGCTGCTCAGCTCCTGTGGATTTCCCTTCAGCATCCTCTGGAGAGCCTGATTTCCTTGAGGAACAGCTCGTTGGTGCTTTGGGAAGTTCTTTGTTGGATGCTGGACTCTCATCCCCCGTGCCCTGGCCACGGGGAAGCTCAGACGAGGGCAGGGATTTTCCTGAACAGCCCTGAGCCAGGCTTTGCTGCCCTTCAGGCATCACCCCTTCCGAGGATTCTTTGGGAATGCAGCTCCCAGCAGCTGTAGACTTCAAGCAATCATCAATCATTGCTTCCAAAGTTTCCACCTCTCCTGGGTAATTGTCCTCCAGAGCCCCATCGGTGGCGAACGGGCTCAGGCTCAGGAGCTCCTGCAGGTCAAGGTCCAGCTCCTGCTGCAGCTGGGCCCCATCCAGAGCAGCATTCCCACTCAAAAATCCAGGATCACACCCAGAACTGCCTGAGGGATGCTCCTGGGGCTCCTTTGGCTCCTCTGTGACCTCTGAGGCCGCCTCACTGACCGATGTCCCCTCAGTGCAGCTGCTGCTCTCGGCCTTGTCGCTCTCTGTGCTCACATTTTGGCTCAGGTGGCTTCCACCAGCGAGGTGCTGCTGCTCTGCATCCGTGGAATCATCTGCCAAGATTTCCTGGATCTCTTCCTCGGTGTAATCAAAGGGAGAATTCCCTTTCTCGCTGCCTGACAGCTCCAGCAGGGAATCATCCAGCTCGCTGTCATCGAAGCACCTGCTGATATCCAGGGAAATGGCCACATCGTTGTACTTGGACACGGAAAAACTGGCAGCAAGGTCACTCTCATCCAGGAAAAGGGAGCAGCCAGAACCTGGGGAAGGGAACAGAGGATCCCCTGCTGGATCTGGGGTGCTGCAGCCACGGCTCAGCACACAAGCTTTCTTAGCTGACTGCAGGGCCTGAAGCTGCACTGAGGAATCCGACAACCTCTTGGCCCTGGGAGCTGGGTCCTGTTTGAATTCCTGGCACAGGCAGAGCCCAGGGGAAGGAGGGGAATTGTCTCCCATGCTGCTGGGGCTTCCTGGATCTCTGCTTCCTGCTCTAGAGGCCTGAGCTGAGGCTCATCTGCTGCTTTGATCAGCCCTTTCAGAGGAGGAATCAGCAGGAGTCAGCTCCAACCTGCCAGCAAAAGCGACATCCTCAGTAAAAGGAACTCAGCTGTATCCCAAAGATGCTGGAATTTTACAGGGAAGGCAAAACCCCTCGCTGAGACACCCCAATTTGGCTCCCAACACATCCTTCATCCCCGAGTGATTCCCCCCAAGCAGAGCCAATGGAAACCCCAAAGATTGGAAACCCCAAAGATTGGAAACCCCAAAGACTGGAAAACCCCACAGGCTGTGCCCTCACCCCCAAAACTGCTGCCAGTCACTCACAGCAGACCCCAGGAGCCCCTCACCCCCAAAACTGCTGCCAGTCACTCACAGCAGACCCCAGGAGCCCCAAATTCCAGCCTTAAACTGAAAAACACACTTGAGGCATTAAATAAAACCTCCGAGTGCCTCATCGCTCACCTCCGCCCCTTCAGAGAGAAATAAACACATTCAAAACCTTTTTTTTTAGGTCGGGAAAAACTGAGCAAAGGAAGAGGAACCCTGCCAGGGAGCAGAGGGCACCACGGAGCAGGGAATTAGTCACTGAGACACTCACACAAAACACTCATGAGCATCCAAGATCACCAGATAAAGAACCTTCCTGTAAAATTCAATAGCTCCAAAGTATTCACAAACAAACCCTGTTTTCCCTGGAGTGAGGACTCATCCCAAAAGGAATCTTTGGACCTGAAAGCCCTGCACTTGACTCTCACCCAGCAGGAGAGTTTGGACTAAGGAAAGGTATTTCCTGTCCTCTTTGAGCAAGGATTTAAAGGAATTTATTTTGTCTTTCCCCGTTGCTTGGACTACTGTTTAAAAAAAGGGAGGGTTACACACTCCAGGAATGAAACCTGGGCACTTCTGCTGCTTCCTCTTGTCATTCTGCCTAAATAATGAAAATGGACACCTGATTTCAGAATGGTGCTGTAGGAAAAATAAAACACCTCAGGGAATTTGCTGTGTGTGCACACGTGTGGATTTAGTCCTATGCAGTGTGGTAGCCTGATAACTCAGCTCCTAACCACGGAATCCCCAAACGATTTGGGTTGGAAGGGACATAAAACTCACCCAGTGCCACCCCCCACAGGGCACGGACACTTTCCACTATCCCAGATTGCTCCAAGCCCTGTCCAGCCTGGCCTTGGGCATTCCAGGGATGGAACAGCCACAGCTTCTCTGGGCACCCCGTGCCAGGGCCTCACCACCCTCACAGTGAGGGATTTTTCCCCAATATCCCATCTAACCCTGCCCTCCAGACCCGTATCCAAAGCCCTTTTCCAGCTCTCTCTGAGCCCCTTGAGGCATTAAAAACCTGCAATAAAATCACCCTGGAGCCTTTCCCTCGCCAGATAGAAACCTCGCCTCACCGAGGCCACAGAAACGAACACCGGCCCCGCCTCTCCCCCTCAGGGACCCGCCCGTCCCTCAGCGGGCACCGCCCAACCGGCGCCTCAACGGCACCGCCCCAAGGCGGGGTCAAACCCGCCCCTCCCCCGCCTCCTCCTCCCGCCCCGCCCTAACACAGGGAGCTCCTCTCGCCCCGGTAAAAAACGGGGTGAAAACCCCCCCAAATAAACGAGAAAAAAATGAAGTTTGGCTGAGACAAAGCAGCGGCCGCGGCCCGGCCGAGAAGGGCCCTCACCCGCCGCCATCTTAACGGCGCCGAGGCCACGCCCCCACGGCGCGCGAGCCGCCCTCTGATTGGCGGAGCGCCTCCTTCCCGCCGCGCGGGGCGCTCTCTGATTGGCGGAGCGCGACCGCTCCCCGCTGGCGCGTCCCCATCGGCAGCTCGGCGCTCGGCAAGCCCAGGTGTGGCAGTCGAGCGCCGAGCGGGGCTGATGCAACCCGGGGCAGGTCGGTGGCACCGGGGGGGAACCGGGGAGGGTTTGGGGGAACCGGGGAGGATTTGGGGATCCCGAGAAGGTCCTGAGGGGCGCAGGCTCCGGTAACGCTGTGCGCTGCCCTACAGCCGCCGCTATGGAGCCCGCGCCCGGCCCGCAGGAGAAGTATCAGCTCATAACGCGGAACCTGCAGGTACCGGGAGGTGGATGGGGGCCGGGGGCGGCGGGATCGGGGCTGGATCTGAGGGAAGAGCGGGGCTGGATCGGGGTCGGGCGGGGAAATTGGGGCTGGGACGGGTTGGTCGGGGTTGGTTTGAGGGGAAATACGGCGTGAGAGGGAGGAACGGGGCAGGATCAGGGCGTGGGGAGGCCGGGATGGGGCGATCCGAGCCAGGGCAAGCCCCGGGGAGCCCCAGCCCCGCCAGATCCGTGTGTTTTGGCCCCTGACAGGAGGTGCTGGGCGAGGACAAGCTCATGGCCATCCTGAAGGAGCGAGAGCTGAAGATTTACTGGGGGACGGCCACCACGGGCAAGCCGCACGTGGCTTATTTCGTGCCCATGTCCAAAATCGCGGATTTCCTGAAGGCTGGATGTGAGGTGGGACCTCGTCACCGCGGTGGGAGGCGGCTGCAGCGAGCGGGGGCAGCTCCCCTTGATGCCTTCTGCAGGCACCTAGAAACAGAGACTGGACAAGAATAAGGGAATAAAGATTGATATTTATTTGAACCCCTTCAAGGCACACCCTGGGGGAGCCAGAGGCTGCCTCCATAAAATGGACCCCAAGATGGACCCCAGGTCACGAGTTCTTCACACTTTTATAGGTTTGGTTCATTTGCACACCACGGTTAATTCTCCAATTAAAGCCCCAGTTTAATGATGGAATTCCCCTCAGCTTGCACCCCCCTTAGAGGCTTTGGGTTACACATTTTGGGCCTAGAAGAGCCTGGCTGTCCTTGAAGGCAAAGCCTGGAGAGGCTTTGTTGTGTCTGCCCAGCACGAGAGAGCAGAAATTCCAGGCTACAAGGAACTGCAAAGTTACACTCTAAGCAGCACAGAACTTGAAAAATATAAAAGTTAAAAACCTAAAGCATCACCCTGACCCAACTGTGCCCCCATCCCCAGGTGACAATACTCTTTGCTGACCTCCACGCTTACCTGGACAACATGAAGGCTCCCTGGGAGCTGCTGGAGCTACGCACCCACTACTATGAGCACGTCATCAAAGCCATGCTGGAGAGCATCGGGGTGCCCCTGGAGAAGCTCAAATTCATCCGGGGCACCGATTACCAGCTCAGCAAGTGAGTCCTACCAGTCCTGACTTGGAGCTTTGCTGCTCCCCCTCCAGAGTGTCCTCACTCCAGGAGGTGCCTCCAGGCTTTGTCCCCTCTCAGCGTGGCCAGGAGCAGCTCCAAAAGCTGTGCCCATGGCTGGTGGTCACGGTGCTGTCCTTGCCACAGGGAGTACACGTTGGATGTGTACCGCCTGTCCTCTGTGGTGACGCAGCACGATGCCAAGAAGGCAGGAGCAGAGGTGGTGAAGCAGGTGGAACATCCTTTGCTGAGTGGTTTGCTCTACCCAGGCCTGCAGGTGAGGCAGGTGTGGGGCAGGGAGGTGCTGGTGCAGCCTGAGGTGGTTGGGGCTGAGTGTCAAGGTCGTTGTTCCCCACCCCAATGTCACAGCTGGCACAAAGCGTGGCCTGAGCACGGAGCTGCTGTTCCAGCAAACAGCCTGGAATGTTCCTGTCCTTCCCGGGGTGGGAGTGCCCCAGGAGAGGCTGAGGGACAGGCCAGGGCTGTTCTGGGCCCAGCCTCGAGGCTCTGTGTCTCTCCACAGGCGCTGGATGAGGAATATCTCAAGGTGGACGCACAGTTCGGAGGGGTGGATCAGAGGAAGATATTCACCTTCGCAGAGAAGGTCAGGAACTGGGGGTGGTTTCTGCCAGGCTGGGGCTTGAGGAAGGGCTTGGACACTCCTAAATCCTGTGGGAGAAGTGTGTGGGATTCTGGTTGGTGTCACAATGCTCCTGTGCTCTGTGTGGCCCCACGCCCCTGGCTGTGACTCTGAGCTTCCTGGGGTCTGTTATCCCAGATCCCAGAACTTTCTGGAGCCAGGAGCAAACGGGGATTAGAATTGGGGGGACATTTCTGCCAGGCTGGGGTCTGAGGAAGGGCTTGGACACTCCCAAATCCTCTGGGAGAAGTGTGTGGGATTCTGGTTGGTGTCACAGTGCTGCTCCTGTGCTCTGCACGGCCACACATCCCTGGCTGTGCCTCTGCATTTCCTGGGGTCTCTTATCCCAGATCCCAGAGCTTTCTGGAGCCAGGAGCAAACAGGGGTTGAAGGTTAGGAATTTGGGGCAGGTTTCTGCCAGGCTGGGGTCTGAGGAAGGGCTTGGACACTCCCAAAATCATATGGGAGAACTGTGTGGGATTCTGGTTGGTGTCACAGTGCTGCTGCTGCTCCCATGCTCTGTGCAGCCACACGTCCCTGGCTGTGACTCTGAGCTTCCTGGGGTCTGTTATCCCAGATCCCAGAGTTTTCTGGAGCCAGGAGCAAATGGGGATTGTGAGTTAGAGCTGAGTGAGGGTTGTGCCTGACTTGCCTCCTTGTGTTTTTCCAGTACCTCCCTTCCCTGGGCTACTCCAAGCGCATCCATTTGATGAACCCGATGGTTCCTGGGCTGACAGGCAGCAAAATGAGCTCGTCAGAAGAGGTTGGTCCTGGATCTGGCTGGGCTCAGGGGGGTTCCCAGTGAAGGTGAACTCTTCCTCCCCACTCACACCGGGTTTTAAGAAGCTGCAGCAACTCCAGCATGAGTTTTCTGGGCAGAAGCTTGGGTGAAGGGCTGAGGAAATCTCTCGCTGCAGGACTCCAAGATTGATCTTCTGGACCGCAAGGAGGATGTGAAGAAGAAGCTGAAGAAGGCTTTCTGTGAGCCAGGGAATGTGGAGAACAACGGGGTCCTCTCCTTCATCAAGCACGTCCTCTTCCCCCTCAAGTCAGGTGAGGGGCTTGCCACGCTCAGGTGTGGCTAAGAGGGGGGGACAGGAGTGTGTCCCCCAAAACTGGGTGGCCCTGAGTGCCACCTCCCCAGCCCCTGCTTCTGGGCAGAGTGGGATGGGTGCTTTCTCTGAGCCTTGAGTTCATCTGAGCCTTAAAACCTGTGTGTCCCAGAGTTTGTGGTGCTGCGAGAGGAAAAATGGGGAGGAAACAAAACCTACACGGCCTACGAGGCCCTGGAGAAGGACTTTGCTGAGCAGGTGAGTGTGGGGAGAGGCTGAACCTTCTGCCTGAGGTTCCTGGGAGCACTGGGAGATGGAAATGTGCACTGGGGAGGGTGGCCTGGTGGTGTGGGATGCTCCCAGCCAGGAGAGCCTGGGGGAGGGAGGATGAGTGAAGGGTGTGGGGTGAGGACAGCACCATATCAGCCACGTCCTGGAGCAGAGCAGCACTTGAACCATTCCCAGCTGTTCCCAGGCTGGAAGCAGAAATGTCCAGAAGCTTCTTGATGTCCAAATGGAATCAGGTCAAGGGTTTGGGATTCATCTTCCCACCCTGTTCGGTCTGCAGTTCCCACCCTTGGCCTCAGACAGGAACCTCTTTGTCCTGATGCAGGTTGTGCACCCTGGAGACCTGAAGAACTCGGTGGAAGTGGCCCTGAACAAACTCCTTGACCCCATCAGAGAGAAATTCAACTGCCCAGAGCTGAAGAAGCTGAGCAGTGCTGCGTATCCCACCCCATCCAAAGCCAGTAAGGAGGGGTTGGAAGCTCAGGGAAGTGGGGCCTTGGGAGCTCAGGGAAGTGGGGCCCTGGCCATGCAGGGCTGGATGGGACAGAGCTGAGCTTAAAGCTGAGCTCAGAGAAAAGTTCTGAAGCTCCAGACTCCAAAACAGCTCTGGAGAACATGGGGAAAGGTGAGGAAAGCCAGCACAGAAGGACTGTGCTCTCTGGTATAGGGACAAGCATTCTCTGCATGGAATTGCCCCCCAGGGCCTGCATTTGGGGCTGACCACCTCCCTGGGTTTGTGCTGAGCGTTGTCCCCATTCCCTTCACCCTGCAGAGCCTGCAGAGAAGGGCACCAAGAACTCGGAGCCGGAGGACGTGGTCCCATCCCGACTGGACATCCGTGTGGGCAAAGTGCTCAGTGTGGAAAAGGTAGGGGCACAACAGACAGCAGGGAGTAACCTTCCTGTGGGGTGACTTGGGGTGTGCCTGAGGGGGCTGCCACCCTCTGTGCCACCCCGTTCCCATCCCTGCTCCCCCCTGGCAGCACCCAGATGCTGACAGCCTGTATGTGGAGAAGATCGACGTGGGCGAGGCCGAGCCCCGCACCGTGGTCAGCGGCCTGGTGCACTTTGTCCCCAAGGAGCAGCTGCAGGATAGGCTCGTGGTGCTGCTCTGCAACCTCAAACCCCAGAAGATGAGGGGGGTGGAGTCGCAGGGCATGGTGCTGTGTGCCTCCAGGTGAGGGGCAGAGGGGGGACACCAGGGCTGGGCTCCCCCTGTGCAGCCCCAGGGCGCTGAGGGGCAGCTGGGCAGCACTTTGGGGTGACTCTGGTGTCTCTTTGGTGTGACTCTGGTGTCTCCACACCTCTCCTTAGCGTGGGGGAGCCCCGTCAGGTGGAGCCCCTGGACCCCCCAGCCGGCTGCTGTGCCGGGGAGCGAGTCTTTGTGGAGGGCTACGAGGGCGGGGAGCCCGACGAGGAGCTCAAGCCCAAGAAAAAGGTCTTTGAGAAGCTGCAGGTGAGGACTGGGAGCAGCTCAGAGGAGCTGGAGCTCCAGGCATTGAGCACAGCCACTGTCCCCACCTCTGGGTGACCCCACATGGGCTCTTTGTTCCCTTGGTGTTACTGGCAGCAAAGCTGCAGAGGAGATGAACCCCCCGAGGGGCTGACCCTGCCTCCTTGCTCTGCTCCCCAGGCTGATTTCCACATCTCAGAGGATTGTGTGGCGCAGTGGAAGCAGAAAAACTTCCTGACCAAGCTGGGGATGGTCTCCTGTAAAAGCCTGAAGGGTGGCAGCATCAGCTAACAAGTGCCAGGGCTGCTCTGGTGCCTCCTGCCTGACTCCTGCACCTCAGCCAGGCTCCTCCCGGTCATCTCCCTGCAGTGCCCCGAGTCGGGGGCTCGGCCCTGGGGGCTCTGGGACTGAACTTTTGCAGCCTCTCACCCCTGGGAGCTGCTTCCAGCATCCCCCTGGGCCTGGGCTGTGCCACCACTGGGCACAGGAGGTGCCACCACACCCAAGGGACCCAAGTGACTCATCCCCAGTGGCCCCCAATGGCCTTGGGGCCACTGCTCGCTCCCAGTTGTGCCATGGACTGGACTCCCTGCCTGCTGGGATGGCACCTTGGGGTGCTGTGGTGAGGGCAGAAGGGAAAAGCTGCTTCTCCAACCTTGTGTTGCTGCTACCAGAGCTGGGGACAGCCCGGCCGGCCCCGGCCCCTGCTCCTCCTCAGGCCCAGCTGGGGCTGTGGCCACTGGTGCTGCTCTTTGGCCAGGAGCCCAGGCAGCACCCGTGGGTCTGCCCTGAGCCCGTGGGGGGGTGTGGGTGTTAAACACTGACTCGGGAACCATCTGTGTCTGTCATCAACCCAATAAAATGTCGAGCTGACTGCACGTAGCTGTGCCCATCTGTCCAGGGGAGCTGGCAGCCAGCCCTGCTCCGGAGTTTTACTGGGCAGTGGTGTTGGGAGCCAGCCCAGGGCAGGTCCCTGGGGCTCAGCACCACCCAGAAGGAACCTGCAAGCATAAACCAGGAAGAACAGGAGGCAGCAAGCTTCGGTCATCATTTTTACCAGCCAGGTACAGAGCTCTGAGCAGCTACTCGGCGGCAGAGGGTCGGTTGCTTTTGGTTTGGTTTGGTTGGGTTGGGTTGGGTTTGTTGTTCCATTTGGTTTTCGTTTTCTTTTGCTTGTTTGTTTTTTTTTTACAATCAAAGAAATCAAAATGTGACCCGAGTTTACAGAAACAGAATCGAGGCTCTACCCCAGAGCCCAGGGCCAGCTCAAGGGGCAGCCAGGCCCTTCCTCCTGTGGGATGGCCGGGCAGTGGCAAGTGGCTGGAGCCGGTGCTGGCCACGAGCCCCTTCTGCCTTTCCATCAAGAGCCAAACCCTGGTCCCTCCCAACCAGCACCTCCATCCCCTCCTGCTCCTGTTTGCATCCTCCCAGGCGCTGTGGAGGCCAAAGCCTTCCCATTCCCTTGTCCAAAGTGCTTCCAGTCCTCATGGGCCTGTCTGGCTGGGAGTGGTGGCCCCAGCTCCGGTTTCTTTGGCCCCAGCTCCGGTGTCTTTGGCCCCCAAACTCCTCTGGGCGTGGCTGCTCGGCTCCACACGCCCAGACCAAGCATCAGCTCGGCAGGGAGGAGGTGCTGGCTCCCGGCACGGGCCTCGAGTCCAGTAAAAAAAAAGCAAAATAAAGCTGTGGTACTTAGGAAAGTGAAACCAACACCATTTTTGCATAAATATCATCAAGGCCGTGGAGGCTAAGGCTGTTTGCTTCCTGTATTAAGTTAGTTGCCAGTTCCACACTCGTCCGTTGACCTGCCCAGGTCCCTGAGAGATTTGGATTCCTGTCCGTGGGGGTTCCAGTCCTGCAGCGTTGTCCTTCAGGCCGTCTCTCCCCGTCCGTCTGCAAAGCAGGAGGGAAGAGCCCATCAGCCACCCCAAATCCCAGCTCCTCACAGCCCCACAGGGCTCTCTCCCTGCTGTCCCAGTGCCCTCCCCCAGCTGTAACGCAGCCCAGGAGCTGCGCTGGGTGTCTGTAACTCGGGAATAGCTCAGGATCCCGAGCAGCAGCACCCCATGGCGGGGCTGAACCCGCAGCAGCATCATCCCACGGCTCCCACCCCACGTACCTTGTGCAGGGAGGCTCTGAGCCGGCAGCTCTGTGGCGTTCCTGCCCTCTGTCCCCGCCGGCTCGCTCTTAGTCCTGCTCTCCTCCACCTTGGCATTCCCGTCCACCACTGAGGAGCCCAGCGCCTCTGCCCCCGCTGCCTTTGGGGAAGGAGCCGGCCCCGAGCCAAGCGAAGGCTTCTTGGCTACCGGAGGTGGGATCTTGCCGGGTTTTCTCTGGGTTTGTGCCTTTGCGGGGCCCTGCGGGGCAGCAGCAGCCGGGGCTGCCGAGCGCTGCCCCGAGAAATTCATCAGCTCGGCCACCAAGTTCCTCTTGAGGTCGGCCTGCGCCTCGGCGGACGAGGCCGTCTCGATCACCACCTTCCTGGAGCTCTTGGCGAAGATGAAGCTGGCGGTGGAGGCCGGCGAGTTGCTCCTGGGGGACAGCTGCCCATCCCCGGGGGGCCCCTCGGGGCCGGGCTGGGCCGCTCGGCTGCCGGGTGGCTTCTCCGCGGCCTCCGCCGAGGCCAAGGCGGCGGCCTTGAGGTGCACGGCGTGCTGGAGCTGGTTGGAAGGCACCGCGTCTTTGGCAGGAGGCGGCTGCCGCGTGGACAGGGACCGGCGGACGGGCTTCTGAGGGGCCGGACGCTCCTCGCCCCCGGCCCCGGCCCCGGCCCCGGCCCCGGCCGCGGGCTCCACGCTGACGGAGCGCAGCCGCACCATCTGCAGCAGCGAGGGGGTGACGATGGGCAGGCTGGCGTCCTCCTTGGCCACAGGGCTGCTCTTGCTCCTCGACGCCGGCTCCTTCTTGGCCTCTGCTCGGGGGCCATTGGCCGCCTTCTTAAGGCTGATTTGGGGCGGCAGGGCCGGAGCTGAGGGCGGTGGTAGAGGTGGTGCTGGCGGGGGCACGACGGCCGTGGGAAGGGGCTCGGCAGGGCACGGAGGCTGCGGAGCCCCCGCGGGTGGGTCTGGCTGCTGAGAGGCGGCAGCTGAGGATGATGAAGGTGCAGCCGCCGGACTCAGTGTGGATGTCTGCCCCTCCACCGGGGCCGAGGTGGCGTCGGGCAGGCTGGAGAGATAGGATTCATCCGGAGGGGGGAAGTCTGCCATGGACAGGTCGTGCTCCTCGGGAGCCGGCGGTGGTGGCGGGGGCCAGGCGGTGTCAGCGGGGGGCTCGCCGCCGGTCTGGGGGCTCCCCTCTGCCTTCTTGGCCGGCGGGGGAGGCGGGTGGTAGGCGGGCGGCGGTGACGGCGGTGGGGATTTGCCGCTGGGCTTGGCCAAGGGCTCCTGGCTGGCAGTGCTGGGCACCGGCGGGGTTTGTGAGGGCTGGAGGGAGCCGGCAGGGGCCAGGGGCTGCTGGGGCTTGGTGGGTGGTGGGGAGAAGGGAGCAGGAACCTTGGGGTGCGGCGGGATGATGAACCGGTCTGAGCGACCGGTCAGCGCCTCGGGAGGGGTCGGGTCCGAGGCCGAGGAGGAGATGGAGGTGAGGGAGGAGGACACGGAGAGAGCAGGCGACTGCAGAGAGCACACCCGGTCTGGCTTCTGGGGCTGAGACTTGCCTGGGGACACAGCTGGGGGTCCCAACCCCTTGGTGGGCAGTGTGGGCGTCCCGCTCTGGCTGGAGTAGCCACTCGAGGGGGACATGGTGCGGTCAGACCCATCGGGGCAGCTCCACTTGGGCTGAGCTTGGGGCTCCCTGAGCACCACCGTCACCCCGGGCCGGCCCCGTGACGCCTCGGGGGAGCTGGTGCCGGCCAGGCTCTCGGAACGGAGGCTGCTGGTCTCGCTCAGCGATGGGGAGAACACCTCATCCTCACCCGTGGGGCTGAAGGGCTCAGGGCGCGGGGACCAGGGCGCGCCGCTGTCCCGCTGGGGCCGCCGCTCGGGCCTGGGGGGCAGCCCCAGCACCTTGGGCTCCCCGTCGGCCTTCTGGTGCAGCGAGTAGGTCCTGCGGGGAGGGGCCGGGGGCTTCTTCATCTTCCTGAGGGAGACGCTGCGGGCGGAGGAGCGCTCGCTGGCCAGGCTGGCCGTGTCCGAGCCCTCTGCCTGGCTGCTCGTGCTGTAGGCGGGGGACACGCGGCCGCTGCCGCTGCTCACAGCCAGGAGCCCGGGGGCTGCAGGAGCGAGGCCGGCAGCGGGCTTGGAGCAGGAGCTGGCGAAGCTGGCAGAGCTGTAGATGCTGATTTGGTCGGCGTCGGAGCGAGCTGCCGCGTCCACCTCGCCGTGCTGCCCCGCCTCGGGCTGCCGGTGGTCGCAGCCGCCCTGGGAGGAGATGGTGGAGCTGTTGGAGACGATGGTCTCCGTGGACTGCGAGTGGCTCCAGTTGTCGCTGGAGGAGGAGGGCTCGCGGCTGCGGGCGCTGCGCTCCGAGAAGCGGGACAGGGAGCGCACCGAGGCCGGGCTGGACGACACGAGGCTGCAGCGGCTCAGCGTCCGCACACTGCTCCTCGTCAGGGCCACCACGTCCACCATGGGCGGCAGGATGGCGTTGGGGATGATCTTGGACATGTAGGTGCCCTGGGGCGAGATGGACATGACGGGGCCCACCAGCATCTCCGGGGGGTTGGCGTAGGTGGTCATGCCCGGCACGGCCAGCGACTTTGGCCTCACCATGGGCGACAGCTTGGCCGCTGTCTTCCTCCCCAGCAGGCTATCATCGTAGTAAACCCTGTTGATGTGCTTCTGCAGGGCTGCGTCCGCCTCCTCCAGCACTCCCAGGCAGACGCGGGCGCCGCCGGCCGCGGGCAGAGGCTGCAGCTTCCCGTCGATGGTGGGGATGCGGACGGCATCGCCGGACACCTGCCCCCCGTTCAGCAGGGGCTGCACTGCCTGCCCGTCCCCGCGAGCCGCCGGCCCGAGCCCGTCCGCCTCGGGGTGGGCCTTGGCTCCATGGCTGTTCCTGAGACCTGGGAGCAGGGAGAGGTGGCCTCAGCGTGATCCCAAGGCAAGGCCAACAGATCCTCAAAATCCCCCCCTTGTCCCCGGTGCTTACCCAGCTCCTTGTGGACGTGCTGGGGGATGCCCAGCACTGTTGTCCTCCTCTCCTTCCTTTTCTTGCCAGCCCTCTCCGAGGATTTGGGAAAGGAGTCGTGTGGTCGGAATGTGGAACCTACGAGAGGCGTGAGAGGGTCCAGCCAATGTGAGGGGGGCCCAGTGTCCCCAGTTATTCCCAGTATCCCCAGCATTTCCCACTGCCAGAGACGCTCTGGGATAAGCCGGGCTCAGGCACTGGAATAACCCAGAGAGGCACCAGCTCAACAGTCTGAGCAGGGAGGAGACGCTGTCTGTCTGTCTGTCCATCCCCCTCGCCCAGCCCCAACGCTCTGACTCAGCCAGAGCTGCTCTCACCTCTCCCAAGGGCCCCCAAATCCCTGCGCTGGCTCGTGGCCACGCCAAGGCAGAGCCCAGCTCCCCTTCCACACTCCCCAATCCCCCCTGGCACCCCCTCAGCTCGCATCCCCCCTGTCCCACAGCTCCCCAGCCGGGTACCTTTCCTCTGGATCATCTCGGAGCGGATGGAGAGGGCATCCTCAGAGGTGCTGTCCGTGGCACAGGAGGCTGCCCGGCTCCGGAAGGACAGGCTGTCATCCTCCGAGGATGTGCAGGACTGTGGGGACAGGCTGGGCTCAGCGGAGCCCGTGCTGCAGGACAGAGCTGCCCCGGCCCCGGGCAGGCCCCCTCCCTGCCGCGAACTGACTCGGCAGCCCAGACAAAAGCTCTTCCGAGGGCCAAAGGCTGAGTCAGCCACGCCGGCATCCAGAGTCCTCCCACCAGGAGCGGGGCTGGGAGCAGCCCCTGGGACCCTGCAGGGCTCTGCAGCCCCCCGGAGAGCAGGAGAGATGGGGTCTGGTCCACGCAAGGAGCAGCTGAAGGAACTGCCGGGCTCGCCGCGGTGCCAAGCCCAAAATGACCCCATGGGTGTTCCCCAGAGTCCAGGGCTGGGAGAGGGGGGTGGGACAGGGACAGGCAGGACCCCCAGCACTCTCTGGGCACAGCCAGTGGCACAACTTCCAGTGTCCCCATCCCTCCAAACCATCCCTGGCACAGGCAGAGGTTGGCATGAGACACTTCTGAGTCAACCTGACCCTTCCACCCTGCTCCCCGTGTGGCTCTGCCCATCCTGGGGTTTGCAGTCCCCCACTTCCAAGGGGTTAAAGGGGCTGAGAGCCAACGAGAGGCAACAGCTTGAGCAAACACGGGCGGGTGAGGCACTGGCAGCGAGGTCAGAGCCCGGGGCTGTGCCAAAGCTCAGCTTGGCCAGAAGAGGGGGAGTTTCTCCTCGTCAGCAGCCGGGAGGGGGCACAGGCACCAGGCTGGGTATGGCCAACAGCCCCTATAGTGCCACCACATCACCCCTGCTCAGTCAGGGCTCCCAGGGGACACCGGTGGGGCAGGAACAGGGGGACAGAGGGATGCAGGCACAGGGTGGGCCCTGGCAGAGCCCCACAGGGCAGAGCAGGACGTGCCAAGGCTGAGGATGGGCAGAGCAGCTCGTCCTGGGGCAAAGGGGACAACACCGAGGGACACAGGGCCAGTCCCAGCCCCACAACCCCCCTGGACATGGTCCTGCCACCTCGGCTGGCTGCCTGTCTGCCCCCAAACACCACCCAGGGAGCACAGAAAAGCCACTCTGTGTCCCCTCACCCCCAGGGCACCCCAAGAGCACTCAAGACAGAGCCTGAGCAGGGCTCACCTGGAGGCTGCTGGTGTCCCCGTGGTCCCAGGCACTTTTGGTCTGTTTCTGCTTCTCTGTGGAGGGAAGACAGAAGGTAAATCCCTCCAGGGGAGCCGGGGCAGCCCCCAGCCAAGGAAGCAGCTGCCGAGCTGGCAGTGCCCCCTCACACAACCCAGCCACCAGCGCTGGACTCTGCTCAGCCCCATCGCGCCGCCCACACCGCCCTGGCCAGCCAGGAGCTGGGGACAGCCCTTCCACCACATCCCCGAGCCCACCCCGGGGCTGGGGACAGCCCTTCCACATCTCCGAGCCCACCCTGGGGCTGGGGACAGCCCTTCCACCGAGTCCCCGAGGCCACCCTGGGGCTGGGGACAGCCCTTCCATATCCCCGAGCCCACCCTGGGGCTGGGGACAGCCCTTCCACCGAGTCCCCGAGGCCACCCTGGGGCTGGGGACAGCCCTTCCACCACATCCCCGAGACCACACTGGGGCTGAGGACAGCCCTTCCACCACATCCCTGAGCCCACACTGGGGCTGAGGACAGCCCTTCCGCGTCCCCGAGGCCACCCTGGGGCTGGGGACAGCCCTTCCACATCCCCGAGGCCACCCTGGGGCTGGGGACAGCCCTTCCACCGAGTCCCCGAGGCCACCCCGGGGCTGAGGACACCTACCCTGGTGCTGCAGGGACTTGAGCCCCCGCTGGGCCTGGTTGTGCAGCTCCTCGAGGTGCGGGGGCCGCGTGCTGGGGAAGAAGACGTTGTCGGGACATTCCTCGCCCGCCGTGTACTGCACGCTCAGCCGCTTCTCGCCCTCGCCCTTGGCTGCTCCTGCGGGGACAGAGGGGTCAGCTGGGCTGGGGGGACACGGCCACGCTGCCATCAGCACGTCCCAACCCACGGGGGACGAGCGGCGGGTGGTGACAGCCACCCCGGGGTGATGTTATCCCGCTCGGCTCCCAACCGGGTGCTGGAAACACCGAGAGAAATCGCATCCCGCGGCTCTGCCCGGCCGGTCGATATTCCCGAGTCGGGATGTCTCCGCTGGGTTTTTTCCCCACTGCCGGAGCGGTGCTGGGATGTGGGAGCACCCTCCTTCCCCGGCGCCTTCGTTAGGAGCTAAGGAGGCGGCGAATTGTGAGGGACTGAGGGAGAAGGGGCAGCACAGGAGGGGATTAAATGTGGATGGAGCAGCGGTGACTTTCCCTTCGGAGCGTTGCGTCATTCCCAGGCCTCGCTCGTCACCCCGCGAGCAGGGACTCCCCCCATGCCCAGGCAGGCTGGGAACTGCATAGACGAGGGAAACTGAGGCACATCCAGCTGCAGAGAACCCAGAGGACCCAAATCCTTTCTCTGAGCCCCGCTGGGTGCTCAACACCCCACCTGCCATGCCTGGGGCAGCACGGAGCCCTCACTCCCTGCACCCTGCGGTGCCCACGGCCAGGGGTTGCCCTGGCATCACCCAGCCTTGCCATCACCCAGCCCGGGCACTGCAGCACCGTGGCACAGCCCTGCCCGCTCCTGAGCCAAGCCTCAAACTCTTCCTGCCCAGAAAAAAAAAAAAAATACAATTTTCGAGGAAGGGAAGGGTGAGCGCAGGAAACCGTCGGGGTTGGCGGCGGCACCCCGGGGCCACGGGCACCTGCTGCTCGGCACCGCCATCCCTTGTGCCCTGTGCCCCCCTGTGCCCGGTCTCCTCAGGGCCAGCCCGGCCACGGCAGCGAGGCGGCCGTGCTCCGACTCCAGCACACAAAGGAGCAGGCCTGGAACAATGGAGCCTCCCGCCCTGCCGCCATGCCGGCCTCTGCCTCCGCCAGCACCCACGGTGCGAGCGGGCAGCGGGGCACAGCCAGCCCGGCACGGCGGGCACTGCCCCACGGGTGCCCTGTGCTGGTGCAAAACCCCCCCAGGAGACACAAAACACCCACAGCCCCCCTCACCGTCACGTTCCTAATCCCCTTTTCTCGCCCAGTTTCGGCAGCCCCTCGCCTGACACCCCCCCAAACACGCTCGGAGCTGCCTTGTGGGGAGAGGAGCGCAGTGATTTATTCCCGGAACTTGGCGGCGGGCGAGGCCAGGGCTGCGGTGACCTTCCCTGCCCTCCCCCGGGGATGGCAGCCCCCCTGCCCGCTGCGAGCACCCCGGTCCGGCCCGGGGAGGGGGGTCCCGGCGGGCAGGGGTTGTGTAAGGACAAGGCTCTGCTCCTTCCTTCCCTCCCTCCCTCCCTCCCTGCTGCTCGCTCACCCTTCTTCTTGAAGAAAGCCAGAAGCGACGAGAGGTTCCTGCCCATGAAAACCACCATGGTGGGGCCGGGGAGAGGGTCTGGTCCCGAAGGCAAGGGGGGCTCCGCCGCCCCCCGAGGAGGCTCAGCCTATTGTGCCGAGGCGGCTCTCACCCGGCGTGTGCCGGCGGCCCCCAGCTCCCTCCCTCCGTCCGTCCTCATCCGCACGGGCGGGAGGATGCTCGGCCAGGCGAAGACGCTCCGGCGCAGCTGCTGGCGAGCAGGGAGCAGCCCGAGCCGGGGACGGCTGCGCGGTGGCAGGAGGGGACAGTCCCGGCTGCGCCCACCGCGCTCCGCGGCTGAAGGAAACAGGGGGGGCCCCTCCTCCGGCCTCCCGCCTCCTCCCACGCACGGCACAGACCACAGGGATGTGTTCTTTCAGCTCGGGGCCAGCATTTCCCCAACTCCTCCTTTTTAGAGCCCTGGGACCCCCCCAGGACCCTGCTGGGCACAGTTGTTCTCTTGCACAACAGTGCGGCCACCTGAGAGGAACTGGGAGGAACTGGGAGGAACTGGGAGGCTTTTCCACCTTGGGCTATGACACAGCACAGGCAGCAGTGGCACATTCTCCATCCTAGGCTGTCCCCAGTTCCCCCCAGGACGCAGCCAGGAGAGCCCCATTCCGGGCAGGGAACACGAGCCAGGACAGGGCAAAGGGTGTTTGTCCTTAGGGACGGGGCTACGTCACGGTCACAAGGGCTGGCAGCACTGGGGGAAAACCAGGTCTGGGACCAGTCTAACCAGTAGCTCTAACCAGCTGCTGGTGCGGGGGCAGGTGAAAACGGGGGCAGAAATGCCAGGCAGTCACACAGTGGCACTGCCCTGGCACTGCCCTGGCACTGCCGGTCACTGTCCCCACCAGGGAGGTTCTCCCAGCACCTCCAAGAGCTCCATCCCCCCTATTTACAGGTGTTTTACCCCAAAAGGTGAACAGCACCCAGTGTTTACCCAGCAGGCACCCCTGTCCTTGTGCCAAACCCTCTGCCCCCTGCCCTGCAGCCCTCCCGGGCTGTGCCCAGGGTTTATCCCAGCAGGGCACAGCTTGGGCTGCAGACAGAGCAGCGTCACCCAGGGCAGGGTCCCCGCGGGCCCCAGGCAGTGACTGCACCGCCCAAGGGACAGTTTGACCTTGTGAAGGGCATCTCTGTGTCCCCAGCCAGGCAGCTCCGGGCTCAGCGAGGATTTCTTCCCTGGAATCCCTACCCGGCCATAACCCCAAACACCAGCAGCTCCCTGGCTGTGCCTGACCCAGCTCCTGCTCCAGCACGGGCAGGATGGGCCCTGCTGAACACACGCCCCCCCCCCCAGAAGGTGCCGGTGGCCGCGGGCAGACGTTCCCCAGCTCTTTCCACAGCACAAGTGGAAAAGGGACATAATTAAAGGGCTGAGGATGCACAAAGCAGGCAGCCACGTGCTGCGCTGAGCACTGCCCTCCGCTCTGGGCAGCCTGTCATGAGCCCAGAAAGGGCCACGGCCAGTGATAGCTCAGAGGGATGCTGCTCCTGGCTCCACAGGGAAGGGTCCAGCCCCCCAGCTGTGCCCACGGAGATGGGGCTGCACCAGGAGCTCCCACAGTGAAGGGAGAGCCCCTCCTGTGCTGCTGGGGCAGGGCCCCGGCACAGCTGAGCTTCGGCCCCGCGGGCTCTGCTGATGGCAGCACACGTGGAAGCTGCTTCCAGGGCTCTGAGCACATTCCCAGGTGCTGGCAGACAGCCTGGCCCTGCTCCACCTTCCTGCTGTGGCCCACTGCCCACACAGAGGGCCTGGAGAACATCCCTCAGTGCCAGGGAGGTGCCCCTCTCCCGAGTGTGGCACGGCTGCGGATGGGGGCAGGAGGAGCTCAGCACGGGCCAGGAGCCTCCCCTTCTCCCACTCCTTGTGACCTTCGCTACCTCATCATCCTCATCCAGCCGGCCTCACCCCGGCTCTGTCAACACACGGTGAAACCTGCTGGAAAAGGGAGGAGGGAATCCCGGAGGGAGAGAGCCCCGATGCTGCCGCAGAGGCTGCGGGTCCCGGTGGGCTGGGGGAAGCCGCTGCAGCTGCAGCCGCTGCCGGTAGCAACACGCCCGTGTGGAGCCGCTGTCCCGGCCCCCGTGCATTCCTTGCGGTGCATCCCGGATCGCCCCGTCCCCTCCGGGCTCGGCTGACACACGTGCCTCGGCCACACGTGGCAGCGGGATTCTCCCAGATAAGGGAGCCGAGGAGCCGGAGGGTTCTCAGTGACGGGCACCCTCTCAAGGATGGACTCCCCAGCTCAGAGCTGGCATCTGCTGCTGCTGCCAGTGCCGGGGGTGGTCGGGAGGGAGCAGAGCATCCCTGGAGCAAGGCACGGTGACAGGAAGGGACAGGGAGCTCCAGGTACTTCAGCTCTGCCTCGGTGCTGGCAGAGAGGGGCTGGAGGCACCAGAGTGGGAGCGGGAAGGGCTGCACAAGGGAGAGACCAGAGCTGAAACCCCTCAGAAACACGGCCAGGGCCGCCCAGCCCGATGCTGCAAACAGAACTCGGTGCTGACGCAGCTCCCACGATGCTCCTTTTCACCTGGGGGAGATCCGGAGGAGAAAACCCCAGCTCCTGTCCCCCTCCTCGCCAGGCCTGTGCCTCCTGCGAGCAGCAGGTTTGGCCGGGCTCGGGCTGCAAACATCCATCTCTGCTTGCTCGGCACTGCCCCGACTTGCCTGCTCCCGGCACGGCGCGGGTCCTGCGGCGGCAGCAGGGGAGCAGCGAGCAGGCAGCAGCTCCCTGCCCTCCCCTCCACCGCCACTGACTCACCGCAGAAAAATGGGGAGGAGGGGGAGCTGCCAGAAGGGGCTGCGAGGTGCCCGGGGAAGCCCGCCCGTGTCCTGCTCTCTGTGCCATGGAGGCTTTGCCTCCCTCCTCCCGGCAGCCAGAGCAGAGCAGAGGCAGCGAGAAGCCCCCCCTGCCCCACGGTGCTCTCCCACTGCCCCGGGGGTCCCTCCTAGCGCGCTGCTCCCAGCTCCATCCAGGCCTGGGGGCTGCTCTGCTTCCCGGCTGCCTGCAGATGCCCCGGGTGTGGATAACATCAGTGGGGTGCACCGTGAGCCCCATTCTCGAGAGCTCTGTGGGGCTGTCAGGATGTGGATGGGCCCTGATGGAGGTGTGAGAGCCCCCAAACTCTGCTCCAGTGTCACAGGATATCCTGACTTGGAAGGGATCCTATCCAGCCCCTCTGCTCCAGCATCCTGTCCCTCTGCTCCCTCTGCAACCTTAAACTGTTTAGGGTATCTGGGAGCCTCTAAAAACAACCAACCCGTTCCCCAAATCCTTGTCTCAGCACAGGATCCACGCCCTGGGACACGCCACGGGATCCTGATGGCTCCAGGCGGGATAAGAGTACAATAATATTTACGGTGGCTCTGGCCACACAGCCCCTGCTGCCAGCCTGCCCTCGGCCACACCTGGGGGGCTGCTGCTCCAGCCAGGAAAACATCTCCACCAAGCAAATAAACACCGCCCGATCCTCACTGCTGCCTCGGCTCTCAAACGCGATCCCACGCAGAGGCTGAACTAAAATTAATTTCAACTGGGAAAACAAACTTGGATCGGGTTTGTTTTTTTTTCTTCCTCTAAATCACAGCGGGGAAAGCTGTCTGGTATCACCTCGCTGAGCCAACAGGCCCTGGCGAAGGAGCTGGTGCAGGGTGAAATCCCACTTGGAGCAGAGCCGTGGCTCCAATCGCCTCCAGCCAGGGCTGCTGTCATGACAGGAGCTCACGGGGTTGTGCAACGGGCCCTGACCTCGCTGCTGTCCCACACTTGCCCCCCAGCCAGCCCTGAGGTGACGCAGAGCGTCTCCTGCTCCATGAGTTATCCCAGATCCGGGCAGGGGGCTGGAAGGGCTGGAGGGGCAGGACCAATGCCCGGCTGCGCCTCGCTCCTGGCCCCTGCAGCAGCCCAGCGAGCCTCCATCCCACCACGTCCCCACCCCGCGCTCGTCCCCTCCCCGGAGAAGCCACCAAACAGGTTTGAAGGTAAATAACAGCCTTCCCCAGCCAGGAGCCGGATCCGGGCGGGAACATCCCAGTCGGGGAGGGAGAGAGCCGCAGGCAGAGCCTGGAAAGGGACGCGGGGATGCAGAGGGTGCCACGGATGGCCAGGGCTGGGCCACCAACACCACCAACACCTCCTCCTTCCATTCTCCAGAGCTTTTTCACTCCCCGATCCCCTTCCCTCGGTGTCCCCCGAGGTGCTCCGGGCTGGCTGTCCCCCTGTGCATGCCGGCACGCCCGGCGCTGTTTGCAGGGCACCCAGGTGCTCTTGCCACGGCAGAGGCGTTGCCTGTCACAGCAGGCGCTTGGCTCCACGCGGGAGCAAACCCAGCCTGACGGATTAAGGACAAGACGTTGCAGGTTTTTTTCCGTGCACGGATTCCCCCCGTCCTTACAAGCAGCACCCAAACCCCGCTCCCGGCCCGCGGGGCTTTTCCAAGGAAACGCTGCGGAGGTGCCGATCCTCCCATCGAGATGGACACGGCGATGTGGGAGCTGCCACCGAGATGGGGTGGGGGATAACCCGCAGGCAGCAGGGCAGGTCCCATCCCTGCCTCTCGGTGACGGGAGCGTGCCAAGCGGGCACGGCACGGCGTGTCAGAGCCGAGAGCTGCGTGCCCAGGACAGCCGCGGATCACCTCCTCCCCTGCTCCAGGAGCAGGAGGGGGCACCGGGAAGGGCTCGGATGGCCCCGGACGCAGCAGGATGCTGGCGGGTGCTCGGGGCCGGCGGTGCTTGGAGAAAACGCCTGTGTAAATCTCGGCGTGTCCCCCGCCGGGATCAGCCCCTGCCCTCATCCGCCCCTGCCGGTGTTTGCGGAGCCGGCCCAGCGTGGGTCTGGCACGGAGAGAGGCTGCAAAGGAGAGAGCCCAGAGCTGCTCAGCCCACCCTGGAGCTGCCCCGAGGGGCTCCGCTGCTGCTGCTGCTGCTGCTGCTGCTGCTGCTGCTGCTGCTGCTGCTGCTGCTGGGGACGTTCACAGCCACAGGTCACCCCTAGGGAATTTGGATCCCCCATCCCTGGAAGTGTTCCAGGCCAGGTTGGAGCAACCTGGGATAGCGGAAGGTGTCCCTGCCCATGGAGGGGACCGGAACGCGATGAGCTCCAAGGTCCCTTCCAAATCAAACCATTCCATGATTTTTTTTCCCTGCAGCCCTCCCCAGACCTCGCGCCCGGAGCTCCACGCCGGCCGCAGCCGCATCCCCGCTGAGTCCGCGGGGCGCAGCCTGGCCAGAAGCCACGTTCCTGCGCCCTGACTCAGCAGGGCCCGGCGGGGAGTCCCGATAAGGAGGCGATAAGAGGCTGCGATCTCCCTGGGGCTCAAGGACCAGCATGAACGAGCCCGGGGATGGGGATGAGAGGCTGGGGATGCCCCCGGAGCAAGCCAGGCCCCGCTCTGGCATGGGGAAATGGGACCGGGGTGCGTGGGTTCGGCACCCGTGGGGCAGAGTGGGCAGGCTCAGGCAGGGGGCACCGACAGAGCCACCCTCGGCCGTGCTCCTGCCCCACACCCTGTCCCTGCTGACCCCTGCTCTGTCCCCTCAGCATCCAAAGGCAGTGGCTGCCCGCACCACTGCCCGCCTGGCACCAACACCGAAGCATCTGCCAGCGCCTGCCCGGGCACCAACAACGGGCACGGCAGGGCCAAACTTCATCTTCCAGTCACCGCCGCCAGGAACTGGGGATACTGGTCCAGTCGCTGGCTATATGCAATTATTCTCCAGCCCATAATCCAGAGGCACCCGGGGTCTTCCTGAGGGGGACGGGAGTGCCGGCGGGGGCCCGTCCGGAGGGTGCCGGCACACCCTGCCCCCAGCCGGTGATCCCGGCTGCGCCCTCCGAAATGCTGAAGCGACACAATGCAAATTCTTTGGCTTTGTGGCCGCCGCGCCGTTGCCATGGAGCCGTGGCAGAGAACAAACACAACTCGCCCCATGTTTTCTCAGCACCTTCCACCCCACGGCCTTCGGCCCCAGTGCCAGCCCTCGCCTCCCGGGATGTGCCCCGGCTGTACCAGTCCCACATCCCGCCCATTCCAGGGCATCCGAGATGGAGCAGGGCTTCTCCCAGCCAGCCCCGGGGAAGGGTGGCACGGTCCTGGTTCAGGGATTGATAAGGGACACCGAAAGCTGGCAGGGTCCTGGTTCAGGGATTGATAAGGGGCACCGAAGGCTGGCAGGGTCCTGGTTCAGGGATTGATAAGGGACACCGAAAGCTGGCAGGGTCCTGGTTCAGAGATTGATCAGGGGCATCGAAGGCTGGCAGGGTCCTGGTTCAGGGATTGATAAGGGACACCGAAGGCTGGCAGGGTCCTGGTTCAGGGATTGATAAGAGACACCGAAGGCAGGGATGGAGAGGAGATGGAGGTCTGACAGGAACGCCACGTGGAAAAGGGGGAGGATGCACCAGGGATGCAGCTACAGCCCAGCCTGTCCGATGGCACCGAGGCCTTCCTGCGTGGAGCCCACAAGAGGATGAGTGTGGCAGAGAGGAGCCTGCAGCCACCCGGTGAGGAGAGGTGGACGCTGGAGAGCCTGTGGTGAAGGAGAGGCTGTCCCTGCACGGCCGTGGGCGATGTGGGACCCTCCTGCCTCAGTTTCCCCAGGCACTGGGTGGATGCTCTCAGCCAGGACATTTCAGCACTTGTGAGGTGCCGGGCCCCACCTCTGGGACAGCTTTGCTTGGGGTGCTGCTCCCCGAGCCTGTGCAGAGCTCACTCCAGACCCTGTTTTACCCTGGGCTCACACACCTGGGCGGCTGCTGGCCCTAAAGACCGAGGGAAACAAGGCAGCCAAGGGCAGGAGGGGCAGCGGGGCCGAGGATCCCACAGAGCTGCTGGGGGAAAATCACGCAGTCTCCACCCCTTGGTCCTGCTAACCCTGTTCTGCCCACGCTCCTGCCGAGCCTCCCCCTCGGCTCAGGCTGGGCTGGGGACACGGGGACACTTTAATGACCCCGGTGGGGGAAGCAGCAACCCCGGAGTGGGGACGATGTTACAGCGAGAGCCCTTCCCTGCTGGCATCACCCTGCTCCCGTGGGGGAACCGCGGAGGGAGCTCGGCAGGCGCCCCACGGGGGCTGATTGTTCCGCGGGTGGGTCCAGGCTGGCGTGGGACCCTTTCCCTGCTCCTCGGCCCTGCGGGAAAGGTTTCAGCCCCTGCTTCCTCCTCGGTTTTCCAGCGGCATCCATGGAGACGGAGCATAAAGCAGCGGAGCAGTCGGTGTGCGGACAGACGGACGGACGGACAGACAGGCGCAGAGCGAGGGAAGGGGGACGGGGGGGAGCGGCCCCTACAAACACCCCCAGATCCGCCGCTCCCCGCGGCACAGCGAGGGAAACCGAGGCACGGGGTGGGAGCGGGGGGCCGGGGGAGGAAAGCGACGCTGGCAACGCTGGGATCCCACTTGGAAAACAAATCAGTAACTAATTCCGCTGATCCCGTCCTGATAGCGCGGCGAGCCCACGGCTGCTCCCCGTCGCTTTGGCACAGCCCTGCCTGCAACCAGAGCTCCCCATCTCCCACCGTGGGGCCGGGGGGGCTCATCCCTGCCCCCAGCACAGGCAGAGCAAAGCGGAGCCTCCCCCCGGCTCCTGCCCAGCCCAGGAGAACACAAGCGGCGAACTTTCCCAACGCGACCCCTTACAACTCCCCGAGCGCGGACCCCCCCACCCCGAGCCCCATCCCCAGGCAGCCCCACGGCTCCTACCTGCCCTGGGCTTGCCGGAGCGGCCGAAGGGCCAGGAGGAGCCGGGCTTGGCACCCGCCGGGCTTTTCTTGCGGTGCGCGTTGCCCATGAGGCCGCTGCCTCCTCCACCGCGGCCGGGTGGAGGGCACCGGGGTGCTACATGGCCGAGCCGAGAGGGCTCCGGCGTGGCCCCGGCGGCCCCGGCAGACGACGGCTCTCAGCCGCCGGCTCCCATCCCTCCGGCCCCGGCGGAGCCGAGCGCTCGCAGGCGGCCGTGCCGGAGCCAATGGTACGGGCAGAGAGGAGGGGCCTGCAGGGATCACCCGGCGGATCCCACAGCACCCTCCCAGTCCCATCCCTCCGGCGGGGATGCCTGGCTGATCCAGGGAGGCTGAGAGGGCTAAAAGGAGACGCCCCGGTGGCCAAACATCGCTGAGCGCCGAGGTGGCAGGGCAGGGATCTCGCCTCCACCGAGCCGCCAGCAATTTCTGGTTGTCCCCAGCTTCAAGAGCTGCGGCTACAACCCCCGTTCGTGGGTTTTGGGGAGAGGGACACCCCGCCGAGCCCGGCCAAGGCTGGTGCAAAGCGCCCGAGGCCACGGGCTGGGTCCGGCGGCTGCCCAAAGTCGGGGCGAGCACCCACACGCCATCGCCCACGCAGCCTGGGGTGGGTGGCAACCCCCGCCGCCCTCCCCACGGCCACTCCTGGCTCTGGGGCAAGTCACGAGGAGGTTGCTCACGCTGCCGGCACCTTCCCGTGCCCTCCCCGGCTGCAGCTCGGCCTCTCCCGGCTCCGCTCCCTGCTCCACCAGCGGCCAGGGCTGGCAGGGGACGAGCAGCTCCGTGCCACGGGAGTTGCTGCTCCAAGTGCCCACACCGCCGCCAGAAGCCCCTCCACAGCCCCTTCCCGAAGGCCGGCTTTCCCTCCTGATTTTTAATTAGAACATTAAACGCTGCGAGGGCAGGGAGGGGTCAGCCAGCCAGGCAGCGGTGGGCAATTCCTGCTGGCAATGTTTATGTTCCTGAGGTGATTCATCAAAGGCTGGGATAAATAGGAAGGAGGGTTTTGTGGGAAAGGCACAAACCCGGGGAGGTGGTGCAAGAAAGAAAGGGAAAAAATTAAAGATCAACCAGCAGCTTTGTCCTGACCTCCCAAGGTGATCGGCACGGAGTTAATCTTTGGACTTCAGTCTTTTCCTCCGCAGTGGAAATGTTGATGGTTCAGTTCCTCACCAGCTTGGTTGGGTGCCCAGGGCACGCTCAGCTGGGCAAGGACTGTCCCTGTGGGGTTGCTGCCCCATATTCTGCGGGAGCTGATAAGGAAATGGGCGATGCAGTGGGAAACTATTCCCTTTTTCCCATTCCTGCCTGTGCCCAGTTCGCAGCTCAGCCCTCCCACCTCGGGGCAGTGACGATGAAACCAGGTCATGGTCACAAGGGCAGCAGATCAGAGGTCTCTGGGGGACCTGATTTTTCCTCTGGTCACCCAGGGGCATCTCCAGCTTGGCACGAGGCTTCCTCCTGCTGCCCAGCACCTCCCAGCATCCCTGGGATGTCCATCCCAAAACGTGGCCCCTCCGTGCCCCTCTGCAGCGACCCTGCAGCCACGCGGGACAAATCTCCCGGTGAAGTTCTCATCCTTCTCTCCCTGGGAGAGGCTGGAGCCTGCGCCTGCCCCAGATCCCGGGAGACGCTTCCCCCTCCCTCCACTCCCAAAACAAACGCCCTCCGTGCCAGCACCTGCTCAGGGAACGCGGCCACCGCCGGCACCGAGGCGTCACCGCCCCCGGGCACAGCCCGGGAGGTGCCAGCAGGGCTCCGGGAGGGAGCCGAGCCCCCGGCACCCAGCAGAGCCCACGTGTGCCAAAAATCCAAAAATACCGAGTGGCTCCTGTGAGCCGGAACAGCCGCGATGGGGGTAACTCGCAGCCGTGTGAGCTCCAGCTCCTCCTGGGCTGAGCCTGGGTTCAGTCCTTGCTGAATTTGGGGGGCTGAGAGCAGCACGGGGGGCTCCAGCATCCCCAGAGACCCCACTGAGCTGCTCTGTGGTTGCTCCATCCTTGCCCTGCTCTCATCCTGCAGCCCAGGCTTGGTTTTCACTGCTGTGAGCAGAAATCCAGCTCAGGGAGCCTGGGGAGTGGGGGCAGCTGAGCACCCCAATTCCTTGGTCTGTGTGCAGTTCAGCCCAAAGGAGAGGGGAGGGAAAGGAGGAGAAGCATTCTCAGCCTCCCCAGCACACAAGAATGGGGAGTTGGGGGCCAGAGATGCTGATTCCAGGCAGAATCTCTTCTCCAGGCCAGAAATCCCCATTTTTATCCACTGGGAGAACTCTGATAAGAGCTTGGAGCAGCAGAGAAGCTGTTCATGAGGTACAGATCTGGTCAGCACGGCGTGGCTGCCCCAAGCACCTCTGATCATCCCAAAATCACACATTCCCTTGGTCAGAGCAGCCAGCCCAGGCATGGGGACAGATCTGTCCCTCCTGCTGTCTCATCCACTCCTTCTGGTGTTTTCTAAACCTGATCCCATCTCCAGACGAACGCAGAGCCAGAGCTGAGCTGCCTGAATGAGAAAGGAATTCAGCCCTTGTTCCCTTCACGGGGAAGTAAAGCTCAGCGAGGCAAAGGTAACACAAAAACCCCACTTGAGATCCCCAATCATTAACAGAAATACATAACCAGAAGGGTTTCAAATGATTTCCTGCTCCAGCCGGAGTCCAGGCCGGCTCTGCCGATGACAGCTCCGGCTCCAGCCTGCAGAGGTGGAGGGAGCCCAGCTCCCTGCTCAGGCTCAGGTGGATTTTATCCATGCACAGCAGGACCAGCCCAAGGCTCCAGCTCCTGCTTGGCAGGGAAATGGTTTTTCACTTCATCCTTGCCCAGCTCTTCACCTTCCAGAGGGTTATGTTCCCATCGCTGCCGCACTCAGAGTCAATGATGATATTGTCTTATGAAACCAGACCTCCCTTCCACGGGGAAATATGACCCCGCTGAAATAGTTTTATCGGATCTTATGGAACGTTATTCTCAGGAGTAATTCTTCCAGTTGTCTCCAGGTGGAATAGCTGTGGTTGCAGACACACCTCTCTTTGTTCGCCGAGCCGCTCGCCGGTGCCAGGCCAGGCCAGCCGGGGGATTCCTGCTGCTCACATTTTCTGAAGTGTCACTCTCTGCCTCTGGCAGATGAACAAACTCATTCCCACACACACGCACGGGAACGATCCCCACGCCTCTCCCCTCTCTCCTTTGAGCTCAGCAGCTCAGGGCTAAACGCAAGCCCTGTGTTTACACCAAACCGTTCGTGCCAGCAGAGGATGGAGGAAATAATCGTCCAGGGAGATTCCACAGCTCAGCCCCAAATTTCCTTGAGGGCTCACGTGCACCCTGTGGCATTGAGTGTCACCAGCAAAAAATCACAGAATTATTAAGCTTGGAAAAACCCTCCAAGATCATCAAGCCCAACCTGTGATCAAACCCCACCTTGTCAACCAGCCCAGAGCACTGAGGGCCACGTCCAGGTGTTCCTTGAACACCTTCCAGTGTTTAACAACCCTATCCATGAAGGAACTGAGCACGATCCCCTCCACAGCCCAGCCCCTCCACTCCCTGCTCACTGCAAATCCCCAGCCCCAACGAGCACTTGCTGCTGTTTCAAAGCAGCTGTGAGCATGGAAAGCTTTATTTTTAACATCACTATCCCCCCCCCAGCCCCGCCCCAGCCAGGAAATCATTGCTGCTGGACTAAGCTGGCATCAAAAAGGAAAATTAAAAAAAAAAAAAAAAAAAAAAGCCAAACCCAATTTAATATTTCTGGAACAACGATTCCTTTACTTCATCAAGGAATTAAGAAGAATGTTGCGAAAGCCGGATAAAGCAGCGGCCAGAAAAACAGACTAAAGCCACTGGAGCCCAGCAGCAGCTCATCCTTCATCCCAGAGCTGTGTTTACATCTCTGCACCCCACAAACCCAGCCCAGGCAGTGGGAACAGCCGGGCACCCCAAATCCCTGCTCTGTGTCTGACCCTCTGCACAGCCCAGAGCTCTCCCCGCCTCAGTTGCCACCCCAGGGCTTAACCCCTCCTCTGCCTCCAGAGGTGATTGTGGAAATAAACACGGCTGGAATGGCTAGGTGCTGGGATATCACCTGCAGCCAGCAGGGCCCATCCACCCAAACAGGGCACAGCATCCCGAGGAAGCGCTTCCAGCTGGGATGGAGCCATCCCCCGACTCCCAGAGTCCCCCGGAGAGGTGGCTGATGCTGGCCCAGGAGCTGGATTACCGAGCCTTTCCTGCACACAGCTCAGCTGTTTGGGCAGCCAGAGATGGCACCGCTGATAGCCCGACCCACGGGATTGATCCGAAGTGGAAATGCTCTCATCCTCCTGCTGCCGTGATTTCAGCGCTGAGCAATGCCGACCTCACCAGCACCCGCAGCACAGCGGGCAGGTGCTCAGGAGTGAGTCCCAATCCACATCTCCTGGGATGAATTCCCTCTCTCCCACCCCTTGGAGCCATCCTGCTGCCCCTCCCCACCTCCAGGATGGTCAGACGTGCCCTGTGCCCACTCCAGGGTGGGGTGATGAGGAACTGCCAGGTCACGAACCTGATCCAAACCCCCCCAGCACCGCACGGACACGGGGGAAGCTGAGGGCACTCAGAGCCTGCAGGGCCCTGCTGCAGCTCTCCCTTCTCCCCCTCCCACAGCTCCCAGCTGATGTTTGGAAGAATTCCCAGCTGCACGAAGGCTCGTGATGCCGGCGCTGCCTCGGGGCAGGTCAGAGCCGCGTGTGGCTCAGCCGATGCCGCCGGCTCCAGCACCCGGCTCTGCGGCTGCCCACGGAAAACACCCGGGGCTGACACTCCTTCCCTCCCCACAGCTCATCCCGAACCTCTGCTCGAGGCATTCTGACCCCATCCCACAGGGAAATGTTACCCCCATCCCACAGGGAAATGTTACCCCCATCCCACAGGGATGGATGTCGGTGACCCCAGCGTGTGCTGGCAGCGTCTGAGGACGCAGCAGAGCCAGAGGCTCTGGAGCAGGGAGGGGTTCCTGGCGTGCTCTCCACGCTGGAATTGCACGGGGAGGGTGATTCAGTCACTCAGGCAAGGCCACACATCCTCTCTGCTTCTCCCAGAACTCCAGCAGGGGCACGGGGGAATTGTGGAATCCTGTCCCATGGGATGCCCAAAGCGCAGTCCGCAGGGGAAGGGTGCCCTGGGCTGGGGCACTGAACGGTGCCTCCATCACCAGCACGGACTGTGGGCACTCAGGACAGCTCTCCTGGCCACGGGGGTATGGGATGGTGGCACGGGGGCAGTGCAGTGACGGAGCCCTGGCTGGCATGAGCTGTGAGGGAGCAGCACGGCACAGGCAGGAGATCCCCAAGCTGTGACCCTGACAGGCCGTGACTTGGCATTTTGAGGATTAGCTGCTGGTGAACGGTACAACTTCAGGGGAAAAAAAAAAAGAAAAAGGAAAAAAAGGGCTGGCAGAGCTGCTGGGGGCGTTTCTGCGCCGCGAAGAGGAACATCACATGCTCCAGCACATCTCATTTTTTCTGCTCAGGTTTCAGTGCTGGGCTGTGGCAGCACGGAGCCCCAGGAAGGAGCCACCGGCAGCATCCCATGGATCGGCCCAGCACAGAGCTCGGCTCTTCCCGAGCCTCTTTTCCCTTTCCATGGGCACTCCTGCCCTACCACAGATCCCCGTGTGCTCCTCCAAGCAGGAAACGTGCCTGCATGCGGTCTTGGATGCCTGGAAATTCACTCCCTGGAGCAAACTGAGGAAGAAAGTCCCAGCTGACAGCATCCTGCTGCGCTTGGGTGCCGCAGAAGAGGCCTCTCCCTTGGCAAAAATGCCAAAACATCCCTGCCAGAGGTGCCCGAAGGGAGGGCAGGGCTGTGACACAGACGGAGTCCCCGGCAGCGCGGGGTGGGAGAGGCTTTTGGGGTGATACCTTCCTTGTTGGGACATCTGCTGCTGCCAAAAAAGCGCTGAGGAGAGGAGCGTGACCAGACAAGCCAGCGCCCAGAGCTCTGCCAAAACTCCCGGGATGAGCCCGTGGATCCCTGGGATGGAGAAAAGAGGGGACCCAGAGCACTTTCCCCTGCAGGAGTGTCCTGGTCAAGGTGGCAGGGACGAGACTGGGCTGTGGAGGCAGCGCCCACGGACGGGCTGAGGTGAGAGCCATATCTGGGACAGGAAGGGCCACACCTGGAGCATGCAAACACCCTGCCCAGGAGGAGGAGGAAGAGGAGGAGGAGGTGGCAGCGGCTGGCGGCCCTCCAGATTTGCCTCAGCCCCAGTGACCTTCTGACTCAGCGCAGGCAGAACCTACCCAGTGAACCGGCACCAGCCCTCGGGGCAGGGGCGAGACCGCGCCAGGGACTGCCGGATCCGTCCTGCTGCCACCTCAGCCGTGGCCACCGCGGCCACTGCCACCGCTGCTGCCACCTCCTTCACCCCCTGCTGCCACCACGGCCAGCAACTCCACCTCTCCTGGCCACCACCATGGCCAGCACCTCTGCCCCTCTTGTGTCCTGTCTTTAGCCACATCCACGGCCGCCACCTCATCTCCTTGTCAGCCACCACTGTGACCCCTCTTTGGCCATCTCCAGGGTCAGCACCCTGATCCTCCTTGGCTTCCACTGGAACACCTCCTGGGCCTCCATGGCCACCACCTTGACCTCTCCTTCACCACCTCCACGGCCACCGCCGTGACTCCTCCTTGGCCACAGCCGTGACTCCTCCTTGGCCACTGCCACAACCCCTCAGCCACCACCTGGAGCCCTCCACAGCCACCAGCCTGACCTCTCCTTGCCCACTACCTCGGCCACCACCCCGACACCTTCCTGCCCACTCCCACAGCCACCACTCACCGCTTTGCCATCACTCCAACCCCGCCGTGGCCACCGCCGTGACCCTTCCTTAGCCACCACCGCGACCACCACCTCAACCCTTCTTTAAGCAGCTCCCTGAAATCTCCTCGCCCCCTTCCACGGCCACTCCCGTGACCCCTCCTTCACCGCCACCGTGGCCACGTCCCCGAGCGCTCCTCACCTGCTCCCTCCGTCCCTCCCGAGGTGCTGCCGTTCTTGGGCGGCCGCCTCCGGCCCCGGAGCCAGCTGAGAGCCCGGCGCAGCGAGTTCGCCCGGGCCTTCTTCTTCCGGGGGGGAACCCCGGCAGCCCCCTCCGAGCCGCCACCGCCCCGCTCCGGCTCCCGTTCGCCGCCGGCCGCAGGTGCAGCCCCGGCGGACATGGCCGCGGCGGGCAGCGCCCCGCACCGCCCCGCACCGCCGGCAGCCGCTGCCCATAGGGCCGGGCCCGCCCGGCTCGGCTCGGCTCGGCTCGGCTCCGGCTGCAGCCCCGGCCCCGCTCCGGGCTCCCGCCGAGCGCCCGGCGCCGACGGAAAGTTTCTGTGCGGGGCGGGGCCGGGGCTGCGGGAGCTCCTCCCGCACCGGCCTCCGCCTCCCCCCCGCCCGCTGGCCCGCTCGCCGGCAGGTGGCCCCGGGGGCGTGGGGACCGGGGATCCTCCCCTTGGTGCCGCCGGAGTCACCCCCGCGGCTGCCGGGGCTCCCCGAGATGTTCCTCCCGTTCCCCGGTGGGTCCCGGCTTTGTCCGCGCTCTCCGAGCAGGGGGGAGGCGGTGCGGGGACAGCGGGGGCTGATCCCAAGCCTTGGGACCCTCTGTTTGCCTTGCCCGAGGTGCTGAGCAGCAGCGGGAGAGAAGAGGAGGAAAACAGGGAAACACCCGAGCGGGAGCGGAGCGTGGAATTCCAGCATCGTCATCCCCGGAACGGCGTCCCGCGCATCTCGGGGAGGCTGCTCCTGTCCCTGTCCCTGTCCCTGTCCCTGCCCCTGTCCCTGTCCCTGTCCCTATCCCTATCCCTATCCCTATCCCTGTCCCTGTCCCTGTCCCTATCCCTGTTCCTATCCCTGTCCCTATCCCTGTCCCTGTCCCTACCCCTGTCCCTGCCCCTGTCCCTGTCCCTGTTCCTATCCCTGTCCCTGTCCCTGTCCCTGTCCCTGTCCCTGCCCCTATCCCTGCCCCTATCCCTATCCCTATCCCTATCCCTATCCCTATCCCTATCCCTATCCCTATCCCTATCCCTATCCCTGTCCCTCTCCCTGTCCCCAGGACAGAAGCCGGAGCTGCCAGCCGTGTCCTGCCCTCGCTCTCCCATCCCGCAGCCAGCACCGGTTCCTCCCTGAGGGCCCCGAGGGTGACGTTCGCCCAGAGGGGACACGATGCTGCCCGAGCCCGAGGCCACCGAGGCGCTGCCTGCAGCCTGTGCCACGCTGCTGCTTGTTGCTGATAATAAATCAGCTCCTAAAAAGGGATGGCACAGGGCGAGGCGGGGGGGATTAATCTCCTTGGCGAGGCTCTCCCAGGTTCTGCAGCACCCGGAGAGCACCGGGAGCTCCCTGGGGAAGGCAGCGGCTCTCGGGAAGGATTTCACCAGCAGTTGAAGCTGGCATTGCTCAGACCAAACCGGTCTGATTCAGATTAGATTGCAGGGAGAAATCCTTCCCTGTGAGGGTGGTGAGGCCCTGGCACAGCGGGGGCACAGAGAAGCTGTGGCTGCCCCATCCCTGGATGTGTTGGTTGGGGTTTGGAGCAGCCGGGGATAGCAGGAGGTGTCCCTGCTCATGGCAGGGGCTGGGAACAAGATGAGTGTTGTTCACTCAACAACTTCCCAAACCATTCCATGATTCTGTGATCCAGCAGGACGCACAGGACTGGAGCAGCAGCAGCTCGGTGACAGGACACGTGGCAGAGGCAGGGGAATGATCCTGACAGGAACACAGGTGGTTTCTGCTGCATTTCCACTCTCCTGGCTCCGAGGGGTTTGGGTCCCTGCGTTTCCTGTTGTGAAAAGCTGCATGGTTGTGTTGGAGCCTCATCCTTCCCGGATGCTCCCAGGGCCTGGCCCCACGCCCGGAGGAGTTTGCCAGCCGCTGGAAATGGCTGGAAGGATTTCTAAAGCAAGAAAGCCTGTCCATCCCTCAGGCTTCCCAGCACATTAGCATCTCCTGTGGGATTCAGGCCCTGGCACATGAATCTTGTGGGCTGTGCAAGCTGGAGCATCCCACTGCTTCCCAGTGACCAGAGCTGGGGATGCAGCTCCAAACCCGGGGTGACACCTGCAGAAAGGCCGGGGTTTGCTGTGCTGTTGTGTCTCTGCCTCACATCCCCCCCCTTAAACCCTCTGAACCCACACTCAAGACCTAAATGAGCACTGGAAAGAGCTGGGCAGAAATTTCCTGGCCCCTCTCTGCCCCTCCACGATCCCAGGGGATTGATTCCTTTCCAGGAGGAAGGGTGAGCGTGTCACTGCTCCCCCAGGCTTTGCTGACCCACATCGAGCTGCACTGCACTGAGGAGCCTCTAATCCCCAATTAGGGCGTTTGTGTTGACTTCCGAGTCATTATCCTCCACAAAAGAAAAAAAAAACCCAAACCAAAATCCCATTTTTCATCTTTCCCCTCCTCACGTGGCAGCAGAACCAGTTTGAAAGATGTTTTTGCACAGAGTTCTGGTTTGTTCTCCAAATAATCCCAGTGTGAGAGGAGTAGAGTATCGGTTACCCTGTGGGGAGAGCTCCCATCAGAGGGGCGAGGGAGGCAGAGGAGGAAGGTGAAGAGGAAAGTTGTCCCAGTCCTGGAGGAAAGGGAAATTCCAGGAGCTCCCTAAAGCGCCAGCACTTCATGGAGAGCCCCAGGAAGCTCCCCCCGCTCCCAGAGAGCTGCAAGGCTGGCAGCGTGCAGGGCACCGAGCTGGGTAACTCATTCTCCACTTGCGGCGCCAGGATGGTCCCAGGACACCGGGATTCTCCTGGGGGGAGCAGCACCCACGAGAGCTCTGCTCCCACGAGACCCAGGCACAGGGGAGGGGAGGCAGAGACGCTGCCGTGTCCCCAGGAAATGGGAAATGAGACCCAAAAGGGCACACGAGGAAGCCAAAAACATCGGCAGCCGGCCACAGCATCGCGCTTGAGCGGCCACAGAAGCTCCTGGTGCCCGTGCCAGGGTGCAGCCGGTGCCTCGGGCTGTGCTCATCCGTCCCCTGGCCCCATTTCCGTCCCCTCGCCGGGACACCGAGCCCTGGCTGCTCCCTCATTACTCATTAACGCCTCCGTCACGCTCAGGTGGCCGGGACAAGGTCCTGCCGCATCCCTTTGAGCCCTGTGGGTGCCTCTTCCCACCCCGAGCAGGAGCTGCTCGCTCCAAACCCCTTCTGCAGGAAGCGGCTCCTGCTCCCCGGTTCTTGCCCCGGGGTATGGAAAAAGCCAGCGCGGAGCCCGGGCCGCGGTGACCCCGCTCCCGGAGAGCTGCAATCGTTGGGACACGGGGACTGGTGGTTGTGGTGCTGGAAATCAGCTCCGTTGTGAAAAGGGGCGTTTTAAAAGGGTGCCTGGGGCACAAATGTGGTGGGGAGAGGGAGGCGCTGATCTCCTTGCTCCTGTGCTGGGCTTATGGAGGTGGGAGGGATGGATGGATGGATGGATGGATGGATGGATGGATGGATGGATGGATGGATGGATGGATGGATGGATGGATGGATGGATGGATGGATGGATGGATGGATGAACAGCAGGGGTCTCTCCCTTCCCAGCTCCCTCGTGCCCTCTGTCACAGCCCAGGAGCATCTCCCGTGTCTGTGGTGACAGGGATATGTGGCCACAAGAGGCATCTCCTGCTCCTGCGCGAGCATCCCGAACCTTTCCTGGAAGAGAAAAGCCTGCGGGAATGCCAGCACAGCCTCGGCGCAGTGTGGGACCTCACGGACACCTCAGAGCTGCCCCACAGGGCTGGTACGGGCCTGATGGGGCTGACAGCACACGGCAGCCCCAGCCCTGGGGTGTGAAAACCCCCTGGGTGTGACACGGGTGCCACAGGAACACCCCGGGGTGCCCGGGGGAGCTGCCAGGACCCGCAGCCTCGGGGAAGATGTTTAATCCCCATATCTGAGCCGAGCAAAGATAACCCCGGAGGAGAGGGATGTGGGAGGGGACACACTCCAAGAATCCCCGCAGCTGGGACCCGGCCGGGCCGGTGTCTCCCTCAGGAGCTGCTGGGATGGTGCTTTCCTCATCCCCCTCCCCGCAGGGAAAGCGGGACCCAGCACCCAGATAAGCGGGAGCCGCTGGCGCCGGTGGCACAGGGACACGGTCTGGCCCTGCTGCCGTGGAGCTCTCAAGGTCCCTGTGGGGCAGACGGCGCCTTCGGGCTCCCCCTTTCATCCCTGCCCTGCTGGGCACATGGCCACGCTGCTCTCTTCTTCCTCCTCCTCCTCCTCCTCCATCCCTGCTGGGCAACCTCCCCTCCCTCTCCAGTGGCCACCCCAGCTCTCAGCCGGGGAAACTGAGGCAGGAGGAGAAGCAAACCAGGCTGTTCCCAAGGGGACAGTGACATCCAGCTCCCCAAATTTGGCTGGACGCCCTCACGTGCAGGTGCGGAGTCATGCAGGGACCCGGCCGGGGCAAAGGGATCACCCTGCGAGGGCAGGGCAGGAGCGGGCACAAGGTGCCACTGCCCTCGGCGCCAGGATCCTTCCCTGGAAGCGCTCCCAGCTCCAAGAATGAATCACACTTCCCCCCCCCCCCCCCGGCATCAGATTGCAGCTCCCACACCCGAGAGGCCGGACCTGGCACCTCTGTCCCTGCCGCAGCCGGACCCCCGCGCCCTCGGCAAACACCGAGAGCGAGGGCACAGCGCTGCCCGGGATCCTAAACCCCATCCACGCTGCAATTCGGGCGGGTTGGACACGCCACGGCGCTGCCTCTGGGCTGAGGAGGCCCCAGAATTGGGCGATTTCCCTGGTTTTTCCAGCCCGTCCCTAAAGATCATGCGGGGACAGCCCGGGGGCAGTGCCAGGGTGGTGGAGGTGCCACGGTGGCCACGCCGCGCTGCCGCTCGGTCCCTGCCCTCGGGGCGGATCTGCCGTGCGTGACGGGAAGGAAAAATCCACCAGCAAGGGAGACACAGCCCCAGGTCACCAGAGAGGGGGAGAAGCGCCCCACAGCTCCTCTTTGCTCCCCACGATCCCCCCTCCGCCGGGGACTCCGCGTTGGCAGCGCGGTGCCCGGAGCCGCTGCCACTCATCCCAAGAGGCGGATCTCAAACTCTCCGTCTCTCCAACTTCTCTCCTGCCTTTTTCCTGCCTCTGGCAGTGCCGATAACACCCCGCCAGCTCTGTTTACCGGAGCAAAGTCCACGCTGCTCGCTGCCGGCCTGCGTCTCCCTGCACTGGCCGGCCCCAGCGTGTGCCCGCGGCCGGCCGGGCTCTGCCGGGCACACCGGGGACACCGGAGCCGCCTGTTGCTTGGTTATATCCACAAAACATCCCCGTGCCGGGGCCTGGGCCGGGGTATCCGCTTACGGAGCGGGGAACAGCTGAGCTTCCTCACTCCCCACCCTGCCCCTGGCAGCTCATCAGAAAAATCCCAGCCCGGGCTGGAGTTGTCATTGTCGCCTCCAGGCCCTACAAGGGTTGTTGGTCCCAAGCCCGTGTGATCTGCAGGTTTCTCCCCTTGGCAGTCGCAGCTTTAGATAGATATTTATACACCCAACTTGTGCGAATTAACAGCATTCCTCTCCGATGGAGTCAAAAATAGAGGCGCTTCATGGAAAAAAAAAAGAGAGAGAGAGAGAGAAAAAGAAGGTGTGTCGGGCTGAGAAAAGCAACAGGATCCAAAAAAAGAGAGAAAAAAAAAAACCCAATCGAATCTCCCTTTTCCTTTTAAAGCTCTGTTCCCAAAGGATGGAGCAGCACTGTTATTTTAAAGCAGATTTCTGCAGCCCCGTGGCCAGCGAGCCATGGGCAAGGTGACGGTGCCAGTGACGGGGTGGCACCGGGCGATGCCGCAGCCTGTGCTGGGCGCTGCTGGGTGGTTTTGGGGCACGTAAGCTGGAGACTTCCTGAGAGGCGAGTGGCGACTTCCTGGGCACGGCAGGAGCGGGAGAGGGCAGAGGTAGGCTCGGGGGGCAACACCACCAGGGGTGGCAGGGCCAAAGGGTGACCCCGAGGTGATGCAGCCGTGCCAACGTGGCGAAATCTATCTAAAATGGGTGTTTTATATAAATATTTGTGGGTGATAGGATGGACGAAAAGTGGCTTTAGGATCCATGGAGTGGGGAGGGTGGGGATGGGCAGCATGGGAGAGATGAGCAGAGGTGGGGAAGCACGGGCAGTGCTGGTGTTGGACACTCAGGGGTGTGACCACGGCCACCACGGGGCTTTGCAGAGAGAAACGTCACCTTCTGCACCCCCAAAACAGAGGGAAAAGGGTGGCAGGGATCGGTTATGGGCGGAAGAGGAAGCAGAGGTTGTGCTCTGCCATCACTGGGGTTTGTGGGTTCGTGGGGCCAACCTGGGGGGTATAAATAACCCCGAGATATTGGTATTGAATCCGTTGATAATCAATACCTGGGGAGTGCAGCTCTGTGCTGCCAGCACCCTCACGAATCCCATTCCACGCTCAGGATGAGGCCGTGGCATTTGGAGGCCACAAGCTCCATCCTCTGGCATTTCCCCTTCCACCACAGCCCAACCCCTCACAGCCCCAGGGGACACCACCCAGGCACCCCATTATCCCCATCCCAGCCCTGCCCAGGACCCCGGCGGGATGGGGACCTGCGGATTCAGGGAAGGATCCCTCAGCGAGGCTGGAAGGGGCGTTTTGAAGCCTACAAAACTAAACTCCCCCATAAATCAGAGCTGGGGACAGCCGGCAAAGGATGGGGACTGGCTGCAAGGATGAGGGCTGGCTGCATCCTGTCCCTGCGGCTGCCTCTGCCAGGGATGCAGCCAGCCTGGCCTTCCCCGCCCTCCTCCTCCTCCTCCTCCTCCTCCTCCTCCTCCTCCTCCTCCTCCTCCCCCCCGGGGCGGAGGAAGGCAGCGCCCGCAGCTGGCACTGCAGGCGGTGGCCGTGGGGAAGCGGCTGCTCCGGGGAGTCTGATTTCCAGCGCTGTTTATTAATAACCCCTCTCCGCCCCATGCTAAGCCCATGTGCAGCGCAGAGCCGGCGGCGCTGGGCTCCAGGGGAGGAAGGTAAGAGCCCACCCGGGCCAATAGGGCTGAGCAGGAAGGGGCCGGGGTCTTCCGGGGGGTCCCGTGGGCGCGGGATCCTCGGCGAGGTGCAGGGCGAGGGGGCAGGGATGGGGTGGGGGGAACTGAGGTTCAGCGTTCCTGGACCCTCAGGAAGGATCAGGGAGATCAGGATGGTCCCTCTGGGGCATCCAGGGGGTCTGGGGGGCCCTGGAATGAGGGGTGGTGGGCGGCAGAGAGCCCCCAAGCCCCGCTGGAAAAGCAGAACGGCGCCCTCCCCTCCCGTCCTGCCCATGCGAAGCGGCTCCAAGAACTTTGAAAAACAAGCCCTGGCAGCGGGGAGGGCGAGGAAAAACGGGGCAGAGGAGCCTTTTTCCCCACCTTTCCAGGCGCTGCCCCCTCTCCAGCCGCCGGCTGCTGAGTCCGAGGCTGCGATGTGTCATCAGTGCCGAAAACTGCCTTATTAGGAGAGAAAGTATCGGTGAAAATCAGTTCTTTGCTGAAAGCCGTTGCTCCGAGCCTGTGGGGGCTGCCTGTGAGTGCCAGCCTGCGCTCATTCCTTGGGGAATGACTAGACATGAGCTCAGCGGCGTGGCCGAGAGGTGAGAGCATCCTCCCACCGATCCCACCGGCTCTTGGCAGCGGCAGGAAAAGCCCCAGCTCATCCCCGAGCGTTGTCGTCTCCATCCTTACCCCCAAATTGCAGAATTCGAGAGGTTTGGCGGTGGCAGCTGCAGGTGCCGTGGCTGGGGACGATGCCGGGATCGGATGACTCTGCAAAGCTCCGGCTGCTGCTGCTGCAGGCGCTGCCGCTCGCCCGGGGCTGTGCGTGTGGGGTTCGCTCCATCTCAGCCATCCCGGAGCCTGCCCGAGCTTCCAGCAGCGCATTCCCTTGCCGTGAGGTTATGGCACACGGTTAAAATCCCGGCAAGTTTTCCCGGGAGTGCTCACTCGGGGTCACATTGGTGCCGCTGGGGGGGTTGGCTCCAGAGCGGCTCTGGGGTTTGGGGTCTGAGTTTGCATCCCTCTCTTCTCCTCCACGGCAGTCAGACGCTTTAATAGGGTTTTAATAAGGTTTTCTTTCCTTATTTTGGACAGTCTGGGCTCAAGCTGACCCCAGAGCGTTGAGCCCTGTGGGTCACATGGGGATGGTCACGGCAGCAGGACCCCCTGGCTCTGGGGTCTCACAGGGTGGGGAGGAACTGCTGAGACCTGTTGCACTCATTGCTCTGCTTCACATCCCTTCTCCTTCCCAGGGACCTGATGGCACAGCTGGGCTTCACCCGGCTTGGAAAATAGGTTTCTGCTGAATATATTCTCGCTTGGTTTTGGCCTGCCCCTCAGAAAGGGCTCTAGGGATGGGGGTTTCCTTCCCAAAGCTCAGCAATGCTGCTGAGCACAGGCATCACACATTTCCCTCATCTCCTCCGAGCCCAGCACTGAGCCAAGATGCTTGGAAAAGCCAGTTTTAAATAAAGGTGGCTTTTCTTTCAAAAGCCTCTCCTGCTGGGGCAGATTCTGCCACTCCTACTGCCAGCAAGGGTCTCACCCCCTGTCCCCAGAGCCCCGGGGCCGGGCTGCCTCCTGGGAGGGTTATTTTTGGTTGGGCCAGGCATCCCCTCAGCCTGAGGGACAAGGCAATTCAATTCAGCCCTGAGGGTGACATGGGGATGGCCACGGCAGCAGGGCCATGGCAGGACCCCCCTGGCTCTGGGGACTCACAGGGTGGGGAGGAACGGCTGAGACCTGTTGCACTCATTGCTCCAGTTCACATCCCCTCTCCTTCCCAGGGACCTGATGGCACAGCCCGAGCCCACCCCAGAGCTGCAGCTGGATGAAGCCCGAGCATCCCCAGCCCCACAGGGAGCAGCTGAAGGAGCTGCTCCACACCCGGAATGTCCTCACCCACCACTGGATCCAGTGGGGAACGGACCTAAACCCCTGCACAGGGGCAGCCCAGACTCCAGCCAGGATCTGCAGGCTGCCAGCAGGGATCCTTCCTCAGAGCTAAACCCAGCAGGGACCCAGCTGGATGAGGAGGCAGCTGGGGCTGGGATCCTGCTGGATGTGGATGTGGAAAGAGTCCCGCTGGATGTGGATGCAGATGGAGTAGGGATTCCACTGAATGTGGACGGGGCAGAGATCCCGCTGGACGTGGATGCAGGTGCAGTAGAGATTCCACTGGACGTGGATGCAAGTGGGAGAGGGATCCCACTGGAGGAAAATGCAGATGGAGTAGGGATCCCACTAGACGTGGATGAAGGTGGGACAGGAATCCCACTGGACATGGACACAGACAGAGTAGAGATTCCACTGGACGTGGATGCAAGTGGGACAGAGATCCCACTGGAGGAAGATGCAGATGGAGTAGGGATCCCACTGGATGTGGATGAAGGTGGGACAGGGATCCCACTGGAGGAAGATGCAGATGGAGTAGGGATCCCACTGGACGTGGATGAAGGTGGGACAGGGATCCCACTGGAGGAAGATGCAGATGGAGTAGGGATCCCACTGGATGTGGATGAAGGTGGGACAGGGATCCCACTGGACATGGACACAGACAGGGCAGAGATCCCAGACAATGCAGACGGGGCAGGGATCCCGCTGGACATGGACACAGAGGGAGCAGGCAGCCCTCTGGATGCCGACGCCACAGAGCACCAGTGCCTGACCCTGGAAGAGCTGGGGAATTATTTCCAGGAGTGCATCGAAATCGTGGAGCAGCTGGAGAGGGAGAGGGACAGCCTGATCGCCGAGCTGGCCCAGCTGCGGGAGCCGGCGCTGCAGGAGATCCGCCATGCCCACGAGGAGATCCAGGCAGCCTGCAGGCTGCTGGCCAAGGTGGAGCTGGAGAGGGACAACCTGAGGGATGAGATCCGGCAGATCAAGCAGAAACTCTTCAAGGTGACCAAGGAATGCGTGGCCTGCCAGTACCAGCTGGAGAGCCGCCGGCACGACCTCTCCCAGCACGCTGCCTACCAGGGCGAGCTGGAGAGCCAGGCTGGGCAGCTCTCTGGGGAGCTGTCCCAGCTGAAGGAGACCTGTGAGAAGGAGAAGGAAGTTCTGAGGCAGCGCTTGGAGGCTCCGCCATGCCGGCAGGACAACCTGTACCTGCAGGAGAGCCGCCGGCTTTCCATGGAGTTCGAGAGCTTCGTGGCCGAGAGCCGGCGGGGGCTGGAGGAGCACTACGAGCCCCAGCTGCTGAGGCTGCTGGAGCGGCGTGAGGCCGGGGCCAAGGCTCTGCAGGAGATGCAGGGTGAGATCCAGGGCATGAAGGAAGCCCTGAGGCCCCTGCAGGGCGAGGTCAGCCGGCTGAGGCTGCAGAACCGCAGCCTGGAGGAGCAGATTGTCCTGGTCAAGCAGAAGCGGGATGAGGAGGTCGGGCAGTACCGGGTATGTCCCCCAAAAGGCACCACTCCACCTTTTTTGGAGAGTGGGAGTCGTGCTTTGCATCCAGGGAAATGTGAATGCTGCAGGATTTGCTTGTAGGGCCCAGGGAAGGAGCATGGATGAGGAGGGGGAGGATGTGGAGTAGCTCCTGCTGGTTGGAATCAAAATTATTCCTCATCCTGGTACAGGCCAGGTGAAACAGGAGCTCCTGGGAATAAGACAAACCCTGGGATGCAGGGGGAAAGTTTGGGGATTCACCCAGCTTGGAAAATAGGTTTCTGCTGAATATATTCTCGCTTGGATTTGGCCTGCCCCTCAGAAATGGCTCTAGGGATGGAGGTTTCCCTTCCAAAGCTCAGCAATGCTGCTGAGCACAGGCATCACACATTTCCCTCATCTCCTCCGAGCCCAGCACTGAGCCAAGACGCTTGGAAAAGCCAGATTTAAATAAAGGTGGCTTTTCTTTCAAAAACCTCTCCTGCTGGGGCATATTCTGCCACTCCTACTGCCAGCAAGGGTCTCACCCCCTGCCCCACAGCCCCGGGGCCGGGCTGCCTCCTGGGAGGGTTATTTCTGGCTGAGCCAGGCATCCCCTCAGCCTGAGGGACAAGGCAATTCAATATCTCCAAGAGCACGTTTGGCAAAGAGGCTCCACAATTAATCTCCCCCCTTTCAACACTCTCTGTTCTCAGCTCGCAGTCGCTGCCTCCTCCCAGCAGTTTCTGGAAGCTGCCATTCTCCTTCCATTACAGCTCCTCCCTGCTGGGATGGGGACCATCAGCACCCATGCCATGGCTTGTCCTGGGTTTTCAGGGTCCCTTGGACCCCCGGTGTGCCTCCACGTTTTCCTTTTCCCAAATTCCTTATTTATCTTCTTCTGACTCATGGGTTTATACAGCTCTGGCAGCTTCTCAAAACACACACTAAGTAGTTTAGGGGACAAAACCAAGCAGCCAGGAGAAGCCTAAGAACAAAACACAGCCCAGCCCAGCCCAAATTCCCACCTTTGTATTAAAGCAAAGCGTTTTTTGCAGAGGTTTTTAAAGAGGGTGTTTGGGCAGGGACAGCCTGGCTGTGCTTGTCCAGACCAGCACCATCTACAGGGAGATCCCTGAGGAGAGAGAAGGAAGCAGTGGAGCACAGGCACCTTCCTCCTGATGCCTTCTCCAGCCACCTAGAAACAGAGACTAGACAGGATAAAGGAATAAAGATAGGTGTTTATTTGACGGGCCTTCAAGGCACACCCTGGGGGAGCCAGAGGCTGCCTCCAAAAATGGACCCCAAGATGGACCCCAGGTCATGAGTTCCTTACACCTTTATAGGTTTGGTTCATTTGCATACCACGATTAATTCTCCAGTTAAAGCCCCAGTTCAATGATGGAATTCCCCTCAGCTTGCTCCCCCCTAGAGGCTTTGGTTTGCACATTTTGGGCCTAGAAGAGCCTGGCTGTCCTTGAAGGCAAAGCCTGGAGAGGCTTTGTTGTGTCTACCCAGCACGAGAGAGCAGAAATTCCAGGCTACAAGGAACTGCAGAGTTACACTCTAAGCAGTACAGAACTTGAAAAATATAAAACTTAAAACCTAAAGCATCACTCCCTCAATTACCCACTCATTTTCTCCCCCCAGGAGCAGGTGGAGGAGCTGGAGGACAGACTGAAGGAGCTCAAGAACGGGGTCCAGCTCCAGCAGCGCAAGAACCAGGAGCTGGAGGAGCTGAGGACCAGCCTCCACCGGGAGCTCTCCATCTACAAGTGCGTTTGGGTCCCATCCCTGCAGGGTAGAGGGGCTGGGAAGAGGAAAGGGATGGGTGGGAAGAGTCCGGGGTGGGGTCACACAGCTGTGGGACACCACAGGCTTTTCCTCCTGGGGTATCACAGCAGGAACTGCAGCCCCTTTGCCCAACAGCAAAGAGGGATTTGCTGGAAACTCCTGCAGAGGAGTGGAGTGGCTTCTCAAGAAGCAGGTGTGGTGATTTAAGTGGTGGTTTCCTCAGAAATATGTGGAAATGAGCTGAGGTTTAGCTTTGGGGACCCATGATAGAACTGTCCTCTCCTGGTTTCACTCCAGTCTTCATTGCACGTGAATTCCTGAAGCTCTAGAAAATGCCCATGAGTTTGTGGATTGTTTTACTGCCCCATCCTGGAGCTGTTCTGTTATTCCAGCCACAGCTGGACACACTTCACCATTTCCTGCAGCCTTTAGCATTCCTTTTGGCCTTCTCCACCCAAAGCCCCTCATGCAAACACACCACAGGAGGATATTCCCTACCCCAAAGCTTTGTTATCCAAGCACAGGGAAGAGCTCCCTCAGCCTGTGCTGTCACCAGCCATTCCCAAGGGCACAAACTGCATTTAGGATTCAGCCCAGATCCCAACACCACCCTGTCCTTGCAGCCTGGGGTTCTAAATCACCAAAATTAATCCCAAGTGCAGCAGTGGAGTCTCTTAACTCCTGGAATCTGCAGATTGCCATCCCTGGAAGTGACACCTTTAAGGAGGTTTCACATTTGCTCTGGGCCCCTCAGAGTTAAGCACAGCTCTGAGCTGCCTTTTCCAGTAGCTCCCACCAAAAATGACATTCCCTTCTGTTCAATCCCGTTTGCCAAGGGCTCTGGAAGGGCTGGGCTGGGCCCACACACTCACAAGAGCATGGACTGAGCCTCTGGAAGCATTTCCCAATTCCTTTTTTCTTCCATACTGTGAAAAGAAAGAACTTTTCCCAAAAATAGCACATCCCCCTTTCCTTTTTTCTCCAGCCAGAACATCGATGTAAATATTCCACAGCCTAAATTTCCTTTCTACCCTTACAGGAGCTGCTTAGAAATCTACGGCCACCTCTGCAAATCAGAAGAAAAAGCAGAGCAGGACTGTTAGAACCATGGAATTTTCCTCTTTGTAGCAAAAAAATGGACAGAGGATCTACAAGGGATGTGTCTCCTCCTGCTGCTTTATCCTGCCTGACGTGCAGCAGCTGCCTGGAGTTGGGAATACCAGACAATCCTTTCCCTGGCTGTTTCCCCAGGTGCTGCTGCTGCTCTTGTAGCAAAACTGCTTTTCCCCAGAGGAGCAGAGCAAATAATCTTTGCACTGAACAATGGATAGGGATGAGGAATAACTGATTTGATGTTTTGCTGTGTTTGGGAAAACGTTATCTTGTCTTGTTCCAGATTGTTTAAGCCTGCACAGAAAGTTCTGGAAGCTGATGTTGAGGGGGTTTAATTTTTAAAGTTTACATGCAAGAGATTTTCTCCTTTGAAGAGGATTTTCTTTGGTAGTTCAAGGGTCTCTGCTGTACTGGGAAGTGCTCCACAGAAAGGAGGTGGTGGGGAAGAGGTTTCCACTTTATATCGAGTCTCACACTGAAAATAAAAGGTCAGAGTTTCAGGAGCCTTTTCATTCTCAGAGCTGCATCTCAAAAGCCCAAGTTTGTGTGTCAGGCCAAGGTGTTTGTATCAAATCCATGCTGCAGGATAACAAAAAACAATTGTGGAAAGGGCTGAAGGCAGAGTTAAAATGCAGACAGCAGCAGGGCTTGAGGGAAGAACAGTTCAGGGCTTTGGTGGCTGCTTGGGGGTTTAAGTGCTCATTAAATTTATTTCACAAGGCAGCAGAAACGAGAGGGGGGAGAAATATCCACGTTAAAAATTCAAAAATATCTCTACCAGCTTCCAGCCTCATGGACACACGTAGGTGACCACATTCAGCTCCCTGAACAGGTAAACACCCTCAAACAAAGCAGTAAATGCAGAAACAGCACAAAACTCCCCAAACTTCACAGCGTTTACGTAGAAAAACTTTATTCCAACTGAAGCACTTACACTCAATTAGTTATGAGAAGATGGAGAGTAACAGGCTGCTGGTGGCACTGGACACCCAAGTGGAAGACGTGCAGGACCTTGTGGTCAAGGACTAACTCCTAAAAAAAGTAGTTTATCCACTTTTCATTTGTTTTCCACCAGCTGCCAAGGCTGTCGAGGGCACCGGGGTCACCGTTGGTACAAACAAACACCTTTTACAACTTGAGGGCTCCCCCAAGTTTTAAAAACCATTTCACAGAAAGGAAAGAAACATTATGTGAAAACACAGCTCAAGAAACACACAATAGAGCAGAAAACATGGGAGGTGAAGGAGGCTCTGCAGGAATAGCTAACGAATCCAAACCTGGTGCTGGTGCCCAGCAGGAGGGAGGAAAGGGAAAGGAAGAAATGAAAAACCCAGAATCACCAGGAGAGACAAAAAAAAATAGAAATTTCAGTTCAAGTCAGAACTTGCAAGTCTTGTATCTGCAAAGGCAGAAAAAGCCACAAGGTACAGATAACTAAAGGAATTCCAAGGCTTCTGAGTTGTACTGAGGAGGACAAGGCCTTCCACACCATTTCTGAGCTGCTGGGGGATTAACACTTGGATCATTTCTGTTGGCTCAAGCCCACTCAGGCAGCTCTGCCAATGTAACTTTTGTTTAAATTAGGCAAAAGCCTGTGGCTGGAACAAGCAAAAGAGAGAGAAAAAAAAAACAATCCCAAGCTTGCTCTGTGATGAAGGCAGTTAAAATGGGACAGCCAGACCGATAAAGGAGGTTGCTGTAGGAATTCTGGCCAAGGAGCCACAGCAGGGACCTGGCTGAGGGGGCTGAGCCCTTTTATTTTTGGGGTGGTGGGTTCTCAGTGTGTGGGTGGAAAAGCCTGTGATGGGATCTACAGGAGGATGGCTGAACACAAAGCCTACGTGTGTCTCAAAACCAGTGTTAAGTCAATATCAGGGGTGAGAGGGAAGAGAAGGAGAAAGACTAAAAACAGGGAGAAGTTGTCATCTAGGATCCTTGACCTTCTGGATCCACGCTTCCTTCGGGATCTTCATCGTTGTAGATGTTCTCTGCCTGCAACACAGGGATGGAGGGACTGAAGGAGCATTTCCCACCCCTTTGGACAGGATTCCACTTGCCAGAACACCTCAGAAAAGTTCTGGTAATTTTTTATTTGCTGGATCACCCATCCCTGATCCCATTAACATTAAAGCAGCAACACAAACTTTATCCATAAAAGTCATGTCTCAAAAACTTCCTAAGTGTCCTGTAAATAGGAATCTGCTAAAGGAGAGTCCACTGCAAGACTTAAAAAAGGGTCTCAAGTATTTATTTTGTAGCTCCTCTGCTCAGCAGCACCTTCTAAAAGAACCACACAGAAAGCTGCCAAGAACAAAATTTAGAGATAAACAACAACAACAAAAAATAGGCAAATGGTCTTGTCAAAGGTCAAAATTGTTTTCCAAAACCTTCAACAGCTGGGAATGTAGGGGCCAGCAAATTGTTCCTGTTCACCAGCACCCTTTTCATCTTTGGAGAATGAAATCTCAAATATTCTTGAAGACAATAACTACAGAAACCTCAATTTCATCCTTGGTTCTCACACACTGTTTTCATTCAGACACAAAAGGGAAAAATTTCCTTCTGCACCAGCATTTTTTTAATATATAAACACAAAACATCTCCTGAGTATTTGGAAACCATTGTTCTGGCCAAAGCTAAAGGGGATTTCACTGCCCCTCTGAGATTTCAGCAGTGCTACAAACTGGGTAAATCTGAGGGCTGTAAATAAAAGCAGGAATGCTGAAATCCAGGAATTTCAACACCATCTCCCACCTGCCACTTCCTGCACCTTCCCAAACAACTCACCATTTGCCAGACTTGCATGATATTATCTTCTGATACAGAACAAATGACCCAGGGCTCATTGGGATTCCAGGAGAAATCCGAGATCTTTGCAGTATGACCCCCATGGATAAACTAGGATTGGGGAAACAAAAAGGGGAAAGAGTTGAGATTTGCATTGCAGGGTGAATAATAGGTTAAAATAATCCATGAGAGTGAAAAGACTCACCAACAGCTCTGGGGGACCATCCTCAGCATCCTCAGGGGATTGCTCCTCTCCAATTTTACTGCAGAAAGAAAAGAAAAGGTGGGGGTTTTTTGGTGGGGTTTTTTTTGTTTGTTTGGTTTTTTTTGGTGGTTTGGTTTTTTTGGTTGTCGTTGTTGTTGTTGTTTTTTTGAGGTGTGATGCAATTAATCAATAATATTTTGTGGGGAAAACCTGAGGAATTTGGGATTTACCTCAAGTCCCAAACATTTAGCCTGCGGTCCGTGCCACTGGAGGCCAGGATGGTTTCATTGTGAGGAGACCACTGAACCTGCAGACAGGGATAAATTTCAAAGTGAGTTTAGAGGAGCTGGAACAGGACATTCCCAAAAAGCACCACTTCATTTTGTAGCCTGAAAGATCTACAAGAATTCAAATTGGTAACAGCACAAATAGATGCAAATAACATTTATCACAGGAAGCAGTTAGTGAATATTCACACACAAAAAAAAAGACATTTCACCAAAAAAAGTGCCACCTGGAACTTTTCCTCTAACAAAGCCCACGTGTTTCCAAGTGCAAACAGCTCCCAAGGGTATTGGCTGCTCCTTATCTTAATAAGGATTGCACAAATAGAAGCCACGGATTCCTTCAGCAGTAGGCACAGCTTTCACATGAAAAGAAATCACTGTAATTAAGCTTAACTGCCCAAAAGCTCACATTTACTGCTTCTGCTGCAGATAAAGCTCTCCAGAACACACCACTTAATAGGATCACAGGATTAGGAAAGAACACAGAATTCTGCACACTAACGTGGCATTTCAGGATTCTGTAATTTTATTTAGACATAACACAGTCTGAACTGATAATCCCTCCACCAAAAAAAACCCTCTACATATTTTTCCTCTGATTAAGGCACGAGTTGGGAGATGGAAATATTTAATCTGCTAAGCAGGTGCTGCCTGTGATGTGAACATTCTCTATTTCCAGCAGCAAAATCAGCAATTATCTTTTGTCAGAGGGTGTTAAACCTTCCTGCAGGAGCAGGCTGAGGAGGTGGAAACACTGCAGCCATTTCCCTGGGCCTCCTGCTTCAATCTGCTGCCATGAATAATTTAATGGACTCTGCACTGCTACCATTTCATCCTTCTGCTGTGGTTAAAGCTCCAGAGCATTTCCCTGAACCCTTTCTGGACCCTCTTTCTATACTGGAGCTCTGCAGCTCCACAGCAGCACCCAGAAAAGTATAAGCAGATAAAAGAATAGGAGTTTTTAAGTGTAAATACATTGTGGAAAAGACTGGTTTTCTTTCCCAGACTGCTGAGTAGAACTAAGTCTGTGAGGATAAAAGATAAAGACTGGTTTTATACCTGAAATATTTCATCTTTATGTGATTCAAAGGAGTGCAGCTTCAGTTTTAGGTTTCTCAAGTCCCATAGAGCAACAGTCTAGGGAAAAAAAAATTAAAAGATTTTGTTAAAGTAACCAACATGTACATCCACCCCAGAAAGTGAGCAAGGATGCTCCAAGATGCAGGCAAAAGTACCTTATCAGCTGATCCTGTGGCCAGGATAAACTCACTGTAGGGATTGAAGGAGAGGCAGTTCACTTCAGCTGTGTGAGCATCCACGGAATGACTGGGTTTGGAGGTGTTGTTTGACCGGGTGTCCCAGCTGGGAAGGGAAAACATGGAATTAAAACAAAGCTTTCTATCCCATTTCACCGAGGGATTACGGAGATGAGAAAGCCTGAGGGGCTGAAGCAATTTGTGAAGGGATTCCCCTACTTACATCATGAGCTTCTGATCATCAGCAACAGACCCAAACAGGGATTCATGGAGCAGGTGCCAGGATACATCTTCCACCACTGCTGTGTGTCCTGTGAAGATGGTCTTGGCATCCACCACTTTGCCTTCTTTGGGAACAGCGCTGATATCCCACAAGCAAATGGTCTTTAAAACAACAAAAATATAAAAAATGACATCTTTAACCACTCTCTTTCCCTCCTCCCCCTCAAACCCAGGATGTTTTTGCCCTTCCCAAGGCACACCAAGTGCAGGTTGAGCCCAGCTGTGCTCCCAGTACTCACATGATCATCAGAAGCACTCAGCAAATGCCCACTGAGGTTTGGGTTCCAGGACAGCCCATACCCCTCCTTCTGGTGCCCACGGAGACGCAGGTCTGGGTTGCACTCTCCAGAAGGATCTGTAACGAGGCAAGGTGAGAACTGTAGTGCCTGGAATCATTTCCAGCACATCCTAAAATACCTGGCATTAAGTTTACTTTTAGCCCAGTAGCCAGCTCTGTGCTTTGGCCTGAGCTCCCTGGTCCAGCTGCATGGAGGAACAGCAGCTCAATTACTGCTCAAAAAACTCCTCCTGAACACCCAGAAGTATAAAGTGGAATATTTCTCTTTCTCTCATCTTCTCCAACTCTCCTTTTGAAAGGAGGAAGGCACTTCTGACTCTGCTCACAAGTGGCAAAAGGAGTCACTTTGAACAATCTTGATGAGTTCATAGGTAAATGGCTGTTAATATACTCACAGGATATCAGGGGAACAGCTCAGCTACCCAAAAAATCAACCATAGTTCCCAAAAAATCCACCTTCTACCACCTCAAATACCTCACATCGAGGAGACAGAACAAAGCAGTCAAAGCGCAGGAAAAGGTTTCCTTTTCCAAGGCTACATTTGGATACATTTGTTTAAACTTCATACAAAATAACCTCATACACAAACACCCACTCGGCCCTAAAATCCCAAATAAAGGGTAATCCACACCATTTTTTTAACCTCTTTTTCACCCTTAGGGAATGAGTGGCTGCTCTCTGAGGCACAGACCTGGTTTGGAGGGGTGTTTGGTGTAATCAAAGACCAGGACATCACTGGAGGGAGTTTTGGTGGCGATGATGCAGGGGTTCTGGGGCATGTAACGGGCTCTGTTCACCTCTCCCTCGTGGTTTATCTTGATTTCAATTTCAATTTTTCCACTTACTGAGCCAAAGCCTCCAAACTCTGGGAATAAAAAAAGCAGGAGTTGTGAATAATAAGGCAGTTTCAGAACAAGGCACAAAGAGTTGATTCAAGGTTTGCTACCAAGCTCTCAGAATAGACAAAGTTGTGGTAAAAACAAATTGCAGTTTCAGGACTGTGACACAATTTGCTAAAGCTCCCTTATCTTTATATATAAAATAACTTACTAATTCATAAAACTGCACAATTTTGGCAAAAAGAAAGGGTTTGGGAATATTTTAAAATTGGAGTATATATTTTTGAGAAATACTAAAATAGAATAGAAACAAGTATTTATTAGACAACTCCACGTTCATAAATAACTTTAAGAAGCCCAAAGATCAAAATACTCATTGCACAATCCCCACTTCCTGTAAAAAGAAGAGCAAACATTGGATCATTAAGGACTTTCACCAGGTGGAAAGATTGATTCAGCCAAGCAAACAGGAGAAATGCCTCACTTGGGACAGCCACAAAGGTTACAAAAGCATCAAATTCAAGTCTGATTCACTGAATAAAATACAATTTCGTCCCAGAGGGGCTGGGACAATCATGCAGCAGAACTCAACACAAATGAAGAATGTTTGAAATGTTACACTCCTCTAAAATAAAAATATTCTTTTACACGAGTAAATGTAAAATTTTTTTGCATAACTTTATGTAGTGCAAATATGGTAATAAAAATACCAATAAAAAGCAGTGCATGGGATTCAATGAAATAGGGAAGGGAGAGGTTTTTCCACATAAATATTTTTGCAATCAACCTGCCCCTTCTGTTTTCATCATTAGATTATTAACACATTCAAGAAAAAGAGTATTTGTCTATTAAGCAGGCACCACTTAGAAATAAATTTGTTTAGAAGTAAAACCTGAACTTTGCAGCCTGAACTTTAGGAAAAGACAAATTTTCTAGTGAGAAGGGAAGGGGAAAAATGGTTAAAATCCCCCTTTTTGGGCTCTTACCTCCTTTCTCACTGTCATAGTGGGAAGCATCAAACTGTGCATCGTCGTTGGGCAGCTGCACACTGGCAATCACCAGGTGGTTCTGCTCATCTGAGGTGTGGGTGCCCAGCACCAACCTGTGGATGCTGAAATCTTTGCCTTCAGGTCTGCAGGGGAAGAGAAACAAAACAGGAATCACAAAATTTCTTCCCTGTGAGGATTGTAAGGCACTGACACAGGAGAAGCTGTGGCTGCTCCATCCCTGGAAGGGTCCAAGGCCAGGTTGGATGGGGATTGGAGCAACCTGGGATAGTGGAAGGTGTCCCTGGGATTCTGTGATCTCAACCTGAAAGTCTCTGAGGACAATCTTGGATTTGCTGTTTATTCTGCTTTAAAAAGAGAGCAGAAGGATCCCTTTACCTTGTGACATCAGGAAGCCACTGAGCAGTCAAGCTGGGCCACTCCAGGGCATGGGTCATCACCAAATCATACAGGAAGGGGGTGTTCTTTTTCCATATTTTATATTCCTCATTGATCACACGCTCTTCCACGGCATCATCAAAGGCTGCTGAAGTGGGTTTAAAAAAAAAAATACATACAATTTATTATTTATAGAAGTATTTACAGACACAGCATTGTAGGCAGGCAATGGATTAGAGTCAACTACATCAATCCCACCTCCATCTACTGCTGGATGCTCTATTAGAGTAGTTATACATGGTTAAAAATCTCCTGTTGCACTTGTTAACCCTTTTTTCTGGATATATGGCTGGGAACTAATATAAACTATGTCAAATTTCATCCCTGGAAGTGTCCAAGGCCAGGCTGGACAGGGCTTGGAACAACCTGGGATAGTGGAAGGTGTCCCTGCCCATGGCAAGGGGTGGAATGGGATGAGCTTTGATGTCCCTTCCAGCTCAATCCACTCTGGGATGATTTGATGATGATGTTAGAGCAGCACAACAAAATTTTGAGACTTAATGCACAGGGAGGCAAAACCTAAACTTGTAACGATGTTTAAATGCAGGAGATCCAACAGCTGCTGTTAAACAGACCGGTCTGGGTGCAGCCTTGAACTACCTGTTCGCAAAATCCAGTTCTCCAAGGCTCCTTCTGCTGCCTTGTCGCTCTCAAAACACTTTCTCAGCCCATCTGCCACCAGCCTCCGGTGCAGAGGAGAAGGCGACGGGCAGACCCGGGGAGCTCGCCCGCACACCGGGGACACCCCCACGGAACGGGGGCCCATCCCCTCGGAACCGGAGCTCGCCCACGGAAGGGGAGAACCCCCGCCAAACGAGAGCTCACCCATAAAACCGGGGCACCCTCAGGGCGCGCGGCAGCGGCCGCTGACACCTCTTTGTCTGCCCGCCCCCCTCGCAGGGCACGGCGCGGCCCTCGGGGCCTCACAAACCCCCTCCTCGGGGCGCAGGGGGCGGGCAGAGGGCCTCGGCCCGGGCCGCTTTCCCCGTTCGGCGCCGCGGGCGCCGGGAGCAGCAGCGGCCATGACCGTGGTGGGGGGGGGGGGGGGGCGGTTTGCCCTCAGGCCCCGCCCCCGGGCGCCCCCTGGCGGCACCGCCCCGCTCCCCTCACACCGTAACGGGAGCGGAGGGGGGGGAGCACCCCGCGCCTCAAGGCGGAGGCCGCGCCGCCCCATACGGAGACATTACCTTCCTTGTCCGCCATGGCGGGGCGGGGGGAGCGCGGCGGCGGCGGGGCGCGAGGCGGGGCGGGCTGGGGCGAGGCGGGCGGGCGGTTCCTGCGCTCGCTGCTCCGACCCCTCCGGCCGCGGCTCCGTCTATTGTTTCCTGCCCCCGCTGCGTGCGGCTCCCGGCGCCGCGCACCCCTTCGCGCGCCAACGCCGGCCAATCAGAGCCCGCCGCCGGGAGGCGCCGGCCAATCAGAGGAGGGCGAGGGGGCGGGGACGGGAGCGCGCGCGGCGGTCACGTGGGAGGCCTCCCCCTGGGAGCCGCCATTTTCCGGAGAGCCCCCAGCGCGCTCTTAAAGGGGCCGCGCCCCGGCGCTGAGGGGAGGCGCGTTCGGGGTCCGGTCTCGGTTTCTGCTCCTCGCTCCCGCTCCCCGATTGGGAAGAACCGTGGCTGCGGCTCCCTCCAGTCGTCACAGCTGTGGGCAGAGCGTGTCGGGGCGGGACTGGACCGGAGCGGTGTTTGTGTGGGCCCAGGCCTCCTTCCGGGGCCGCCCTGACACCATCGGGTATCCTCGGCATGTTATCAGTTCTCTGTAATCACGAATATATTCCCTTTTTCCACAATTCAGTGCCGCGGTGAGTTTTAGAGATGTAATATTTGCTGGTTCTGGTTGACTGCTCAGTGTAACCGGGGACCTGACTGTCCACAGCTGAGGCTTAACAGGTTTAAAATCGAATATCAAATCAATATCTGGGTTTATTCCTCAAGAGATACCCCGACTTCTCAATTGCAGACTTCTCCTTGCAGAACACCTCGATATTTACCTGGAATTAGAAATTGGATATCCTATGTCTTGTTTCTAAGCTTTGGAGTAAGAACCAACTCCTGTGTAAAAAGTGTGGGATATCTGTAAATTATTTGCATCATTTGTGGAAGTGTTGGGCTCAGCTGTGGATAAATCTTATAATGCACAAAAATATTAATGGTTATGATGTCTGAAAATCTGGAAAGGAAAATTAATTAGCTTGAAGTTAATCGGGTTCTTCAGTTCCTGGCTGTTGAATTAACAAATGAACAGGAAAACAGCAACTACTGAGATCAGGTCTGAGATTCTGACTTTTAAATGGGGCAGTTGATAACAGTTCTTTAGGGACTTTTTTTTTTTTGGTTTGTTTTATTTAAAAAGTCTGCCAGAAAAGGAGCACAGGAAACCCTTTGCACTTGGGTGACAGCTGGATTTTCCACACACGTGCTTCTAGGTGTGGATGTTTAAATGTAATCCTTGTCCTAAGAGAACACGACTTTTCTTTTTTTTTTTTTTTTTTCCTGAAGAAAAATCCTCTTTAAGGTCATATCAGGGGTTTTTGGGGGCAGTGGCATTTCAGGTGTGTGATGTACAATGGGCTGAGCACCCTTTAAAAAAACCCAAAATTAATTAGAAGTTAACCCAAAGCATGGAAGTTTTAATTCACTTTACAGCTGTTTCCATCAGGGCTGTGTTTTGTTATTTGTGGATGAATGGAGGAGGAAGAAACCAAAGTCCACAATTCCCTTCAGGAATGTTTTCCCTTGCCTCTGCTGGCTGAACAAACATCAGCTCGTGGCTGTGGGATTGAACTCGCAGCTTCCCCATCTCCCCCGTTTGACACAAGACAACTGAAATGACACAAATTTAGCACTCGAGGGGGGGATTCTCCACAGGTTGGACACTCCGTGGCCGTGTTTCCCCAGGAGCAGGAAGTGAGGGAGCATTCCTGGATCTTCCCCAGCAGCAGGAAGTGAGGGAGCGTTCCTGGATCTTCCCCAGCACCAGGAAGTGAAGGATTCTTGCAGAGCCCTCAGCGATGGCAGCCGAGGACAGGGATTACAACCTGACCGAGGAGCAGAAGGCTGTGAAAGCCAAGTACCCCCCTCTCTGTAAGAAATACGAATGTGAGTATTTTTAATAGTTTTTTTTAATATATTATTATCCTGATGCAGCGTGGGTGTGACGGTGCAGTTGTGAGGGCAAGGAAGATAATAAGAAATACAGAAATGAGAAACCAATTGTCTTCATGCTTTTCTTGTTATGGACACTAAAAAAATCATGATGAAAATGAATTATTTAAGTCTCAGCTTGAAAACTTCTGCTCTTCTGAGCCATTTCTTAGCAAGGCAATCCATTTTTCTACCTCTCATGTAGGAAGAGATGTTCAGAACTGTGCTGGTCTTGTGTGTGGTGTTTTTACTCTACTTAAAGATGATTATCTCTGCCTTTCCTCAGCTCTGGAATGTCTCCTAAGAGGATGTGGGTGGCAGCCCAAGGGCCAGCTTAAGGCAGGAGCCCATTCCCTGCCTGTTTTCCATATCTGTCTGGAGGGACTGTGTCTGTTATCTCTGTTAGAATTTATATTTTTGGATCTTTATTTGATAGAAGTGCAGAAATACAGTGACATATCACAATAGCCATGCAGTGTCCATAACTGGAAGAGGTTTTTATCCCTCTTTTACATCCAAAGGAATTTGTTTGCTTTAGAGACTGTTGTTGAGAACCCTTTAATAGTGCCTGAACTCTCTAAACAGCACCAGAACAATTTTTTTTTCAGTTGCAGTGATCATGGTGGGGCATTTATTTCACATCCCAACTTAGTTCTGCTCTAACTTTGCATTCATTCCCCTGAAGAAATCTAAATGAGGTTCATGTAAAACTGGATACGTGCTTGGGATGTTAATCATGCTTCATGAGTAAAGTTTGCCTTCTATTTTATATTACATTCTGTGTTTTAAATTCTTCTCTTTACATAATGGCTGCTTTTGGGTGTGGACAGGTAGATTTCCTCACTGAGCTGGAAATATTTGCACATCTCATCCTCTGCATGAATAACTTTTAGCCCTGCAAACTTCAGCATAAACTCTTTACTCCTGGTTAAAGTTTCTTTTTATTGCAATTAACTTGTGGAAGCCTGTTGGGTTACAACAGCCAAACCCTGCATTGACATAATCACATTAAACAGGGTTTTTTTTTTTTGCTGCTTGGCAGAAATAATCCAAAATTCCACCTGTTCTAAATTTTTCTGATATACTGCAAAACCCATTTATCCCATCTGCAGATGAATGCAAAAAATATTTTGTTAGAAAATCAAGTATTGACGTAATTGGTTTTTTTTTAATCCTCATGTTATAAATACTTTTGGTGACATCATTCCTTTTCCTTTTGCTTCCCCTCAGATTTGGATCACACAGCAGACGTGCAGTAAGTGTGGGCAGCTGGGATTTCTCAGTGTGACAAACTGATTATTTCTTACACTGCTTTAAGCCTGGAATAACAGCCAAGGACAGTTTGCAGATGTAACACCTTGTGGAGCTATGAAATGTCACTCCCTGGGTGCTTGGATGGTTGATTTTGTTCCTGCTTTTGGGACACCATGGAATCATGTTTGGTTTCTTTTCTAATGTTGCTGTGGTGCTTCTGAGTAAGCTTTTGTGTTATTTGGAAAGGTCTTTTGAAATCTGCTTTTAATCTCCTCCTTTTAAACGAAATTTCTTCTGTGTGGTTTACTTTTATTGACATCAATTTGCCATATTAGGAAAGAACTTTCTTGCTGACTGGTAAAACATTGATTTTCCATGTTCTCCCAAGAAACTCTTCTCACAAACTAATAGAAAAACAAGGTGTTTTTTTGCTCATTTACCTTCTCTGCATTAATTCTCACGTTCTGATTGCTCACCTGCAAGTTACTTTGGGGCTGTTTCTTTTTGTTATGATCCAGTATTCTATTCCAGTAATGATTCCCTGTGTTTTTAGGCTCCATGCCTGGGGAGACACGTTGGAAGAAGCCTTTGAGCAGTGTGTTATGGCCATGTTTGGCTACATGACAGACACAGGGACTGTGGAACCTGTGGATACCCTGGAGGTAGAGGCAGAAGGTGAGGACTGCACTTCTTAAATGGAGAATTATGAGAGGGGAAAAAGGCACCAAAAATCTGAATCTTTACATTTAGTCTCACTGCAGTTAATTAAAATCTCATTAAGCATCACTAATCTGAGTCTGCTGTACATCTGAGGTGCTCTTAGAAATGTTTTTGCTGAGGCAATCAGCTGACATCTCTGCTTCAACCACACAGGGCATGACATGTTGTCTCTTCTCTTCCACTTCCTGGATGAGTGGCTGTATAAATTCAGTGCTGATGAGTTTTTTATACCCAGGGTGAGTGGTCTGATTTCAGCTTTTTCCATTTGTAAGACAAGGCTGTTCCCTGATAACCCCAGCTCTGAATGCAATGGTATTTTAGGGGGGAAAAGGAACACAAAAAATACAAGGCCAGGTTGGATAGGGCTTGGGGCAAGCTGGGCTGCTGGAAGATTATCTAAACAGTGGAAAATAAGCTTTGTAAGTGGGATTTACTGAGAATTTCTGCCTGGAGGTAGAAGGTGTGACTGACATTTCTCCTCCCACTTTCTTTGCAGGAAGTGAAAGTGCTTCACATCGACCGAATGCAGTTCAAAATTAGATCAATTGGGTGAGCTGAAACCATTGTCTAAAAATGGATTGTGGACTTCCCTTGCTTCCTTTGAGGCTCTCAATGAAACTGTCACTGTTCTGTGCTCAGCACTGAAACTAATTACAACGTTTGGTAAATATTACCAAAAATTACAACCACCTCTCTTCTTTTGTTCTTGCTTTTACAGGTGGGGAGAAGAGTTCTCTTTAGACAAACACCCACAGGTAGGCAGTGATTCCTCTGCCCAGCTTTTCCATTTTAGGAGCAGAGGTGTGGTGTCCTTTCAGTCAGACCTCTGAGTTCTCCAGAGATCAAAATATAAACGTGGCTGAATGGTACCACTGAACTCAAGATCTCACTTTCTGCATGTTTTTTGTGAATGGGTCCCTGAAACTGTTGGCCTCAGCAGGACTTTTCCTCAGCACTAGCAAAACTCAACAATTGGCTTCCTTTTTGTGATGTTGATAACACAGAAAACCAATTTATATTCAGAATTTATGTGTTTGGGTTTCACACTACTGGTACAGCCTTTGGCTTAGTCAGTTTTTGCTTTTTTCTTTTGTTTTTCCTAAAGAATTGCTAAAAGCAAAATCTGATTTCTTTACCTGTGTCATTTTTAGCATAGCAAATGTTGATGGTCTGTCAGAGGTAAGAGGAGGAATTAAGAGGATATAAAATAAGGGAAGATTTCCCTTTTCACTATTTGGCCTGGCCATTAGTATGGGCAACTTCCTTATTCATCAGAACAAATACAGTTACAGCTTTTTGGGGGAAAAAAATGGATAGCATTTGAGGAAAGTGATAAGAACTGGGAGTTATGAACTGATAAAAGGGATATAATTTAGAAAATCTATTTTTTTGGTTTGTGTCTCTTTTTTAGGGCACAGAGGTCAAAGCCATAACTTACTCAGCAATGCAGATCTGTGAAGATGAAAAGCCAGAAGTCTTTGTCATCATTGATATTTAAAGCAAGAAGAGGGTGGTTGAGTGGATATTGGTTATCACCTGGCAAAAGCACCCTAAAACTGTAATCCCTGTGGAAAAAACTAAGGAATTGGCCTGTTAAAACCAGAAATTGAAGGGAGTAATTGCAGGGAATGTCAGCCAGTGTTTTCCCTGTGACAGAGAATAAGAAGAATTAATTGGGGTTCTGGGGGATATGGAGAAGGAGAGGTTTTTACAGGTTGGAAGTCTCCCAGGAATGCTGGCAGTCAGCTTTTAAGGCTGATAGATTGTGCTAGGGGCTGTATGAAATACAGAAATTGGTGGAGCTGATAACTAAAATACTCCTTTTTTGCAGGGTGGCAGGAGCTAATGTTCATCTCGATTGATTTCATTTGCATATTTCATGTTCTAATTCTGAGCTGACGTCCCTGCTCCATATTACATAAATCCAAAATAGCTGCAGCAGCTCAGATGTAATGTCAAAAAAAAAAAAATCTGAGCCTTTAAAATTAGACACCTACAAAATGATGCCAATTAAGCAAACAAACCACCACATCTTTTAAAGTACTTAAAAAAAGAACTCATGCCAGCAGGTGGTGCTGAATTGCTGTAAATAAATTGCCACGTGAAATCCTGAAGTGTGTGACCATGTACCTGGAATCCTCCTATCACCTATGATAACTCTGAAAAGTTGGCAGCTTTGCTGCTGTGGTGGAAGGTGATGCACCAGGTTGTAAAGGGATGTTCCAGCTTCTCCCTGCGTTCACTTCCAACTGTATCTTGTGAAAATTGAGTCTTTTTTAAAGAGCAGATGGTTTGGATGAGTCTTTTAGAGAGGACAGTACAGCCCATCTTTTAATGTCAAAGGATTATGGACTTCACTGAATCAGGATTAATCAAAAATAATCAAAATTGTGTTGGGTTTGTTTTTGTTTTTTTAAACAGGATGGCAAATGTGCATTACCTGCTGTTTTAATTTAATTTAAATGTGAAGAGCACAGGCCTGGCCTGCTCTGTTACCGTAAATGCTCCAAGTGCCTCTCTCTGGAGGTGGTGTCTCATCCTATAAAGTCATCTTACATAGTTCAGGTTTTATTTCCATGTTGTAAACACTGAGGGATAAAACCCCTCTTATTTTTTTAAGCAAGCCTCAATGCTGAAATAAAACTTGGACTGAAACAATTAATGGCTTTGTGAGTGATTTTGATGGGTCAGTTTGGGCACAAAAGAATTACACATGTGCTTTGTTCCCCGCTAAGGTGAGCAGACCTTTTTTTTTATCAGTAAGAATTGCAACATGCCAGTTTAATGGTATAAAATAAGTGTGATTTTAACACATTGGGTTTTCTTCCTCCTCAGGCAGAGCCCCAAGGGCTGTGAGGGCACGGCCGCCATTGTGGCCCCTTAGAGGCCGCTCTGGAGCCTCATTGGCTGTGGGTGGGTCACGTGAGCGGGATCGACCAATCGGGCGTCGAGTTGAGGCGGCATTTGTTCTCCACAGCCTGAGGGGCTGAGCTGGGGCTGAGGGTCAGTGGCTCTGGGGAGATGGACACTGACCATGGGGCTGTGGGGTGGAGCTGTGGCTGAGGGTCAGTGGCTCTGGGGAGATGCACACTGACCATGGGGCTGTGGGGTGGAGCTGGGGCTGAGGGTCAGTGGCTCTGGGGAGATGCACACTGACCATGGGGCTGTGGGGTGGAGCTGTGGCTGAGGGTCAGTGGCTCTGGGGAGATGCACACTGACCATGGGGCTGTGGGGTGGAGCTGTGGCTGAGGGTCAGTGGCTCTGGGGAGATGCACACTGACCATGGGGCTGTGGGGTGGAGCTGGGGCTGAGGGTCAGTGGCTCTGGGGAGATGCACACTGACCATGGGGCTGTGGGGTGGAGCTGGGGCTGAGGGTCAGTGGCTCTGGGGAGATGCACACTGACCATGGGGCTGTGGGGTAGAGCTGGAACTGAGGGTCAGGGGCTGTGGGGAGATGGACACTGACCGAGGGGCTGTGGGGTAGAGCTGGGGCTGAGGGTCAGTGGCTGTGGGGAGATGGACGCTGACTGAGGGTCAGTGGCTGTGGGGAGATGGCCACTGGCCGAGGGGCTGTGGGGTAGAGCTGGGGCTAAGGGGAGGTGGGCACAGGGGGCTGAGGGGCTGTGGGGAGGTGAGCAAGGGGCTGGGGTTCTGGGGAGATGGGCCCAGGGGGCTGTGGTGAAGTGAAGAAGGGGCTGAGGGGTCAGAGCTGGGTCTGTGGGGAGGTGGGTGCAGGAGCTGAGGGCAGCCTTCCTTTATCTCGGCTGTCTAAAGTGTGAGAAAAGAAATTTATTTGGTTAAATTTTAACTTTGTAGACAAATGCTGAGGTGCCCCAGGATCAGTCTCAGGGTATAGTAACACACCGAAGTGCTCTACTTTTTGAAATGCTGACAGGAGCTTGCTAGGAAAACATTTGGAATTACATAAGTAAGTGTTATTAATCTATTTTTTTTTTCAATATTTAAGTACTTACTATAAAACAGGCCTTAAATTCACCTTGTTCATTTGCACAGCTGTGGCAGTGGCAGGTTTCAGCTCACACTGCTGCTCCCCCAGGGCTTTACAGGAGGCCACTGAGACAATTAACTACCTGAAAGTGGGTAATTAAAAAACACCCTTAGACTGCAAGCCCTTTAGGGGGGGATGTCAAAGGATCCTGTTGATGTAGGGTAGAGTGATGAAGTACTTGGAAAAAGACCTGCATTGGTGATTACTAAATGTACAAATCTCAAGGAAAACTGAAAAAGGCTGGAGGTTGGAAGAGCATTAGGGAATTATTAGAGGCTTGCCCCATTCTCAGTTTTCCCAGGTTTAATGGCAGCTGTTGGGAGGCAGAACCTGGATGTGGATCAATAGGGCTGTTCCCAAATTCTCTGTGGGGAATTTCTGCTTTCTTGGCAGTAACCTCAGGCTACAGATGCTGCTACCAGGAAAGGAAACACAGCATCAAATGAGACATGAGACCAAACCGTGGCTCTTTATCAGGAGTACCCACTGGGAAATGCCATTCTCTGCTCTCAGGCAGAAGGTTTCTTCTGTGCACTCCTTGAGCTTTTAGTTTTTTAATCATTTTAGTACCGAGTGTTTTTAGTTTCTCTGCCAAGTGCAGGTTCTCTGATCCGAGCGACTGGGGAAATAAATAGGACTAAAAAAGCTAAAGAGACTCCAGAACTACAAAGGCTGCTTAACCTTGGAGGGAAATTGTGCTTACAAAAAATGTTTTTATGCTGTCAAGCATCCTAAAGTTATACAAACAGGAGAGCCTTTCTGAAGTAGCTCCATGATCTAAAATCATAAATGTCCCACTGAAATTCAAGGGACTTGGCCTCTTTATTCCTAGAGTAAGATAGATGGGTTTAAGCAAATCTTGCATCAATCCTGGAAAAAAAAAAAATGGAAAAAAACCTGACAACTGTACTTCCAGTGATTGCACTTTTATTTTCCTTGGAACCACCTTGGTGTATCTTTCTATAAAATTCACAGTACAAAAAAAAGGCAAATTTCATACTACCCGAGTGCACTACAGATGCTCTGGTCACCTACTCTACTCTGGCTGTGGGAGCTCCTAAATCATGCTTTTCTCAACTATAAGAAGCAGTAAGTTCACCGAGAAAACAAATTTCTGGTAAATAGGTTCTTCAGCAGGAAGAATTCCACTTGTTTCCTTCGCTCCTTTCGTAGGAAGTTTCTGATGTCTTATGTACAAATTAATTACAGTATCAGCAAAAAAAAAAAAAAGTGGTTTAACATTTCTCAGCTGCTCAACTCCCTAAGAGTTTTTCCAAAGCAAATTAGCAATATTTGTTTTTTAAAAATCTGCATCGTACAGAACCTTTGTAGGACTGTAAATTGGTCACAATGAGCAGGAGCTCTGAACGAGTCTTTGATGAGATATAAAAAAATTACCCTAAATAGTTTCCAAGTAATAAGTGAGCAGCTGGACTTTGATGTTCCTTGTGGGTCCCTTCCAATTGAGGCTATTTTATGATTCTCAGTACTTTCTGGATGACATTTAGAAGCAATTACACTGTTCCATGGCTGCACAACAACTTGGTTTAGTCCAAATGTTGCTTCTCAGAACAGAATTTTAGCAATACTTCATTTTATTAAAAGTAGTAAACCAGCATTAGTTGGTAGGACAGGAGTCATTTGATCTTGAACACAACACACAAAGATCTACCTAAGATTTGGCTTCACCTTTTCCTCTACCTCATCTGGAACATCATCGTTATTGTGTCGGACAACCAAATTATAGGGCTCCTCCTCCATTGTCTCTTCATCTGATTTCTGCTCCTCCTCCAAAGCCCATTTGGGGCGTTTATTTCCCGTGGAGGGCACGGGAGAATGTTCAGAAGCATCGAAATCCTCGGGGATGCTGTCAAAATTGGCTTCTGCCAAGCACTTGTGGCACAGTCTGTAGCGTCGAGTCCCTTGCTGCACCACGCAGCCCGTGAGCTCCGTGACGTGGCGCTTGCACTTCCTGCAGATCAGTTTGCCAGCTTGGTGTATCTGAAGGGATTTAAAATTTGGAAAGTCAACCTTCATCCTTTTTTTTTATTTTTTAGACAACAAAAACGTGCTGAATTGTGGGAGTTGGGTACTCCACACAAATCCAGGTTCTTTATCTTCACCTCTGGGGAGCTTTACCCCGAGCCCCAACAGATGAGAAACGGCTGCAGATGTTGTTTCAGGCTGTTGATTTCTCCTTCTCTCTGCCAGCTCTCAGCTCCGGCCGCACATCTGATGCAGCCGAGTCCGAGCGGGCACTGCCCAGCCCTGGGCTGTCCCGGCCTTTCTGTGCCCTTTCCATCATCCAACCATTCCTCACAACGCATTTATTAGTTACTGTTCTATGCCAATTCATTTGCACCTGTTCTAGACACGGAATTTCTACCTCTTTTTCATTCTGCCAATCATTTTGTGCCACCAGCACCAGAGAAGATGGAGGAGAAGGAGGAGAAGGAGAAGAAGAGGAAGAACAGGGCAATGCCCAAAATCCTCCATCTTAAACCCTTCATCCTCATATTAAAAACCCTAAAATCTGCTTTTTAACCTTGTAAAAAACTAAACCACTACTCATTTTCACATTCTCTTGTTTTGCAATGATTCTGGCAGTGTTGGTAACTTTTCCCATGGGCTGAGGTCAAAGCCGGTGCCATTCTGGGCTTCTTGCTCTTCATCCCCATATTAAAAATCCTAAAATCTACTTTTTTACCTTGTGAAGTACTAAACCACTACTCATTTCAAACCCTAGAGGTTTGCAATGTTTCTGGCAGTTTTGGTAACTTTTCCCATGGGCTGAGGTCAAAGTTGGTGTCATTTTGGGGATTTTTGCCAGGGTCTGGGATCCCCTTGCTGGGACTCCTGACCCCCCAGGGCAGCCCGAGGTGTGCCTTGGGTTCCAACACTGAATCGCGCTAAAAAAATACAACTTTAAATACCGAATAATTCGAGCTCACGCGCTGCTTTTCTGGCGTTGGCTGTGCAAACACCTCCACAGCTACCAGCAGCGCCCCCCGGTGGGTTTTCCTACCGTCTGGAAGTGGTTGCGGAGGTGCTCCAGGCGGGTGAAGCGCTTCCCGCAGGCCTCGCAGGGGTAGGGCCGCTCCCCGGTGTGGCACCGCAGGTGCCGCTTCAGGTCGGCGCGGCGCTTCACGGTGTGGGTGCAGAACGGGCACTTGAAACGCATCCGGGGCAGGTCACCTGGCAGGGACAGGGCACACGGCACGGCCTGCATTGATGCACTTTGCATCGGTTTGCAGCTTAAAATAGGTTTTCTTTCAATAGGAGAAATGCCCGAGTGTTTGGGATATTTGGGTGCTTCTGTAAGTGTGTATTATATTATGTTATATGTAAGTATTTATATTATATTATGTTATATTATATTATATTATATTATGTTATATTATATTATATTATATTATATTATATTATATTATATTATATTATATTAAAGTATTTATATTACATTATATTATATGTAAGTATTTATATCATATTATATTATATTATAATAATAATATCGTATTATATCGTATTATATATAATAATACGCATAATATTGTATTATATTATTATATTGTATTATTTGTATTAATATTTATATATTTATAGTATTACAGTATAGTATATTTAATTTATAGTATTTATAGCATGTTATAGCTATTATAAGCATAGCATATTATAGTATATTATAGTATATTACAGTATTTCATAGATTATATTTTTTATATATTAATATTATATTGTATTATATTTATTATATTATAGTATATTATAGTATATTTATAGTATATTATAGTATATTATAGTATATTATAGTATATTATAGATTATATTATATTATATTATATTATATTATATTATATTATATTATATTATATTATATTATATTATATTATATTATATTATATAGAAGTATATAATGATACATAAAATCCACGCTTTGGGGGATATATAGATATTTTAGATTTATATATATATACTTATATATATATTTCCCACAGCTTGCATTTTTCTTCTTACCTAACACGTTAATTGACCACTTGGCAGTGTTTTCTTTCTTACTGACAGTATTTTTTAGATATACAGTGATCATAAATATGCAGCTATTTATATATAGCCATCATATCTGACTCTTCCACCAGCTAATGGTTCATAGCTTTGACATTTCTAATCTCTGTGTGATATCTAAAGATGCCTTTAGAATATGCAATTATCATCTACAGATATGTTCATTTCCAAAGGAATGCACATGGGAATGAACCTGCCAGCTTTGGTCCAACCTCTCAGGCAGGTGATGTCCATAGCTGGACCCCAAAATGCAACATCCCAGCAATGCCAGGAGCTCTCACGTGCAGGACTTGGGTTGGATTGAGGTTGAGCACCTCTGTTACTTCCAGATATTGGAGAAATTCAGTCCTTCAGGACCCCAAGTCAATCACAGCCCTTGAGGCTTTGTTAAACTCTACTTGGGCCCAAATAATCAGGCATGTTTTGGTTGAATGTTACAGAATACCTGGCTCAGTCTGGTTCTCCCAATTCCCATGCCCTGTTCTGGCTGCAAAATTTTAGTGTTAGCACTAAAATTGAGTAGATAAAATCACCTCTAATTCTAGGCACCTTTTCGGTTTCTATGCAGCCATACAAAATCCCTCCAAATCACCACCTGAATTCTCCTAAATAAAACCAAACTTTTCCAGACGGTTTCTACTGTTTACCTTCATTCCAGCTACTCATCACTCCTAAAATCGTGGGCATTGAGGTGTACAGTTCTTCAGCCTTTAACTCCATGAACTCGGGAGTTCTGGAAAGTTCTTGTTCTAGCTGACTAACCGACCACCTCTTGGGCACCGCCTCTGCTCCGTGATGATATCCATAATCATCCTGATCCACGTCGTTCTCGGCATCAAACTCGGCCTCCTCTTCCCCCCGGGAGATGGGAGTGGAATCCGAGGCTCCGGCTCGCTCCGCCCTGTCCGATTTGCACCCTCCCAACTCCCGGCTCTGCGACAGCCCCAAGTGCTTGCGGCGTTTCCTCGCAGAGCCCTGTTTCCTGCCTCTTTTGGACAGCTGGGTCTCTGCCCGCTGCAGGATCACCTGTGAGGACAGGTAGCTGCTGTAATTGCTCCAGGAGTTTTCATTCCCGTTCGGTTTTTCATCCGGGATCGAGCAGGAACGCCGGGGGTTGCTCTTTGCTTTCCTTCTGGAGCGATAAAGAGCCGGGCGGGCGGGTTCGGGGCTCGCGCTTTTGGCCGACAGGCTGAGGTAATGATCCTTTTCCTTTTCATTAATATCCAGTGAGGACTTAATGAAGGTCTTACAGACATTGAGGATATCGGTCATCTGCAGATAGCTGGCGGCTGACATGACTTCAATCACATTCTGACCCGTTAAAGACAATATCCCTGAATACACAAAGTCCAGGATAACCATGAACGTCTCTGGAGAGAAGACCTCAAACGTGGCTATTGTTGGCTGACTCGTCTCCTTCGAGCTCTGCGAAAGGAGCATTTTGAAGTAGCCACTGCTGGCAAACAGCACATTGCGATGGGCTTTGAAGACCTTTCCCTCCACCAGGATGTTGCAGTCACAGAACAAGTCCTGCTTCCGCTGTTCGTTCAGCTGCTCCAGGAGGTGAGACTGGTGGGAAGAAATCTCCATTCCAGGCTGGAAGTAAGAGGAAGGTTTGCTGTAAAGGAAAAAACATCATCGTGACAATCTAAAATCAGTGATGCTGAATCGTAATTTAAAGAGATGACTCTCATTTAAAACAACTCCACCACATTCCCAACATATCTCCAAACTCCCTGCTGTTGCTACTCTGCATAACAAGAGAGAACTTAACAACTCCGAAAGAGGTGCAAAGATGTCCCAGCGGGATTACCCCGCATCCCGTAAGAACGAAAATTATGTCGGCCAAGCCATGATGGTTCTCAGCCTGGGCAAGAGACCTTGGCCCTCCCGCCGTGGGCAGAGCCGGGGCTGACGCGGGTCCGCGGTGGGCGCAGCCTCTGCCCCGGCGCATCGGGGCCGCTCGAATGCGGCGGCAGCGCCCCGTGGCCCCCGGCATTGGCCAAGGCCGCCGTCACTCACCCGCCCGCCCGGCCGAATTGGCCGCTGGCTCCCCGGCAGCCCGGGACGCCCGACGGCACCGGAGCCGCTCCGCCAGCGCGGAGGCGCCTCCCGGCCCCGCTCCCGCCGCGGAGACCGCAGCGCCCGCCAGCCCCGGCCGGCTGCGCTCCCATCCGCCCGCACGGACCGCCCGCAGCCGCCCGCGGGAAGGGAGCCCCGCCACAGCCCCCCGCATCCCCGCCCGGGGCCGGGCGCCCGCGGTTACCGGGGCCGCTCCCGCTCCCGTCCCGCCGCCCGCTCCCCCTCCGTGGGCAGCGCCCCCGCCACAGCCCCCGCTCCGCTCCCGCCGCCCGCCCCGCGCAGCCCCTTTGTGTCCGCGCCCGGGGCTGCAAATGGCGCCCGCCGGGGACGCGGCAGCCCCGGCACCGAGCGGCACCGAGCGGCTCCCGGCGGCACCGAGCGGCCCGAGGCGCTCGCGGACACCGCGCAGCCCCGCGCCCTCCTCGCCGCCCGCTCGCAGCCCCGCCGCCCGCCCGGTCCTTCCCATCGGTGCCGAGCAGAACGGCCACTCACCGGCGGGGTGCTGCGGGCGGCTGCCGCCGAGCCGGGGGGAGCGGGCGGTTGCTGCGGGGTCCCCGGCCCCGCCTCGGGGCTCGCCGTGGCTGGAGGCGACGCGCCGCTGCTCCCGCAGCCCCGAGCCCTGCAAGCCCGAACGGGAGAGAAACAAAAGGTATTTGCTGACGTGGGCGTTGGACAGAGACGCCCGAGGGCTGGGGACACAATTAAAGGGGCAACGCACCGATTGCAGCCGCAGCCCAGCGCCTGCCTCGGCCCCAGCGCCCCGCGGCCGCCGCCGCTCGCCGCTTCCCACACCCACATGCTGCCCCGGAGGCCGCTGCCCTGCTCACACAAGGCTTTGTTGTCGCTACCTTTGTGTGTGGAGGGAAGGAGCCACCTGAACTGGAGAGATCCGGAGCTCCGCGGTGCAGGATTAATGACATTAAGTCGATATCGCAACATTTTTATAACGGGATTTTTGTATTTAGACAATGAGGATAATCCCAAAGCAAAGCGTTGCACGTAGGAGTGCAATACACGGATTGTCCTGTTTTCCCTTCTGGGTGGAAAATGCAATCAGGATGCCTGTTAGGAGACAAGACACTTTCAAATTCGTGCCTGTTAGATGAGATTCTTTCAGTCTTACTCCTCGAGATCGTGGAATAATTTTGAGAAGGAAGCTCTGCAGTCATCGGTACATTCCCCTCCTCAGAGCAGGCTGCATGAGCCTGGTAAAGAACAGTTCCCATTTCCACAGTCAAGCGTCGGGTGAGATCTTCAGTAGTGTTTAATTTAGTCCAGCAGCTCAGCCAAGACAGGGAAGGCTCTTCCCAGCCACTCCCCCCAATTTTCCTTACAAAATCTCTTGTTCTGTGTTCTTGCTCTGTTTAAAATTCTTGATGCACCGAATAAGCCTCCTCTTTGCATTTCATGAGTTAAATAGGATGAAAGGTTACGCCTCCAATGTAGAAGGGTTTTAAGTTAAACAGTATAGAAAATATTTAACTAAATGCTATTATAAGCTTTTCTTAGTAGCTTATCAACTTATACCCATCACTCAAGAGACAGTGTTGGTACAGATTTGTACCTAATGGAAAAATTCTGCAGGCAAGGACTGGAGGATTATGACATCCTTTTCTTTAAAACTCAATCTTTTGGGCAGAATTGGATACATTTTCTTCTATTTCAGTTTTGTACATGTTGCCTCCAGCCAACAGTAATTAAAATATAAGGTAGACATAGGCATGGCTCTGTAATGGGATAACTCTGACAGTGTTGCAAGGAAGAAATGTATATTCCATCATTTTATATCCAACACAGTGTTTTGTGGGGTTTTTTTCCCTAAGTTATCATTGAAAACTTGAGATGGATCCCAAAATCCTGGAGGATGGAACATTCTGCAGAGCCAGGAGTAAAGGAAGGATACCTGCAGCAGTCAGTGTCAGCCCTCTGTGAGAGATCTGTGGGCTTTCAGGTATTTTCAAAGCCTCCCTGAATCAATATTTTTGCTTTTTTTTTCTTATGTCAATTCTTTAGAACTGGAATAGAATCCAAATTACAAAAGGTTGGAAAGGGAGATTCATTTTGAAGTCAGTTTTTTGAGGTCTGTCTTTTCCTTTTTTTTTTTTCTTTTTAATTTAAGGAGTGGTTCCTAACAGTTTAACCTTTAAGATAAGGACAAGTGACATTTTTTTGGATTGTTAAATACAGATGTTTAGGTAATTTAATGGAAAATAAAACAAAAAAAAAGGAAATTATGTGAAAGAACTAATCAAGCATCACACAAGTCATAGGTTTATGTGGTAGAGAGAATTCTGTAAGCAACACCTGAAAAGGGGGAAAGGGAATTTTAAAATTCAGTATTGCAGCCTTTGAAAGGGAAGATAGTGTCAGAAAATAAGGATAGTTAAGAGGTGAGACATTAATCAGAGGATGATGAACTTTGTCTTCACTCTTGACTGTGGTTTTGTGAACACAAAGTAAACATGAGCCAAGCAAAAATAATCAGAGTTCTTGGAAAAAACCTTTAAGATCAAGTCCAGCACTAAACCTTGTCCCTAAGAGACATGAAAACGAAAGAAATACAAGGAAATAAATAAATTCAGTGGGAACATCCCTATGTGGGCTTTACTTTCCTCCTTGAAAGGAAAGGAAATGTTACTTGTGCTGATGAGTGGCACGTGATCCTCACAGAAATATGAAGAAGACAATCAGAGACAATGGAAGGAGACAAAAAAACCCCAAATACTTTCATTTAGAGAAAAAAAAAAACAAAACAAGGAAAATATGTGATTGTAAAATGAAGGACGTGGAAAACAGAAGGCACTTAACGTTTATCTTGTCTTGCAATACAAAAATAAGGAAACAACAACCAAAATTAAGGCAACAAATGTAAAAATGGTAACTTTTAAAAAACAAAAAACATAAGTGACCTGTGGGAATCGCAGTCTTGAGCTAAACCTCCAAGCTTAATAAGATACTTTAAAAATGACTACAGATATCTAGTTATGCTACTGAGAATAACAACATATAAATCCAGAAAAAAAAAAGCCCTTATTTGCCTGGCAAATCAACAATTAATCTGCCTGTGTTTAAAAACTTAAAGTCTTCCTGTAGATAGATTGTTCCATTTGCCCATTTAGAGCCACTTTCAGATCTTGTTGTGAAGCATCTGGTCCTCAGTATCCTTAGATTTATGGTATCTAATTAAATTGAGTATTGATCCAAAAATCCCTTTGCTTCTAAAAACACCCCCACTATTAAGAAACACTTAATAGTCTGACCTTTGCAGTTGGCAGTTCAGATTTCAGGCCTGGAGAGAACACTTTTATTTTCCCCTCCCTTTCATCCATCCCCAAACACACACACAGACCAATTCCAGCCACTTTGTATCCTGGGACAGCAGGCACTGATACCTGGAATTTGTTGTCAAAGTGTTTAATGGAAAGGGAAAGGGAAACAGCTACGAAATTTGAGCAAAGTTCCTCCATATTCTTTGAAATATTTCTTGTTCTGTAGATTTGATTTAGTCCAGGTTGCTCAGGAATATTTCTTAGCCATTTAATAACAGGCATTTTAGGAGTTTAAAAGCTCCAAGGAATTAAATGTCTGTTTTCACACCAAGTCCATTTTGTGAGCTGCTGACCAAATGTCCCATAAAATCGAGGCAAGTGTAAGTCTTGGTTAAGATGTTTTCATGTGGGTCATCACCAAGATTTTGAAGTCACCCCCTCCCCAAGTCTAAGCCAATGAATGATAATTTTTGTAGGAACAATAAAATACCATTTCTTGTGGATGCTTCCCATGGAAGGGAGGGTGCTTAATGCTTACACTGAATTTAGCATGAAGTTCTCAAGTTGTCATTTAAGAGACCTTGGGCTGGTCACCTGCAGCCTGGAATGAAAATGCTGCACTCTCTGGTCATGATGATACAAGAAGGTTATACAGTTTTTACACAACTAAAAATAAAATAGAGACTTTTTAGCTGTCCCTGGGAAAGATTATATAGTATATATATATATTTTATATATATATATATATGGGATTGTTGTGTAAGAAACCCCGGGGTTCAGCCAAACATGCTTACAAAGCTGTAAAAAAGAAAAAAATAGATATAATTTTCTAAGTCTACAGCCATTGAGTTCCATGATCCTAAGATGAAGAATTGGAATAACACTCAGGTCTGTCCAAGGAATGCAGAGCAGCAGCACCCTGGGAGCATCTTCTGCTCCTCTCCTGTTGACAGTGCTGGGTAAGAGAAACTCAGCAACAAAACCAAGTAGCTTATTTTGTTAGAGAAGTAACATTTCTTCATCATTACTCATCTCTGTAAGCCTAATGGTAGATGAAATGACACAAATCTGGTGCCCAGAACTTCCAGTACATCTCAATCTCACTGGCATATGGTACAGACTGGAAAAGGTTCACAGAATTCAATGTCCTGAGCTGGAAGGGACCCACAAGGATCATCCAACTCAACTCCTGGCCCTGCACCCCAACAATCCCACCATGTCTGGGCACTTTTGAGAGGTTTCAAAGCAAAAAAAGAGAGTATTTTAATAGTGCTTATTAAAACAGCCCAGTCTGAGATCCCAGTTTTGAGACTAAAACATCAGCTGGCATCAATTAATGATCCAAATTTTTAATCAGTTTGTCTCTGATCTGTTAAGCATTTATGTGCTTATTTTCTTTTAAAGAAATAGGTCTGGAACAAATGATCTACTAAAGATTTACCTTATCCTAATAAATTTTACAAAAGTCCTTTTCCAGACAAAAGTGCCAAAACATTTTAAATGCTCTTTCTTAATTAGCTGCCTTTTTCCTTATCATAACATGAAGAATTAATGAAATTTCATGGAAGATTCTCTTCACTTCTGAACACTCAAGAGAGGTTGTCTGGTGTCTGGGGTCTTTATAATTTGTTTATTGCCCAATGATTTAACCCCCACCTCTCTGCAGGGGTAAAAAATGGGCAATTTACAATAATCTGTGACTTTTAAAAAGTATTTAGACCTCACTCCCTTGCAAGAGGCTTTGAGACGTGCCCCACTGCCTGCTATAAAAATTATCCATGTAATACTGCAGTTTCCTTGTTTCTCCATTATTTCACGATGGATTCTTTCCAACAAACCAACTTCTGGGGGTTCTGATAACAAACCAAAATGGCCTCAATGACATGTCCATAAATACATGCAAGTCTGGACCTGTTCAACCACTGTGTCTCTGTAGGATCACCAACAACTGGCAGAGGGAAATGGTCCCAGTGCATTCTCCCTCTTCCAGGGAATTCCCAATCCTGATCTTCCAACTACCTAATATTTGGTTTCACTTCCTTCTCCTCTGCTTCATCCTCGCTGTCATCCACTTGCTGGATAACCAAATCGGTCGATCCATCCTCCACGATCTCCACATCAGACCTGTTATCTTCTCCATAATGCCACCTGGAATCCTTTTCCCCATCCTGGGGGAACTCCAGAGGAGCCTCAGCCTCCAAGTCAATGCGGATGCTGTCTATGCCAGCCTCAGCCAGGCACTCGTTGCAGAGTCTGTAGCGACGGGTTCCCTCCTGCACCACTTGTCCCGTCAGCTCGGTGACGTGGCGTTTGCACTTCCTGCAGATGGGCTTGCACGCCTGGTGGATCTGGGGAAATCAAAATGGATGGATTTGATCAAGCATCCACCAAAAAAAGCATCCACAAAAAGCATCCACCATCTCTTGTTTTGGACATGACCAAAAGTAGGGTTGGGTTGGAGCAGGGTCGAATCGTAGTTAACTCGATTTGAGAGGCATCAAACTGCGCCAGCCCAGGCACGGTAATTGCCCACAGGAGCTCTCCCAGGCTGCAGGGAGCAGAACCTCTGCAAGCCATCAATTACCCAACAAATTCCTCCCCTTTCCTGCAAATTATCCTTCAATTTGACTGCAACCAAACCGAATTAATTTTCTATTCCCTCTTCTTTACAGGAGTCATTAGATCAACCAGATACACTCACACTGTGTTTAATTAGCCAGATTTACACATTAAATAAATCATGCAGGTGCTAAAAATACTCACAGTTCGAAAATGGCTGCTGAGGTGATCCAGCCTGCTGAATCTCTTCCCACACGCCTCGCAGGGGTACGGCCTCTCTCCCGTGTGACAGCGAAGGTGACGCTTGAGGTCAGCTTTTCTCTTCACCACGTGGCTGCAGAAGGGGCACTTGAACCTCATCCTGGCCAGGTCATCTGTGTTTGATCAGAAAATAATGGTATTTTTAAAAAAAAAAAATCAAAAGTCATGTCGTGTAATGCTCGAAGAAAAGGTGTTTTGTGAGAAGAATAGCACGTGAGTTTTATGAGATACAGTATTCTCTGGTTGGTTCAAGCACAAAGGTTTTGTGCATTACACAGGGGTGTAACAAAGGAGGAGTGGACCATTGGCTGTGTTAACACAGACCAGGCAAGGCCAGCTTGGACAGGGCTTGGAGCAACCTGGGATAGTGAAAATGTCCCTGCCCATGGCAGGGAATGGAACAAGATGGGCTTTAAGGTCCTTTCCAACCCAAACCATTCTGTGAAAACGAGCTTAAAAATATCCCAACTTAAATTCATTTTGAAAGGCCAGCTTTATATCCCAGGTACTTCAATCACCTCAAATTATTTAAAAATAATGAGTTAAACTTTCCAAACCTACATTTCTGGACAACACATCTGTTTTTTTGGCAGTTATGCTGTACTATTGAGTAAGACCTATTTTCTCAGGGCCAGAACAGAGGACTAACAGGTATCTGTGTACATCCAGCACTAAACCTAAACCCCACTCACCTTCAGCCCAGCTCCCCATGACTCCCAGGATGGAGGGCATGCTCCCGTACTGCTCCTCAGCTTTAGAAGACTTGGATTTACTGGAGGAGCGAGGTGATTCGTGCTCCTGCTGCGACACAGCCAAGCCCCTGGGCATCACCTCAGCCCCTTGGCCGAACTGATAGCCCACGTGAGGAGCTTCCACCTCCGTGTCGATGTGAACTTGCTCCTCAGCTGGTGCAGCGTGGCCCGTGGGCTCGGCAGCCCTGTCCTCCAGCTTGCTTGATTTATAGTGGGGGATGTCAGAAGGTTGCTGCAGCCCCAGGTGCCGGGATTTCTTGATGGAATCCTGCCGCTGCTCATGTTTGGACAGCTGCTGCTGGGCATTTCTTTGAGAGGTGGGGTAATAGTTGAAATTGCTCCAAGCGTTCCCGCCCATCATACAAGTCCCAGGGTCTGGGCTCGAGTGGGGATGTGGGGGGCTGCTCTCTGCCCTCCACCCTCCACTGTACACACAGGATCGGTCCACGCCGTTGGAACTCACATCTTTGTCTGACAGGCTGAAGTAGCGATCCTTCTCCTTCTCACTGATGTCCAGCGACGACTTTATGAAGGTTTTACACACGCTGATCACATCGGTCATCTGCAGATAGCTGGCGGCCGACATGACTTCGATCACATTCTGACCAGTGAGGGACAGTTTGCCTGAATACACAAAATCTAGGATAACTGTGAAGGTGTCAGGAGAAAAGGCCTGGAACGTGGCTGTCGTGGACTGACTCGTCTCCTTCGAGCTCTGCGAAAGGAGCATTTTGAAGTAGCCACTGCTGGCAAACAGCACATTGCGATGGGCTTTGAAGACCTTTCCCTCCACCAGGATGTTGCAGTCACAGAACAAGTCCTGCCTGCGCTGCTCATTTAGTTGCTGCAAGAGGTGAAACTGGTGAGAAGAAATCTCCATCCCAGAAAAGATGAAGTGGAACGTCGCTCTAAAAAAATGAAGAAAATTATTACACTCATGACTTTAATGCTGTGTAACTCAGCCAAAGATGTCAGACCCAATTTTACGGCTATCTTTACAAATCATCTCATTCCTTTAAATCCATAAATACATTTAAACCGCGATATGCCCAACCACAGATTCATTTTGCAAGAAGACAAGAGCGATGACAAAGCCAACACCGCGTTATTTGGCAGAGACGACGGGTGTGTTCCAGCCGGGAGCATCTCCATCCCCAGGATGCGGGGCTGGACTCGTGCCGCCCGCTGGAGCCGCGCAGCCTTCAGGCACCTCCGGCAACACGAGGAGCCAACAGCGGCTGCGGCTGCGACCTCGAACCGGCGATTCCGCCTCTCCCCGCTCCTCCCGGGCTCCAACCTCCGGGAGCGGGGCCCGGCGGCGGCCGCCGTCACTCACCCGCCCGCCCGGGACGCCCGACGGCACCGGAGCCGCCCGGCCCCGCTCCCCCCGCGGGGACCGCAGCGCCCGCCAGCCCCGGCCGCCTGCGCGCTCCCCTCCGCCCTCACGGGCCGCCCCGGGCCGGGCGTGCCGCCCGCGGGAACGGAGCTCCGCCACAGCCCCCCGTGTCCCCGCCCGGAGCCGCCGCCCGGTGCCCAGCGCCCGGTGCCGCTCCCGCCCCGCCGCCCTCAGCCCCCGCCACAGCCCCCTGTGGCCGCCGCCCGCCCCGCGCAGCCCCTTTGTGTCCGCGCCCGGGGCTGCAAATGGCGCCCGCCGGGGACGCGGCAGCCCCGGCACCGAGCGGCACCGAGCGGCTCCCGGCGGCACCGAGCGGCTCCGGGCGGCCCGAGGCGCCCGCGGACACCGCGCAGCCCCGCGCCCTCCTCGCCGCCCTTCGCAACCGGGCTGGCTGCGGGCGGCCCTTTCCGCCCCGAACCCAGCGCCCTGCCCGGCCTACCGGCTCCGTGCGGGAGCCGCCACTCACCGGCGGGGTGCTGCGGGCGGCTGCCGCCGAGCCGGGGGGAGCGGGCGGTGGCTGCGGGGTCCCCGGCCCCGCCTCGGGGCTCGCCGTGGCTGGAGGCGACGCGCCGCTGCTCCCGCAGCCCCGAGCCCTGCAAGCCCGAACGGGAGAGAAACAAAAGGTATTTGCTGACGTGGGCGTTGGACAGAGACGCCCGAGGGCTGGGGACACAATTAAAGGGGCAACGCACCGATTGCAGCCGCAGCCCAGCGCCTGCCTCGGCCCCAGCGCCCCGCGGCCGCCGCCGCTCGCCGCTTCCCACACCCACATGCTGCCCCGGAGGGGATGGGATGCCCTAGATGCCTCCTTTTCACACCTTTATCTATAGCAGGGGCCTCGATGACCCAAATCCTTCTCCTTTCTCTTGCAGCATCCTCCAAAGGAGATGTGACATCTTCTTTTCTCTGTTGGTATCTGTTATCTTCTGAAGAAAGCATGTCTGAAAGCGGAACCTGAACCTCTCATCTTCTCTCCCTCGAAGTTTCGTATCTTTCTCCTTCCTCTTCTTACCACCAGGGTCTTTTCTGTGATTTTGACGCCCCAGTTATTTTTCATAAATATTTATTTTCCCATGGAAACCATTCTTCCTTAACCGAGTCCTTTGTGGCATTTTTGGCCTTCCCTTGCCTAACTTCAGACTTTCCACCTTGAAACAATTCATCTCTCTTTCCCCAGTGTAGCAAAATTGACTAAAGGCTCTTTATCTAGAAGATAACTATCCAAAGACTCTTTCCTTTGATCATTAGAAGCATTCTCCCACTAATTCATGCACATTTATTCAATTTATATCCATTCATTTTTTGTATATACATGTATACGGTTTTAATATATGTAACAATATTTTTTCCAGCTTAATTCCCCCTTTTTTATAAACTTTCTTAGCTTTGTAGATTCTCCTTTCAAGCTCAGGCCATGCTCTTAAAATCTTCATGGAACCCATTCTGCTTCTGTAAGATTCTGCTCTAAATTAATCATTCTTGAACATGAAACAACTGGAATTCACACCAGCTTCTCACAGTTCTCACCATTGAGAAATAAAGAAGACAACCAACTAAACGATCAGATTGTTTAATATAAACCAGAACCACTGTTTGTAGTACCAGCTTTTAATACCTCTTGAATTCATCCCTTTAAAGTTTATTTTTGCCTGTCAAGCCAACTAAGTCACACTTTTTTTATTTAACGTGGAATCACAGAATCCCAGGATGGTTTGGGTTGGAAAGGAGCTTAAAGACCATGGGCAGGAACACCTTCCACTAGACCAGGTTGTTCAACATGCTACATATTTTTTCCCACACTTATGCCCGAATTATTTCATCGGCTGAAAGCTTCTCTTGGAAAAGAATTACCTGGAGGTATTTGTTGTGTTTGACTTGCCTGGGTGGTGCTTTCACTCATCTGTCAGTGGGGGTTTGTATCAATGTCAACAGGAGCTCAAGGGTTCTCCATCTGCTAGGAACAGGCAATAGAATTTTAAAAATATGGGGAAAATTTTCAGTGATATCTAGAGTAGCTTAATTAGAATTTTTAAAGATGTTACAAGTGCTTTCCTCAGAGCACTTCCTGCTCTCTGCTCTGTGCCCTGGATCCAGGAACAGCCACGGAACAAACTTTGGTTTTCTCATACACACATGGGGCTGATTTCATCCTGTTGTGCACAATAATGCATCCCAAACAATCCCAGACATGCAGTGAGTTTTTTGGGTTTGTGTTTTGAAATTTTAGAGCCGTTGATCCTGGCTGAGAAAGTCCCACTTGAAGTTGAGATGCTGCTTGGAGAGTTTATCCAGAGGGAATGTGCTTGGCAGCTGTGTGAAGGAGCTGAAGGAGGTGCTCCTCACAGCAAGAGCAAGACTAAGAGTCTGCTCTTCACAGAAGAATTTACCAATTATTCTAAAACAAATTACATTTTTCTTGCTGATACAAAAATTCACGTACATTTCTCCTTGGGTTTGGTAAGCAAATATGATTAACAGTAATAATATGCAATGGTGTAGTGTATTATGTAATGATAGTTTAATGAACAGTAATGCCAGTTAAAACAGTTCTGTTTTCCTCAAAAGAAATGTTCCTTGAGAATCACAGCCCTCAGTGATGGTGCATTTTCCAACTTGACATATCCAGGGATATTTTTCACCAAGGAAGAACTCAAGAGCCTGTGCTAGAACAACTTAAGGAAGAGTTCAAAGCCTAGAAATCAATTAAGATTGAGATTACAATTTTCATGTGATCCCTGCCAGCCTGGATTTGGGTTTACTTCATTTGCATCATCGTTCCTGTCCTCAGCTTTCCCAGGGACCAAACCAGGAGAGTTCAATTGCTCAGGATTTGAGCTGCACCTTCATCTTCAAGCACAAATCCACATCTCCAAGTACAAATCCACACAGCCTCCGGGTCCCCAGGAGATCCAAAATGAACAGGAAATCAGAATGCCCTGTCCTAAACCCCTGAGTCCAGGGAGGAATCTTCCCTCTGGCAGTCAGGTACAATTTAGGAAAAGCCTGAGATTTGGTGGCAGCATTTCCAGCTCGTGCATCTCAGAATTTGTCAGGAGCTTCATCTACACAGGAACCCAAACCCCTCATCCTGTTCCAGCAGGGCAATTAAAACCCCTTAATTAAATCACACAGGTTCCCAGAACACCCAAATGTCCCATATTTGCATCCAGCTCGTGTTGATGACTTAGGGCTGGATCCCAACAATTCTCCTCCCCAAATCAATAGTTTTTTGACACCCTCTGATGGCCCTTGGCTGCCCCTGCTCTCCTGCTTCCCTCCCTCCTTCCCCCACAAAAAATCCTTTTCACCCTCATCCCCTCCTGAGTTCTTCAGCACCTCACATCTTTCAAGGAAAAAAAAAGACATGGAAGAATTGTGTATTTGCCACGAGATTGTTTGTGAAATATTCACTATAATTCAAAATGATCTGGAAAGAATATTTGGGATGTTGTTCTCCCCATCCCCACATGCATTTCCTCCTGGCTGTGATCAGTGTCTGCCTCCCAGCAATAAAAGTGAAAAGTTTAAAAAGTTGAATTAACATAAAACTACAAGGACTGTTAAGAAAACCAAGTCAGTGTTAATAAAATAAAAGATTTTCTAAAAATTTCACTTGGCTGGGGTTTAAGTGAATAGGACCCTTTTAGTCCTTTCCTTCCAAAAACCTGATTTTTCTTGCAAACTAGCTGTCCCCAGAAATAGATATATTCCTTTTTTATTTGGATTAATGAAATGGGAATATTAATTATTTCATTTAAATGCAAGAAATTGAAACGTGAGCCTCAATCTAGACACTCTCAGGTTTACTCAGTCAACATTTGAACGGTAAAAAAATCCAAGCAACCCTCTCAGAGAGTTTTATTTTCTAGACAATCAAAAAACTCCAGAATGCTCCAAGATCCACAAATATAATTCAGTCACTTCTACAAATAAGGTTCAGTTTATAAGAATTTGTCATCGTTACTGGACTAAAGGACTTGGGTTATGAAACTGCCTTACAAAACATCAGGAAATTAAACGACCACAGTTGGAAGATTTACAAGGGCTTTGCACCAAGAGGTTAAATGCACTACAAATACCAGTGCAGCATGTATTCCTTCAGGGAAATACAGTGCATTTATGTGCAAAAATACATGAAAATGTGTATTCCTAAACAAAGTCAAGTACAACGAGCTAAGACTTCAAGATATGTCATCCACACGGCCTTTAAAAACCTTGGAGAACGAGATTCTATTAGAAATAACTCCCCTAAAAACGACATTTTTGATTCTTCATCAAGCACCACGGGAAGGTTTTTAAACAGCCAACGTCATTTTCTCAAAGCTTGTAGAGGCTGCATCTACAAATGGAAGATTTCAGGAAAAAACAGCCAGAAAACGAAGTGGGAAGCACGAGCCAACAGATTCACATGAACACCCCCCGCTCACAAAAAATGTGGATAAACTACATCCTCTTCTACATACAAAGGCTGAAAGGACTCCACGGAAAACAAAGCAGCACAAAATGACAATTGAACAGGAAACACCGAGTTTGGTGGTGCCTTTCCCTGTGGAAAAGCCACCCCCCGCCCGCCCCGCACCCCTGACAGCTCCATTCTCTAGGCACAAGACACACAAGAACAATCTCTAAGACCAAAGACAGCAGGCTGAAGGAAAAGGTCTCTGCAGCCATTCCTGCAGCTCTTGCAACACCCAGACTTCCCAAGGGGGTTTTGTTTTCCCTGCTCTGAGTTTCTCCACAGGCTCGGAGTCAGCAGAGCTCGGCCATGCCAGGAGCTTCCCAAGCTTGTGGAGCACGAGCCAGAACCAGGCTCAGCTGATAATTCCAGGTCTAGGGGCTTCTACCAATATTTACAATGAGGTGGAATCTTCATGACCACAACTGGGGATGCCTGGTCACTAAATATCATTTTGGATCCTTATTTACATTCCTGCCCCACTTCCATCAGCAAGCAACGTCACGGATTATCCATGGATTTTTTCCAAGTGCTCTCAAGGCAGAAAGTCCCTCCTTTATCTCCTTTATCACCTTTTGGTGTTGGATGGACTCACCAAAAATCCAGCAGTCCAAAAGACAAGCCCCAGGAGGCTGCAAGGGGCATTTCCAAATGTTCCTGCAAGATTTACAAGCCCCACATTTTGCTCAGGTTTTCAACAGCACCAAGGAGCTGAAGCCACAGCAGGATTTTCATTTTCCAAATGTGGCACCCACATGAGTTGTCCCTTTGATGTCCCTTAATTCAGATTGACTAAAACAGGGAATTTTGTAAAGGTCTTGTCCCAGCAACTACAAACTCCAATTTACAGATGACCTGGGACAGGGGTGACTGAAATTCACCCAAATGAAGGGACAGAAAATTAAAAATAGCTCATTACGTGGTGACATTCATCAAGAACCTGGACCAGACCACTCCAAAAGAAGTCTCTTTACCTTTTGCTCTTTTCAGCAGCCACCAGTAAAGCAAATTCTTTAAAAAGAACCTGATTTCTTCTTTCCTCATCCTACCTGGTGTGGCAACAAACCCTTGGCTGCACTTGTGAGAGCAGAATCAGCTCTGGCAAATAAATCTGACACCACAGTGGGACTGTTTCACTGCTGGGTGAAGCAGAGGGAGAAGCTGAATTGCTCTTTTTTCAACGTGTAAAAGAAAAGCACGAGGTCTGCAGAAAAAAAACCTGGTTAAATCAGAGGGCTTTGGGGTTTTTTAGGTTTGCCAAGTGTAAAATCTTTACACCAAAACCCTCAAGAAACACCATCTCAAGTGGGAGGAACTGCTCGCTCTTTGCCAGCCAAATCTGTCTACAAAATTCGGATCCAGCACTTGCTCCAGCCAAAAAGACTCATCAAATTTGCCTTTTCATGAAACACTTAGGAACAGCAGAGTGAAGAAGCATTAACAGTCTTATTTCACAGTAGATTTCAGTTTTGTCCCTTTGGCAGGGAACAAGAGGTCACCCCTAAGCAAACAGGCTTTCTCTTGCTGGTGGGTTTTCTTCTAAAGCTTCCCAGCCTGAGTTTTGATAGCTTTTATCAACTTGTTGCTGGTAAGGTGACAAAATCTCACCACCTTTGAAAACCTTGAGCTGCCCCAGCAAAGAAACAGGAGGTTCACAGTGGAGTCTTTTAGAAAAAGAAATAAATATTGGATAAAATCGCAAAACATAAACCACGAGAGGATCCCCGAATTCTGAAAGAAATTACAGTGAGAGAGAAAGAAAAGGATTCAAAAAGGGCCTTCAGAGCTCTTTTACAGCATAGCTCAGATATTTCACTGCTCCTCAGCTACACCAGGTGTGGATCTGGTTATTCAATCTGCCAGAGTCAGAATTCCCAAGGAACCTGCTTGACAGCTTTTAACTCCTGCTGTAAAAAGCTGAAAAGAATTTGGGCTTTTCTCTTAGTCCAGGCCACTAAGACACCATTACTTGTGCTTAATATTTAAGCCAAGACTACTGATATCTGAGTGACATTAAAGACACAGCTGAAGATCTGCAGCTTGAGCTCTTAGGAGAGGAAGATGCAGTAAAAATTCAGGAAGAGAAGCTTGATCTCTAAATTCCTGCAATTAAGGACACATGAAATGTATTTATTCTTCCTGTCTATCCTTTCAGCAGCAGCATATTTTTGTTTTGTGGGGTTTTTTTTTGTTATCCTGGTTTTTCTGCCCTGGTTTCCAGGTCAAATCCAGTCTCAGCAAACACTTTTGGTTCATAATTTAGGTAACACTGTCCTAAGACAGAAGGATCACAGATCAGCTTGGAAAAGTCCCAAGGTAAGATGTGTAAACCACATTTCATGTCATCTTCAGAGAAAAGGTGGTGCCCCTTTCAGATCAGGGATTAAGGAATTATTTGAAGAAACCTGTCCCCAAAACAACCCAGAGGTGTCTCACCTGCAAAACCAAAACCAGGAGGCAGAGAAACTGCTCAAGTCCAACCTCTGTGAACCCCAGACAGAAGATTCCTCACAGATTTCTGGTGCACAGCACTGAAAACTGAAAAAGTATTAAAAATTCCAATTCCCCCCACTCTTTAATTAAAAAACAGAATAATAAAAACCAGCACAGTGTCACTGATTGGGCAAATGTGCAGTTCTCTGTCACAGACACCACCAGGGAACCTCTCAGTGCTCCCCACTCTCCCTCCCACTGCTACATCAGAGTTTCTCTGTCTGACAAACTCCGGTGGATTTCTTGCTTGTCCTCGCCATCATCATCATCAGCTGCATCGTTTTCCTCTCCAGATTCCACATAGATGGGCCAATCATTGTCAGCATCTCCTTTTTCCTGGCCTTCTGAGGACGTTTCCATGAGGCTGAGGTTGATGGGCACCGAGTCCTCGTGGGTGGTGGTGACGCAGGTGCAGCTATCGCAGAGCCCGAAGCGCCGCAGCCCCTGCGACAGGCTGTTGGTGAAGGTTCTCCTGCAGCCCTTGCAGATGATGGGCTTGTTGGAGCGATGGACCTGCAAGGAAAACAGCAAAATTGAGGAGAAAAACCAGCAAAATTTGGGGGGAAAAACTAGCAATCTGCTGGTTTGGAGAGATTTCCAGAACAGGAAAACGGGGACGCTTCAGCTGGAGGGGATCCCATTGTGATTCTGGCTGATGCTTTCTCCAGCCACCTAGAAACACAGACTAGACAAGAGGAAGGGAATAAAGATTGATATTTATTTGAAAGCCTTCAAGGTACACCCTGGGGGAGCCAGAGGCTGCCTCCAAAAATGGACCCCAAGCTGGACCCCAGGTCATGAGTTCTTCACACCTTTATAGGTTTGGTTCATTTGCAAATTCTCCAATTAAAGTCCCAGTTTAATGATGTAATTCCCCTCAGCTTGCTCCCCCCTTAGAGGCTTTGGGTTACACATTTTGGGCCTAGAAGAGCCTGGCTGTCCTTGAAGGCAAAGCCTGGAGAGGCTTTGTTGTGTCTGCCCAGCACGAGAGAGCAGGAATTACAGGCTACAAGGAACTGCAGAGTTACACTCTGAGCAGTACAGAACTTGAAAAATATAAAAGTTAAAACCTAAGGCATGATGGCCTCAAAAATTTGGGCTACTCAAGTGTAAGAATGATGGAATCAGGGAATGGGTTGGGTTGGAAGGGACTTAAAGCTCATCCAGCCCATCCATGGGCAGGGAAACCTTCCCCAATCCCAGGTTGCTCCAAGCCCTCCAAGTCCCTCCAAGCTGGGACACTTCCACGAATGGGCAATCAACAACCTCACCACCCTCAACAGGGCAGAATTCCTTCCCAGATCTAACAGATTGGGAAAACAAAATACCCAAATCCCTACTTATCCACTTCAGGAGAAATACCGAATATCCAACGCACCAAAACAACGAACCAAATGTTATTACTATTATCACAGAATCACAGAATCACAGAATTACCAGGTTGGAAGAGACCTTCAAGATCATCGAGTCCAACCTCTGTCCTAACACCTTAACTAAACTAAACCATGGCACCGAGTGCCACATCCAATCTCTCTTTAAACACGTCCAGGGATGGTGATTGCACCACCTCCCCGGGTAAACCATTCCAATATTTTATCACTCTTTCTGTAAAAAAGTTTCTCCTAATATCTAACCTATATTTCCCTTGGCACAACTTAAGGCTGTGTCCTCTTGTTCTGTCAGTTGTTGCCTGGAAAAAGAGACCAAGCCCCACCTCACTACAACCACCTTTCAGGGAGTTGTAGAGAGTGATCAGGTCACCTCTGAGTCTCCTTTTCTCCAGGCTGAACACCCCCAGCTCCCTCAGTTGTTCCTCACAGGGTTTGTGCTCCAGGCCCCTCACCAGCCTTGTCACCCTCCTCTGGACACCTCCAAGTGTCCCCACGTCCTTCCTGAACTGAGGGGCCCAGAACTGGACACAGCACTCGAGGTGTGGCCTCACCAGCGCCGAGTATAGGGGAAATAAAAACACAGTCTTAAGTTGCACCAAGGGAAATCTAGGTTGGATATTAGGAGAAACTTTTTTACAGAAAGAGTGATAAAATATTGGAATGGTTTACCCGGGGAGGTGGTGGAATCACCATCCCTGGACGTGTTTAAAAAGAGACTGGATGTGGCACTCGGTGCCATGGTTTAGTTTAGTTAAGGTGTTAGGACAGAGGTTGGACTCGATGATCTTAAAGGTGATTCTGCGATTCTGTGAAACACATATTAACCAAAACATCTCTCTGCCTTTAGCAACAACCATTTCCTCGGGGAAACACGACTGAAAAAGGCCAAGAAAAGCTCTGAACTGGATTCCCTGGTGGCTAAAAGAGCCCAGACTCACGCTGAGAGCGTGGCTGCGGAGGTGCTCCTGGCGGGTGAAGCGCTTGCCGCAGGTCTCGCAGGGGTACGGCCTCTCCCCGGTGTGCGAGCGGATGTGCCGCTTGAGGATCCCCTTCTGCTTGGCCGTGTAGGGGCAGAAAGGGCACTTGTGCAGCTTGATGGGCACCACCAGCACGTCACCTTGGGGAGAAGAACACACACAGGGGGTTAGTTGGGGTTAGTTCAGGTGCCTCGGTCGCTCTCGGAGGTGCGGCGTTGGTTTCTCGTCCCGCTGGTTGTAAATGTGAGGTTGGAGAGCTGAGCTGAGCCCTCTCCCTGTGCTTGGCTTACCTGGGGATTCCTCAGCTCGTGCCTTTGCAGAATGCCCTGGAAAATCAGCTCATGGCAGCAAAACATATTCCTTTTATTTTAAGAAGGCATTTAATTAAGTACCAAAAATCTGCTCTTAGTGCAATGGGGTCTCTGCTCCATCTCAGCCACTTCCTTTTTTTATTCTTAATTATTAAACCATTAAACAGCATCAGAAACTGAAACCTTGAACACAATAGCACATTTTAGGAATAGCACATTTTGTCCATATGCATTTATATTTAGATCTGAAAACACGACTCTTTGTTTCTACTGCCTTCCTGCTGGGAATAACGTGATGAGTGACTCCAACAGATTCCCTGACAATGTTTTACCCTTCCTAAAACCAAACCAGAAGTAATACACAATTTATGGAGTCAGCTGCGAGAAGAGAATTAAATTTGAAGATCCCATTTTACAAAAACATGGGCAGCACCAGCCCAGCTTCCCTTCCAGCAGAAAGGTGGAGATGTGATGCCAAAGGATTAATTTTCCCTGTTCCAGGCACTGATTCAGGGAAATGCTTTGTGTGTCAAGCAGGTGAGGTTGCAGAGCATCCTTTGTATAAAGCTTTATCCAACCCACTATCAAAAAAGGTGTGTCTCCTATTAATGATGTGAGTGAGAGTCAGCTCACCCCATTTTGGAGCTTCCCAAAAGGATTGCAAATCCCTGCTGGGCATTTAGAGCTTCATTAAAACCCCAACCAACCCAGTTCTTAGTCCTGCCTTGCTCCCAGTGCTCTGCAGATGCCTGTTTCCCTTCCAGCTGCTGGGAAGGGGACCAGGATGATGGAACAGAGGTGGACACTTGAAAAAAGAAATGGTGTTTATCTCATCTCTTAACCTGAGTGCACCATTCTGCTCTCAGAACTTTGTCCTTCTCATTTCTGGCGCCTTGTGAGAAAGCTGAGGCAGCAGCACCACTGAAAGCTGAGAAACTCCCACTCTCCTCCACGCTCCCATGTCCTGTTTTAGCACAGAAACAGAAGGAATGGAAGCTTTGGTTTCTTTTCCCTCACTCCTATTTAATACCTATCTCCCACTGACATTTCGGATACACTTGATGTTCCCTATCAAATTCTGGAAGCATTTCCATTTTCATGACTCATTAAGAGATGTTGAGAGAGAAAAAAGAGAAGTGAAATTTGTGTGTTGGATGTTGCCACACGTCCAAAAAGCACCAGCATGAGTGGTGCCAGCCCTGCTCTGAGAGCTGCTGCTGCCAGTAAACCTGGATTGGTGATTTTATCAGGGCCTTATTGGAAAGCAGGGAGAGGATTTGTCAGTTTTATTGGCTTTGAGACCACACAGGCAGCTTGAGCTGGAGATGACATGAAAATAAACTCGCTGGCTCCACTCAGTGCCAGCCCCAGGGCACTGGGGCTTTTGTCACATCCTCAGCACCCGTGGCACTTGCAGCTTGTCAGAGCCACCTCCTGTCTTCACAAGGCTCTTTGGACAAAGCACTTAGCAAAAAACCAGATTAAATGCCCCAATCTTTATTGTCCACATCAGGAGAAATGCACATGGGATTTTCTTCTTCTCCAAGTGCCTGACACTGCTGCCAGGAAATATTCCTGAGATATTCCAACTGGTGCTGGGCTGGGGGCAGGAGCAGAACCTCACTGAGCAGCAGCTGAAAAGCAAAAAAAGCCTCATCTTTATGCTACACCACCGAGTTTAAAGCTTTCAGTGCTCCTAAAGGACTTGCAGGGATCCCTCAGTGTTGGATAAAACTGATTCCTGCCCTCTGAAATTCCAAACAGGAGCAGCTCCAGTGGGATGAGCTCCTGCTGCAGCAGGTCGTGTGGCAGCCCAGCTCCTGTTGGATTGCTCTTTACAACCATCATGAGGGAAAAATTCTTTTCAAAAAATTGCACCTGCCATTCCACGAGGTCCCAGTGAGTTTTTTTATTAAAGCAGAGAGTTTGGGGGTGATTTGGGAGCTCCAGTTGCTGCTCCAAAGCTGTCAGGAATACTCACCTCCCACGAGCTGCAGCGAACAAACGAGCACAGCTGCTTTTTCAAGTGCACAACAAAGAGTTTATTTCACTGTGCCAAAAGATTCAGCAAGATATTCCTGAACAAGAGTAACAAAAGGAGTGTCCCAAAGCTGTTCCCTCCTCCAACTGCACATCCTGCACCCCCTCGAGTCCTCTCACCTGTGTCCTCACCATACCAGTCGCTGTGAATGTCCATCATGGAACTCATGGCTGCATCCTCAGCCCTACCCTCAAATCCCCGGACAAAGTGATGCACCACATCCTCCTTCCTCGGGGCCGAGCTGTTACGTAGCAGAGCCTCCAAAAACTGCTTCATGTGATAATTATTGCAGGCCAGCTCCACGGGCTGCCCCTCTTCCATCTGCTCCAGGGAGATGGGTGCTGGGTACTGAGGCTCGCCCACCTCCACCTCATCGGGGTCAAATTCCACTTTGGGTTGTAGCCCTTTGGGCAACGAGGTTTCATCAGGGGACTCGCTGCTCAGGGGGTCCCTGACCACCAGCTCCAAAGGGTGGCAACTGCTGCAATCCCCACAGGGAGGTTCCCTCTGGCATTCTGGAATCTTCTCCTGCAGGGAGGACACGGAGGTGGAGCACTGGCTCTTGGAGGTTCCCTCCCTGGCTGAGCTGCCGCTGTCAGCCTGGTAAAAAGCAGCTTCCCTCTCCATTTTCCTACAGATATCCAAGGAGGACCTGATGTAAGTTTTACAGAAATTCACCACGTCGGTCATTTGCAGGTAGCTGGCGGCGGACATCACCTCGATCACGTTCTCCCCGCACAGATCCAGCTTCCCGGAGTAGAGGAAATCCAGGATGATGGAGAAAGCCTCGGAGGTGACGATGTCCAGCGAGGCCGTGCTGTGGCGCCCGCTGTCCTGGATGTAGTGGATGAGCAGCGCTCGGAAGTAGCCGCTGTTGGCGAACAGGATGTTCTTGTGCGCTTTGAAGATCCTGCCCTCCACGATGATGCTGCAGTCGCAGAAGAAATCCCGCTTGCGCTGCTCGTTCAGCTCCCCCAGCAGCTTGGTGTAGTACGACTGCACCTCCATGGCTCTGCCGGCAACACAGCGAGCGTCAGCACCGGCACCCGCGGGGACCCCTCCCGGTACCGGGGACACCGGGGACACTGCCACAGCCACCCCCTCCCGGTACCGGGGACACCGGGGACACTGCCACAGCCACCCCTCCCGGTACCGGGGACACCGCCACAGCCACCCCCTCCCGGTACCGGGACACCGGGGCTACCGGGGACACTGCCACAGCCACCCCTCCCGGTACCGGGACACTGGTGGTGGGGACACCGCCGTGCCACCCCCCGGTACCGGGGACACTGCCGCTGCCACCCCCTCCCGGTACCGGGGACACCGCCATGGCCACCCCCTCCCGGTACCGGGGACACCGGGGGGGGACACTGCCACAGCCACCCCTCCCGGTACCGGGGACACCGCCGCTGCCACCCCTCCCGGTACCGGGGACACCGGGGCTACCGGGGACAGGGGGAGCCGCGCCAGCGCCCCGGAGACACCGGCAAGGACTGTCCTGCTCGGTACCGAGGGTCCCACACCCCTCCAGGGTCCGTCCCGCCCGGTACCGGGGCTCTCACACCCCTCCAGGGTCCGTCCTGCCCGGTACCGGGGCTCTCACACCCCTCCAGGGTCCGTCCTGCCCGGTACCGGGGCTCTCACACCCCTCCAGGGTCCGTCCCGCCCGGTACCGGGGCTCTCACACCCCTGCAGGGTCCGTCCCGCCCGGTACCAGGGCTCTCACACCCCTCCAGGGTCCGTCCTGCCCGGTACCGGGGCTCCGTCCTGCCCCGTACCCACGGGATATCCCGGCACACCAAGGACCATCCTCCCCACTACCAGCATCCCCCAGAACGCCCAGCACCGCCCTGCCCGGTCCCGGGATCCCCGGCCGCGCCAAGGACCGACCTCCCGGTACCGGGACCCCTCCCTGCTGCAAGCACCGCCCTTCCCGGTAGCAGGGTGGCCCGGAACGCATCCCTGCTCTCCCCGGGGAGCGCTCGGTGCCCCTCGGTGCCCCTCGGTGCCCATCGCTCACCTCCGCCCGGCCCCGCTCCCGGCCCCGCTCCCGGTCCCTCCCGGCCGCCGTAGCCGGGCCGCGCCCCCGGGGCGGGGGCAGGAAGTGACGTCAGGAGGGCCCCGGTGCGGGGCGGGGCCCGCGGGGTGAGGGGTCGGTAAATATTGGTGACGTCACACGGGCAAGATGGCGGAGGGGTGAGCGGGGCTGGGCCGGGGGCGGCGGCACCGGGAGGGAGCGGGGCCGGGAACGGGGCCCGGAACGGGACTGGGAGCGGCACGGGGAGCGGGGCCGGGAACGGGGCCGGGAATGGGGCCGGGAACGGGACAGGGAGCGGCACCGGGAGGGAGCGGGGCTGGGAACGGGGCCGGGAACGGGGCTGGGAGCGGGCCGGGAACGGGCGGGAGCGGCACGGGGAGCGGGGCCGGGGCGGTGGAGCCCGGAGAGCGCAGCGGGGCCCGGGCGGGGCTGGGTTCGGGGTGTCGGGGTCTGAATCTGGGATCGGGATCGGGATCTGGGGTTTATGTGTGAGGTCGGGATGTGGGGTCTGGGATCAGAATCAGGTCTGGGTCTGGGTCTGGATTTGGGATCTGGGCTTTGGGGTGTCGGGGTCCGAATCTGGGATCTGAATCTGGAATCTGGGATCAGGATCTGGGGTTGGGATCTGGGATCAGGATCTGGGCTCTGGGGTCTGTGTGTGAGGTCGGGATCTGGGTCTGGATCTGCGGTCTGGGTCTGGATTTGGGATCTGGGGTTTGGGGTGTCGGGGTCTGAATCTGGGATCTGGGGTTGGGATCTGGGATCAGGATCTGGGCTCTGTGTGTGAGGCTGGGATCTGAGGTCTGGGATCCTGCGGTGGGGGGCTGGTTTGGGTCTGGGTTTGGGTGTCGGGGTCTGAATCTGGGATCGGGATCGGGATCTGGGGTTTATGTGTGGGGTCTGGGATCAGAATCAGGTTGGGTCTGGGTCTGGATTTGGGATCTGGGCTTTGGGGTGTCGGGGTCTGAATCTGGGATCTGAATCTGGAATCTGGGATCAGGATCTGGGGTTGGGATCTGGGATCAGGATCTGGGCTCTGGGGTCTGTGTGTGAGGTCGGGATCTGGGTCTGGTCTGCGGTCTGGGTCTGGATTTGGGTCTGGGGTTTGGGGTGTCGGGGTCTGAATCTGGGATCTGGGGTTGGGATCTGGGATCAGGATCTGGGCTCTGTGTGTGAGGCTGGGATCTGAGGTCTGGGATCCTGCGGTCTGGATTTGGGATCTGGGCTTTGGGGTGTCGAGGTCTGAATCTGGGATCTGGGGTTGGGATCTGGGATCAGGATCTGGGGTTGGGATCTGGGATCAGGATCTGGGCTCTGGGGTGGCTCTGGGGCCGGGATTTGGGCTCTGGGGTTGGTTGGGGGGGTTTGGGCTCTGGGGCCGGGATTTGGGCTCTGGGGTTGGTTGGGGCGGGATTTGGGCTCTGGGGTTGGCTCTGGGGCCGGGACGCGGCTCTGGGCCTGGCTTGGGGCTCGGGCTCGGGCTCGGGCTGTGTGTGTGCCCTGACGCCGCCGTGTCCCTCCCGCGCAGGGAGGACGGCGGCTGGTGGCGGAGCTGGCTCCAGCAGAGCTACCAGGCCGTCAAGGAGAAGGTGGGAACGGCCGGCGCCGGGCGGGGCCGGGCGGGGCCGGGCGGGGCTTGTGGGGCGGCCCCGCTGTCCCCAGAGTGGGATCGGGATGTTTTTCCTGTGGATGAGCGAGCCCTGGGTCATGCTGGGCTCTGTCATGTGAAAATCACCCCCTGAGCATGGGGGGGTTGTGGTTCCAGCATGGCTCCGTGGTTTGTCATTTCCTGCCTGTGGCAGCATTGCTTGTGTTAATTACACACAAAACTTAAAACCAGGCTTTTCCCAACCTGTGTTTTTCTATCCTTGGCTTAAAAACCTCCTGGAATGTGTTTTGGGCAGAGCAAACGCTGCTTTTATTCGGGTTATTCTGGTCTCATGCATTGCCCAGCTTGGGGTGAGGGCTCAGCTGAGCTAAACTCCCACACTTGAGTTTTTATAACATTCAGGGAGCGACCCTGGCTTTGTGGGAGAACCAAAAACCTGGACAATCCATCTGCTGTCTCCTTGCAGTCCTCAGAGGCTTTGGAATTCATGAAGAGGGACCTGGCTGAGTTCACCCAGGTGGTGCAGCACGACACAGCCTGCACCATTGCTGCCACGGCCAGCGTGGTCAAGGACAAGCTGGCAGTGAGTAGGGGCTGGGAGAGCTTCAGATCATCCAGTGCCATGGGCAGGGACATTTTCCACCATCCCAGATTGCCCCAAGCCTCATCCAACCTGGCCTGGAACATTTCCAGGGATGGGGCAGCCACAGCTTCTCTGGGAATTCCATCCCACCACCCTCCTGGGGGAGAATTTCTTCCCAATATCCCATCTAAGCCCTCCTTCCTTCAGCTTGAGGCCGTTCCCCCTTGTCCTGTCTCTCAGTGCCCTTGCAGATGAGCAGAGGGGGGTTCCTGTGGTTGCCTCTCCCCTTGCTCTGAGCAGGTGGGACTCTGGTGGTGTCACTGTGGGGTGACAGGGGCTCTCCACACCATCCATGAGCCTCAGCCCTGGGCTGGGCCAACCCCAAACCTGGCTGTGGCCTTCCCACAGAGCCTCAGCTCAGTTCCCCACCTCAGGCAGGTGCCTCCCACTGCATCCTTTCAGCCCAGTCCCCTCTGTAGCACTCTTCTGAGGGCAGAGATCCTGCTTCCTTAAGGATCCTACCCAGAAACTCTGGGCTGTTACTGACACTGTGCTGCCTCTTCCCTTGAAGAGGACAGAAGGTTCCTCAGGTGCCACGGAAAAGGTGAGGAAGGGGCTGTCAGACTTCCTGGGGGTCATCTCGGACACCTTTGCTCCCTCACCTGACAAGACCATTGACTGTGACGTGATAACACTGATGGCAACACCCTCAGGTACCACGGAGCCCTACGACAGTGCCAAGGTGAGTGTCCCACTCCTGGGGGAAGCTCTGGGGTGGGGAATCCTCAGCCCTGTTCCCTGGCTCTGCTGCTGGCCCTCCCCTGACTGCTGTCCCCGTGTGTCTCCTTCAGGCTCGTCTCTACAGCCTCCAGTCCGACCCAGCCACCTACTGCAACGAGCCTGATGGTATGGGAGGCTCCAGGGGGGCCCAGGGGGGTCCAGGGTGCTGCCCCTGGGGGGTCTGAGGGTCAGCTGGAATTCCCTGAAGCCTTTGGCCAGCAGGGCTGGTTTGGCTGTAGCTGGGGCCAGCTATGGAGAGCAGATCTGGCTCTTACATCAAGGACCAGCTTAGGCTGAGTTTCCTGGCCCAGTTTAAACTGGTGCCACGTGGCCTTGGGCTGGCAGAGGAGCTCTGAGCCCTGTGTCTCCCTCCTCCTTTACCCCAGCATCTTTCCAGTGAAACTTCTCAAAGTCTTCCTGCCCTTTTATGCCGAGGGTTGTTATCCCTGTGCTCATCCCAAACAGGCCCTGCTGAGCTGCTTGAGGCCTGGCTTGCTCAGTTCAACCTGGAGGAGAAGAAAGGGGAGATTGCAGAGCTGCTGGCCACCAGCCCTTCCATCAGGGCACTCTACACCAAAATGGTGAGGCCCTGCCTGGGCAATTCCTGACTTGGGGAATGCTGCAGGGAAGCCCTGAGCTGTTTAATCCCTGCAGCTGGAACAGAAACAACTGTGCTTGCGTGGTCAATGATGGTAAAATAATTGCAATAAAATGGCAGCTGCAAGCTTTGGGAGGAGAGAGGGGCACAGCAGCAGCTGCAGGTCTCCTCCTGAGGGGCTCATCCCTTTCCTGATCCCTTTCCCAGGTGCCTGTGGCTGTTTCCCACTCGGAGTTCTGGCAACGCTACTTCTACAAAGTGCATCGCCTGGAGCAGGTGGGTCAGGCTGGGGGGGCTCCATGGGGGTGTTTTTTCCAGGAAAACAGGGATCTGGGCTGCCCTTCTTGGAGTCAGTGATGCCAAAATGCCTGGGGAAAGAAAGGGATTGGGGATGTGAGCAGCTGCTGATGTGGAATTCCCTGCAGGACGAAGCCCGGAGGGAGGCTCTGAAGCAGCGAGCAGAGCAGAGCATGCACCAAGAGGAGCCAGGCTGGGAGGAGGATGAAGGTGGGTCAGGTTTTGGGGCTCTGAGAGGTTTTGTGGAGAGCTCATCATCCTCCTCACTCCCACAAATCACAAGGGGCAGTGAAGGGGCAGCTCTGATCTCAGTGTAAGCAAATCTCTGGGATCTGAGGGAATGGCTGGAGCTGTGCTGGGGTGGTTTGGGTTGGATATAATTTAGGTTGGATGTAAAAATGCTCTTTACACAGAGGGTGCTGGGGCACTGCCCAGGCTCCCCAGGGAATGGGCACGGCCCCAAAGCTGCCAGAGCTGCAGGACAATGCTCTCAGGGATGCACAGAGCTGGGGATTGTTGGGGTGTCTGTGCAGGGCCAGGGGTTGGACTCCATGATCCCCGTGGCTCCCTCCCAGCTCAGGCCATTCCTTGATTCTGTGAAACGCAGCTCCCAGCCCTGCTGCTGCTGCACTTGCTGAAACATCTCTCGCTTCTCTTCTGCCTCCCTACAGAGGAGTTCTTGGGGATGTCCCCCCTGCCTTGTGCAAACATCACATTTCCAGGAGCAGCACAGAAAGAACCCACCCTGGCAACCCCAGAGGGAAAGCACCCCACTGCTGCCCAGGGTCCCTCTGGGGAGAGCTGGGCTGTGCTGCCCCCAGAGCTGGTCCCAGTGGAGCAGAGCCCCTCGGAGAGCAGCGAGAGCGTGTCCCTTGTGACTCAGATTGCAAACCCTGCCTCTGTGCCTGCCACCCAGCTACAGACTGCAGCTCCAGCCACGGGCACCGGGGACCTCTCCCAGAGGCTGGTGGAGGCCACCTTGGAAGAGCAGAGCTCCCTGCCAAAGCCCCCAGAAGCTGCTCAGCCTTCTGCACCTGCCCAGGAATCAGCAGCATCCTCGGAGCCAGCAGCTGGAACAGAGCTCAGAGAGCTGGAGAGCAAAGGCCAGGCCAGGACAGAGACTCTGAGAGAGGAAGGGCCCACAGATCTGAGAGTCTTCGAGCTCAACTCGGATAGTGGCAAATCCACACCCTCCAACAACGGCAAGAAAGGTTTGTGTGGGGCCTGGGAGCCTTCTGGGGGAGGCAGCTCTTAGGGAAAGGGCTCTGGGTTTATGGGGATGGGGGAGAGGAAAGGGAAAGAAATCAAAGGTCTGCTGGATGAGCAGAACAGGCCTTTGGTCCTTGGATGCCAGGAAAGGCTGTGCTCTGTGCAGGGAATGTGGTGATTCCTTCCCTCTCTCAGCCCTAGGAGTGGGACAATGACAGTCCCCATATCTAAGTCCCTCCTGTCATTCTTTACCTGCTGCATTTTCTGTCTCACTGGAAGCTGACACGTCCAAATTCTCCCAGGCCAGAGGAGAAAACGTTTGAGCATCCACCTCTCTCACTTGTTCCCTCAGGGAAACAAGCTCAGTCCATCCCATCTCTGTCAGGGAGCTGTGCTTGGGAATGTGGAGGCTTTCCCTGGTGGCTCTGAGCCTTGGGAATTGCAGGGCTTTGGGAGCAGCTCTGGTGGCTCAGTGGGGATGTTTGTGCTTCCAGGCTCCAGCACAGATATCAGCGAGGACTGGGAAAAGGACTTTGATCTGGACATGACCGAAGAGGAGGTGCAGCTGGCACTCTCCAAGGTGGAAATGTCTGGGGAGGTGAGTCAGGAGAGGCAAAAGTGCTCCCCAAAAGCATCACCAACCCCTCGGGGTGATGCTGCATGAGCAGAGAGGGGCTGAGAGTGCTGAGGTTTCCCAAGGGGAACAGAGCAGGCAAATCCCTGTTGGGAAGGGGTGGGAGCATGAGGATATGTGGGGCTTCGTCCCGAGTCAGGTGCCCTGGGCAGGAGGAACTGTTGAGTTAGAGAAACAAACTGTTGAAAACAGCTCAGAAACAGCTCAGGAACAGCTCAGAAACAAACTTCCTCCTGTTTGCAGCTGGAAGATGAAGAGTGGGAAGACTGGGAGTAAAGCAGCTGCTTCCAGCGTGTGTCACAGGCTCATTTCCACCATCGAATGTGAATTCAATCACGGACCGGCTGTTCCTTTGTGTGTGACTGTGCTGGGGATTGCAGTTCCAGGCTGGAGGAGTTCCATTCCTGCTAAAACCTGTGGGCAACTCAAGTGACCCCTTCAGATCCAGGAGGAAGGAAGCAGGAGATCACTGGCACACGGGAGCCCGACTTCTCCACAGGTCCTAGAGACTGGCAAAGCCAAAACTGACCCCGACGTGTCGGGAAGAGGCAGAGTGAGGGGTCCCTGGGGCCAGCTGGGCACTCAGAGCCCTGCCAGGGTGTGCTGGGGGCTGCCAGGCTGCCAGGCTGGCTCCTTCCTTGCTTGTGTGTGCACATTTAACCTACAGCTGAGAGGCTCCTGGATGTGGCTGTGCCTGCTCCGCTCGCTGCTCCACAATTCCCACCTGGAAAGCGACACCCAGGGAGGGCCTGGGGGCTGGAGGTGCTGCAGAAAAAGGCACTTGGCTTGTGGCTTTGACCCTGGAAGGAGCCAAACTCCCTGCCAAACCCTGAGCTTCTGCCTGGCTTTTTGTCTTGGAAGCTTTTTCTCATGGAAACTCCCGTTTCCAGCAGTTCCTCAAAGAGCCAAGGCCTGCTGCTCCCCCCCTCCCCTTTGCAGCTGCACCACCTTCTTCCTGCACTGGGTTTTGTGTCTTTCTAGTTAAGTTCTCCAAGCAAAATCCTCGTGGCTTGCTCTTACTTGAGCCCTGCTGGGCTGGCAGAGGTTTGGGTCACCCTGGTACAGAACCCCTGGTTGTGGTGCCCAGTCCAGCCCTTGCAAAGCCCCGCTGACCACTTCAACCTCTGCTTGGCCATTCCCTCTCCCAGCCTGGGGAGAGAGAAGCCCCCAAATGTGGGTGGTCCCTGTTGGCTGAGGCCATCCCCCTCTGCCCCCGTGCTAGGCCCTGCAGCCACCACGAGCTTTGCTGTGCTCACTTGGGTTCCTTCACTTAAGCCCCCGTGACTGCTTGTGATCCTTCCTTTGGCCCCACAGCCTTTTTTTGGGGCCGTTTCCTTGTCATGACACAAGATGTTGCTGATGCACAGTTACCCCAAGGGGGGGTCCTGGCCTTTGGGGTGGTGGGGTGACACTTTCTGCCTTTGTCCTGCCCCTTCCAGGGCTGCTCCACTGGGGCTGGGGGTTTTCCTGCTGGGTTTGGACAGCACTAAACGAGGTGCACTTACAAGAGTTGAGGTTTTAGGGTTGGTTTTTCCTCCTTTGGGGTGACTCCTGGTGGGAGCATCCCTGTCCTGCCGAGGGGATCGGGGACAGCTCAGCTCCTGCTTGGGGTGTGCTGGGTCCAGCAGAGCCTCACCTTGTCCTGCCTCAGGCTGTGGTGGGCAGGGGACACAGGGGACACCAGTGGGGACCTGGGGCTGCTGTGAGTCCCAGCTGATGCCACAGCAGAGCTCGAGGCTGCAGCGTCTGTGTCACTTTTCTTTTCTTCTTTAGTCGAATTAACCGTTGGGTTGGTTGTGCAATATTCTCTGTTCTTGAGCTATTCCACATCTCCCTGAGCCTTTTCTAGCTGGGGTGACAAACCAGGAGCAATTCTAACAGCTGGGTAGTTTTGTAACGAAGACTTTCTCCAAACCTTTTACAGACTTGCAGTTAACAGCAATTAAAGGAATTCTCAGAGTCTCTGCCAGTCCCGGGTGTTCTCATTTCCTCTGCCAGACAATTTTTCTTTCCTCCCATCTCCCTCAGGAAAAGGAAAGGGACCCCCAATGCCTCAGGCTCCTCCGAGCTCTGTCCCCCACTTTTCAGGGCTTTGAGTGAACCCAAAAAACCACCCAGTGTGAGCCAGGCTTGTCTCTGCCTGGCACATCACCCACGAGCCTGGATAGATGGAAAACTCCATCCAGCAATCCCTTCCAATCTGGGATATTCCATGATTCCATGACACCACTGAGCTGCTGGCACTGGAGGGAATTTGTCCCAAGGGTTCCTTACAGCCTGGCACCATTCCCAAGGGATGCTCCTTGTGGGGGAATGCAGGGCTCCAGCAGCTCTTTTCCTTCCCTGCAGCCAAAGGAACGGGACACGGAGGAGGGGCTGGGATTTGAGTGCTGGGGCACGAGTGACAGAAAATGAATGATGGGACACAAATGATGTGACGAGAGTGATGGCACAGGAGTGATGGGACACGAGTGGCAGAACTGAGGGGACAGAAAGAGACAGAGGTGGCAGAACACGAGTGAAGGGACACAAGTGGCAGAACAGAGGGGACAGAACAGAGGGGATAGAACAGAGGTAGCAGAGGTGGCAGAACAGAGGCAGAACAGAGGGGACAGAATACGGGTGACAGAATGGGACAGAACAGAGACAGAACAGAGGTGACCAAACGGGACAGGACAGAGGTGGCAGAACCCGAGGGGACAGAACAGAGGCAGAACAGAGGGGACAGAACAGAGGCAGAACAGAGGGGACAGAACCCGAGGGGACAGAACAGGGACAGAACAGAGGGAACAGAACGGAGCTGGCAGAACCCGAGGTGACAGAACAGAGCCAGAACAGAGGGGACAGAACAGAGACAGAACAGAGGGAACAGAACGGAGCTGGCAGAGCCCGAGGGGGCAGAACAGAAGGAACAGAACAGAGGGAACAGAACGGAGCCGGCAGAACCCGAGGTGACAGAACAGAGGGAACAGAACGGAGCCGGCAGGACCCGAGGTGACAGAACAGAAGGAACAGAACAGAGGGAACAGAACGGAGCCGGCAGAACCCGAGGGGGCAGAACAGAGCCAGAACAGAGGGAACAGAACGGAGATAGAACAGAAGGAACAGAACAGAGGGAACAGAACGGAGACAGAACAGAAGGAACAGAACAGAGGGAACAGAACAGAGCCAGAACAGAGGGAACAGAACGGAGATAGAACAGAAGGAACAGAACAGAGGGAACAGAACGGAGATAGAACAGAAGGAACAGAACAGAGGGAACAGAACGGAGCCGGCAGGACCCGAGGGGGCAGAACAGAGCCAGAACAGAGGGAACAGAACGGAGATAGAACAGAAGGAACAGAACAGAGGGAACAGAACGGAGATAGAACAGAAGGAACAGAACAGAGGGAACAGAACGGAGCCGGCAGAACCCGAGGGGGCAGAACAGAGCCAGAACAGAGGGAACAGAACGGAGCCGGCAGAACCCGAGGTGACAGAACAGAGGGAACAGAACGGAGATAGAACAGAAGGAACAGAACAGAGGGAACAGAACAGAGCCAGAACAGAGGGAACAGAACGGAGACAGAACAGAGGGAACAGAACAGAGGGAACAGAACGGAGCCGGCAGAACCCGAGCACCGGACGCTCCCCCAGCGCAGTTCCTCCCCCGCCCGCTGGGGGCACCCGAGCGCCGCGGCCGCGCCCCGCCGCCCTCCGCGCGCACAGGTTTGTCCCCGCGCGGCCGCCGTCCGGCCCGCGCCCCGCCCGGTGCCGCCATATTTTGGCCGCCGCCACCACCAGCGGAGCCGCCGCCGCCGCCGCCGCGATGGGTGAGGGCCGTGAGGGGCGGCTGCGGCTCGGGGGGCTCCGGGCACGGCCGCGGGGGTGGGGTGAGGCCGGGGGAGCCGCCCCGAGGCCGGGCAGCACGCACAACCCGTGCGCTCCGTGCTGCCGCCGCCGCCCTCGCCTCTCACCGGCGTCCCGGGCGCTGCCGGGGCTGAGGGCGGCGGGCCCGGCGCGGCCGCTGAGTCATCCCGGGGCCGTTCCCGGGGGCCTGGGGGCGCGGGGAGCCTTCGGGGGGCTCTGGGTGAGGGAGGGCCGGGGGTTGTGACCGCTGAGGGCAGCGCCAACAGCGACTTTGGGGAGCTCCGGGGTGGGGCGGGAGCTGTGGAGGGAGAATTAGTGCTGAAATAGCCCAGATTTGGGAGTGTCAGGGCTGAAATAGCCCAGGTTTGCGAGTGTCAGTGCTGCAAGACCCCGGGGTTGGGTTGTGAGAGCTATAAGACTCTGTTTTTGGGGTGTCAGTGCTGTAACTTTGGGGGATTTGGGGCTGTTCGGCTCCGTTTTTGGGGTGTTTGGGGCTGCTCCTGCTACAAACCCCCTGAGAGGGACCTGCTGCAGTTGAAGCCTCATCAGGCTGTCATTTAAATCCTCAGATAATTGCTTGATTTAAATCCTGAACTTTCACAGAGTTCAGGGATCGAGTAAAAATCCAACCAACCTCATCGCCGTTCTAATAACGCGGCTGGGCTTTGGTTTATTGTGAGTTTTACAAATGAAAGAAAGTTTCAGCCCTCAATGTCACCGTGCACGTGTCGGGCTGTCCCTGTGGGTGACACGGCACTGCTGGGAAGGAGAGGAATCTCTTGGAAGCAGGTCTCTGTCCCCTGCAAATAAATCACAGCTCCGTGTTGCCCCTTCAAAAAGTGCTTTAATTCCAGCAGCTTTTTGTTTTGGTGTGCCTGAGGTGGAAGGGCCCAGCTCGGGGAGGAGAGGAAAGAGCTGATTTTTTTTTTTTAATTTTTGAGGATTCCTCTAGGAAGACAGGGTTTGGAAGGGTGAGGTGCAAAAGCCAAGCCTGTAGCTGCCGTGTTTAATCCTTAATTCCAGAGGATTTTGGCTCTGCTGTAAGGAAAAGTGTTTCCATTTTCTGCCTGCAGTGTTGTCTTTTAACCAGAAGCTTTAATGGCTTTAAAGTTGAGCTTGGATATTGGGAAGAAATTGTTCCCTGTGCAGGGCTGGGATGGATTTCCCAGAGAAGCTGTGGCTGTCCCATCCCTGGAATTATCCCAGGCTGGGTTGGATGGGGCTTGGAGCAACCTGGGATAGTGGAAGGAACCTGGGGTGGCCCTGGGTGAGCTTTGAGCTCCTTCCAAACCATCCCACGATTCTGTGAAGCTTTAAAAAATGCCCTTTGAGGTGGGGTCTTGTTTGTTGTGATCTCGTCAGGAACTTTTCTGCCTCCTCCAAACCCTCCTGTGATGTTCTAGGAGAGATCAGTGACCACGTTGGTGTGTGGCTGCTGCACCTCCCAGCCCTGAACAGCTTTTCAATCTTCATTTATGGCTTGAGATGCAAAACCTCGACTGAGGCAGCTCTGAGGAGAAAAATGTCCTGGGGCCTGGTGTGAATGTCTGGAAATTCTTGGAGCAGTTTTCTGTGGAGCTGAGGAGTTTGTGCACAGGGACTTCCCATTCTTCCCACCCCTGCAAGAGTTTAATGTCCCCTTCATTTGAATTATCCTCGTGTAACTTCATTATTTTTAAATTAGTTTTTTCATTATTTTAAGTTAATGATATTGTTGGGAATTGTCATCAGTTCATTCCTCGTTTGCTGTGCAATCAACATCTTTAAATGTCAATTTTTTAATGCTGTTTAACCCATGGGGCAGTATTAATGCTCAATTCTTAATAAAACTCCCGTGGCTGATGAATTTAACAGTTAATTGGCTGTTTTGCTTTGTTTGCTTTAGTTCAGGAGAGCAAACATGAACTTTGTCAAGGGGGAGAGTTTGATCATTAAAATCCTGCAAGAGTGAAAGTCCTGATTCCTTCAGGCTTTCAGTTGTGGGGCTGCTGAGGTCCAGATAAATCTGCTTAGCAAATCACACAGTCCTGTTTGTTTGTGAGGCAAAGCACTTGTTGGAAAGGGTGGATTTATTGGAATTTTAGATCCCTCTGTAATTATCTCTGAGTGTTTCTGGTCGGTTTTAACCTGGAACTCTCATGGGTCGAGTTTGAGTTGATTCAGTTAAAGTTAATCTCGGTTTTAGGGGCTGTTGTAAGCGACTCTCAGGTGACTCCTGTGCTTGATCAGTCCATTTTTAAAGGAAATCTGAACGTCTCAGAATAGATAAAGGTCGAAGAGGACTTAAAGCCCTCAAATTTTGGGGTGAAAAGCTCAAATCAGGAGGAGGTAGCACTGGGAACTGAGCTGAGGAGTTGGTGGCTTCTTTATCCATCAGGGCATGAACATTCCAAAAGGATTCCCAATCTTCTCCTGACCCTCAGGAGCAAGCAACAACCACTGTGTGACTCTGAATTTTCCCCCAAAGAGAATTTTTGCCTCTCCCTTCCCCCTGGCAGCACTGAGGAGTTGGTGGGTTCTTTTTCCATCAGGGCATGAACATTCCAAAAGGATTCCCAATCTTCTCCTGACCCTCAGGAGCACTCTGAGTTTCCCTTCCAAAGAGAATTTTTGCCTCTCCCTTCCCCCTGGCAGCACTGAGGAGTTGATGGTTTCTTTATCCATCAGGGCATGGCCATTCCAAAAGGATTCCCAATCTTCTCCTGACCCTCAGGAACGAGCAACAACCACTGTGTGACTCTGAATTTCCCCCCAAAGAGAATTTTTGCCTCTCCCTTCCCCCTGGCAGCTCTGCACATTCCAGCAGTGCTATCACATCCCTGCCTCTCTGGAGCTGAACCCGAGGGAAGGAGCCAAATAACTGCAGGGATCAGGGATTTACCAGCACAGCCTGTCCCAGATCCCAGTGCCCACCCCAGGCTGCTCCAGGGGACAGCTCTGTGGGAGCCTGGTGGTGGCAAACACCCCAAAAACCCCATGGGGAACAAAGCAGAGCTGCCCCAGTGACAGCACAGCAGAATTTAGCTGTTTTTTCCAGGATTTCACTGCAGGGTTGTAGGGAGTTGTGGTTGTTTGAGAGGATTTCTTGTGTAGTTGTTCTGCTGTTGAGCTTCCTTTGCCCTCTCTTGTCTTCTGGGCAAGCAAAGTGAATTTTTTTCCTTTTTTTTTTTTTATTCATTCCCTTAAAAACTATCAGTGACAGTAAATAAATGTGGTTTTGACTGATTTCTGGTAGCAGTTCAGAGCTGTCCTTTGACACAATTAATTCAACTACTTTTATCTATTTATTGCCCCCAACTTCATTTGATTTGTATTTAAGTAGTACAGATGATTTAGTCTTCTTTTTCCAGCGTTTCAATTCACTTAATAAAGTTGTCCTGGACACACTTTTTCTAGGAGAGTCCTCTGGAGATGTTAATTATGTTAGGAAGAGATGGGAACATCCTCTGGGATTTCAGGGAGGTGTAGGACACGGAGAAACATAAGGAATAAGGTTTGTCCTATGAAACTCAGTAATTCACTCCATTTATTTTGCTGCAATTTGTCTAATTTAGGAGAGTTTAAATCATAAACCAACGACTTTATGCTATCCCAGGGAAAACTTGGGTGGAAAGGGCCTTTGGAGGTCACCTGGTGCTTGCTGAGAGCTGGGAATGTCCCCAGCGGGCACTAATTGGCAGATTAGTGCTGATGAAGTTCCTCAAGTGTATTTATTTACACTTGCATAATTCTCCCAAGCCTTTCCCCACTGCAAAAGAGCAGCTGTCAGCCCTCCTGGCCAGGCTGTGAACTCACAGCCACCTTTGGAAGATTCCCTGTGGAATATTCCCTGTGGGAAAAGGGGATTTTTGGTTTAAAAAGAGCCGTGTCAGGGCTGGCAGTGTGAGCTCTGTGCCTTGCTCTGACTCAGCAGCACAAGTCCCTGCAGTGATTCAGCTCCCAGGCTTGAATCAGCAGCTGAAGAAAATGTTGGAAGCAAATGTTTCTTGTCATGGGGAGAATTGGGAAGAGGAAGGGTTGGATTCTTGATCCAGGAATGTGGAGAAGCCGTTATAGTAACAACCCTGGAATTAAGAGTTTTCTGTTGTAGCTTGTGTTGGTTTTACAGGGATTTGAGTGCTCTGCTGAGCCTTCAAAGTCAAACTTTCACCCTGTTTTTTTCCTTTCTTTTAAGTGGTAAATACCTCCTCATCCTCCAATTTATGTGTGGCAACTTGGATTTAGTAATTCTTTGATAGCTGGAGGATTTTTTTTTCCCACTCAGTGAATCCAACAGGAGCTAAATTTCTTCCAGCTCCTGAGGGGGTTTCCTTTGTGCAGGGAATTGGAAAGGTTTTGTTCACTTCAGTTTCATCCTTAAGTTTGAAATGCAAATACTGATTTTGTTTGTTTGTTTTTTGCTGGAGCTGCCATGAGTGAAGTTCACTAATCCAGGGAGATACAAAAGGCACAACTTGGGGAACCCTGGGCTTCCTAAATCAGAAGGGATGTTTCATCCAAGCTGGGTCAGAACTCTTTTAAATGACTGAATCTTGCAAGATTTGTTGTTTTCTTGAGTGAACTCTCTGAGGTTCTGAGTTCAGTGTCCATTGGAGCTTCTGTAAAAACAAATCTTCCCAGAGCAAAGGGAAAATCTGTGGCTGGAGTCTCTTCCATGCATCACTCCCATAGGAGCTGAGGATTCCTTCCCCATTCCTGACAGCCCAGAGCCTGATTAATGGATTTTGGGGTTATTCCCACAGATGGAGTTGGAGTTTAGGGTTAACACAAAGCTGCACTTGTGGATGAACTGAATGGTTTGTGCTGAAACATTCCAAATGCAGAATTTGTCCTGCTGTGTTTTATTCCCTGAGTTTGCTCCTGCTGCAGACAGGAGCAAAGGGAAGTCCAGAGCAAAGGGAAAATCTGTGGCTGGAGTCTCTTCCATCAGTCCCTTAGGAGCTGAGGATTCCTTCCCCATTCCTGACAGCCCAGAGCCTGATTAATGGATTTTGGGGTTATTCCCACAGATGGAGTTGGAGTTTAGGATTAACACAAAGCTGCACTTGTGCATGAACTGGGTGCTTTGTGCTGAAACATTCCAAATGCAGAATTTGTCCTGCTGTGTTTTATTCCCTGAGTTTGCTCCTGCTGCACACAGGAGCTGGCTGTGAGGTCCTGATCCTGCATTTCTCACATCCCTCTGTTACCATGGAAATGGGGTGGAATGTCACAAATCAGCATTCTCTTGCCGTTAAAGCATTGACAGAGATGATGAACTGGGAAAAATCAATGGAAATCATCAGCAGGGATAAACCTGTGTGAGAAAAAAATAGAGAATTTTGTGTCACAGAGTGCTTGCACAGTGCTTTGACAAATCCAACCAGCCCTGAAGAGTTATCCCTGGGGTTTCCCTGCAGGATGACAGTTCTTGATGCTCTGGGACAAAAAAAACCAACCCATTAAATAAAGGACAAGGTGCTGGGTGTTCCTGAGTCTGGCTCTTTCCCAACTCTGGGATGGCACAGCTGAGTTTGGAGGCAGCTGAGCTGTCATGTGTCACTTGGCTATTTATGTGACTGCCTGGTAATCCTGTGGATCCTCACTTTTCCTTCCTCCTTTTCTTAAAAACCACCTTTTAATTGGAGGTTTTGCTTTCCAAAAGGAAGATTAAGATCCTTAAATTGTTTAAAGAATTAAGCTGTCGACTCTTACTCTTCCGTGTGGCTGCGTGAGCCGTTAGCAGTGGGGTGGAAATAGGAACAAAAACAGAACAGTGGTGCTTAAATACATTTTCTGAATTAAAATTGTTATGTAGGTGACACCTGGCTGTTTATGGTCAGAGATAAACTCCTAAAACCTGTAGATTTCTCTCATTTGGTGTCTTTTTAGCTCTTTTTGGGAAATCATAGAACTGAAAGTATTTCATTTCTTCTCCTGTTAAAATATTAATTTTTCCAGTTGTTTTCTCTTTCCTTAGTAATGAAAAGCTGGATATTTGTATTTAATTGATGTTTTTTCTTGGGTTGGCTGTGGACTTTTGGGTCTGACACTTCTCCAGTTGATCTTGGACGGGCTCCAGAGTGGCTGGAGGTAGTTGATAAGTGGGACTGAAACTTTCTGTGAGCCACGGGGCTGAGGGTGCCTCAGCTTTGAAATGGGGGGATAAGGAGATCAAACTTCCACAGAACACTTCCACCTGCCCTTAGCAGCTGGGAAAAAAACCCAGAAATATTGGTTTTCAAATGACTTCTGAAGTAGTCATTTGGTTCAGGGCCAGCTGGGTTTAAAAGTGAGTTCTGAAGTAGTAACTTAGTTCAGGTCTAGTTGGGCTTCTGATGTTTATCCTGATTCTTTCCTGTGCTGAGAAGGGCACAGATGTGTAAATAATGTCAGAAATGGGAGAGTTTGGAGAGTTTTTTCCGTGGTCAAAGCAGGAATTTGCAGCTTGGAGCAGTGAGGGATTGCCATCCTCCCCTACTTGAGTTACAGCTTGGCCCTGGCTGCCTGAGGAGGAATCAGCTTGGAATTGCCCTGACTGGGAGGAATCAGCTTGGAGTTGCCCTGACTGGGAGGGATCAGCTTGGAATTGCCCTGGCTGGGAGGGATCAGCTTGGAATTGCCCTGGCTGGGAGGGATCAGCTTGGAATTGCCCTGGCTGGGAGGAATCAGCTTGGAATTGCCCTGGCTGGGAGGAATCAGCTTGGAATTGCTGCATTGCTCAGCTCTGAAGCAGCAGCAGAAATAGGTCAGGTCCTGAGCACCTGGTGGGACACACACAGGGCCTGTCCCCTGTTGTTGTTATAAACTCAACACCTTCATTCTCTTGGATTTTTGCCTTGTTCAACCTCTGGGGGGAAAAAAATATCCTTGATGGTAGCGGGGAAATCAAAATTGCTGCTGAAAAGCAAAAGCACTTTGGAGTGAATAAATATGTTTGAGCTGCTTATTCCATCCTTGGGAAGAACACCCAGAAACCCTCTTCCTGAGGCAGAATTGCTGCTGTTTTCACAGAAAACTATCGAATGAAGAGCTACAAGAACAAAGCCCTAAACCCCGAGGAAATGCGCAGGAGAAGAGAAGAGGAGGGGATTCAGCTGCGCAAACAGAAACGAGAGCAACAGGTAACTGTCACCTTGAGTAGCTTGTGTTCAACCTTAACACAGCCCACATTGTGCTGCTGCCTAACTGCAATCTTCAAGGATCTGTGCGTTAAGGTTTGTTGGCAGTCCTTATTTTTTCCTGTTCTAACTCAAATCTTGATTTTTTTTTTTTTTTTTTTTTTTGTTTCTTTTTCTCTGGACCTCGCTCCCATGGAGAGATTTCCAAGCACTTTGTTCTTGGGCTCGTTGAGGGGTTTTTTTGGGGCTGCTCGTGGTTTTTTTTGGGGCTGCTCGTGGTTTTTTTTGGGGCTGCTCGTGGTTTTTTTTGGGGCTGCTTGAGGTTTTTTTGGGGGGCTACTCGAGTTTTTTTTTGGGGCTACTCGAGGGGTTTTTTTTGGGGGCTACTCGAGGTTTTTTTTGGGGGGCTACTCGAGGTTTTTTTTGGGGGGCTACTCGAGGGGTTTTTGGGGCTACTCGAGGTTTTTTTTGGGGCTACTCAGTTTTTTTTGGGGGGCTACTCAAGGGGGTTTTTTTTGGGACTACTCGAGGTTTTTTTTTGGGGCTACTCGAGGGGTTTTTTTTGGGGGGCTACTCGAGGTTTTTTTTGGGGGGCTACTCGAGGTTTTTTTTGGGGGGCTACTCGAGGGGTTTTTGGGGCTACTCGAGGTTTTTTTTGGGGCTACTCAGTTTTTTTTTGGGGGCTACTCAAGGGGTTTTTTTGGCACTACTCGAGGTTTTTTTTTGGGGCTACTCGAGGTTTTTTTTGGGGCTGCTCGAGGGGTTTTTTTGGGGCTACTCGAGGGGTTTTTTTGGGGCTACTCGAGGGGTTTTTTTGGGGCTACTTGAGGTTTTTTTTTGGGGGCTGCTCGAGGTTTTTTTTGGGGGGCTACTCGAGGGGTTTTTTTTGGGGCTACTCGAGGGGTTTTTTTTTGGGGCTGCTCGAGGGTTTTTTCTTGTTCACAGATCCTTGGTTTTAAAGGTGGTGGTGGCTTTTTTTTAGATGGAATCAGTGAATGGGATCATTTCCTGCAGAAACAGGAAGAGCAAGTGAAAGTATGGCCTGCATGTATTTCTTAACCCTGAGTGTATTTCTTTTTTTTTTGGCTTGGAGGTCTCTGGAAGCACAAGGTGATTCCCAAGTGATGAGTGTGGGACTAAATATTTGCTTTATTAGTGCCTCCCCCAAGCTGCTTTTTGCCCAGTTTCCTTAACTTTTGGCCAAATTCTGCACTTGCCTGCCCCAGTGTCTCAGTGACTTGGGCATTTGCACATCTGAGGGCAAGACTTAGCATGTTTTTGTGCCAGACTAGTCCTGAGAGTGCAGAGCTGTTATTAATGACCTCTTTTTACTCAGCTTACCTTCAGTCTAGGAGGGATCTTGCTTGAGGAACAAGAATGTCAGGTTGTGGAGCCTGTTCATTGTTGCTTTCTAATAACAATCCCTGTGTTTTATTCCCCACCAGCTCTTTAAAAGAAGGAATGTGGAGCTGATCAATGAAGATGACTCCATGTTTGATAGTCTCCTGGTGGATTCCTATGTTACTTCCACAACATGTGGGGTAAGGTGACTTTCCTTGTTGCTTTCAGACAGATTTAATGCTTTTAGGGTGGGGAAGCCTTGCACAGATTCCCAGAGAAGCTGTGGTTGCTCCATCCCTGGAATTATCCCAGCCTGGACAGGGCTTGGAGCACCCTGGGATAGTGGAAGGGGCTGGAACTGGATGAGTTTTAAGCTCCTTCCAACCCCAAGCCATTCTGGGATTCTCTGATTGTGTGGAACTGCTAAACTCCAATGTTTCTCAACATTTTGAGAATGTTTGTGTGAGCTGGTGCAGAGAGCTGGAACAGCCACGAACCTTTGGCTAAAATGCAAAGAGGAAATTTATTCCTGAGGGGAATATTTATTCCTGAGGGGAAAATTTAGTCCTGAGGGGAAAATTTATTCCTCTGGGGGATCCAAAGGGACACCAGTGGAGCCTTGAGCCCTGCCAAGCTCAGCCCATGCCAGGGAATCCCCACCCTGCTGCTTGTTTCTCAAAAGTTATTTCCAGCTGCATCTTCAAAATCCTCCTCCTGTGTCTTCCCCTCTTTTATCCCATTGCAAATGTGAAGTGCAAGAGTCTGCCAGGAAGTGAATAATGTGCTGGGATCCCGAATTTTGAATCTTTGGGGTTTCTGGCTAAGCTCAAATCATGGTAGGATGTGGTGTGTGTGATGCCTGAAATAATCTCAGTCTGAAATGAAACCATTTCTCTGTCTCCTCTGCATCTTTTCAGGAGGGATTGATCACAGGAGAGATGGTAGAGATGCTGTTCTCTGATGACCCTGACCTACAGCTAGCAACCACTCAGAAATTCAGGAAATTACTCTCCAAAGGTAAAAATAACTCATCCCTGCCCCAGGATCTAACAGAACCTGCTTTTTGCAAGGGTTTGTGCACAAAAGCTTTGCAGCTTGGGGGAAAAGAAATATCCACAATCTGGAAATGGGATAATCTCTTGTACTGCTGATGATTGCCAGTTGTGTGAGTTGTACAGAAAATTATTCTGCCAAGCTGCCCTGATGAGTTCAGTCCAGTTTGAGATAATTTAATTAACACTTCAGGCTTGTTACTCCACTGCATGAGGCCTGTTCACTCTCTGACACTGCCTTGCTGTTTCAGAGCCAAATCCTCCAATAGATGAGGTGATAAACACTCAGGGAGTGGTGGAGAGATTCGTGGAATTCCTGAAAAGAAGTGAAAATTGCACATTACAGGTAAAGGAGATTCTGTTAGCAATTCTTCAAGGTGTGGAGCTGTTTAACCTTTGCTTAGCAATGAGAATCCACAGGTGCTGTCAGGGAAAAAAATGATGTTTTGAACCCCAAAAATGCAGGTTATGTGATCTGTAGGAGAAGACAAAAGTAGTTTGTAATGCTCAGGAAAAAAAAAAAAAAAAAAAAATTGCTCTGAATTAAATTCTTGGAAAAATACTGACAAAAATAACCTAATTCAGCTGCAGCAGAAGAAAGTTTGGCTTTCCTGTAGCTGAAATTTCTGCTGGGAGCTGCTGGAGCCCTGGGGTAAACACAGAGGAAGAAACTGTGTGAGGAAAAACCTCCATTGCTGGAGGCTTTTAAGTAGAGGCCAAGAAATGTTAGAATTGGGTTGGACAGTGCTGATCTTGCCTGGGGCACAGGGAAGGCCTTGGTGGCTTCCTGAGATTCCTTCCAGCTTGGTAATAAATCCTGGTTATTTTGGAGGGGTTCAAGAGACTTCCATACATGGAATTTGATCCAAGTTGATGACTGCTTTTTATCTTTCTCCCTGCCTTTGGCCCCAGGCCATGGACCAGAGGGGCTTAATTTCCAGGAGAAGTGGATGGAAATCTGATTTTAAAGCAAGAAAGAGAAGCAAAAGCAGGGAATTGCTGCTCAGCTTCCCTTGAACTCGCAGCATCTTTGGGATGTTGGATGAAATACAGGAAAATTTCTGATTTGTGTCTTTCTGCACTGAAAGGAAGGTGTCTCATCACTTTTCTTGCTGGGAAATGGTTGTGGAGATGAAAGGATGTGGTGGTGACATCTTTTGCTCATCCTTTGAGCAGCTGTGACCTCTGAGAGGACTTTTAGCAGTTTATTGCTCAAGAAAATAAAATCCTTAGACTGCTGAGGTGTTCTCTTGCTTTCTCTCACAAAACCTTTGTAGCAGAAGCTGCAGGAATTGAAGCCAGAATGTCATGACAGATATTTTGCTAAATCAGGCTATTTTTTTTTTAATTCCCATTTGTCATTTGTTTCAGTTTGAGGCTGCGTGGGCCCTGACAAACATCACCTCGGGGACTTCCCAACAAACCAAAATTGTCATCGAGGCTGGGGCAGTTCCCATATTTATAGAGCTCCTAAATTCTGACTTTGAGGACGTTCAGGAACAGGTAAGGATCACTCCTCACTTTGGGATTTTGGGGGGAACCACATGTTGAAAATGGCAGTGTTTAAACTGAGCGATCCCAACCGGCTCCAAGAGCACACGTGGAATGTTTGCCTGCAATTACAGGAAAAATTGCTGCCTGTTTCTCCCTCTCTTGGAAACTGTGAATGCTAAAACTGTTGCTGTTTTCCTTTCAGGCTGTCTGGGCATTGGGGAACATTGCTGGAGACAGCTCTGTGTGTAGAGATTATGTCCTTAACTGCGCTATTCTCCCTCCCTTATTAATGTGAGTAGCCATCAACACTTGCCAGAGCACTTCTTGGGATTCCCACTGTGCCAGTGCTGGAGCTGGGCCCCCAGATTCCCTGGAAATGTGTGATCCCCTGGGAATCAAAGCTTCAGAGCAGTGGGACTCTGTGGATAACATCCCACTGCACTGGGCTGCTCCTTCTGGAGTCTCAGGGTGTCCCTCAGCTCCTGCTCTCTGCTTGGGATGTGGATTTTTTTGAGTCTTGGAATGGGAGCAGCTCTCTCTCACCACCTCCCTCAGCGTGTCTGGCCTGGGCTTTCATTGCTCTGGCAGGAGTTAATCTTCATCCCAGCCCTGGAAAAGCAAGGTTTTGTCACAAATGGTTGATTTTGCTGCTCCTGCTGTCAGTCAGGGGTGGCTGCCTGACTCCTCATCCCACAGGACTCACATCCTCCCCAGAGCTCAGACTCTGAGCAGTTTGTGTCACTTGTTCTCTGGTGAGGGCTGGGAGCATCATCCTGGGCTGAACTGGAGCTAAATGTTTTCATTTGAATTCCTTTGATTCCTCTCTGCTTCCACATGGAGGACAATAATCTCTGGTAATTCTCTGTTCAGGCTCCTCACCACGTCCACCAGGCTGACAATGACACGAAATGCTGTGTGGGCCTTGTCAAACCTGTGCAGAGGGAAGAGTCCACCTCCTGAGTTTGAGAAGGTGAGGAGAAATGCCTTGTTGGCAGCCAGGTGATGGGGAGACACCCACTGAAGATGTTGGAATGGGTTATTTGGGGCTGTTGTACTCAAGGAGGCCACAGGGTGAGGTTTTTCCTGCTGAGCATTGTTTGAGGACCTGTTTAATTTTTCCCAACCTTTCTGTTGGACCCATCAAATTAAAGGACAGCCTCAGGCTTCCCTAGAAAGTTTCTCTAAATCATTTTTTTTATGAACTCTGGAATTTTGAGACTTCAATTGTGACCGACAACTGTTCTGAGACCTTAAAATACTACAAATCATAACTCCTGGGAGCTGTGGTAGCTTCCCTTTTCCTTTCCAGGCAACCTAACTAAAGGTCCTGCTGGCTTTCCAGGTGTCTCATCCTCCTTTGGTAACACCAAAATGTTTTAAATCAATGTGTTTAAAATGTTTAAATCAACCTATCAAAGCCAAGAAGGTTGTGGTGAGGGGTGAAACTTGACTTGAGTGTAAATATAAATTCACTTATAAATGGTTGGTGTGACTTGATGCTCTGAACACTGAGCAGTTCAGCCTTCTTAAGAGTCAGAAATGGAGCAGAGCTCTTTTATAGTGATGCCTTTCCTGGTCTTAAAAATCAAGAGGAGAACACGGTTAGAAGGGGAAAAAGGGTTTTACCTTGGTATTTATTGTAAGGATCCTTAGGTGCACCACAAACAGGTCGAATGCACCTCTGTGCACCCCCCCATCCCCACTGCAAAGTCCCCCTCTCCTGGCTCTGATCTTACATTTCAGGTCTTACTAATTAGCATATCTATCAAATATTCCCCAATGAGAGGCTCAAATGAGCCCCCCCTCCCAAGGAACCTTCCCCTGGATGGTTCTGTCTTAGTTTACAAAATGTGTTCTGGAGAGGACCTTGGGCTCTGGGCACCCTGGCACCCGAACTACGAAGCCTCTAAAATGTTTAGTCTCTTAGCTTTAACAAACAAGTCCAAGAATGTAGGCAAAAAAGCACCGAGAATACAGAAGTTGCAGAAAGGTATAACAGGGGTATAAAAGAAAAGACAAAATTCATCATGGCATCAATAGGAACGTGAAGAGCTTCCAAAGCTCCTCAGCATAATTTGAGTGTAGCAACAACAACGTTGAGGTGGCTTTGGACGCTGATTGGGAGCTGTGGGAAGCTGCTGACTGGGACAAGGGATCTGTGGCCGTGCAGGACTTTTCTCTGAGCAGTCAGCAGGAGCAGGAGCTGTTTGCCTGCAGGTGTGGTGGTCCTGGCCTGGTGACTAACCCTGGGTGGTGGCTGTTGTTTGCAGGTGTCTCCCTGCCTGCCAGTGTTGTCCCGATTGTTGTTCAACAGTGACTCTGACCTGCTGGCAGATGCGTGCTGGGCTCTGTCCTACCTCTCTGATGGTCCCAACGAGAAGATCCAGGCTGTGGTGGACTCTGGGGTGTGCAGGAGGCTGGTGGAGCTTTTAATGTGAGTATCTGCCAGGTTGGGAGCAGGACACCTGAGTGAGAATCCCTATAAATCCCATCAGAGCACCCCCAAATCTCCTGTGCACACAAACCTCCTGAGCTGAGTTGGGATGATGTAGGGAGGATCTGGAGCTGCTTCACAGGTGTAATTTGCTGGTTTGTCTTCCTGAGCTGAAGATTTTCCAGTTTGGACTCTGGGGTGTGCAGGAGGCTGGTGGAGCTTTTAATGTGAGTATCTGCCAGGCTGGGAGCAGGACACTTGAGTGAGAATCCCTATAAATCCCATCAGAGCACCCCCAAACCTCCTCAGCTGAGCTGGGATGATGTAGGGAGGATCTGGAGCTGCTTCACAGCTGTAATTTGCTGGTTTGTTTTCCTGAGCTGAAGATTTTCCAGTTCTACTCTACTCTATGAATTCTGTGACCAACATTCGTGTTGCTCTCAATATCTGCCCCAAAAATGACAATTTCGCTGATTAAAAGAAACCTTATCCCTAGAAATTTCTGAAATTGGATCATAGGAGTGTGGGCCAACTACACAGACAACTGGGAAGAGCTTAACTCTTCCCTTCCCAGATTTCCTGAAGGACTGGAGGGTGTTGTGTGCTCTCAGAGTTCAAATGGAAGCCATGGTTATGAGGCAAATCAAAGAGAAATCAACTTGGCTTTGTTTCTCCAAAATCCATATGGAAAAGGGGATGGAGCTTGGGGTGCAAGGGATCAAACTTGTGCTGCAGCTTTGTTTTCAGTGGCAATAATGCTCAGCTCACCACATCTTCTGTATGGCAGGGGATGGAATGCTAAGGAAATAATGCAGATGGGGTAATGGGGAGGGAATATTGGGAATATCCCAGGGATCTGATGGATTTGGGTTTGTCCTTGCAGGCACAACGATTACAAAGTGGCCTCTCCAGCTCTGAGAGCAGTTGGCAACATCGTGACAGGGGACGACATCCAGACCCAGGTGAGAGGAGAGGAATTTCCTGCATTTCCTGCAAGGAAATGCAGTGGCTGTGCCTGCATTTGGTGATCTCACTTCTCCCTTTCTCCCAAAGGTGATCCTAAACTGCTCAGCCCTGCCTTGCCTCCTACATTTATTAAGCAGTCCCAAGGAATCCATCAGGAAAGAGGCGTGCTGGACCATATCCAACATCACAGCAGGGAACAGAGCACAAATCCAGGTACAGTCTTCTCCTTCCTGCCTGCAGTGATCCCAAATTCCAAGCTCAGCATTAAAGGATTTGCAGCTTTTTCCTTACCCTGACTCTTAGAGGCTGGGTTTGGTCACATCTCTTATTCTGCAGTAATTTGCAAATTTGCTGCTGCCAAACGAGCTAAAAAAAAAAAAAGTTTGGGAATGGCACCAGCCCATGGTTGGATCACTGGAATCAGAGGAGATAGAGCCCTTATTTCTCCATCCTCAATCCCTTTGAAGAACCTGGTTGAAGTTTAATTATCCTTTTCCTGACCTATATAGGGAGGCAGAGCAGTGCTTTGAGCATTGCCACAGCTATTGATGCAATAGCAGGGATTCTCTGCTGTACTTATGGAATATCTGCTGTTGAATAGGATTGAACTGAGGAATAAAACACAGCAATCCCAGCTTGGGGAAGTTCTTTACTTTGTGATATGGAAGTAGAGGTTTCTTTGAGGTGCTGAGAAACCTTTTGAGCATTGCCACAGCTATTGATGCAATAGCAGGGATTGTCTGCTGTGTTTATGGAATATCTGCTGTTGAATAGGATTGAACTGAGGAATAAAACACAGCAATCCCAGCTTGGGGAAGTTCTTTACTTTGTGATATGGAAGTAGAGGTTTCTTTCAGGTGCTGAGAAACCTTTTGGGCACAGAGTTACCAATGCCAACCCCTCTCCCTGCCCTCTCTTGCCAGGCAGTCATAGATGCCAACATTTTCCCGGTGCTGATAGAAATCCTGCAGAAAGCAGAATTCCGCACGAGGAAAGAGGCAGCCTGGGCCATCACCAACGCCACGTCAGGAGGGACTCCTGAGCAGATCAGGTATTCCCTCAGAGGCCTCCTCCTGGGCCACATCTGCCTGGATTCCTGGAAGTTTTGCCTTGATGGGGATTTCCTTCAAATTCCTCTTTTTATCTGGAATTCCGGAGAGAGCCTGAGACAGGCAGAGTTGGATTGTAATTTGTAATTTCATTCTGGATGAGGATAATCCCAAACTTTCTTCATCTCCCTTTGGATATCTTAGGCTAAACTTAACTTAATGACAGATTAAATTCCACTAGGGATTTAATTTGAGCAGCAGCTGGATTTTAAAAGTGGCTCCTTTGCTTAAAAAATAAAAAGGAGATTTCTGAAAATAGGGGGTTGTACAAATGTAAATAAATGGATCAGAATTAACCTTGCAGAGCAGTAAATGTGTATTTTAAGGTAAACTTACGGATTTCATATTTTTATGAAAAATTTGTCTGGATTTTATGGATGTCCCTTTCCAAGGGAGAGCAGAGGTGATGCTTCCCAGCTCCTGAACACGCAGTGAACATTTGTGCTTCTCTCTCTCTCTCTCTCTCTCTCTCCAGGTACCTGGTGAATTTGGGTTGTATCAAACCTCTGTGTGACCTGCTGACTGTCATGGACTCCAAGATTGTTCTGGTGGCCCTGAATGGGCTGGAGAACATCCTGAGGCTGGGAGAGCAGGAAGCCAACCAGAGTGGGACTGGCATCAACCCCTACTGCAGCCTCATCGAGGAGGCCTATGGTAGGTGGGGCTTTGGGCACTGCAGGGGTCTCTTGGCTGCTTTTCTGCTCTCTTGAGGGGTTTATGATATTCCAAAATAGCCAATATTTCTTCCAAAAGATTCACAAATTCATTTATTGGGTGAAGAGAAAATAGTTGGAAGTAAAAACTCTGATCTGGAGTCCGAAGCTGAAAATCGTGCCTTGCACCAGAAGGGAATAATAACTAGAAATGAGCTGAGCTAAGTAAAAAGTGACAGTTCTGGGTCTAAAATTGCTCTGACTGTTCACAGCTGAACACTGCAAATCCAGGGAGACTTTGCTTTTCCCTGGAGTGACTTAATTTGGTGGTGATGGAATTTTTTTTTTTTTTTTTTTTTTTGTCCTGCTCTCGATGCTTTGAGGAGGAGCAAGTTCCTATTTTGGTCTGAAACTCCCTGTGTGCTACCAGTGTCTGCTTTGCCCTCTCATTACTCTGAGATGTCCTGATTCTCCCTGGAAGGATAATTCCTGGAATTCTTGAGGGTATATTGTACATGGATGCTTTTTGTGCAGCACTGGATTTAATTAGGGCAGCCAAAGCTGGAGGCTACTGGGACATGCCCTGCTCCTCCCTACCCCCTGCAGCCACCAAATTCCTCCCAGCCAGCTGTTTTAATTCCACTGGAATCTGGGATTAGCCTGCAGCTGGAAGCACATGTGCCTGGCAGGGGTGAGATCCAGGGAATAGCTCTGGAACAGTTGGAATAATTAGATTTAGGTGGCAGAATCCTGCGAGCAGAACTTTGAGTGGAGAGCGACGAGGATGGAGAATGGATTTCTTTGTTTCATCCCTTTCCAATTCTTTCTCCCACAAAGGTCTGGATAAAATAGAGTTCAGCATGAGCTAAACCTGCCTGCCAGGGGTGAGATCCAGGGAATAGCTCTGGAACAGTTGGAATAATTAGATTTAGGTGGCAGAATCCTGCGAGCAGAACTTTGAGTGAAGAGCGACGAGGTGGAGAATGGATTTCTTTGTTTCATCCCATTCCATTTTTTTTTCTCCCCCAAAGGTTTGGATAAAATAGAGTTCTGCATGAGCTAAACCTGCCTGGCAGGGGTGAGATCCAGGGATAGCTCTGGAATAGTTGGAATAATTAGATTTAGGTGTCAGAATCCTGCGAGCAGAACTTTGAGTGGAGAGCGACGAGAATGGATTTCTTTGTTTGATCCCTTTCCAATTCTTTCTCCCACAAAGGTTTGGATAAAATAGAGTTCTGCATGAGCTAAACCTGCCTGGCAGGGGTGAGATCCAGGGACAGCTTGGTGTTGGAATAATTAGATTTAGGTGTCAGAATCCTGCGAGCAGAACTTTGAGTGGAGAGCGACGAGGTGGGAATGGATTTCTTTGTTTGATCCCTTTCCAATTCTTTTTCTCCTCAAAGGTTTGGATAAAATAGAGTTCTGCATGAGCTAAACCTGCCTGGGAGGGATGAGATCCAGGGACAGCTTTGGAATAATTAGATTTAGGTGGCAGAATCCTGTGAGCAGAACTTTGAGTGGAGAGCGACGAGAATGGATTTCTTTGTTTGATCCCTTTCCAATTTTTTTTCCCTCAAAGGTTTGGATAAAATAGAGTTCTGCATGAGCTAAACCTGCCTGGCAGGGGTGAGATCCAGGGATAGCTCTGGAATAGTTGGAATAATTAGATTTAGGTGGCAGAATCCTGTGAGCAAAACTTTGAGTGGAGAGCGACGAGGATGGAGAATGGATTTCTTTGTTTGATCCCTTTCCAATTCTTTCTCCCCCAAAGGTCTGGATAAAATAGAGTTCTGCATGACCTAAACCTGCCTGGCAGGGGTGAGATCCAGGGACAGCTTTGGAATAATTAGATTTAGGTGTCAGAATCCTGCGAGCAGAACTTTGAGTGGAGAGCGACGAGAATGGATTTCTTTGTTTGATCCCTTTCCAATTCTTTTTCCCTCAAAGGTTTGGATAAAATAGAGTTCTGCATGAGCTAAACCTGCCTGGGAGGGATGAGATCCAGGGACAGCTCTGGAATAGTTGGAATAATTAGATTTAGGTGGCAGAATCCTGTGAGCAAAACTTTGAGTGGAGAGCGACGAGGGTGGAGAATGGATTTCTTTGTTTGATCCCTTTCCATTTTTTTTTCTCCCCCAAAGGTCTGGATAAAATAGAGTTCTGCATGACCTAAACCTGCCTGGCAGGGGTGAGATCCAGGGACAGCTTTGGAATAATTAGATTTAGGTGTCAGAATCCTGCGAGCAGAGCTTTGAGTGGAGAGCGACAAGAATGGATTTCTTTGTTTGATCCCTTTCCAATTCTTTTTCCCTTAAAGGTTTGGATAAAATAGAGTTCCTCCAGAGCCATGAGAACCAGGAGATCTACCAGAAAGCCTTTGATTTGATTGAGCACTACTTTGGGGTGGAGGACGACGCAGCAGTGGCTCCCCAGGTGGATGAGAACCAGCAGCAATACATCTTCCAGCAACCCGAGGCTCCCATGGAAGGATTCCAGCTATAATAATCCCCCTTGGGGAGAATCCCCCCCCTCCAAAAAAAAAATAACAACCCCCCAAAAAAAACCCACCACAAACTTTCTGGAAAGTTTGGGAGAGCAGCTGCTGGTCCTGGCTGGGAAAAGGCTTGGACTCCACCTCGTTTAGGAAAACTCTGCAAATACAAAGAGCACTCGCGTCCTCGTGGAAAGAAGGGGAAATTTCTGCTCCTTGTTTCTTTGGGCTGCTGCTCCACGTGGCTTTGGAGACAGGAAGGACACGGAGGTGACAAGGTGGCACCTCTTGGTGGCTTCTTCTTTGTGGTGGTGTCTCCCCAAATGCAGTTCTTACCTCGGGTGCTCCAGCCTTGGGTTGGGTGAGGACACGGAGAGGAGAGGAGAGGAGGGAGCTGTTCTGGCCACAGTAATTCTGCAAAACCTGGGTTGATCTATTTAAAAAATTTTTTTTTCTTTTTTTTTTCTTTTTCTTTTTTTTTTTTTTGGTTTTGTTTTTGCACATGTTACTCTTTATTAAAGACTCTTAATATGCCAAGAGCAAAGTTTTAGCCCTGGCCTTCCTCCCAGGGTCAGTTCCCTGATGAAAAATACTGAAAATGGACAGAAAAAATGAGAAATTCTCTCACTGCTGGGAAGTTTTGTTTTGTTTTTTTTTTTTTTTCCTGCTGCTTCCCTTTGTCTAGATTTTTTTTTTGGTTGTTTTTTGAAGAACTGCTAGTGGTCTTTCCAAGGATTCAAAAAAAAAAACAAAAAAAAAAGCAACAAGAGCCCAAAGATGGGAACTGGGGTGGATTTTTTTGGAGCAGGAAGCACAGCTGCTGTTGCACAGGTTTGGTTTGCGTTGTACTGACTGATACCAGAGCTCTGAAATGCTGAAACCCACCTTCATCTTTACTTGAAATACTTTATTTTCCATGAGAAACGTGGTCTGAATTCTGGGTTTTTTCCTGCCTTTTTTGGGGTGGTTTGGGGTGGAGGAAGATTTGGCTCCACCTAAGAGCAGTGCTGGGAGCTCCAGCAGAGCACCAGGTTTTCAGGTTTACCTCCTGCTCACAGTCGGATACTGCACATTTTACTTCCAAAAACGGCAAATCTCTGTATTTTTTATATGATACGTAAGGTAGATAATTTGTCTAATTGGGCCACAGAGAAAACTATAGATGAAATTACTGTAATTCCTGTAAATAAAGCACTGTGAGGCAGGAACACCTGGAAACCCCCGGGGCTCAGGGCTGGTCCTGCTGCTCCTCCTGTTCCCTCACCTCCTCTGCAGGGATCAGGGAGCTGCCTGAGCCCCCCCTCGGCGCCTTTTGAGTGATTTTACCACGATTTCATTAAAAACTGAGGAAGCAAAATGGCGCCTTCTGGGCTGTGGGGTTTGGGGGGAGCCGAGCCCTTGGTGTGGAACGAATAAACCTCAGCTGTGAGGGGCCCGGGGGTGCTCTGTGGGGGTCTCGGGGGTGCTCTGTGGGGCTCCGTGACCTTGGGCAGGCCGTGAGGGGCTCCCGGTGCCCGGTAACGGCGGGGCCGCACGCAGGGCATGCTGGGAGTTGTAGTTCCCCAGGGCCGCCATGCTGCAGGCATGCTGGGAGTTGTAGGCGCTATTTTCTCTTTTTCTCTCCTTCCTCTTTTTCCTCCCCATTCCCCAAGGCACGGTGGGATTCTAGGCCCAAATTTCCTTTCCTCCCTTTGTTATAAATGAGCCAATCAATATTATAATTAAGGAGAATTTATTAATAAAGTATAAAATTGGGAAGGAGCCACGGAGCAAAGCGACACCGAGCCAGGCGATGGGCGCTGGGTGAGCTGAGTTCCGACCTCTGTCGGTTCCAATCTCGCTGGTTCACAATTTCGGCTTCTCTCAGGTGTCCTTTTATAGCTTTTTTCTCCTTTGTTTAGCTTTATCTTTTCAATACAACAATATGATTTTCCTGTTTTTTCCACCACGTCTGACGACAGTTCCTGAAATCAATATTCGATTTTTGCTGTTGGAATCAGTTTCTGGTGCAAGTATATTATTGTCGCTTACACATACATTCTGGGACTGCATTTCTGTACAAACATACACATCCTGGAGCTCTGCCAGACGAGGAAATCCCACCAAATGCTTATCTCTGGAATGTACCTTCTCAGGGCTTCTTCAGACAGAAATCCCTTGAACAGCACAATTCTGGCGGTCACCTGTTTGTGCTTTTCTCAGCCTCAGCAAAATGCTGTCATCTTTCAAATTTTAGCACGAATTATTTTGTATTATACACTACACCTCCTCTTCCACCTCTTCTCCTTGCAGGCCCTAGTTGCTATGGCGACCCCCGCGCGGAGCATGCCGGGAGCTGTAGTTCCTATGGCCGCTCTCTCGCGGAGCACGCCGGGAGCTGTAGTTCCTATGGCCGCTCTCTCGCGGAGCACGCCGGGAGCTGTAGTTCCTATGGCCGCTCTCTCGCGGAGCATGCCGGGAGCTGTAGTTCCCTCAGCGCCTCCCGCCGCCGTTGCCGCGTCTCCCCGGTGCTTCCCGGCAGCCCCCGCGCGGCGGGCGCTGATTGGGCGGCGGCGCGGGCGGGCGCAGGCGCGGCCGTTGGAGGCCCCGGCCCGAGCCGCTCCCTCAGCGCCGGTACCGCCGGAACCGAACCGCCGCAACCGCAGCGGCCCCGGCCGGGCACCGGCACCCCCCGCCCCGCCGATGCGCCGGGCCGCCGCCGCGCCCGTGGGCTGAGGAGCGAGGCCACACCTGCGTCAGACCGCCGGCGCTGACGTCACGGGGTGCGCGCGTGACGTCACGGCGGTGCGGGGAGGGGGCTGCTTTAACGGGGGGGGTGAGGGCGGTGAGGGCGGAGGCTGCACCGGGGGCTGGGCCGCGCCCGGGGCCCTACCGGGGGTGGGGGCGAGGCCGGAGCCGCCGGTTCCCGGTGTAACGGGGGCTCCGCGGGCGGCTCGGGCCGTGCTGCGGCGGGGCAGCGGGGCTGGCCCGGCCGGGGGTGCCGGTGCCGAGGGAGCCATGGGGGGCCGGGGCGTCCCGGGGTGCTGCGGGGCCGGTTCGCACCACGAACCCCGGTTCTGGCTCCCTGAGGCCCGGTTCTGTCCCTGCTAAGGCCCGGTTCTGTGGTCCGGTTCTGCTCCCCCGAGCCCCGGTTCTGCTCCCCCGAGCCCCGGTTCTCTCCCCCCGAGCCCCGGTTCTGCTCTCCCGAGCCCCGGTTCTGTCCCCGCGACCCCCGGTTCTGTCCCCCTAAGGCCCGGTTCTGTTCCCCCGAGCCCCGGTTCTGCTCTCCCGAGCCCCGGTTCTGCTCCCCCGAGCCCCGGTTCTCTCCCGGGAGCTGCGCGCTGGCGGCAGCAGCGGAAAAGGAGCGCCCGGGGCGCGGGTGAAGGGCGCTGCCCCGGAGATCCCGCACGTGGGAGCTGCCACGGGCCGGGCGCTGCCGCCGCTTTTCCCTCGGGATTGCTTTTCCCTCGGGATTGCTTTTCCCTCGGGATTTCCTTCCAGGAGCCCCGGCGGCGGGGCCGGTCCCGGTGCGATCGGGGCACGGGAAGGGGCTCGGCCTTCTCTGGGAACAGCCCCTCCCTTCCCTCTGGGCCAGCAGCATCCTCAGCTCCTAATTAACGTGATAACCCCAGGGTGGGAAGGCTGAGAGCATCCAAACCCCTCGGAGGGAGCGGGGATGAGGATGAGGATGAGGATGAGGAGCTGGGATTTCAGGCTCTCCTCTGCCGGGGGAATTCAGCAGGAATTGGTCTCTGTGCTGTGCAGGCTCCGTTCTCTGGGTCAGGTTTGAAATCCAAGAGTTAGAAAGGGCTGAGGTGGGAAAATTCTGTGATCTGTGGGGTTGGGAGGTGCTGCCTTGCTCCAGGAGGGGATCCCAGCTCTCCACAGCTGGAACAGGAGTTATCCTGCCACAAACTGGGAACCAGCACAGAGCTCCTGCCCAGGACAGGCTCCTAAAATCCTCCAGATGTCCTTAAAGTCGCTCCCTTTGTGTTTCTGCAGAGCCTGAGAGGGTGGAAAGGCTGTGATGAAGAACCAGGGAGTGGAGACCAAAGCAGCTCCACGTCCTTCCAGAACAAGCAGCGGGATGGGGCTGGAAGAGGGAGACTCACCAGAGGCTGCAGCAGCCCCAGAAGGTGGGGGAGCCCTGGAAACCTGGGAATTCTGTCCCTGCCCACGGCTGGGGGGGGCAGTGCTGGCATTCCTTGGAATGTGTGAGGGAGGGTTTGAGCCTGGGAAGAGCCAGGGAGCTGCTTTTTGTGCGTGAGGCTGGGCTGCCGTATCCAGCTCTTTGCAGGGGCAGAAAATCCTGGGTTTTTTTCCCCTGTTTCTGTGCGTGTGCAGTCCTGGAGGAGTTCCCCTTTCCTGCCTGCTCCATCCCTGCTGCCCGGGGATGTTTGATCCCAAGGATCCAGCTGCTCACCCAGGTTTCAAATCCATTGTCATGCTAAAAAGCCCGGCCCTGGAGATCCGAGCTGCCAATTCCTGTGGGGTTGGGAAAAAGCTCACACACAACCTGCTTTCCTTAAAAAAAAAAAAAAAAAAATGAGGGGAGAGGGGGGAATTTTCCCTCTTGCCAGATGTCAGGGGCTTGGTCATGCTCTGCTGATCAAAGGAGAGGCTGTTGGGAATGCCCTGCCATTGTCAGGGCAGCCGGAACAAAGCCGCTTATCCTGCTGCAAGTGCAGCCAGGAAAAAAAACCTCCCATTCCCTCCGTGCTTCCAGCAGGGCTGAGGAGGAGCAGCCTCATGCTTTGTGTCACCCTTTTTTTCCCCTCCAGCTCCCCTCACTCAGGAGGATCCCAAATCCTCCCGTCCCGCCGTGCGCGACGTCTCCGAGGAGCTGAGCCGGCAGCTGGAGGACATCCTGAGCACCTACTGTGTGGATGCCAGCCAGGAGAATCCGGGGGAGGACGGAGGGCAGGGAGAGCCCCCCGAGCCCGAGGAGCCCGACAAGGGCCTCAGTGAATCCCCCAGGAACGGGGAGCAGGAGCCAGGGGGCCCCGAGATGAACGGGGAGAAGGAGAACACCAAAGGAAGCGAGGAATTCCGGCCCGGAGAGGAGGGCGGCGAGCGGGATCAGAAGAAAGCTCAGGAGAAGAAGAAAGCCAAGGGTTTAGGTGAGGGAGGGATTCCCTGCTCCAGCTATGTGTGGATGAATGGATTTTGTACTATGCTGTGATGGTCCTCGGTGGAATCAGAGCCCTGGATGTGTTTGGGAGCCTCCTCCCTGTTCTGTGGGAGTGAGGAATGCACCCAGTGCAGCCTCTGAATTCTGTAGGTTTCTCTTCTGCTGGACACAGCTGGCTCCAGCCAGCCCAGGGATGCTTTTCCCCTCCAAAATAAATCCAGGTCTCTTCCCCAGCTGCTCCAGTTATTCTCCCACCATGGGGAAATCCTGGGAAGGCACCGGGGACCTGCTCAGTCCCTCTTTTCTTCACCTTTCCAAGCCAGAACTCTCTGTAAAGCCATTTTCTCCTATTTATTTTATTATTCCCATCCCACGTCTCATTCCAGGCAAGGAAATCACTTTGCTGATGCAGACCCTGAACACCCTGAGCACGTCAGAGGAGAAACTGGCAGCGCTCTGCAAGAAATACGCTGAGCTGGTGAGTCCCAGGGCTGGGGGAGGCAGGAGAGGGCTTTGAGAGGGACATTCCAGGGATACACCGGAGCTCTGTGGTGTCCTGGGATCTCTGCAGCACTGGGTATCTGGATAGGAGAGGGTGGGCATTGCTGGGTCAAGCCTGGTGGTGTTTGTGAAGTGTGGACAGGAGGAATTTTGGCAAATCTGGGTGCAGGAGGATTTTTTTTCACCCACACAAAGCCTGATCCTGTGTTTAACCAGACTCAGTTCTGGGCACAGGTGGAGTTCCAAGCATGGATCTAAAACTGGAGGAGGTTTGGGGCTGCCTGTGCTTGTCCAAAGTGTCCCTGGGTGGTTTTTCCCTGGGCTCACCTTTCCCTGTGCTGGGGGAACCTGCAGGTCCTTCAGATTCCAGCAGGATGGGAATTCAGCAAAGCAGAATTGAGCTCTGTGTCACCCTGCCCTGCTCAGAAGTGTCACACAACCCCTGTCCTCAGGGCACAGCTCTGCCCTGCTGCATCCCAACCCTCTGCTCCCTTTTCCCAGCTGGAAGAGCACCGGAATTCCCAGAAGCAGATGAAGATCCTGCAGAAGAAGCAGAGCCAGCTGGTGCAGGAGAAGGATCACCTGCAGAGTGAGCACAGCAAGGCCATCCTGGCCAGGAGCAAGCTGGAGAGCCTGTGCCGGGAGCTGCAGAGGCACAACCGCACCCTCAAGGTGAATTTCTCCAGGCTCTGCTCCTTCCTGACCTCTTGGATCCCTCTCCACGGGCTCTCCATGAGCTCTCCATGAGCCATTTGGGCACATCCACCTCTCCCAGTGGTTGCCCCCACTCTGCCATCAGGGCAAACGCTTTGATTTTGGTGTTGAGCCAGCATTACCCACACAGCATCCAAGTTGTTATTTCAGGGTTTATCCACTGAAAAAAGCACAGGGGGAAGGCTCAGAGCCCTCTCCTGATGGAGGAGGACTCTGATATAAGGAGCAGTGGGAGGCTGCGTGGGTTGGGAGCATTAATTTGGGTGCTTTCCTCCCTTCCCTGCCGTGTCCCTCCTGCAGGAGGAGGGCGTCCAGCGCGCCAGGGAGGAGGAGGAGAAGAGGAAGGAGGTGACCTCACACTTCCAGGTGACCCTGAACGACATCCAGCTGCAGATGGAGCAGCACAACGAGAGGAATTCCAAGCTGCGCCAGGAGAACATGGAGCTGGCAGAGAGGCTCAAGAAGCTCATCGAGCAGTACGAGCTGCGGGAGGAGGTGGGTCCTGGCCCCAGGAGGCTGCTCCTGCTTCCAGAGGGGAGGAGGAACCTCTGGATCTTCCCTGACCCGTGGTGTTCCCCCTGTAGCACATTGACAAGGTGTTCAAGCACAAGGAGCTGCAGCAGCAGCTGGTGGATGCCAAACTGCAGCAGGCCCAGGAGATGCTGAAGGAGGCAGAGGAGAGGCACCAGCGGGAGAAGGACTTTGTAAGTCTCAGAGCACTGCTCTGGTTGGATTTACTGCTTTTTGCCTCTTACTGCTCATCCCTGAGCGTTATCCCAGGTCTTGGAATGCCCAGTGGTTGCTCCCTGAGCACCTTGAGGAGCCAGGCTGGAGCCCTGCTGTGCTCCTCGTGCCAGGGGCGTGCCAAGAGCGTTCCCAGATAATGCTGTGCTCTTTCCCAGCTGCTGAAGGAAGCTGTGGAATCACAGAGGATGTGTGAGCTGATGAAGCAGCAGGAGACCCACCTCAAGCAGCAGGTGAGTTCCCTGCTCTCTGTGCTCAGCCTGTTGTGGTTGGGGGGTTTTTCTCCTTCCCTAAGCAAGGAACAACCCAAAGCTCCTTAACTGGGAAAACACAGGGGCAGGATCCCTCCTGGGCTTGGTTTTGGTGAGCTGAGCCTTTGTTCAGGGGTCGTTTCCCAGCACTGGGAGCAGTCATGGGATCACCCTGCCACAGCCAGGAGGTGTTTGTAGAACACTCAGCTCTCAGGACGTTTCCCCAGGACAGAATTTTCCTTTGGCAGAGCAGCTCCTGCTGTTTGTCCGTGTCCCAGGGCAGCAGCTCAGCCCTTGGCCGGCCTCTCCCCTCGCAGGGATTGGGTGCCATGAGCTCCCTGTCTCTCCCCACAGCTGGCTCTGTACACAGAGAAGTTTGAGGAGTTCCAGAACACCCTCTCCAAAAGCAGTGAAGTGTTCACGACGTTCAAACAGGAGATGGAGAAGGTGGGTGATGCTTTTTCCTCAGCCCCAGCTCTGTCATTTCAGTTTATTTTGGGTCTAGATCCGTTTGGGGTGACACAGAAGGGTTTGTGGGATGTCACTGCAATGCCCTGCCTGGCCTTTATTTATTTTGGGGTGTCCTGAGCTGGGCCAGGAGCTGGACTTTGCTCCTTGGGGGGGTCCCTTCCAACTCAGGGCATTTGGTGACTCGATTTGTGCCCTTGCTGTGGTTCTGTAGATGACCAAGAAAATCAAGAAGCTGGAGAAGGAGACCACCATGTACCGCTCCCGCTGGGAGAGCAGCAACAAGGCCCTCCTGGAGATGGCAGAAGAGGTGAGGGGAGGCTCTGGAGCAGCTGGGGAGGAGTGGGATGGGGCCAGGACAGGTCCTGCCTGTGGGGGCAGAGGGAGAAGGAAGCTGTGACGCTGCTGGGGATGCTGAAGGTTTGCTTGGTCACAGGGATTTTCCCCTCGGGCTTCCCTAGAATCAATCACTCATGGAATGGTTTGGGTTGGAAAGGACCTTAAAGTTGATCTGGTTCCACCCCAAAGGGTGTTGTTAAAACTTCACAGGATCCCTGAATGGTTTGGGTTGAAAGGAGCTTAAAGATCACCCAGTGCCACCCCTTGCCATGGGCAGGGACACCTTCCACTGTCCCAGGCTGCTCCAAACCTGGCCTTGGACACTTCCAGGGATCCAGGGGCAGCCACAGCTTCTCTGGGCACCCTGTGCCAGGCCCTCCTCACCCTCCCAGGGAGGAATTTCATCCTGATATCCCACCTAACCCTTCCCTCCCTCTATTTAAAACCATCCCCTGCCCTGTCCTATCCCTCTGGGGGTTTCACCTCTCCTTTTCTTCCCCTCTTCCTGCAGAAAACCCTTCGGGACAAGGAGCTGGAGGGGCTCCAGGTGAAAATCCAACGCCTGGAGAAGCTGTGCCGGGCGCTGCAGACGGAGCGCAACGACCTCAACAAGAAAGTGCAGGACCTGTGTGCCCACACGGACCTGCTGGAACCCTTGAAGGACCCATCCCGGGACAGCTCCGAGGCTGCAGGAAGCACTCCTGATTCCCTGAGCTCGGGAAAGGCCACACAGAGCCCGGATCCTGCAGAAATCCCGGCAGAACTGAGCACGGGAGGCTCGGGGCAGAGCGGGACTGAGGAGGGGATTCGGGCCATGGAGTGAGGCCCAGGCAGGGCACTGAGGTGGGGTGAGGGAGGGTGGCCTGGGAGCTGCTTTTGATTCCTCTCTCCCAGTCCTGGGACAGGTGGAAAAGGACAGGACACAGCCCTCCTGGGGATGTGAGATTTCCTAGCTTAGGTTTTTGGAGGGGTTTTTTTAAGATTTTATATATATATATATACATATATATATATATATATGAGATATATAAAAATGTGCAGGGCAACTCTTTTAAATCTGTGGATATCCATGAGAAGCAGAAGGGCCCCAGCTCCCTGCCTGTGGGAATATTGAATCTATGGAGCCTCAACCGATCGTCCCTCTCACTAAAAGACCTTGGCACTGGCAGGCTCAGGAAAGCAGATCCAGAGATCTGTGCCCCTGCACAGGGACAAGGGACACAACGACCCCACTCTGCAGTGAAAGCAGAGCTGGGAGAATTCCAGAGCATTCCCAGTGCTGGATTCTCCCTCTTCCCTCTGCCAGGCAGGAGGGAGCTCCCGGACTGGCTCTTGCTGGCAGCTCCTGCGTGAGCTGAGGGCACAAGAGGCCGTTCCCCTCCTCTCTGTGGGTTCTGTGTGTGGAATGGGGACGAGGAGAAGCAGGAAAGGGGGTGCCTGGTCCCAACCCCCGGGAATTTTTGCTCTTCCCAGGCCCTGCCAATGTCTCAACCGCCTTACGATTCACAGTTGCCTCTTTGCTGAACGCACACGTGCACAAAGTGTATTAAACAGTTAATCCAAAGGTCTCATTCCCAAGTGTTTGGCATCGTTGTGCACAGGGATTGGGGAGGTGCCCCCCGAGCCCCCCAGCCCCGGGGACTCCAGGAAGGATCCAAGCTCAGAGCTGTGCGTGCTCCACGAGCTGCTGCTGCGGCCGGATCGCCGGGATCAGCTCCGGGACTGCTCCGTGGGGCTGCTCCTCCCAGCCCTGCTTTTCCTTCCCCTCTCTGCCTGGAAAAGCATCTCCCCCAGCGCTGCCTCAGCCCACGGGGCCTGGATGTGCTGGGAGGGAGTTTAGGGACAGACGTGGGACCTGCTGGCACCGGGTTTTGGGATTTTCTTTGGTTTCTCAAGACTTTTCTCTTTTCGCTGTTCTTTTGGAAGACTTGACTCGCTTCAAACCTCGCTGCAGCTTCTCTTTGTGACAGACTTGACTCCCAGCATTGCCTTCCTCGTGCTGGAAGCTGAACCCAGCTGGCTGGAGACCTTCCCCACCGTGGATGTGTCCAGTGCATCAGTCTGGAATTCTCTTCTGGCAACGCAGCTGCTCTCACATCTTCCCTCCATGCAGGACCCTGCCTCCATGTCCTCTTCTCCTCCAGGGGATCCCAGGGAATCCAGGTCTAAGGAAGGCAGCAGGGACGAGCCCTGAGTCTCCACGGAGCCGTGGCTGGACATCCACTGGGACAATCCCTGGAGCCGAGCGTGGCTTTGTCTTCCAGCCCCTCGCCCTCAGCGCGGTTCCCCCGGGATGATCCATGAATGTAGCTCTGGCCTGCTGGGACCGCCCCATTCCCAGCAGCCGGGCTGAGCCAGGGCTCCTGCCGGGATCTGGACTTCTCCTCCCGCTCGTTCAGTAAAAGGACAACCCCTTAGAAATTCACCAAACCCCCCTTTTTTTCCCCCCATCTTTTCCCTGTTACGGTACAGAAACCTCCGCGGGGGCTGTTGTGTGTATCCTGTATCCAATAGAAACACTCCCGACCTCGCTGCTGCTTCTGGTGTCTCTCGTTCTTTTACCGCGGGGGGGGAAATGAGGATTTTGGGCTGTGGGGTGGCCACATCGAGCCACATCCGTGTCCCAGGGCTCTGCTCCTGCTTTTCCAGCGGGAATGAGGCGGGGGGAGGCTGGCAGGGACGGTTTGCTGCAGTGGGGATGGGATGTCCTTGCTAAGAGGGGACATCGGCGGTGGCAATCTCAGCGTGGCTCTCTCCCTCCTCGGGCCACCAGCCCTGAGGGTCCCGGCCCTGGTGGTATCAAACCCCCTCCTCCCGGCTGCTCCCCTGTGCCCCCATCGGCTCCAAAATGTCCAAGGTCGGCTTAAAATCCTGCCGGGATTTACAGGAGCAGCCGCGCTCGGGCTGGAGCAGGGGGGTTGGGGACGGGAATTGTCTAATCCCGGCCCTGCGCCAGGGCTCGAGGCCCTTCCCGGCTCCTTCCTGCAGGGACGGATCCCGCGATCGCGGCACCGCCGTGACACCGGAGGGGACTCGGGGTAAAGCCCGGGGCCGTGGGGGGCGGGATGGGGGCGGCAGGAACGAGCCGGGGGCTCCGCGGGCTCCGCTGCCGCCAGCGCTGCGCGGGTTCGGGGATCCTGCCCCATTCCCGGTCCGGCCCCATTCCCGATCCTGCCCCATTCCCGGTCCTGCGGGATGCTGGTCCCGGGGCTGAGGCTGGGGCCGGCTCCGGGCGTCCAGCGGGCAGCCGGTGTCCGGCGGAGCCTGGAGGAAGTTCCCTTTCCCTTTAAATGCAAATCCCAGGCTGTGCGGACGGTGCCCAGCGAGCTCGGGGTGTCCATCGGGATCGCGGTGTCCAGCGGGTCCCGGAGGCCGGAGCGGGCCTGGCGCAGGTCAGTCCCGGGCCGTGGCGCTCCGGACGGCGGCCGGAGGCTGCGGACAAAGGGGACAAAGGGGACAAAGAGGCTCCGCAGCCCCCGGAGCTCGGGGGGTTCTGCGGGAGCCCCGCGGTGACGGCGCCCGTGCGGTCCCTGCCCCGTTCTCCCCGGGGTCGTTCGGGGCCGAAATCCTTTTCTCCATCGGGAAGACGCCGAGAGCCGAGGCCCGGCCGGAGCCGCGGCTGCGGTTCAGGCCCCGGCCGAGCTCGGCGCGGGGATGCTCCGGGAGCCGGGACAGCGGAGCCCCCACCGGGAATGGGGGGCCGAGCTCCTGCTCCGCTCCTCCCGCCGCCACCGAGCCCTGGAGCGGCTCACGGTGGCCGTGGTTGGCACTTCTTAGCTTGGGGGTCCCGGTGCTCGTGGCTGTCCCCCCCTCATCCCGGGGCTCCCGCTGCCCGTGTCTGTCCCCTCCTTATCCCGGGGCTCCCGCTGCCCGTGGCTGTCCCCGCCCTTTGTCCTGGAGCTCCCGGTGCCCGTGGCTGTCCCCCCCTTATCCCGGGGCTCCCCGAACCCCTCCGCTGTGCCCCGGGCAGCCGCGTTCTCTCCACCAGCCCCCATCTCCCCGCAGGGAAGGAGCCTCCAAGCGCCGTGTCCGTCCCACGCAGGGTCCCCGTCCCGCAGCCCCCGCAGCCCCCGCAGCCCCCGCAGCGCCGGCCATGGAGGAGCGGAGGAAGAAGCGGAGCCCCAAGACGTGCCTGGCACAGCCCGCACCCTCCGGGGCCCCGCGGCCGCTGCCCCCGAGCAAGAGCACGTCCTTCGCGCTGCCGCTGCCCACGCTGCCCTCGCCCCGGCAGCGGCCCCGGCCCCGGCGGTCAGTGCGGCCCGGGGGGACCCGCGGGAGCCCGGCCGGAGCCGCCGGGGCGATGCCAACGCCGTGTTCCCCGCGCAGGACGAGCAAGGAGCGGGCGCGGGCGGGCGCGGGGGGCTCCCGGGGGGCCCCGCTCCAGCACAGCTTCCTCACGGATGTGTCCGACGTGTGCGAGATGGAGGGGGGGCTGCTCAGCCTCCTCAGCGACTTCCACTCGGGAAAGCTGCAGGCGTTCGGTGAGGGGAGGGATTGGGGGGCGTGGGGTGGGGTGGGAGAGGGGTGGAAGGAGGGATGGGCTGGAGGATGGATGGATGGATGGATGGATGGATGGATGGATGGATGGATGGATGGATGGATGGATGGATGGATGGATGGATGGATGGATGGATCCATAGGGAAGGAGGGATGGGCTGCAGGATGAGATGGATCCATCCCATGGGCACAGGGAAGGAGCGGGTTGGGGAATTTTGGACCCACAGGGAACGGGGTGGGATGGGGAAAATGCTGGCTCCATAGGGAAGGAATGGGCTGGGATGGATCCTTTCCATGGGTGCAGGGAAGGAGTGGGATGGGGGAATATCCTGGATCCTTTCCATGGATCCAGGGGCTGGGATGGATTTTTTTCCCTCAGGGAAGGAACGAGCAGGGGCAGGGGTGGATTTTTTCCCTCAGGGAAGGAACGAGCAGGGGCTGGGGTGGATTTTTTCCCTCAGGGAAGGAATGAGCAGGGGCTGGGGTGGATTTTTTCCCTCAGGAAAGGAACGAGCAGGGGCTGGGATGGATTTTTTCCCTCAGGGAAGGAACGAGCAGGGGCTGGGGTGGATTTTTTCCCTCAGGAAAGGAATGAGCAGGGGCTGGAATGGATTTTTTCCCTCAGGGAAGGAACGAGCAGGGGCTGGGGTGGATTTTTCCCCTCAGGGAAGGAATGAGCAGGGGCTGGGATGGATTTTTTCCCTCAGGGAAGGAATGAGCAGGGGTTGAGGATGGATTTTTTCCCTCAGGGAAGGAATGAGCAGGGGCTGGGATGGATCTTTTCCCTCAGGGAAGGGATGAGCAGGGGTTGAGGATGGATTTTTTTCCCTCAGGGAAGGAACGAGCAGGGGTTGAGGATGGATCTTTTCCCTCAGGAAAGGAATGAGCAGGGGCTGGGATGGATTTTTTCCCTCAGGGAAGGAATGAGCAGGGGCTGGGATGGATTTTTTCCCTCAGGGAAGGAACGAGCAGGGGCTGGGATGGATTTTTTCCTCTCAGGGAAGGAATGAGCAGGGGCTGGGGTGGATTTTTTCCCTCAGGGAAGGAACGAGCAGGGGCTGGGGTCGATTTTTTTCCCTCAGGGAAGGAATGAGCTGGGGCTGGGATGGATTTTTTCCCTCAGGGAAGGAAGGAGCAGGGACTGGGGTGGATTTTTTCCCTCAGGGAAGGAAGGAGCAGGGGCTGGGGTCGATTTTTTCCCTCAGGGAAGGAATGAGCAGGGGCTGGGATGGATTTTTTCCCCTCAGGGAAGGAATGAGCAGGGGTTGAGGATGGATTTTTCCCCTCAGGGAAGGAATGAGCAGGGGCTGGGGTGGATTTTTTCCCCTCAGGGAAGGAATGAGCAGGGGCTGGGATGGATTTTTTCCCCTCAGGGAAGGAATGAGCAGGGGCTGGGGTGGATTTTTGCCCTCAGGGAAGGAACGAGCAGGGGTTGAGGATGGATTTTTTCCCTCAGGGAAGGAATGAGCTGGGGCTGGGGTGTATTTTTGCCCTCAGGGAAGGAACGAGCAGGGGTTGAGGATGGATTTTTTCCCCTCAGGGAAGGAATGCTCCTTCGAGCAGCTGGAGCACGTCCGGGAGATGCAGGAGAAGCTGGCACGGCTCCATTTCGGGCTCGATGTGTGCGTGGAGGAGCTCCCCGAGGAGCAGAAGAAGGCGGCGGCCGACAGGAACCTGGACCAGCTCCTGGCACACGTGAGTGCCACCCCCGGGCCCTGCCAGCGCCGGGACACCCCCGCGGTGCCCCCCGGGCCCTCAGCCCCTCCCTGCCTTTGCTCCCGCAGCTGGAAGAGCTCAGCAGCTCCATGTATCCTTGGCTGGCAGCGGCGGCGGCCTGGGGATGGCGGCCGGGGCAGGGATGGGGCAGTGCCAGTGGTGAAGGTGGCAGCGATGAAGGTGGCAGTGACAGTGATGGTGATGATGATGATGATGATGATGATGGCAGTGACAGTGATGAAGGTGGCAGCAATGGGGTGACAGTGGTGACAGTGATGGCAGTGATGATGATGATGATGATGGCAGTGACAGTGATGAAGGTGGCAGCAATGGGGTGACAGTGGTGACGGTGATGGCAGTGATGATGATGATGATGGCAGTGGTGGCAGTGATGGCAGTGGCAGTGGCACTGGGTGGCAGTGATGATGATGGCAGTGATGATGATTATGGTGGCAGTGATGATGATGATGATGGCAGTGATGGGGGCAGTGATGAAGGTGGCAGCGATGGCAGTGGTGATGATGATGGCCGTGGCAGTGATGGGGGCAGTGATGGGGTGCCAGTGGTGACGGTGATGGCAGTGCTGCAAGTGATGATGATGATGGTGGCAGTGGCAATGATGATGATGATGATGGCAGTGATGATGGTGGCAGTGGCAGTGATGATGATGATGACGGCAGTGATGATGGTGGCAGTGGCAGTGATGGCAGTGCCAGTAATGACAATGCCAGTGGTGGCAGTGACGGTGCTGGCATCATGATGATGATGGTGATCATGATGGTGGCAGTGATGATGATGATGGTGATGGCAGTGGTGGCAGTGACAGTGATGATGATGGCAGTGATGATGATGATGGCAGTGCTGATAATGATGATGATGGTGGCAGTGCTGGCAGTGATGATGATGATGATGATGATGATGATGATGATGGCAGTGATGGCAGTGACAATGATGACAATGCCAGCGGTGGCAGTGACGCTGCTGGCGCTTCCCCTTGACCCGCTCTCAGCCAGAAGCTGCACCTGGCCGAGAGCTCGGACCCCGAGGACGCTGCGGCCTGACCCCGGCCCAGCCCCGGCCGCCGCCGCCCCCGGGCCCCTCAGCCCGGGCCCCTCCCGCCATGGCGCCGCCGGTCGCGCCCCGATGACGTCAGCAGGCGGCGCCGGGGCCATGGCGGCCGCGCTGGGCCCGCGGGCCGGGACCGGCACCGGCACCGGGGCTGAGGCTGAGGCTGAGGCTGAGGGGCGGCGGCGGCTCCTCCGCGCCGTGACCCGGCTGCAGGTGCGGGCCGGGGCCGGGGGGACGCGGGGAGGGCGGGGGAGCAGGGCTGGGGGTGTCGGGGGGGGGCTGGATGGGGCCTTTGGGGGGGGCACGGCTGCGTGGGAGGGACCCTGAGGGTGGCACAGCTGGAACGGGCACAGCTGGAACGGGCACAGCTGGAACGGGGCCTTTGGGTGGGGCTGAGGGGGCACAGCTGGAACGGGCACAGCTGGAGCGGGCACATCTGGGACGGGGGGCACCTCTGGAACGGGCCTTTGGGGGGGCTGAGGGGACACATTTGGAGTAGGGGGCACATCTGGAGCGGGGGACACATCTGGAGTAGGGGGCACATCTGGAGCGGGGGGCACATCTGGAAGGGGCCTTTGGGTGAGGCTGAGGGGGCACAGCTGGAATGGGGGGGCGCATCTGGAGCGGGCACATCTGGGACGGGGGCACATCTGGAATGGGCACATATGGAAGGGGCCTTTGGGTGAGGCTGAGGGGGCACATCTGGAATGGGCACAGCTGGAGCGGGGGCACATCTGGAGCGGGGCCTTTGGGTGAGGCTGAGGGGGCACATCTGGAACGGGGGCACATCTGGAGCGGGGGCACATCTGGAGCGGGTGGCACCTCTAGAACGGGCACATCTGGAGCGGGGGCCTTTGGGTGGGGCTGAGGGGCCACATCTGGAGCGGGCACATCTGGAGCGGGGATGATGCTCCAGCGGGCGCAGCCGCCCCGCCCCGGCCGGGCCGCGCTCGGTGCCGGTGTTCGGGGGCTCCGGGGCTCCGCGGTCCGGCCCCGCCGCTGCAGCGCTGCCCCCGGGCCGTGCCAGGCCGGTGCCCGCGGTTTCCTGCTGCGGCGGCGGCTCCGGAGCGTGCGGGAGGAGTTCGAGGCCGTGGTGCTGGAGATCGAGGGCGACCTGAGCCACCTGCGCTGGGGCGGCCGCGTCCTGCAGAGGCCCCGCTTCGGCACCGAGGTGCGCGGGGACATTCCCGGGATTCGGGGCTGGGGGAACATTCCCGGGACTCGGGGAGCGGGGAACGTTCCCGGGATTCGGGGCTGGGGGAACACTCCCGGGATTCAGGGAACATTCCCGGGATTCGGGGAGCGGGAGGAACGTTCTCGGGATTCGGGGAACATTCCCGGGACTCGGGGCCGGGGGAGTGAACACTCCCGGGACTCGGGGAGCCGGGGAATTCCCGGGACTCCGGGAACATTCCCGGGATTCAGGGAACATTCCCGGGACTCGGGGAACATTCCCAGGTCTTGGGGAACATTCCCGGGATTCGGGGAACATTCCCAGGGCTCGGGGAACATTCCGTATTTTCTTCATATTTTCTTCTCATTTTCTTCATATTTTCTTCATATTTTCTTCATATTTTCTTCATATTTTCTTTGTATTTTCTTCTTATTTTCTTCTTATTTTCTTCTTATTTTCTTCGTATTTTCTTCATATTTTCTTCGTGTTTCATATTTTCTTTTAGATTTCCCTGATTTTTTAAATATTTCCCTCAGGTTTTCTTTCCCTCCCCCTGTATTGAGTTTTTTTTTTTTTTCCCGTTTTCCCTTGGGCAGACAGAGAAACCCTTGGATCCAGGGAAAGCTGCAGAGAACAAGGAAACCATTCCCAAAAAAACCCCGGAAAAGCTGGATCCCCCTGGATCCTGGGGCTGTGGGAGCACCCCCTCCTCATCCCCCCTGCCCAGAGGGACAACCCCAAACCCCCCAAATTTGGGGTCTGGTGCTGATAAAAGCCCGGAAAAAGAGGGAAGAGCCTTGGAGTGGGACAAGGACAGCAGCGACCTCGGAGCCAGCCCGGGTAAGGGACACAGCCAAAACCTTGGGAATATCCTGGCAAGCTTGGAACAGCTCCAACAATCCGGATTTTTTTGTGCTAAAAATGGGGTTTTCTCCCATTTTTTGGGCAGAAATCCCACGGGACCTGCAGGGCCTTTCCCACTCGGAGCTGCAATCCCACAGGAAGCATCTCCTGATGGAGCTGCTGTGGATCCAGCAGGCCATTTCCAGCAGGAAAAACGTGAGGAGCTGCTCCTGCCTCTTCCCAAAGGGGAAACAGGGGCTGGGCAGTGCCAGGGATTGGAGTTTTCCAGGGATTTGGGTGCATTTGGCAGGGATTGGAGTTTTCCTGGGATTTGGGTGCATTTGGCAGGGATTGGAGTTTTCCAGAGATTTGGGTGCATTGGGCAGTGCCAGGGATTGGAGTTTTCCTGGGATTTGGGTGCATTTGGCAGGGATTGGAGTTTTCCAGGGATTTGGGCTGGGCAGTGCCAGGGATTGGAGTTTTCCAGGGATTGGAGTTTTCCAGGGATTTGGGCTGGGCAGTGCCAGGGATTGGAGTTTTCCTGGGATTTGGGTGCATTGGGCAGTGCCAGGGATTGGAGTTTTCCTGGGATTTGGGTACATTTGGCAGGGATTGGAGTTTTCCAGGGATTTGGGCTGGGCAGTGCCAGGGATTGGAGTTTTCCAGGGATTTGGGTGCATTGGGCAGTGCCAGGGATTGGAGTTTTCCAGGGATTTGGGCTGGGCAGTGCCAGGGATTGGAGTTTTCCAGGGATTTGGGTGCATTGGGCAGTGCCAGGGATTGGAGTTTTCCAGGGATTTGGGGCTGGGCAGTGCCAGGGGATTGGAGTTTTCCTGGGATTTGGGTGCATTGGGCAGTGCCAGGGGTCGGAGTTTTCCAGGGATTTGGGTGCATTGGGCAGTGCCAGGGATTGGAGTTTTCCAGGGATTTGGGGCTGGGCAGTGCCAGGGATTGGAGTTTTCCAGGGATTTGGGGCTGGGCAGTGCCAGGGATTGGAGTTTTCCAGGGATTTGGGTGCATTTAGCAGGGATTTTTGCTGTGGGATTTCATCACCGGTTTCATTTCTTTCCCTCGCAGTTCCTGATGCTGAAACAGAAGCTGGGAATTCCCAACCACTCCAGGAACATTCCCGAATTCTTGGATTGGTGTGGAGAAGCCCTGGAGCTGCAGCACCAATCCTGATGTGCCAGGGGCGGCTCAGGAGCAGCTCCAGCTCCGTGGGAGGTTTTTCACTCCGGAAAAAAACACGGGAAGAAAACGTTTTATTTCTTTGGAATGTGGATATTTGATCCAAGAAGGATTAAACATCCTCAGCCAGGGTGTGTCCTGGAGGGATCCATCCCACAAGATCCCGGTTTTTCTTGGCTGAGCTGGATGATCCCAGTGGGAAATGGAGGATTTTTCCCTTCCAGCAGGTGCTGCTGTGGAACTGGAATGGCTGAGGGCAGCAGGGACCTGCAGGAACGAGCTCTTCCCATAAAAACGTGGGGATTCCATGTGGGAATCTGAGCTGTGGGGTTGGGATGGAGCTGGGATCTCCAAATGGTGGATTTTTGGGAGTCTGAGCTGTGTTTGGGATCTCCCAAGTGGTGGATTTTTGGGATTTTGAGCTGTGTGTCTGGGATGGATTTGGGATCTCCAAGGAGTGGATTTTTGGGAATTTGAGCTGTGTTTGGGATCTCCCAAATGGTGGATTTCTGGGAATCTGAGCTGTGTTTGGGATGGATTTGGGATCTCCAAGCAGTGGTGGATTTTTGGGAATCTGAGCTGTGTTTGGGATGGATTTGGGATCTCCAAGCAGTGGATTTTTGGGAATTGGAGCTGTTTTTGGGATGGACCTGGGATCTCCAAGCAGTGGATTTTTGGGAATCTGAGCTGTGTGTTTGGGATGGAGCTGCAACATCCAGGATGTCCAGGTGGGGGATTTTTGGGAATCTGAGCTGTGTTTGGGATGGATCTGGGATCTCCAAGCAGTGGATTTTTGGGAATTGGAGCTGTGTTTGGGATGGATTTGGGATCACCAAATGGTGGATTTCTGAGAATTGGAACTGTGTGTTTGGGATGGCTCTGGGATCTCCAAGCAGTGGATTTTTGGGAATCTGAGCTGTGTGTTTGGGATGGATTTGGGATCTCTAAGCAGTGGATTTTTGGGAATCTGAGCTGTGTGTTTGGGATGGATTTGGGATCTCCAAGCAGTGGTGGATTTTTGGGAATCTGAGCTGTGTTTGGGATGGAGCTGGGATCACCAAATGGTGGATTTTTGGGATTTTGAGCTGTGTGTTTGGGATGGATTTGGGATCTCCAAGTGGTGGATTTTTGGGAATTTGGAGTTGTGTGTTTGGGATGGCTCTGCAACATCCAGGATGTCCAGGTGGGGGATTTTTGGGAATTGGAGTTGTGTTTGGGATCTCCAAGCAGTGGATTTCTGGGAATCTGAGCTGTGTTTGGGATGGAGCTGGGATCTCCAAGTGGTGGATTTTTGGGAATTTGGAGCTGTGTTTGGGATGGATTTGGGATCTCCAAGCAGTGGTGGATTTTTGGGAATCTGAGCTGTGTTTGGGATCTCCCAAGCAGTGGATTTCTGGGAATTGGAGCTGTGTTTGGGATGGAGCTGCAACATCCAGGATGTCCAGGTGGGGGATTTTTGGGAATTGGAGCTGTGTTTGGGATCTCCAAGCAGTGGATTTTTGGGAATCTGAGCTGTGTGTTTGGGATGGATTTGGGATCTCTGAGTGGTGGATTTTTGGGAATCTTAGCTGTGTGTTTGGGATGGAACTGGGATCACCAAATGGTGGATTTTTGGGATTTTGAGCTGTGTGTTTGGGATGGATTTGGGATCTCTGAGTGGCGGATTGTTGGGAATTTGGAGCTGTGTGTCTGGGATGGAGCTGGGATCTCCAAGCAGTGGATTTTTGGGAATCTGAGCTGTGTGTTTGGGATGGATTTGGGATCTCTGAGTGGTGGATTTTTAGGAATTGGAGCTGTGCATTTGGGATGGAGCTGCAACATCCAGGATCCAGGTGAGGGATTTTGGGGAACACCTGGTGCTTTGCCAATTCCTTCAGCTCAGGGACATTCCAGCCCAGGGATAATTCCACATTCCCAGAGGTCCTGCAGATGTGGATCCTTCCATTCTGGGATTATTTTTATTACTTTATTGTGAATAAATAAAAAAAACAACAAACTTTCCCTGATGTTGAACCTGTTCCTGCCTTCCTGATTTCTCCTGGCTGGAGCCAGGAGTGTCCATGGCGTGGTTTTTCCTGTCCAGACAGGATTTTGGGATTTCCCAGGAGGTGACAGCACCATGGAGATGCTGATCCATAAATCCTCATGGCTGCAGGGCCTGGATGAAATCCTTGAGGGATGAAAACCCAGAGCTCAGGGGTCTGGATGAAATCCTTGAGGGATGAAATCCTTGAGGGATGAAATCCCAGAGCTCAGGGGCCTGGATGAAATCCTTGAGGGATGAAATCCCAGAATTCAAGGGCCTGGATGAAATCCTTGAGGGATGAAATCCTTGAGGGATGAAAACCCAGAGCTCAGGGGTCTGGATGAAATCCTTGAGGGATGAAATCCCAGAACTCAGGGGCCTGGATGAAATCCTTGAGGGATGAAATCCTTGAGGGATGAAATCCCAGAGCTCAGGGGCCTGGATGAAATCCTTGAGGGATGAAATCCTTGAGGGATGCCAGTGATCCCAAGGATCAAAAAAACCCCAAAAAACCCCCAAAACCTTTGCTTTGACAGCAAAGAGCTCTGGAGAGTTCCCAGTGGGAATGTGATGGGAAAAGGGGATGGTTTGGAACACAGCACAGATAATGGGAAGTGAATCCCTGATTTCTGTCACATCCCAACTTCTGTGATGAATTCAAGTCCCTCATCCTCATCCTCCTGAGGAGCAGAGGATCAGTGAGCAGGGAATCAATGGATAAAATAAGGAAGGTTTTCCCATTTTTTTTTAGTGGAAATGCTGCTTTTCCAAGCTCTGGTTCAGCTGAGGAATCAGAGGAGCTGAGAGATCCAGCTGAAGAAGAATCACCAAACTGATTTTATATTTTTTTTTAATATTATTTTGGTTTTTATAACCCAACATCAGCCGGGAAAATCTGCTCTGTGTCGGATGTTTCTCATAAAGAAATTTTTGTTGTGTCATCATCCCTCTGGAAAATGCTAAAAATTCCTTTTAAAATCCAAAACCCATCAGCAGGAGGTCACCCTGGAGGATTTATGAACCATTTATTATCCCTCCAGTGCTGCCCAGGACAATTGAATTCCAAAAAAAACCACCAAAAATTCCTTTTAAGGCACCAAACTGGCTTTGTCCTGCTCCCACCCTGGTGCTCAGGGAATGCAATCCATGGATTTTTTCCCATCCAAACACAACTCCCAAGGTGTGCCAGAGGCAGGAATTCCCTCAGCCATGGTGGGAAAAGGTACCTTGGATCAAATTCTGCTGCTCTGCTCCTCCTTCAGGACCCAGCCAGGCACAGGGAGACTCCCAGGATGGTGAGCAGCATTCCTGCCACAGCTCCTGTGGGAATTCAGTGGGAATTCAGTGGGAATTCAGTGGGAATTTGGCTCAAACAACAACCTCAGGTTGTTTTTTCAGCTCCTGGAGTTGTAAAATTTCCCATTTCCTGCCTTTCCCTGATGGTTTGAGTGGGGCACTGTTGGTTTGCAGCATCAGGGAAGGGGGAAAGGCTGAGGGTGGATATTTGGGGGTTTTGGGGCTGCTCCTTTTCCGTGTGTTTGGTGCTTGATTTGGGGTTTCTCTCGGGGTTAAACCTCTCCCAAGGGAAAAGCTCAAGCCTAGGAACTCTTTTAGCTGAAATCAGCCAGTTTCAAATCCAATCAAATCCAATCATGGAAATCAAATTACAGAAATCAAATCATGGAAATCAAATCATGAAAATCAAATCAAATCATAGAAATCAAATCAAATCAAATCAAATCAAATCATGGAAATCAAATCAAATCATAGAAATCAAATCAAATCAAATCATGGAAATCAAATCAAATCATGGAAATCAAATCAAATCAAATCATAGAAATCAAATCAAATCATGGAAATCAAATCATAGAAATCAAAATCAAATCATGGAAATCAAATCAAGTCAAATCATGGAAATCAAATCTAATCAAATCATGGAAATCAAATCAAATCATGGGAATCAAATCAAATCACAGAAATCAAATCAAATCATGGAAATCAAATAAAATAGAAATCAAATCAAATCATGGAAATCAAATCAAGTCAAATCATGGAAATCAAATCAAATCATAGAAATCAAATCAAATCAAATCATAGAAATCAAATCAAATCATAGACATCAAATCGAATCATGGAAATCAAACCAAGTCAAATAATAGAAATCAAATCTAATCAAATCATGGAAATCAAATCAAATCATGGAAATCAAAATAGAAATCAAATCAAATAATGGAAATCAAATAAAATCATAGAAATCAAATCAAATCATGGAAATCAAATAAAATAGAAATCAAATCAAATCATGGAAATCAAATAAAATCATAGAAATCAAATCATGGGAATCAAATAAAATCATAGAAATCAAATCAAATCATGGAAATCAAATAAAATAGAAATCAAATCAAATCATGGAAATCAAATAAAATCATAGAAATCAAATCATGGAAATCAAATCAAATCACAGAAACCAAATCAGAGCTGATTTTCTGAGGAAATACCCAAAGTGGGACTCACTTTTCCCCCCGATGTCCTCTCCCAGGATCCTCCCAGTCACCAAGGTCACCAGCAAAGCCAGGGAGTTGCAGAGTGGCACTGCCAGGGACAGCTCTGAAACACCAGTACAAAGTGCACAATTTGGGGTTTTTTATCATCATTCCAAGGCAGCCTCTTGGTGTTGGGCCAAAGCTGCCAAAATCCCATAAACCCACCCCAAAACCAGCCCCAGGGACCCACCTGTGGAGGCCAAAATCCCATAAACCCACCCCAAACCCAGCCCCAGGGACCCACCTGTGGAGGCCAAAATCCCATAAACCCACCCCAAAACCAGCCCCAGGAGCCCACCTGTGGTGGCCAAAATCCCATAAACCCACCCCAAAACCAGCCCCAGGAACCAAACCAGCCCCAGGAACCCACCTGTGGTGGCCAAAATCCCATAAACCCACCCCAAAAACAGCCCCAGGGACCCACCTGTGGTGGCCAAAATCCCATAAACCCACCCCAAAACCAGCCCCAGGAGCCCACCTGTGGAGGCCAAAATCCCATAAACCCACCCCAAAACCAGCCCCAGGAACCCACCTGTGGAGCCAAAATCCCATAAACCCACCCCAAACCCAGCCCCAGGGACCCACCTGTGGAGCCAAAATCCCATAAACCCACCCCAAAACCAGCCCCAGGTACCCACCTGTGGAGGCCAAAATCCCATAAACCCACCCCAAACCCAGCCCCAGGGACCCACCTGTGGAGGCCAAAATCCCATAAATCCACCCCAAAACCAGCCCCAGGAACCAAACCAGCCCCAGGGACCCACCTGTGGAGGCCAAAATCCCATAAACCCACCCCAAAACCAGCCCCAGGAACCCACCTGTGGAGCCAAAATCCCATAAACCAGCCCCAAAACCAGCCCCAGGAACCAAACCAGCCCCAGGAACCCACCTGTGGAGGCCAAAATCCCATAAACCCACCCCAAAAACAGCCCCAGGGACCCACCAGTGGAGGCCAAAATCCCATAAATCCACCCCAAAACCCAGCCCCAAGGACCCACCTGTGGAGGCCAAAATCCCATAAACCCACCCCAAAAACAGCCCCAGGGACCCACCTGTGGTGGCCAAAATCCCATAAATCCACCCCAAAAACAGCCCCAGGGACCCACCTGTGGTGGCCAAAATCCCATAAATCCACCCCAAAAACAGCCCCAGGGACCCACCTGTGGTGGCCAAAATCCCATAAACCCACCCCAAACCCAGCCCCAGGGACCCACCTGTGGAGGCCAAAATCCCATAAACCCACCCCAAACCCAGCCCCAGGGACCCACCTGTGGAGGCCAAGGTGAGGTAGAAGAGGAGGGATCCACCTTGGTTGAGGAGGAAGGGCACCAGGGACTGCAGGAGAGCACAAACCCGAGTGAGGGAGCCCAGAGCTGGGCTTGGCACCCAAAATGGGGCACGTGGGGGGGGTCCCAGTGCCAATCCCAGAGCTCATCCCGTGTCAGGATCAGGGGGAATGGCAGGAAGGGTCTGGATTCTGCAAAGGGAAGAGCAGAGCTCCACTCCTAACACACCCAGGAGGAGGTTTTGGAACCCAAGGCACACCTCGGGCTGCCCTGGGGGGTCAGGAGTCCCAGCAAGGGGGTCCCAGACCCTGGCAAAAATCCCCAAAATGACCCCAGCTTTGACCTCAGCCCATGGGGAAAGTTACCAGAAAACTGCCAGAAACATTGCAAACCTCTAGTGTTTGAAATGAGTCGTGGTTTAGTATTTCACAAGGTAAAAAAGTAGATTTTAGGATTTTTAGTATGAGGATGAAGAGCAAGAAGCCCAGAATGACACCAGCTTTGACCTCAGCCCATGGGAAAAGTTACCAACACTGCCAGAATCATTGCAAAACAAGAGAATGTGAAAATGAGTAGTGGTTTAGTATTTTACAAGGTAAAAAAGTAGATTTTAGGGTTTTTAATATGAGGATGAAAGGTTTAAGATGGAGGATTTTGGGCATTGCCCTGTTCTTGTTCTTCTTCTCCTTCTCCTCCATCTTCTCTGGTGCTGGTGGCACAAAATGATTGGTAGAATGAAAAAGAGGTAGAAATTCCGTGTCTAGAACAGGTGCAAATGAATTGGTACAGAACAGTAACTAATAAATCATTGTGAAGAATGGCTGGATGATGGAAAGGGCACAGAAAGGCCGGGACAGCCCAGGGCTGGGCAGTGCCCGCTCGGACTCGGCTGCATCAGATGTGCGGCCGGAGCTGAGAGCTGGCAGAGAGAAGGAGAAATCAACAGCCTGAAACAACATCTGCAGCCGTTTCTCAGCTGTTTGGGATCCAGGGAATTCCCCAGGGTGGGAATCCAGAGTGCAGAGAATATTCCCCTGCCTGGTTTAAAGAATTAACCCCCTGAACAACGCTGGTTTTGACCTTTATCCATGGAGAAAGCTGCCCACGCTCTGGGAAGAATTAAAATCTACACCAATGTGAGCTAGAGAGTAGAATATTATGTAAGGATGTCACAGAGCGAAGAATTTAGAGGTTTTGGGTTTGTTGATGTAGTAAATAGATAAATAGTGAGGTTTCCAAAATGGTGGATGTTTACACCATTTGAGGTTTCCAAAATGGCGGATGCTTACATCATTTTAGACATTGTGCTCCTTTTACTGTTTATCTATTTACTACATTAGCAAACCTAAAACTTCTAAATTCTTCACCCTGTGACATCCTTACATCATATTCCAGGGCTGGGCAGTGCCCGCTCGGACTCGGCTGCATCAGATGTGCGGCCGGAGCTGAGAGCTGGCAGAGAGAAGGAGAAATAAACAACTTGAAACAACATCTGCAGCCGTTTCTCATCTATTTGGGCTCCAGGTAAAGCGTCCTAGAGGTGAATATAAGAAATTTATGTGGAGTACAAACCCCCACAAGGAGGAATTGCCGATGTTTTAGTTTCGGGGGCGCTATCCAGGAGCGGCAAGGACCCTGAGGAACGGCGGGGTCTCACCTTGGGGTTGAGGCCGAGGAAGCGCAGCTCTGCCAGGAGCTGCCGCAGGCGGCCCCGGCCCCGCAGCTCCTCCATGCCCGCCGCTCCTGCCCTCAGGAAGGGGCCGCTCCCGCCCCACAGCACGGCCACCAGCGCCAGAGCCGCCGCCTGCCCTGCGGAAAGCCGCGATCAGTGAGGTTAAACCCAGCCAAGGCCTGGTTGATGGATGCTCCCACGGCAGCGACAAGAGCCTGAATCCCCTCTCCACCACATCCCCCTCACAACCACACTCCCCATGGACCCTCACACCCCCTCACGACCCCACCCAACCACATTCCCCCCGCGTTTTTCCCAACCAAACCCTCCCGGCCGCCATCACTCTCTTCCCCCTCCTCACCCACGGTCACCATGGTGCGTGGGTTAGTCAGAACTTGACAGACAGCCCTCTAAGCCAATGCGTTTCTCGAAATTTTACATATTTAAGCCCCACGGAGGGCGGGAGTTTTTAGGAGTCGCGGTTTTCCGGGCCCAGGTGGGTGGAGGGCCGGGAGTAAAATGGAGAGGGGTCGGCCCCGTTCCTGGAGCCTGTGGGCCCGGGGACGGGGCGCCCCTGCCCCCTGCCTCCTCCCCTCCTCCTCCCGGTGAGGAGGGGGGCAAAGTTCGGGGGCCCCCGGCCTTCCGTTCCGGCTCGGTGCGGGGACGGCAGAAACGGAGGGGTGGCCCCCCTTCCCCCGGCCTGCGCGGCTGGGGACAGGGCTCCTGCCCTCTGCCCCCTGGGGATTTCCTTGCTGCAGCATGGACTCAGATTTATGGGAGGGGGATTGTTCTCCCGAGCTGTGGAGATAGCTGCGGGCTCCAGGGCTGAGGTCGTCCGAGACAGAGCCTCCGGACCGCTAATAAACCTCGCGGCGAACAGGAGAGACACCCTCTCTCTACACGGTGCAGCGCGGCAAGAAGAAAACCCTGCAGAGAGGCAGAGGAAACACCCTGGACAGGGCGGGCTTCAGAGCCAGGGAGAAGGAGAAGGCGGAGTCACGTGAGACGGAGCTGCTGCGGCAGCGCTGTGGGTGTGTGACTCGGCGGGAAGCTTAAACATTTCCCTGCCTTGCTGTGGGATGAACTATTAATATTACAAACTGTTACGTCTCTTCAGTTCATGTTAAATGGGGGAATGGGCATTTTCATCAAATGGCTTGTAAAGAGGGGGAAGAGTGCCGAATGCCAGGATATATATGAAAGCAGGGGAAGGCTTTCAAGACCTGGTGGCAGAGGAAACCCTTACGTTCAAGCCGAAAGGGAAAATGTTTCATCCTTAAAAAACCCATGTAAACGCCTGTTGTATTAGCAGTCACAAGGGCTGTGAGGGCTCATGAAAAGAGATGTGTTACACTGTAGCAGAGAATGTTTAATTGTAAGCAAATCTGCGAAAAGTGGCAGTTTGGAAACCCACGTAAGAAAGGGGAGACCCCTGTTTCCCCCTTTCCTAGGACTGTGATCCTGATTTTGGGGAAGGGGAAAAACGGGGGGGTAAGCTCTGCAAGTTTGTCCTGTTCTCGACCATCTGGGTGTTGATTAAACTTTTTTTTCCTTTTCTTCCAAGTTGTGTGCCTGCTTTGCTTTGCCTCCTACTAGCTTATCTCGCTGCAAGGACATCGGGGAGGGCTAATGCCCATAATTAACCCTTAAACTGCTGCACGAATTGGTGGCCCGTACGGGGAACCAAATCCAACCCGCTACAAAATTGGTGGAGAATGCGGGCAACCCGATGAAAGCTGTGAGATAAAGTTAATTAGGAGCTGATAAGCAAAGCAAGTTGTAGGTTATAAGTAAGTAGAACTTGTAGTGGAAATGTATACTGTAACTGTAGTGAAGTGTCTAGGGGTGAAAATGTATGTAATTGCCTTAACTTTGTTTTTCTTTTTCCCTTCTGCTGTAACTTTGCAAATGTATAAATTTCGAGAAGCGAGGGGTGGATTGTCGTGGGTTAGTCAGAACTTGACAGACAGCCCTCTAAGCCAATGCGTTTCTCGAAATTTTACATATTTAAGCCCCACGGAGGGCGGGAGTTTTTAGGAGTCGCGGTTTTCCGGGCCCAGGTGGGTGGAGGGCCGGGAGTAAAATGGAGAGGGGTCGGCCCCGTTCCTGGAGCCTGTGGGCCCGGGGACGGGGCGCCCCTGCCCCCTGCCTCCTCCCCTCCTCCTCCCGGTGAGGAGGGGGGCAAAGTTCGGGGGCCCCCGGCCTTCCGTTCCGGCTCGGTGCGGGGACGGCAGAAACGGAGGGGTGGCCCCCCTTCCCCCGGCCTGCGCGGCTGGGGACAGGGCTCCTGCCTTCTGCCCCCTGGGGATTTCCTTGCTGCAGCATGGACTCAGATTTATGGGAGGGGGATTGTTCTCCCGAGCTGTGGAGATGGCTGCGGGCTCCAGGGCTGAGGTCGTCCGAGACAGAGCCTCCGGACCGCTAATAAACCTCGCGGCGAACAGGAGAGACACCCTCTCTCTACACGGTGCAGCGCGGCAAGAAGAAAACCCTGCAGAGAGGCAGAGGAAACACCCTGGACATGGCGGCTTCAGAGCCAGGGAGAAGGAGAAGGCGGAGTCACGTGAGACGGAGCTGCTGCGGCAGCGCTGTGGGTGTGTGACTCGGCGGGAAGCTTAAACATTTCCCTGCCTTGCTGTGGGATGAACTATTACTATTACAAACTGTTACGTCTCTTCAGTTCATGTTAAATGGGGGGAATGGGCATTTTCATCAAATGGCTTGTAAAGAGGGGGGAGAGTGCCGAATGCCAGGATATATGTGAAAGCAGGGGAAGGCTTTCAAGACCTGGTGGCAGAGGAAACCCGTACGTTCAAGCCGAAAGGGAAAATGTTTCATCCTTAAAAAACCCATGTAAAAGCCTGTTGTATTAGCAGTCACAAGGGCTGTGAGGGCTCATGAAAAGAGATGTGTTACACTATAGCAGAGAATGTTTAATTGTAAGCAAATCTGCAAAAAGTGGCAGTTTGGAAACCCACGTAAGAAAGGGGAGACCCCTGTTCCCCCCTTTCCTAGGACTGTGATCCTGATTTTGGGGAAGGGGAAAAACGGGGGGGTAAGCTCTGCAAGTTTGTCCTGTTCTCGACCATCTGGGTGTTGATTAAACTTTTTTTTCCTTTTCTTCCAAGTTGTGTGCCTGCTTTGCTTTGCCTCCTACTAGCTTATCTCGCTGCAAGGACATCGGGGAGGGCTAATGCCCATAATTAACCCTTAAACTGCTGCACGAATTGGTGGCCCGTACGGGGAACCAAATCCCAACCCGCTACACATGGCAACGCCGCTTCACTTCCGTGTTTAACCAGAACGCGCCCTCATCGCCATGGCGACGGTGACGCGTTTCCGCTTCCAAACCGGAAGCGACAGCCCCCCTCAGGCCTCAGCGTGGCCGCCATGGTGAGAGCGAGGTCGCTGTGGCCGCGGTGGTCGCGATTTGTGGTGGCCAGCGGCGATTTGGCGACTTTACGCCCCCGGTTCGGGGCTCCTGGGGCGCGGGGGGGCGGCTTAGCCGCCCCCCCGCGCCCCAGGAGCCCCGAACCGGGGGCCGCGCTCGCCCCTTCCCCCTCATCCCCCTCTCCCTCACCCAATTTTATTTAATAATTAATTGCAGAAGCCGATCCTGCTGCAGGGCCATGAGCGCTCCATCACGCAGATCAAATACAACCGCGAGGGAGACCTGCTGTTTACCGTGGCTAAGGATCCCGTGAGTTCTCCTCGAGAAACCTTCCCGGTGTAATTAATGGCGTTTGTTCATTTTTAATCATTTTTTTTCCTCCTCGTAGATTGTCAACGTGTGGTACTCGGTGAACGGGGAGAGGTTGGGAACCTACAATGGGCACACGGGAGCTGTGTGGTGTGTGGATGCCGATTGTATCCTTTGATCCCCCACAAAAAAACAAAAACCGGTTCGTGCCGTGTTTTAGTGGCTGATTCATTCCGAGGTTTTCCTTTTCGAGAAGAGCCTTTAACTTTTCTTCTGCCTCTTTTTTTTCCCCTAATTTTGGGTCATTTTCCTCCCAAAGTTTTCCTCTCCCAGAGGAGCCTTTAACTCTTCTGCTGCCTCTTTTTTTCCCTGATTTTGGGTGGTTTTCCTCCCCAAATTTTCCTCTTCAAGAGGAGCCTTTAACTCTCCTGCTGCCTCTTATTTTCCCTGCTTTTGGGTGGTTTTCCTCCCAAAGTTTTGCTTTCTTTAACTCTTCTTCTGCCTCTTTTTTCCCTGCTTTTGGGTGGTTTTCCTCCCAAAGTTTTGCTTTCTTTAACTCTTCTGCTGCATCTTTTTTCCCTGCTTTTGGGAGGTTTTCCTCCCAAAGTTTTCCTCTCTGAGAGAAGCCTTTAACTCTTCTGCTGCCTCTTTTTTTTCCTGCTTTTGGGTGGTTTTCCTCCCAAAGTTTTGCTTTCCAAGAGGAGCCTTTAACTCTCCTGCTGCCTCTTTTTTGCCTGATTTTGTGTGGTTTTCCTCTTTGAGAGGAGCCTTTAACTCTTTTGCTGCCTCTTTTTTTCCCTGCTTTTGGGTGGTTTTCCTCCCAAAGTTTTGCTTTTCCAGAGGAGCTTTTGGGTGGTTTTCCTCCCAGATTTTTGCTTTCTTTAACTCTTCTGCTGCCTCTTTTTTTTCCTGCTTTTGGGTGGTTTTCCTCCCAAAGTTTTGCTTTCCAAGAGGAGCCTTTAACTCTCCTGCTGCCTCTTTTTTGCCTGATTTTGTGTGGTTTTCCTCTTTGAGAGGAGCCTTTAACTCTTTTGCTGCCTCTTTTTTTCCCTGCTTTTGGGTGGTTTTCCTCCCAAATTTTTGCTTTCTTTAACTCTTCTGCTGCCTCTTTTTTTCCCTGCTTTTGGGTAGTTTTTCTCCCAAAGTTTTGCTTTCCAAGAGGAGCCTTTAACTCTCCTGCTGCCTCTTTTTTTCCTACTTTTGGGTGGTTTTCCTCCCCAAATTTTCCTCTTCAAGAGGAGCCTTTAACTCTCCTGCTGCCTCTTTTTTTTCCTGCTTTTGGGTGGTTTTCCTCCCAAAGTTTTGCTTTTCCAGAGGAGCTTTTGGGTGATTTTCCTCCCCAAATTTTCCTCTTCAAGAGGAGCCTTTAACTCTCCTGCTGCCTCTTATTTTCCCTGCTTTTGGGTGGTTTTCCTCCCAAAGTTTTGCTTTCTTTAACTCTTTTTCTGCCTCTTTTTCCCCCTGCTTTTGGGTGGTTTTCCTCCCAAAATTTTCCTCTCTGAGAGGAGCCTTTAACTCTTCTTCTGCCTCTTTTTTTTCCCTGATTTTGGGTGGTTTTCCTCCCAAAATTTTCCTCTCCCAGAGGAGCCTTTAACTCTTCTCCTGCCTCTTTTTTTCCCTGCTTTTGGGTGGTTTTCCTCCCATCCCGAGATTTGGGACAACATCCAAATGGGATTTTTGGATTTGTTATGCTTTGTGCTGCTTCCCTGGGGATTTTTTGGGAAGACCTTGAGGGGCAAAACAGTGGAAAAGTTCTTTTAATGCAACAAACTGAGCTTTTTCCTTCAAATTCCACGGGGAAATGATGGGGTTTGGCAAAGGCTCCGTGCCCATGATGGAAGTTCCTTTCCTTGGGATGGATTTTGCCTGAAAAAAAACTCCCTTTTTAATGGGGTGTGGGGACATTCTCTGGGTGCCCAGACTGTGGGATTTGGGGCTGAAATTCCCTAACTGTGACCCAGGGGACACGAGGCACGTCCTCACTGGCTCTGCAGACAACAGCTGCCGCCTCTGGGACTGTGAGACAGGTGAGGCCATGCCCAAATTCCCCAAATTTCCCTGTGAGACAGGTGAGGCCATGCCCAAGTTCCCCAAATTTCCATGTGGGACTGTGAGGCCATGCCCAAATTCCCCTGGGGGGCTGTGGGACAGGTGAGGCCATGCCCAAATCCCCCTGTGGGGCTGTGGGACAGGTGAGGCCATGCCCAAATTCCCCAAATTTCGCTGTGAGACAGGTGAGGCCATGCCCAGATTCCCTGTGGGACTCTGAGACAGGTGAGGCCATGCCCAAATTCTCCTGTGGGGCTGTGGGACAGGTGAGGCCATGCCCAAATTCTCCTGGGGGACTCTGAGACAGGTGAGGCCATGCCCAAATTCTCCTGGGGGACTCTGAGACAGGTGAGGCCATGCCCAAATTCTCCTCTGGGATTGTGAGACCATGCCCAAATCCCCCTGTGAGACTGTGAGGTGAGGCCATGCCCAAATTCCCTGTGAGACAGGGGAGGCCATGCCCAAATTCCCCTGTGGGACTGTGAGAGAGGTGAGACCATGCCCAAATTCCCTGTGGGGCTGTGAGAGAGGTGAGACCATGCCCAAATTCCCTGTGGGGCTGTGAGGCCATGCCCAAATTCCCTGTGAGACAGGTGAGGCCATGCCCAAATCCCCCTGTGGGACTCTGGGACAGGTGAGGCCATGCCCAGGAATTCCCAGAGCAGCTGTGGCTGCCCCTGGATCCCTGGCAGTGCCCAAGGCTGGGTTGGATGGGGCTTCGGGGGTGCAGGGTGGCCTCTAGTTGCAATTGGTGTCAAACAAACAAAAAAAAAAGAATGCTTTTATCCTCTCTCTTGTACGTCTGGAACTCACGAAGGAAGTACACTGCGTTTGGCCCTCCTGTTCGAGGGGGCCTCTACCGTTTCTCGTTGTGTGCGCTCGATTGGTGTTCCCGGAGATCCTGTGCGTTATTTCCCAATGTGAAATGGTGGGCCACTCACCTCTGTTTCTTTCTTCAAACTCTGGCGCGTGCACTCTCCTTTCGCCACTTTCTCTCTCTTCGTGTTCCCTCCCTTTCCCTTTCTCCTTCCCTCCCCCTCTCTTTCCGCCCTTCCCCCCCGCTCTTTTCTCCTCCTCTCCCTCCGACCTT